>CAMGYJ010000010.1:25348661-25957507 GCA_946122785.1 Linum tenue | reverse complement strand
GGTGAGGAGATGCATTGGCCCAAAGATCCCGAGTCAAATTGGCTGAATTGGGGAGACAAGAATACCCGCTTCTTTCATATCTCAACAATCCAACGGAGACAGAGGAATTCAATTAGGAGATTGAAAGGAGAAGGAGAACGTTGGATCACTGTACCCATGAGTTGACGGATCATGTTACTGACTTTTATTCCTCTTTGTTCCTGGAACAAAGAGGAGTAACCGATTTTCCTATTTTGCAGGAGTTTCCTTTTGCTGCCCCATCTGAGATGAACACTTTACTTTCTGTCGACGTGAAGGAGGAGGAGATCAAAGTTGCAGCCTTCTCCTTGGGCCCTTTAAAGAGCCCGGGTCCGGATGGTTTTAATGGAAGATTCTTTCAGAGGCATTGGGGGCTGATCGCTGGAGAGGTGGTGAGTGAAGTGAAGGACTTTTTCCAAACAGGGAAACTGAAGCAAGGGTGGAATGACACACACTTAGCTCTCATTCCCAAAGTCCAACATCCAGAGGAAATTCATCAATTCAGACCGATAGCTCTATGCAACTTCAAGTATATAATCATCTCCAAGGTTCTCTCTACAAGGCTAAAGAAATGGATGCCTGAGCTCATTTCAGAACTCCAATCTGCTTTCACCGGAAATAGAAGCATCCAAGACAGCATCGTCATTGTGCACGAAGTCATCCACTACCTTAAACATAAGAAGAAAGTGAACAGGGCAGATTTCTTATTGAAGCTTGATATGAAGAAAGCCTACGACAAAGTATCGTCGAATTTCTTGAGGGCCGTTCTTGAGGCTATGGGCTTCGATGCGAGATGGATTGGCTGGATCATGGAGTGTGTTACTTCTGTAAGGCTTTCTGTGATGCTGAATGGTATCCCTTCACCTTTTTTCTCACCATCTAAAGGACTTTGTCAAGGGGATCCTTTATTCCCGTTCCTTTTCTTGCTGGTTTCAAATGCTCTATCTCACTCGCTGCTTAAGAAAATTCAAGAAGGAGCGCTTGCTGAATTAAGATCAACCCAAGAAGTCCAATCCTTTCTCATGTTCTGTTCGCGGATGATACTATGGTGTTTGGAAAGGCAACTGCATCTTAAGCAAGGAAGCTTATTGAAGTCTTTGATGATTATTGTCACCTGTCAGGACAAGGGATCAATAAACAGAAGTCAACCATCCTCTTTTCAGAAAACACTGATTCTGCAATCAAGGATGAGATTCGCCACATTTTTGGTATTGCAGATGATATCTCTTTGGGAAAGTATTTGGGAATGCCGGCAGATTGGGGTAATTCTCGAACAGAAACTTTCAGATTTATTGTCGAAAGGTTGGAGGAGAAGGCCAAGTCTTGGAAAAGCTTGCTATTGTCTACGGGAGGGAAAGAAGTGATGTTAAAAGTTGTTCTCCAAGCTGTCCCAGCCTACCTTTTCTCTTGTTTTCTGTTGCCATTGTCCCTTATTCAAAAAATGAAGTCCATCCTCGAGAGATTTTGGTGGACAGGTCAAACTGAGAAGAAGGGGATTTCCTGGGTTGCTCACAACATTCTGACAAGGAGGAAGGCTTGGGGAGGATTAGGCTTTAGGGATTTCAAACTCTTTAACAGAGCACTTCTTGCAAAGATGGCTTGGAGAATGCTTACCAACCCACAGAGCTTGTGGGTTAGAGTGCTGAAAAATATTTATTATCCACACAATGAGTTCATTGAGGCAAAGAAAGGTTCACATGCATCCTGGATTTGGTCAAGCATTTGCGACGGGAAGGATGCTCTATTAACGGGCCTTCGAAGGAACATCGATAATGGAAGAAGGACATGGATGGATGATGCATGGATCCCTGATCTTGAGGGCTTCAATCCCATCTGAGGCACCATCACCATACAGAGTTGCTGATTTTACTACTCGACCAGAAAACAGATGGAATATTCTCAGGTTAGCAGATGTATTCCCTCCTCATGTTGTTGAGGCTATTTTGAGAATACATATTGGACCAGATGATCTCGAGGATAAATGGGTTTGGAACTTCGAAAGAAGGGAATGTTTAGTGTGAAATCTTGTTATCATCGACTACATGCTATCTCAGAAGATCAATCCGGAATCACAGCTCAAGAGGAGAAGATGTGGAAGTGGATGTGGAGTTTGTCTCTACCTCCAAAAGTGGAATTTTTTTTATGGAAGAGTGGACACAATGCACTCCCAACAATGGCAAACCTTCTTAAGAAGAAGTGTGTCCCAAATGCTGAATGTAAAAGATGCAAGGCAACTTCAGAGAATCTTGATCACCTTATGTTTCGTTGTACATCATCTTCTGCAGCATGGGTCCATTTTTATCCGGGAATCCCGCTGCCATTACTTGACACATCTTTAGTGGGTTGGGTGTTCTCTTTGAGGCATACAATTTCTTCCCAATTGGTATGCAAGCTTTTTTTCTGTGGATGGCAGATATGGAAGGCAAGGAACTCAAATGTGTTTGAAGATGCAATCTTTTCCCCTGTTACCATTGTTGTTTGTGCGGGGAAGGAGTATGAAGAATGGATGTCTGCAAGGGAGTCTGGAATTTCTGCCCATCCTTCTCAGCTAGGGGAGTCTCATCAAAACTCTGGCCCTCCGCCAAGGAATTACGACAAGGTAATTCTGTGTGATGGAGCTTTCAGAAGCGACATCCAGAAGGCGGGTATTGGCATCATCATAAAAGATGCTCATGGGAAGATCTATGACGGGAGAGCTGAGAGAATTCATTGTAGAGCACCGGCAGCTGCTGAAGCGTCCGCCATCCTTGAAGCCGTTAAATTGGCTGCACAGGAAGAGAAGGCAACTCTGATCATTTCAGATTGCAAGTGTGTTGTTGATGCTATCGGGAAGCCTTCGAAAGATTGTCCTATTGATTTTGCAGCATCCATGGCGGCAAGACAACACTTTACTTCCGGGTTGGATAACGATTTTCTTTTAACGTTCATGTCCTACTTTTGTTTCTCTCCTGTGAGGATTTGTTTGCTGGGCTTTTGTGCAGAGTCTATGCTATTTGTATGAACTCTTTCCCAGATTTTTGGGTGCTGTGAATGATACGAGTATCATGTTTTCTCAAAAAAAAAAAAAAGGTTGTACACCAAACCACGATTACTTGGTAACGTTGCCTGGTTCTCGTGTTTGGTAATTAAGGAATTTCGGAAGCTATTTATAAACAAATATTTGAATTCAAACACATTTCTTAACCTAGGGTGCGCTTCCCATATGATCTTAAGTACCTCAATTATTTTGTATTAATTCATAAAGACTGCATGAATTATAGAATTCCATAGGGTTCCACCATTTTAACCAACACTTGAATTTTAGCTACTCATAATTAATGTAAGAAACACAATTCCAATAGATCACCTGGTTAAAACACACCAATTCTGCCAAAAATGCCTGAAAATTGGTCGATACTCACATGAAATTGTCGAGGAAAAATGGCGCCACTTCTGGTTGGCACACTCCCAAATGCCTAGCTCCTTCGTCTAACATCCAATTCCAACCTCGTTTCAATAGGAATTGCACTCCTAATGAGTAATGACCTCAAGTGGATCAAGACGCGGTAGAGGGAATCAAACTAGTGATTAGGCATGGCAACCCGGCCCGCCGGGTATCCATCCAAAACCCGCCCAGATGGGGTCAAAAAAATCGTATGTCGTGGGTAAAGCGCGGATCCGGGTATGCTCGAAACCCGATAGTAGCAGGCAACGGGTGGTGATGGATCTCATGGTATCCGCCCCGCCCCCGATCGATCCTGCAAAACGACGTCGTTTTGGACGCTCAATATATAAACTAATAATTGAGGTTCCAAAACCCTAATCCTTTAACTTGTTGGTTGTTGCGGCTCGGCCGACTGATAGCATCGTATTTGCACGTGTTTTCACTCTGGTTTCCTGTCCATTTTGGCTCGAATTGATTGTTCCTTGGCCTATTTTACGCTAGGTTGTGTTGTTTTGTCGTATTTCAGGTCCTAGCAAGTAAAGAGGTGCATAGGCGCAAGTTTCGGGTCATTTGGAGGTCAGATGGCGAATCACAGAGAGAATTACGGGCAGCCCCTGCCAAATTACGGCCGTAATTGGCCAGGGCATGCCCGTAATTAAATGGCCGAGCCTTCTCCCCAGAATTCCCTCTCGGTGGTAAAATTACGGGCAAGACCCCAAGAATTACGACCGTAATTCCCAAATTACTGGCGGTAATTGGGAAATTACGGGCGTATCTCCTCCTCCTGCAGCTTAAGTGAAACGTGCGTTTTGGTGCGAATTACGGGCAGGACGTGATTACGGCCGTAATTCTGCCCGTAATTCGCCCAGAGTCGGGTTTTTGGAGGCAGATTCGAGCCACGGGAAAGGAATTCGATTTTCTGGGCAAAAACAGAGTTTTAGAGAGAGAAAGAGCGAAGAACAAACCCTAGGAGCTATTTTGGAGTGGATTTCTCATCATTGAAGCCCAGATTGCGTCCCTAGGAGTGAAGATTGACATCCCAGAGCAGATTTTCCTCATCTTTATGAGTAAGACTACTCTGATTTCTGTTTTCCTTTCTCTCTATGGAGTAGAACCTCTCTCTCACTTGGGTATGAAGAACCCTAGTTCCTTGTGTTAGGGAATTGATTGTAATGACTTGGGATGATATTACTGTTTGATTTTAATCGAATGATGCATGTTTATTGAATTGATTTGAGTCTGATCAGCTTTTCTCAATTTCTGCTGCAACCTGAGATAGATAGAATCTGATTAGGTTGTTAGAGCCTCTTCATTCGATAGTAGGAGATTGGCTATACGAGAGTTAGCCAGTTTACTGCTTTGTACTGGAATTCAATTCCAGTAGTGGAGTTCTGTGTTCATAGCCTCAGCTTTCTATCCCGGTGAAGACTAGTCGTCTGCCGGGTAGTTAGACTGAGAGGGCTTGGTCAGCTTAAGAGATTCCAAGCTACTGTCGGATCTTCCGCAGTCTAATCAACAGTAAATCAACCCAGGGAATTGCAATTGAACCTAACTAAGGGGCTAGGGGGACTCAATCCCGAGTGACTCTTACCTGCTTTAGAAAACCGAACAGTTTACTGCTTTCTTACTGCTTTAGCTTTTAAACAACAATAACTCGAATTAGTTTGCTAGATAATAGAGAATCACGGAGTAAGCAGTAGATCTAGACCCCGGGTTGATAATATAACTTGCCTGTTACTGCATTCCCGGACTGCGATTACACTTGGTCGCAGTTTGGTGTTGTGTTTTGGCGTGTCAAGTTTTTGGCGCCGTTGCCGGGGAACCCTCTAGATTATTGGGGAAACGTGAGAATTTGTTACTCTAGCTTTTATTTACTGCATTTTATCTCTTCCACCTGTGTGCCTTCACGGGTTGCTTCTGCTGATTGTGTGCAGGTAGTGCATGACCAGTAGCCAGTCGGGAGAACTACTATCATTAGACCAGGAGCTTGAACGAACTTGCAGGAACTTCAAGCGGGCTCTAAAGGCGCGACTGGCTGCGAAGGAGGCGCTATCACAGCTGCAGATCGGAGAAGAAGAAGAAGAAGGAGAGATGGGTGATCCGCAGAACCACGAGGTGATCAACCCAGATGAGCAGACCATGGGATCCTACTGGACCGCTAGGGCTGCAGACATGAGGTCACCCATTCAACACCCTCATGTCCCAGCCAACAACTTTGAGGTGAGCACCTCCGTGATCACCATGCTGCGCGGTTCAGTGGTGTTCCGTGGTAAGGAGGGAGAGTGCCCTCGATCACATCTCAGGCGATTCCACGAGCTCATCGATGGAATCAAGATCAATGGGGTACCAGCAGATGCCATCCAGCTGAGGTACTTCCCATTCACTTTGGAGGGGCAGGCCAAGGAGTGGCTAGACACTCGACCTCCGGGCTCCATCACCACGTTCGCCAACCTGGCGGACAAGTTCCTCACCCGCTACCATCCTCCATCCAAGACAGCTGATCTGCAGAAGTAAATTACACATTTTTCTCAGGATGAGGATGAGACCATTAGGGATGCTTGGGAGAGATACACCAGCCTCTTTCTCAGGTGTCCCAATCATGGTTTCAATGATGCATTCAAGGTGGGCACCTTCTATCACGCTCTCTTCCCGGAGGACAAGCAGCTGATTGATTCGGTTTGTGGCGGGAACATGCTGACAAAAACCCCGCCACAGCTGAATCAACTCTTTGAGGAGATGGCGGAGAACGGGTACGACTGGGGCACTTCCAGGAGATCGAGACGAGCACCTGGACGGGGTGTGCATGCTGTGGGCACCCAGTCATCTGATTGGGTGCAGGTCGTATCGAAGCTGGTTTCAGCTATCGAT
Organism: Linum tenue; assembly: GCA_946122785.1. NCBI lineage: Eukaryota > Viridiplantae > Streptophyta > Magnoliopsida > Malpighiales > Linaceae > Linum > Linum tenue. Next base: position 25,951,197 of record CAMGYJ010000010.1, on the reverse strand, counting down.
CGTTCTGGTTTGATTGCAGGTACAGGACAGCCGCAGGCGATGCACTGCCAGTGGTGTGAGAGCTCTCATCACACCGTGGAGGACTGTCAGGCGATGAGGGAGTCGTCCACTCCCCAGGAGCAGGTGGACTTCATCGGGAATGCCAGGCGCTTTGACCCCTACAGCAACACCTATAACGAGGGGTGGTGCCAGCATCCTAACTTTTCTTGGGCTGGGCCAAATCCCAGACCACCAGCTCCCCAGGGACCTCCCGGTTTTCAGAGGCCTCCATACCAGCCCAGACAGGGGCAATTTCAGCAGCTACAGCATCCTCTCTACCCGCCCAGACAGGGGCCAGTTCCACCATTTCCACAGGCAGGGGAAGCACCTGCAGTCCCAGTACAGAGTGACCCGATGGCGGAACTGAGAGATCTGGTGGGTTCTCTGGCCACCTCCAGTGCAAATAAATTCAATAACATTGAGCAGTTCATGGAGAAAGCTTCAGGCAAGTTCTTGGAGCTAGAAGCTGGTCAGAGAAACACACAGGCTGTGCTGCGAGATATACAGACCCAGCTTGGTGGTGTTGCCCAGGCTGTTGCTCGGAGGACTCCAGGTACCTTGCCTGGTCTGACCATCCCTCACCCGCAGGACCAGGATGAAAACGTGAGTGCCATCACAACCAGGAGTGGCAAGGTGACTGCCGATCCACCTGTTCGGGCAGAGGAGAGAGAGACCCCTGCTTCAGCACTTCCAGCTAGTCAGGAAGAAATGGAGAAGGAGGTTGAGGTGCCTGCTCCTAAACCGCAACCAGTGGTGAAGGAGTATGTACCACAGCTTCCCTTTCCTACTCGGTTGCACAAAGACCGACTGGAGACAGAGTTTGCCAAATTCATGGCAATGTTGAAGCAGGTGAATATTAGCATGCCCTTCGTGGAGGCATTATCGAAGATGCCCAAGTATGCCAAGTTCATGAAGGATCTCCTCACCAACAAGAGGAAGCTTGGGGAGCTGTCTACGGTGATGCTAAACGAGGAGTGTTCTGCCATCCTGCAGAACAAACTACCAGAGAAGCGAAAAGACCCAGGGAGTTTCACTATCCCTTGCATGATTGGTAGTTTGCATGTAGGGAAGTCCTTGGCGGATTTATGCGCTATTATTAATGTCATGCCATATTCACTGTTTAAGAAGCTAGGCCTAGGTGAACCCAGTAATACTAGGATGAGCATCCAGCTTGCTGATAGATCTATTGTGCATCCTAGGGGTATAGCAGAGGACTTGATAGTTGCAGTAGGGCCATTTTCATATCCTGTTGATTTTGTGATTTTGGACATAAATGAGGATGTTGATGTGCCATTGATACTGGGTAGACCTTTTCTCACCACCGCCAAGGCGCTGATTGATGTTAATGATGGAAAACTGATTTTAAGAGCTGGGGGTGAACAAATCACCTTCTCTGTTTCTGATAATACGAAACACCCCCAGCTCCATGATGATCTTGATTACTGTGATGTTGTTGCTGATTTTGAGACCGCACTCGCCATCACGAGTGCGGGTACTGATGATTTCCTTGAGCGTTGTCTTTTGCTAGGGGAACAGGCATCACAGGATATGCAGTTGGAGGAGCAGCTTGCGGAGCTGGACGAGGCCGCGAGCGAGGGGCGAGAGATACCATTCAAGCTGATCCCCATCTCGCCCCGGCTCGTTACATCATTGGAGGAGCCACCAGAGTTGGAGCTTAAACCCCTCCCATCTCATCTGGAGTATGCATTTCTCCGGGAGGGGAATAAGCTCCCGGTTATTATTAGTTCGGATCTGACCCCCGAGCAGAAGAGCAGGCTGGTGGCTCTGTTGCAGAAGTATGCTCGGGCCATGGCATGGAAGATCACCGACATCAGAGGCATTAGCCCATCCTTCTGCTCTCACAGAATCTTGATGGAGGATGAGGTTAAGCCAGTCAGGCAGCCACAGAGGAGATTGTCTCCTAACTTGGAGGCAGTGGTCCGGGCAGAGATTGTGAAGCTCATGGATGCAGGGATCATCTTTGCTATATCTGATAGCAAGTGGGTCAGCCCCACTCAGGTGGTCCCGAAGAAAGGCGGGATGACTGTGGTCCCGAATGAGAAGAAGGAGTTGATCCCGATGCGGACCGTGACCGGCTGGAGAGTCTGCATCGATTACCGGCGCCTGAACGACGCCACCAGGAAAGATCATTTCCCCCTACCTTTCATTGATCAGATGCTGGAGAGGTTGGCTGGCCATGAGTTCTATTGCTTCCTGGATGGCATGTCTGGTTACTTCCAGATTCCTATTGCACCGGAGGATCAGGCGAAGACCACATTCACTTGCCCCCTTCGGCACTTTTGCTTACCGAGGATTCCATTTGGGCTGTGTAACGCACCGGCGACCTTCCAGAGATGCATGCTGGCTATCTTCGACCGACTGGTTGGAGAGATCATGGAAGTCTTCATGGATGATTTCTCGGTATATGGAGACTCCTTCACTCACTGTCTCCATAACCTGGAACTCGTTCTGAAGAGGTGCGATGAGACTAATCTGGCACTCAGCTGGGAGAAGTGTCATTTCATGGTTCGTGAGGGTATCGTGCTTGGGCACAAGATCTCCAAGAAGGGGATTGAGGTAGATCGCGCGAAGATTGAGACGATCAGTCAGCTACCTCCTCCCGTTTCTGTGAAGGGGATTCGCAGCTTTCTGGGTTATGCAGGCTTTTACCGGCGCTTCATCAAAGATTTCTCGAAGATTGCCCTGCCGTTGACCAAGCTGCTGGAGAAGGATGCGCCATTCCAGTTCACTCCCGAGTGCACAGCTGCTTTTGAGACTCTGAAGGAGAAGCTTACCCATGCCCCTACCATGGTGACTCCTGACTGGTCTCTTCCTTTTGAGCTGATGTGCGATGCGAGTGACTATGCAGTTGGAGCAGTTCTGGGTCAGAGACGCGAGAAACACTTCCAGCCCATCTACCACGCGTCGAAGACCTTGAACGATGCACAGGAGAACTACACCACCACAGAGAAGGAGCTTGACACGCTAAAACACAACACCTAACAATGGCCAAGTGTAACCAATGAAAGGGACTGCAGTATAGTGGCACAAGTAATAAATATCGAATCCACTGGTCTCTAGAGTTACTATTACTCAGCTTCAGGTCATTATCTAGCAAACTAGATTAAGGATTGATTAACTAAACTACTCTACTAACTAAACTAAGTAAAACTACTAATTACAGTTTGGGAACTCACTTAGGTATGATTCCCTCTAGCTCCTCAATTAGGTTCAAGTTGCAATTACCTTTGGTTGATCTACTGTTGATTAAACTGCGGAAGATCCTAAATTAGCTTGGAATCTCTTAAGCTGACCAAGCCCTCTCAGTCCAACTACCCGGCAGACGACTAGTCTTCACCAGGATAGAAAGCTGAGGCTATGAACACAGAACTCCACTACTGGAATGAATTCCAGTACAAAGCAGTGAATTGATTGACTCTCGCACAACCAATTCACCACTATCAATCAAGGAAGCTCTCTTAACCTAATCAGATTCTATCTATCATAGGTTAAAGCAGAAATCAAGAGAATTGATCAAGATTCAATTGACTCAATAAATCATGCCTCAATCGATTATAATCAAACAATAGCATCGAAAACTTCATACAAGATAGATCCTAACACATGGAACTAGGGTTCCTCAAAACCTAAGTGAAGGGAAGTTACTCCATAGAGAAGAGAGAGACTGCAGAAATCTGATCTAGATCTTCAATCTCCATCTCCAAGCTTGATTCCCGAGCTCCAATGGCGAAGAAATCCTCCAAAATAGCTCCAAGAATGTTCCCAAGTCGCTCTCTCTCTCTCTAGGGTTTGTCCCTTGGGTGTTTTGGGAACCAAAAACCCAGCTCTCCCTTTCCTTTGGCTCGAATCTGCCTCAAAAACCCGATTCTGGGCGAATTACGGGCTGAATTACGGTCGTAATTCTTCCATGCCCGTCTTTTGCCCAAAACACGCGTTTTGGTTAAGTTTCAGCGCACCCAAAGCTCCTCTCGACAGTGAAATTACGGGCATGGGAGGGGAAATTACGGTCGTAATTCTCCTGCCCGTAATTCTTCCTCCGCTCCTGTTCAAAGCTTCGTTTCTCCCTCGTCCGAACTCCAAATCAGTCGCCGTTTGAACCCAGACGCTCGTAGTCTCGTCCTCTTTCTTTTCATGACAAGCTTGCATGATTCTTTGTCCATAAAGTGAGGTAGAAATCCATTCTTCTTCAGGTCATACCCGAGTTTCTTCTCCCGAATCGTCAATTGATCTCTGATTGACTTGAAACTTGCGCCTATGCTTCACTTTATGTGCTAGGACCTGAAATATGACAAAGGAACACAACCTAGCGTAAAATAGGCCAAAGACACGATAATTCAAGCTCAAACAATCAAGAAACAAAGGGGAAAACATGTGCAAATACCGAGTCCTCAGAGCTCCTCGATGTGGTGTATGCGTTTGACAAATTCCGACCCTATCTGGTGCTCTCTCATGTGGTGGTTTACACTGACCACTCGGCGATTCGTTATCTGATGAGCAAGGCTGATGCCAAGCCTAGGCTCATCCGCTGGATCCTGCTGCTGCAGGAGTTTGATATCGAGATCCGGGACAAGAAGGGAGCCGAGAATGTTGCTGCGGATCATCTTTCACGGTTGGAAGCCCATCCGGTGGACAACTTCGAGGAAGAGATCGACGACTCCTTCCCGGGTGAGCGATTGCTGGCGATGACCCTGGTGGACAGCGTGGCCCCTTGGTATTCTGACTTTGCCAATTATCTGGTGAGCAAGCAGTTACCCAAGGGGATGGCTACTCATGCAAAGCGCAAGTTCTTCTCCGATCTGAAGCACTACTTCTGGGAGGATCCTTACCTCTTCAGAATCGGAGCAGATGGCGTGATCCGGCGCTGTGTCATGGAGCATGAGATGGGAGACATCCTGTCTCAATGTCACGAGGGACCTACTGGAGGTCATCATGGAGGAACCCGCACAGCGCGGAAGGTGCTACAGTCGGGCTTCTATTGGCCCTCGCTCTTCAAGGATGCAGACACCTTCGCACGCCAGTGCGACCGCTGCCAGAGGTCAGGTAACATTTCTGCCCGGGATGAGATGCCCCAACATATATCTGTTATTTGTGAAATTTTTGATGTTTGGGGTATCGATTTCATGGGCCCATTCCCTCCATCTTTTGGCAATCTGTACATTTTGGTTGCAGTGGACTACGTCTCGAGGTGGGCAGAAGCTCAAGCCATGCCCACCAATGATGCAAGACGGGTCTGCTCATTTCTGAAGCAGCTGTTCTCCCGGTTCGGGACACCTCGCGCCATTATTAGTGATAGAGGAACCCATTTTCAGGGGCAATTCACTAAACTCCTCTCTCGCTATGGCGTTAAGCATCAGGTGTCGGTGGCCTATCATCCCCAGTCAAATGGGCAGGCCGAGCTGACGAACCGGGAGTTAAAACGATAATTGAAAAGACGGTGGATCAGTCCCGCAAGGATTGGTCCACCAAGCTCGATGATGCTCTCTGGGCGTATAGGACTGCCTATAAGAACCGATTGGCACTTCTCCCTATAGGCTTGTCTATGGGAAGGCGTGCCATTTGCCGGTAGAGTTAGAGCACAAGGCCTTCTGGGCCATTAAGCTGCTAAACATGGATTTGAGTGTTGCAGGTACAGAACGTAAGTTGCAGCTGCTGGAGTTGGAGGAGTGGCGTTACCACGCCTACGAGAACACCCTGCTCTACAAAGAGCGCACCAAGCTTCTTACGACGCTAGGTTGAGGGGCCCGAAGGAGTTTTCAGGTAGGTGATCGTGTTCTGCTCCTTTAATGCACGCCTGAAACTCTTTCCGGGCAAGCTCCGTTCGAGGTGGTCGGGTCCCTTCACGGTGACCCAAGTTTTCCCGCACGGTGCGGTGGGAGATCAGCAATGCTCAAACCGAGCCATTCAAGGTGAATGGCCACCTCCTAAAGTTGTACTTGGGAGGTGCTGTCGAGCGCGCAGAGCTGCTGATCAAGATCGAGGACCCTTAGTTCCTCTACTGGCGTCCAGCTAAAAGACGGTAAAGAAGCGCTTGTGGGGAGGCAACCCCACCACGGTTTGCATTTCTATCCTTTTTCCTTTTTATTTTTGTCGTTTTTGAGTCATTGAGTTGTCTGGAGTCTGTTCTGGAATGTTTCTCGTGCCCCGGATGGTCTATTTTGGTCTATGGTGGTGTATTTTTGAACCGGGGCACGTTTGGGTTTGGATGTTCGAATTTGCAGCTTAAACAAGCTGGAGAAAAAGGGCCCTCGGCAGTAAAATTACGGGCATGGGGGGAGTAATTACGGTCGTAATTCATCCACCCCTTGCCCGTAATTAATTCAGAACAGGAAAACTGAAAAGCGGGCTCGGCATAGAAATTACGGGCAAGGGGGTCAGAATTACGGCCGTAATTCCTAACACCCCTGCCCGTAATTCGATCAGAGAGGCAATTTGCTCTCGGCCTTAAAATTACGGGCAAGGCCCGGGGGAATTACGGCCGTAATCCTGCCCGTAATTCTTCCCCCGAGCCTCGTTTAAAAAGTGTCGGCCCGAGACACTTCCCTATCTCTCTCCATCATTTTTCTGGTCAGTTTCTCTCCCCTCTCACCGGAAAACTCGAAACCAACTCTTCTCCGGTGGTTTTCCGGCCATATCCTCGCTCATCGGAGGTCCAAATCAAATTCGAGACCACCCCCGTGCTCCCTCTCGTCGGCGCCCACAAGTCTTATACCAGTGGGGTCGAGTTTCGTGGTGGTTTGGGTCGCCGTAAAACCGCGACCCTTCGGTATTCCTCCGGCACGATCTCCCTCCTCGGACCTCCGATCGAGAAACCGCGACCACCACCGAGTTCCTGGTGCTTGGGGCTTCATTCCCCAAAGTTTTGAGTCAGTTTGGCTCCGGTGAAGTCGCCGGCGACGAAACTCCGGTGAGCCTCTCGGCGAGTTTCCCGGCGATTTTTTGTGGTCTCTCGGTCTTCCCTCACCTTCCCCACGATATCTTCTTATGCCTCCAGGTTTGCTTCTAATACTTTTACTTGTCATTTGTGGAGGATTGATATTGTGGGTTTAGTGAGGAATTTCGGGAATTGGTTTGTGCTTGACTTGATTCGGTAGGCCTACTTTGTTGCTTGCTTTGTTTGTTCATCTTTCGGTTGGCCTACCGAGTAATGTAAGTTGTGATTGTACCGCTTGGAGCCTAATTTGCTGTCCGGGTTCATAATCCGAGGGCTCCAAGTGCGGTTGAGTTTCTGTGAATGGTGAATGATTCTGATTGGTTGTGAATGGTGATTGATTCTGATTGGTTGTGAATACTTTTCCTTTCTCGGGGCCTAGTCCACTGTCCGAATTTATGATTCGAGGGCCCCGGGTGAGGGTGATTGTGACCTCACCATTGACGAATTTCCATGTATGTTGTTGGGTTTCTGCTGTTTTGTGGCTGCAGGAAAATGAACAGATTCTTGAACCTGCTCGACGCCGACCAGAGGACTACTTTGCGGGACATCCGACGCCGCAAAGTCGTTCATCACCACTACCTCGACTGGAGGGTCTTCGAGGAGCTGGGTGCTCGCGAGGCAATGGAGGCTGCCATCCGCGCTTTCTCTTGGCGCCGCCTCTTCTGCCTTGCTGAGCCGATTTATCAGGAGCTCCTTTGGGAGTTCTACTCCACCTTCGAGCATTTCCAGACCCATGCGGTGCGAGCACGGCAACGCCATCCAGTTCCGACTCGGAGGGGAGTTCTACTCCCTGAGCTATGACGACTTTTGGTCAGGCACTGGGGCTCCTTCCCACCATTCCCCTGTCACCTGGCCATCGAGGAGCCCGACAGTCCCATCTTTCGGGACCAGCAGTTCTTCGAGAGGATCTGCCTCCCGGAGTATACTGGAGCTTTTTTCACACCGGGCCACACCACGGCCACTCAGCTGCGACCAGAGTGGCGCATCATCAACCAGCTGTTGGGGAAATCCTACACCCCCAGCAAGGGCTCCACCAGTCATCTTCAGCTCCGCACCCTGCATTGCCTGCACTCCATGAGCCACGAGGTGGACAACCTCCATCTGTCCTCGCTCATCGCCAGGACCGTTGCCAAGCATAAACGGTGTAATTGACGCCTGGCGTGTGGGCCGGTGGTCACTGCCCTGGCGCGGTACTACAACGTCGACCTCTCCGGGTTCACTCTCATCCAGGAGGCGACGCCATTCTCCAGGGAGACCCTCCGGCGCCAGCTGATACTGGAGCGCGACGGGAACGTGGTCTGGATCAGGGGCCTTCCTCGCCCTGTTCCTCGTGCACCAGAGGGTGAGGAGCCACCAGAGGCCAATGATGCTGCAGCCCATCGGACCACCCGCCGGACGAGGACTCGACCCACCCCCTCTGCACCGGGCGACTCCACTTCCGGTGCCGGGCCGTTTGCTGCGGCCCCCACCACCTACATTGCCGAGCAGCTGGCAGCCCTCACCCGCCAGAACGAGCAGATCCTTGCTGGCCAGGAGCACATCAACGCCCGCCTCGACCGTGAGCGCGATGGTCGCCGCCGCATCATTTCAGCTCAGCATTACATGATGAGCTACTGGAACATGGATCCTGCTGCTGTGAGCTACCCTTGGGAGGCGTCCCCGGGGCATGAAGACTACTACCCGCCTCCCACTGGCGATGGAGGCGACGAGCTGTGATCTGATTTTGCCAACCCATCGAGTTGGGGCTTGGCTTTTGTTTATCTTTCCAGATTTAGACTCCGGATTGTGTTTGATTTTCTTTCTTGTTCCCGTTGTGTGGATTGTTGACTTGGAACTATGGTTTATTTCACCCAATGTGTGTGTTCTGTTGGTTCTAGCTCTGTGCCCCTCGGACTGGTCCTTGTCCAGTCCTCTGCTTTTGACTGGTCCGCCATCCAGTCAACGTTCCTGACCACTGTTTCACGGTAACATCGTTCCCCTTCCCTTCGCTCCATTGAGGACACTGTCGCATTTAAGTGTGTGGGGGTTCTTTGTATTTATTGGAACGTATATATGGGTGCTTGGAGCCTAGTCCGCTGTCCGAATCTTACGATTTGAGGGCTCCAAGTACTGCTGTTTGATCATATTGGCACTGTGTTTTGATTGATGAATTGAACGGTTTTCGGATTAATGCATGACAACTTGTTTGCGACTAGGACAACCTATAATGAGGACTGAGATGTGCAGTAGAACGATGTAGGGGTTCAGTTTCTCAACTGTTTGCTTACCAACTGTGACTTGATCTGATCACTTGTTCTTGACAGTCGTTTATGCATCTAGTTCAGGGTATCAGAATGTGAGATAGAGCATATAGGTAGCCATGTGAGATTTGAGCCTGCTCGTTTCTTTCTTGTGCGATAGATCCCTCTTCCATGATGTGTAGCATTCACGTTGTCATTAGCTAAAATGATGGGGGCATAGGATTAGCCCACGCCCAAAAAACAGACTGTCCTGATGTGTCATATCCCCTAGTCAGCCCCTTTGAGCCGTGTGTTATCCTTTCTTTTGGTCTATAACGAAATAAATCACCCTTGTTGCATCTTTTAGAAGGTTCCACAGAGTGGTTGTTACATATTCTCTGCTGTTTCTGCCAAAGTTTATGTGAGTGTTGGAGGTAGTGCTTAAAAGTTGGGCAGATGTTTGAAATATGTGCAGAAGTGGTGGCTCTCTTAAGAAATGAAAAGAAAAATAAAAGAAAAACAAAGAAAATTTGAAAGCAAAAGAGAGTCACTACCAAAAATCTGAATGATGCCCATTAAGTAGTGTTTCTTAGCAGTCTGGCTTGGAAATGCTGATGTTTATGCCTCCTTCGCTCTTGTGCTCTTGAGATGTTGAGTATTGCAGAATAGCAGAAAGGGAATACCGGTTTGTTTGACTGTGATTGTGTGGGTTTGGAAATGTGGAACCTTTTGCTATGAATACTTCCACCACCTAAAAGGCTTTTTCCCCATGTCCAAGACCCTAGCCAGTCATTTGAACCTGTGTCTAAGACCTCCGGATTAGTTAGTGATGACATTATGTATGTGAACTCTAGCATTTAGAGGCTGCCATCATGGTGAAGAGATGTTAGGGATTGAGAGAAATAGCATGCGCATTTTTCGCATTAAATTGTCCTGACCCCACTGGTCGAGAGTGAGTGATTCATTTTCATATACTCTATACTCTTGTACCCCGGTGAGGACCTAGATTGCTCGGTCTCTGTTCTGATGTCTTGAGTTGGATGCATGAGTTGACTGTTTTGAGTGAGTGGTCGAGTCAAGTCTGGGTTGGTTGGTGAACAGAGGGGAAACTCTTCCGTTGCTCGATTTTGCTGCACTCGAATGTCCTTTGTGGTGGTTGTCCAGGTTGCTATTAAAGTTGTTCATGTGTTGATGTTTGAAAACCAGTTTGATTCACGTGTTTTGTGCCTTTATGACTTGTCCCCAATGTTGGTTGACTGAAATATGTGAGCTTACCTTGTGTAGTACTTGGGAAATTACGGGCGTATCTCCTCCTCCTGCAGCTTAAGTGAAACGTGCGTTTTGGTGTGAATTACGGGCAGGAAGTGATTACGGCCGTAATCCTGCCCGTAATTCGCCCAGAGTCGGGTTTTTGGAGGCAGATTCGAGCCAAGGAAGAGGAATTCGATTTCCTGGGCAAAAACAGAGTTTTAGAGAGAGAAAGAGCGAAGAACAAACCCTAGGAGCTATTTTGGAGTGGATTTCTCATCATTGAAGCCCAGATTGCGTCCCTAGGAGTGAAGATTGACATCCCAGAGCAGATTTTCCTCATCTTTATGAGTATGACTGCTCTGATTTCCGTTTTCCTTTCTCTCTCTATGGAGTAGAACCTTTCTCTGACTTGGGTATGAAGAACCCTAGTTCCTTGTGTTAGGGATTTGATTGTAATGACTTGGGATGATATTACTGTTTGATTTTAATCGAATGATGCATGTTTATTGAATTGATTTGAGTCTGATCAGCTTTTCTCAATTTCTGCTGCAACCTGAGATAGATAGAATCTGATTAGGTTGTTAGAGCCTCTTCATTCGATAGTAGGAGACTGGTTATACGAGAGTTAGCCAGTTTACTGCTTTGTACTGGAATTCAATTCCAGTAGTGGAGTTCTGTGTTCATAGCCTCAGCTTTCTATCCCGGTGAAGACTAGTCGTCTGCCGGGTAGTTAGACTGAGAGGGCTTGGTCAGCTTAAGAGATTCCAAGCTACTGTCGGATCTTCCGCAGTCTAATCAACAGTAAATCAACCCAGGGAATTGCAATTGAACCTAACCAAGGGGCTAGGGGGACTCATTCCCGAGTGACTCTTACCTGCTTTTGAAAACCGAACCATTTACTGCTTTCTTACTGCTTTTGCTTTTAAACAACAATCACTCGAATTAGTTTGCTAGATAATAGAGAATCACGGAGTAAGCAGTAGATCTAGACCCCGGGTTGATAATATAACTTGCCTGTTACTGCATTCCCGGACTGCGATTACACTTGGTCGCAGTTTGGTGTTGTGTTTTGGCGTGTCACCGACTGCTCCCCTTTCCTTTCCACTCTTCTTCTTCTTCTTCTTCTTCTTCTTCTTCTTCTTCTTCTTCTTCTTCTTCTTCTTCTTCTTCTTCTTCTTCTTCCCCTCTCTCTTCTGATCGCATTCTCCGGACACTTCTCCCCTTCCCTTTTCACTCTTCCTCTTCTTCCCTTCCTCCCTCTTCTGATCACCATTCTTCAATCACTCTTTTCTCTTCCTCTTCTTCCCCTCCTCCCTCTGCTCCCGAAATCTCAAAATCATGCACGCGTGCCCAAAATTCAGCGATCCCAAAATCGCGCCCGCATCTCCAATCATGGCCACTCCAAACCTGCAGTCACTCCCCCCCCCCTCTTCCGTGGGGATCCGTGGATTACCTGTATCTGTTTGCTGACGGGGACGGTAGATATAATCCGTCCGTTTAACCTGCGCGCACGGGGACGGGGAAATCCGTCACTCTTGACGCGCGGGGATCGGGAGGTAGGTACCCACCCCCGATCCGCCCCGATGCCATCCCTACGAGTGATAAACAAAATAGAAAATAATTGGATGCAAAAATAATAAATAATAATTGGTGAAAATATCGCTTAATATGGGAGAGAACACTATGATTTGAGTATCATGGCCTATTTCACTATGAAAATTACCCCATCATCCTTGATTTTATCATCAGGACAATTCCAAGATTAAGAGCATCTTGAGATACTTTTTTATAAGTATTGTTTCGAGTCATATTGCTATCAACATTCATGACCTTCTGTAAAATTTTTATTGTCAATGAAAATGTTATTGTCGTGATGATAAAGCTATACCACAGTGGTATAAGAGTCGTTACCATTATGGTACATATTGTTACCAGCATAGTAAATGGTAGTCTCATGTTGTTAGCTCGTCTTCACTACACGAGAATATTTTCTATAATAACTATTATGAATTACTATCTAAGAATCATTTTCAAGCGAATTCCACTTTTGAAACATTTTGCCTAAATCTTTAGAAATGAATAGAATTGAATTCTTAAATTATGTATGGAACATATTCATAAATGAATTAAACTAATTTCTTCAAAAATTCATATTTTAATTTGAAACACCTAACTCTCTCTTGCATGATATAATAACACATTAACTTTCACCACCTTAATAAATTTGTTTTTCCTTTAATTACGATTGACGATATCGGCTATCTGGAACCATACCTAAATATATTTAGTTCAGTGGAATTTTAACCCCGGATTTGAGGTTTATACTCTTACACATATTATTTTCACAAAATTACAATTTGATACCTAAATTTAAGAATTTTTTTAATTTATTATCAAAATTTTAAATTGTTTACAAATGAGTTTAAAAAATCCAAAGAAAATTATTTTAGTACATAAATATTTAAAATATTGTAAAAAGGTTCCACTTTTATGTAAGTTATAAGGATGATAATCTGTGGCCAATGAAGGCCTCCTCCAGTAGCTCATGGGTTTGGAAACAAATACTAAAGTTTAGACTTTTCTTGCAGCCTCAAGAAGTAGGGAGATAAGGGGATCTTGAATGCGAAACCTATGAAGACTTATTATGTAGGGAGAGTTTGGGAGACTATGAGTCTTGTGCATACTACTATTATGTGGGATAGGTTGCCCTGGAACAAGAATCATGTGCCTCTTTTCAGTTTTATAGCATTGGGATGACATGTAAGTTATTCTATTCTAGACTCTTTTTAATGGCATAGTTTCTACAGTTTTCATATATTTGTTCCCATAATTAATTGAATTTGCTTGATACTTGCCCAAAGGTGCATTTGATAGCCTTTAGGTGTGTTTTTACGCATTTGATGTCTTCTTGGGTAGTTTTTGAATATTTTTAAGCCAAGGTGGTAGAGGAACTCACGATGGCACAATAGAGGACAAGAATACAAGCATCTCGGATCAAATGAGGCATAATTTAGAGTTCAGACTTGGAGAAAAGGCTCAATCAAGTTGACGAACTAGAACAGCCAAAAAACAGAAACGACGACACGGGCGCTATTTTGCTACAAGGGATTGGTTTTCGAGGTAACTCTCTTTGGTAGGATAGTTACAGAATTAAATGTCATCCTTGCAAATGCGAGTGATCAACTCTTATCCTGATCATTACATCATTATATGTTGCTCCTTCAAATGGTAAGGAAAGATCTAAAGTACTCTATTATTAATCCAAAGTTATGAAATTAAATTAATGATAATTAATTAAATGATCGTGAAATTTGCAGGCGAGAACACCTTCTCCTCAACTGAAGCGATCTTGTTGCTACCGAATCCAAGAATTGCATATGTAGTCATTGATTTTGGGCCAAGACGAAGTTCATGACAATTTAATCATCGTATTTTGTGCATAAAGTGACAGCGATGCACCACCTCTTCCAGTGAAAAGCACGGAAAAAACATTGAAATTTAATCTCAACTAAAACACTACATAAGCTAAATTAATTGAAAATGAAAATGGAGAAGATGTAAATATCAATTTAGATTTAACAATCCCATTAACAATCAAATGTTATCACTTTCTGTAATACGTAGGGAAATAAGTCCCACAAATACAAAGTTGTCAAAGTTAAGTGTGGGTGGTGCTAAGTTGGATGTGAAACCTCTGCAAAAAACTCAAACAATACTCACATGAGTACTTCTATTGAATTGTACAACAATAGCTAGGTAATGCAACCATTATAAAGATAAAATTGAATTTTATATAGTTCGTTGATGAATATAGATGCCAAATGGTTGACTGATTTCTTTTCTACAACATTGTTTTTTCGTTGAATTTATAAAATATATTACCGATGCAACAATAAATAACATTTTTCTTAATAATTATCAAAGCATGTTCATGATACGAGGAAAGATAACATAAATATTACATATTAAAGTAAATATTAAATATTGTGAATATAAAGAGATTTCAGGAGATTCGTGACTTAGATTAGAATATAAAGATATGCATTTCATATGGTGATACGTTTGTCTTCTACTCATATTTGGTTTACGCGAGGACACAAAATGAGACAATTGTTTGATTGGCGTGGGCTTCCCTCTCTATTTTCATTTTAAAACATTACTCTTTCGTGATTGTTTACCTATTTATATTTTGATGGGATGATCATTCGGATCCTGTGGATATTGTTAAGAAAAAATATGGTCTTTTCACCTATCTTACCTTATGAGACTAATTTTCTATTATTAATTGAATAATTTTTATTTTTTTCCTTTACAACTACAAAATTACGTATTTCAACAATTTTCATTTTTGTTTATGTCATTACCATCATTATAGAGATTCAGGATCCACCTTCGAGTTGTAGACGAAACAACAGAGGTTGACTTTGTTGTTATGGATAGAGTGGGAGCTTGACTTTTTGGGATGTCGACTGAAAGGTCATTCCAAGACAACGATATAATTTTTTTTTATATAAGGGTGAAATAATATTAACAGCAAAGAAAGAAAACGGCAGTAACAGGTCAAAAGAACCACCCGGGCAGAAGAAACAGCCAAGCCCAGAAGAGGAAAAACAAAAAACACAGGAACGACACAAGTTGTAATCAAATCAAAGGGAAACAGAGCAGTCCGAATCAAACGAAGAATCAACGGCTAAGAGGAAGCATCACTTGGGAGGTCTGTGGGAAATAGCCGAAGCTTCAGATTGAAGATCCACGCTTCTGCAATACTTCTCTCGACCTTGTTAGCGGAGACCAACCAATCACACACAAGGCGGGCGATAGCCAAACAAACATCCCGAGAGGAAGCACTATCATCCCTGAAGATTCGGGCGTTTTGCTCTAACCAGATCCGCCAGCAAAACGCATGGAGAAAGACCTTGGAGCACCACTATTGTGGGTTAGAGGGATTCGGAAAATGCCACCCTCTAATGATCGAGGGGAGATCTCTTGCCGGTTGGACAAGTTGCAAAAACGAACTCATGATCCTCCAGATTTCATGGCTGAATGGGCATAGAATGAACAAATGATCCAGGTACTCTTCGTTGCAACCGCAAAGAACGCTCCTGCTGGGGAAAGACAAACCCTTCCTCTTCAGCGCATCGTGCGTGATAACTTTCCTTTGGTAAGCGATCCACAAGAAGACACAGATCTTGAACGGGATCGTCCACTGCCACACGTTCTTGTGAGGGAAGCTAGTATCACCATTGGGGGAGGACTTCAGCAGCTCCCTATACATGGACCCGGATGAGAAGCCAGCAGAAGGAGCGGGTTCCCAGGACACTCTACCAGGGCCTGTACAAAGAAAATCAGAAGGGAGATTGTTAGGAAGCAATAAAAGTCTCACTCTTTCACACTCAGCCCCCCCCCCCTCTCAAGTTGTGAATAGATGGGAGAACCCAAACAGGAACTCCCTCTTAGTTATGAACCATGTCCACGACCCGGCAGTTCGGCTCCATAGCAAGAGCAGCAACCCTCGGGAACTCAGTGGCAAGCGGCTTTGATCGACCCTTGATCCAAACATCGAACAAGAAAGAGGTATCAGCGCCAGCACCCGGCTCAATATGCGCCCAGTTCGAAAACATCTCATTTAGTTTCATAATCTGAGACCACGGGCTAACACCCACAGCTCCACGAGGCCTCCCCGGTGACCAAATCGACGCATTATTTTGGAGCTTCACGTCGATAAGTTGCGCCACAACGACTCCCTCTCGACGGCGAATCTCCAAAACCACTTATACAAGAGCGCTTGATTTCTGAACTTCAGATCTGTAATTCCCAAACCTCCAAGACATTTAGGAAGCTTGCAAGTATCCCAAGAGACCAAGTGAAGTTTATTCTCCCCTTGGACACCCGACCAAATGAAATCCCTTTGCAGCTTTTCCAACTTCTTAATCACACTGACAGGGGCTTTAAACAGGCTGAATAGGTAGTTTGATTGAGCGGCAAGAACCGCATTGCACAAAACAATTCTCCCCCCAATGGAAAGATATTTCCCTTTCCAGCCAGCAAGGCGCTTCTCCACCCTTTCGATATCATGATTCCAGATTGAGGCCGAGGAGGGTGGCGCCCCCAAGGGAAGACCGAGGTATGTAGTATGTAGGAACTTCCAATCACATCCCAAAATCTCAGCCAATCTGTCGATGTTGTCCACGTTACCAACCGGGAACAGCTGGCTCTTTTTATAGTTGACCTTGAGTTCAGTGATTCACTGAAACTAGATGAGGGCGGCAGCAAGATTAAAGACGGACTCCTCCTTAGCATCACAAAATACAATGGCATCGTCTGCATACAGCAGGTGACTCGCACCTCCCTCTCTGTTCGACTCATCAATAAAGAAATCCTCCAAGAAGCCAGCACCTTGAAGTTGTTGCAAAATGAAGGCAAGGATATCCATAACAAGACTAAACAAAAAAGGGGGACAGGGAGTCACCTTGCTTGAGACCATGTTGCATGCCAAAGAAACCACTTGCTTCTCCATTAACAAGAACCGAGAGTTTGGAAGGAGTAACAATTCCTCTAATCCACTTTTGAAAAAAGCGAGAGCTTAGCCCCAAATTGTTAAGCATTTTGAACAAACAGCCCCAATTAGCGGAGTCAAAAGCCCGCTCGATGTCGAGTTTGAAAATCACACCAGGACGCCCACTTTTCACTCTGCTGTCAACCAACTCATTTGCAATCAACCCAGCTTCATGGATCTGTCTCCTGCTCAAGCCTGCAAACTGTTGTTTCGAGATGGCGCGGTTCATGAATGGTTTGAGACGGAAGAAAAGGACCTTGTAAATGATCTTATTGAGACTGCCAACAAGAATGATAGGTCGGTAATCATTCACATCTTCAGCAGCTTCCTTCTTTGGAATCAGACAGAGAAAGGAGTGAGCCACAGAATCTGGGATAAAACCCGTGATGTAGAACTCGTCAAGGGCTTTCAGAATGTCCTGCTTAATAATGTTCCAAGCTTTTTTGAAGAAATCCAGGGAAAACCCGTCAGGGCCTGGAGCTTTGTCCCCTCCACAGGAACACACTGCTTTCCAAACTTCAACCTCGGTGAAAGGAAGAGTGAGCATATAACTATCCTCGGGGGACAGGAGATTCCGCTTAAAATCTTCAAGGAAGGGTCGATCCTTGTATTCCTCAACGAATCTTTTCTCAAAATGCGTAACAAAAGCCTGCTTGATGCCCACCTCGTCCAAAATAAACTCACCATCCACCTTCAGTCTTTGGACCCAGTTTCTCCTCCGATTATTATTAGCAACACGATGAAAATAGGCTGAATTTTTGTCTCCAACCTTCAGCCAAAATTCACGAGACTTCTGCCGCCAAGAGATTTCCTCCATAAGAATGATTTTATCTAACTCGACTCTGAGAGAAATGCTATCCAGATTCAGGCCCTCCGGAATTGAACCCTTTTCTTCAGCATCATCGATAGCCTTAATTCTTCTGATGAGAACTTCAATTTTCTGCTTGATGCAACCAAAAACTTCAATATTCCAAGACTTAATAAGCTTCTTAGTTTGCCTCAGCCGCTGACCAGTCCGAAAAAGGAGACCCGACACAGAGACTGGGACATTCCACCACCCAACCAGACTTTGGAAGAAGGAGTCTTCCAATAACCACATATTTTTGAACCGCCATGGCCGTTTCACACGATCAGCAGACCCCCATTGCACACGGATTGGGTTATGATCAGACTCAACTCGTTCAAAAGCCACAAGGGGACCAGGGGAGAAAGCTTCCTCAAAGGCGATGTTAATGAGAGCACGATCAATGAGGGAGAGAGAGGCATTAGACCCCCCCCCACCACCACTTCAGGTGAAGGTCGCGCCTTGAAGAGAAAGATCAATCAGACCATTTTTATTGATGACTGAATTGAACTCAGCCATCACATCTCTAGAGCGAGGTGCCCCTCTGAAATCATCATCAGACCTGACCAGATTAAGGTCACCAATAATGCACATCGAAGCGAAATAGTTGTGGCAAATAAAGTCGATTTCACGAATAAACTTCATCTTAGCCTCACTTCCCTGAGGACCATAGACACAGACCACGGCAATCACATCATTATTCTGAATAGCCTGGAGTCTAACACCAAGCGAGTAGTCCCCTTCCCAATTATCCAATCGCTTGAACACGGCTTTGTCCCAAAAGATCACAATACCTGCATGAGAGTCACACGCATTCTTAGCGACCCAATCCACCGTTCTACTCCCACTAACAGAGGTAATAAGAAAGCCGGAACAAGAATCTCATTTAGTTTCAGAGAGTCCAACAATTGAGGCTTCACACCTTCTGGTGATGGCCTTCACCCTAGCCCGTTTATTCGGAGCACCCAGGCCCCTCACGTTCCAAGCAAGGATAGAATTAATCATGGGAACTATTAACAGCAGACCTAGAGAGGGAGCGATCGGAGCACCCCGTTACATAATCGGTAACACCACGGTCAAGCCTTCTGGTGTCCAGTTTCCTCCTCCGCGGGGTTACACAAGGCTGGACCTGAACTCCCAGTCTGTGGATTTCCATTTGAAGCTTTGATCTATGCTCTCTTCTCTTCTTTCCTTTAGAAGTGTAAGCCACCTCCTCAAACTGATTGAAAGCATCCTCCGGAGTAACTTCAGCATTCAGCCATACAATAGGTTGAAGATTTTTCCTAACTTCGATGATGTGATGCAAATCTTGCTCTTTCCTCCAGTCCTTAAAATAGGCCTCATCCAAGGGTTGAAGCACTGCAATTGCCAACGGGTTCGGATCAAGAAATGGGGAGTGAGGGTTAGGGGATTCCGACCTTGAGGAGTGCTGGGTTTCCGGGGCGGGACTAAACGATCCCACGGTTTGAGGAAGGGGTTCCAAAGGAGGAGAATGGGTTTCAGGACTAGGGATGGGTAGGGAATCTGGGACGAACTCAAGATCTCCCGCCGATTGCGAGGGTTCAACGGATAGAGGTTGGGTTTCTGAGAGGCCAAGAGGAAATCGAGGTCGCAATAGAAATGGGGTAAAGGTTCAGGCAGGGGGGGAATCAACAGAGAGCTGTCTGGGGGGGGAGCAAGGTCAGCAGATTGTTTGGGATTGGGAAGGTCAATGGAAGCAAAATGGAGTGCAAAAAGGTGAAGGGATTGCAAGGGATGATGACGCGGTTCAGGGAGGATCAGGTGCACAGGGAGTGGATGAGCTCAAAGATGGAAGTCAAAGGGGATGGGGGAGAGGAGTGGTCCGCCGGATCATCCAAAACTGTCCTAACGGGCTGGTTTAACGGGCCGAGGAGGGTAGATGGGCTTAAACTGTTGGGCCTAGAAAGCTGGTTTAACGGGCTGAGGAGGGTAGATGGGCTTAAACTGCTGGATCTAGAAAAAGGGTTGGGGAGGGGCCCAAACTTCCTGACCTACACGCGAATGGGTTTGCGAGCATGCCCTTTAGGGTTAAGAGAAATTGAATTCTCAGGAACCCGCGTGCATGGGGGGAGGGCAAGGGACGTTTGCGACAATGGAAGCACGAGGAAAGGAAGAGTTCCGCACCCCAACGAAGCTCGGACCCTGAACGGTGAGGCAACAACGGGGTGTTCCCGACCGGCTCGCCGACGGAGGAGGAAAGAGAGAGATCTGGAAAACTTCCTCGTCACAACGAAGAATAACTGTGTCTGGGACAGGACCACCCTCCTTAGTTTTTAATAGAACGAAGGGGCCTTCTTAAAAGCCAGGATCGAGGTCAACAAACCCGCCGCAGAGGTTTCCGATCAATCTGCAAACCTTCCTGGACCTTAAATGGAGAGGGACACCAAAAATCATTGATCCATCGCAATCCACCTTGAGAAGCGAAGTCTCTAGAGGTCTGATCATGCCAAAACCTAGTGATGACATTGAAATCACGAAATGATGAAAATCTAGATGACTGGACGCGAATCGCCTCTTGCACAGAGGGACATTCTAAGAACCAGCAGTCTCCATGTCTTCTAGAGAAGAAGAAATCCTCATTCAGTTTCCAATCAGAACTAGCCCAGCGAACGAACTCCGCGTTAAGATCATGAGGAAGTCCTTGGTTCTGAGTGTCGTAGAATTCCAACACCAAGGTCCGATTCAGAATATTACGTTTTTCCTTCAAGCCATCCTCGATGTCAACCACGATCTCAGGAACCCCTGACCTAGCGAGAGAAGTTGCAATCTCGGCCTCATGTTCCCCTCCTTTAAGCACTGAGGCGTAGGACCTTTCCGGCACCACCCTGGAATAACTCCGCCACTCCCGACGCGGGAGAGGAGGAATAACAGAGGAGAGGAGGGTACCACAGGCAGCGCCCAATTCCGCAAGACCCGCTCGATCAACAGGCAGGATGACGAAGAAGGACCTGCCGTCCTTGAGACTCCCAGTTAACTTCAACGCTTTACCTGACCTGTTCCTGAAGATAGATAAACCAATCCGACGATTCCTAACCAGCAAATCCCAGGAACGCGAGTTGCCCCGGTGAGAATCCGCACACCACCTCAACAAATTACTCAGCCAAGAGGCATGCTCAAGTTCGAGGAAGACGAAACGTCTCCGAGAGTTTTGGACTTCAACCGAAAGTTTGAGAACAAAATATCCAGATGAAGCAAAGGTTAATGTCATGATCTTGAAGCCGATCTTCACAACATGCCGAAGAATCCCCAGAGAGTTGCCACCACTTTGGAGCTCCGCCGCCGGGAACCTGCACACAGAAGACAAAACGCTCGCACTCTTCCCACCCCAGACGCGCTCTCCTCTCTCTAACATTGCTTCTCTCTCCTCTCTCCACCTACTCATCTCCCACAAATTAAGGGAATGACGTTGAAGTTTGACATTAAGCTAACATATAACATTATCGCTAATCCTACTTGCATCAAAATAATGATCAATATTAATTAAAAATTTGTGTTATTCTCTATTCTATTTAAATTTTTATACCATGCACAAGTCATACTTAGTTATATTCTTTAATCTAATTAATATATTGCAACTGTCGGATGAAGGGAGCCGAGCATTTAATTATTAATTAACACAATGGATTGGTTGAATTAAATTAAAACAAATCAGGCTCCGATTAAAAGGTTGAGACCACCCTTCTATTTCTTTCATTGCCTGCTTGGAACTATAGCGCCTTTGGTATTTTCAATCTTAATATTCATTGTGGAACTTTGCTAGCTACCGTTCCCACTAACATGCAATCAATTGTATCTGACTACAATTTTACCTCCAATATATATTAACCACCTATGATTCGATGAAACCACATAATATGTTGTATTTTTGAATGTCAATGATCTAAATTCATAATGTTGATGGAGGAAAACAAGGAGGACATTGCTAATGATAGAGGTACCAAATCTAGGATGATGTTGAGAAGAAAAAAGACATTGTTCAAATGTTCATGAGGAAGATATAAAGATTGTTGATGTGAAGATAGAACAAATTATGTATATTGTTCACAACTTGACGAGGTAAATTCTACTCAAATGAAAAAGATTATTTGTATTCATAAATATTTTACCATTAAATTTTATTGTTCAATAAAATGCATGACAAAGGAAGAGATTATTGAAATGCAAGAGAAGAAGGAAGAGACAATTAATAATGCACATAAATGTGTTACTACTCGAGATTGAAAACATTATTATTGATGGACATGATGATGTTGCTCAAGGCGAAGGAAATGCAAACAAGTCAAAAAGACAACAAGTAGTAATCTTTAATGATAAGGAGTAATTAGAAGGTGATTTAAATTTTCTGTAGGAGTCGGTTCCCTTACAAGGGGGTTGTCTTTCATTTTTGTAAAACGATTTTAGTCGATGATACATTAAAATGTCGAAAAATAGTATGATGTTGGCCATTTTGAATTATTGAACTACTCTAATAATTTTGATTCCTTGTTCTACCAATCGATTAGAATGTTTAGAGTATTTGAATAATTTTTACTTTTTTACTAACAAAGAAATACGTACCTCATATACAAATTGTCATTGTTATTTACGTGATTGGCGACTGAATCCGGCCAACCGGCCGGGTCTGTGACTAGTGAAATCTAAAGACGAATGTGAGCAAGCATAGAAAAAATGCCAGGTTTTGAAGTGCTTCTTTGAATAGTCATTTTATCGATCCGCGAAGTCAAAATTCAATCACGGCGAAGCACGGACTACGTAACTAGAAAACCGAAAACAACAAGTACAAGATTTAATTTGATACCTAAGCCATAAAATGTAGGATACTTATCCCCTATATGCAGGACAACCCTGTTTATTTTGTTTCATTAAGATACCTTTATAATGCCATAACCATAACCTTCACAACAAATCCGAAGGCCTCCATTTCCTTTTACCTTTTATCAAATTGTACAACGAACACCAACTAGTATTGTTGGAGAACGAGGAATCGACAACTGTGGCTAGACTAGACACCGTGACACATACAACAGATGAAAAGCCGGATCATACCCAAAATCTAAACAAAACAACAAATCAAATGCTCAGCCACCCACTCGTGACATGACATTACATCCTCTTGATTCTTGAATAACTCTACTATAACTAGTTAACAAACAGTTAACGTGTGGCTTGGATCATCTCGAACACAAACGCTCGCTCTTCCTCTTCGTGCAAGTTTCCATGCTTTGCTCTGAAACTCACATCCCCACGGCACGCCCACAGCGGAGCGCATTGCTTGGAATAGGGTACTCGTCTCTCCAAGAGTTCGCCGGAGAGTAGACGCGAAGGTAGAATTGCTGTCCCAAATACTGTCGAGCCCAATTCTGAGACCTCACATTCCACATCCCAACGTTGTCCAATGGCATGTAGATCGCTGTCCATGACTGCGGATACACCTGAACTGTGCAACGTGAGATGGTGTCCCTCAAGTTGTAGTTCAATCTGCTAGCAGCCGACCATTGCCCTCCATCCATCCTGCAAATCAGCCACCATAACCAAAACAGAACATCAAACAAATGAAACCCATCAAATCATTTTCACAAACCAATTATTTCCCAATCCGGCTACGAAATTGCTGATTTTCTTGTCTAAACGAAGGAAGCTTACCCAACAACAAAGAAGTTATGTCCATCAATGTGCCAAGACTGGACGCTATCCTCTGTGTTCTCGAACACAAACTCCGCGAACCCTCTAAAATCGGCAGCCATAACCGAGGTCTGGAGGTAACCGCCGCTGCCAGTAGGGTTATCCGGGATGCTCCCAAGGGAGAAAACTCCACCAATGTTGAAGTGATCAGCCAGCTTCAGTGGAGTGTCCGCTGGAACAAACGAGACACTATTCACAGCATACCTCTGCTTGCCATTGATCATTACAGCCGAATTCTGCAGCCTAACGGTTCTGGTCGTATTGATCATACCATAATGGTACGAGCCCTGTGGATTCGGCCTGGGGCCACTTGCTGTCAGATTCCTCCTGAGGGATCGGGCCTGCTCGAGGGACCAATCGATCTGAATCGTGGGGCCACCGGGGGGTGCACCAGAGACACTTGCAGCCGAGTTGCTGTAGTGAAGGATGGCGGTTGAGCTGAGGACTTGGGAGGTGAACCGCGACGAGACTACAATGTAGTAGTCCTGAGGTGGCTGGTCGGCTGTTACCAGAACTGAGTAGGATTGTCCCAAATGGATGTCGAGGGAGTCGTATGTGTTTTGAAGGGTATGTGTCCCTTCCACTTCCACCAGCAACATCTTGTGGCCTTGAATTCTGAAGTTGAGGGCCGTGGTAAGCCCGACGTTCGATATCCTGAACCTGTAGGTTTTTCCTGTTGGATCATTCGGAGAACTCGTGAGGATATAAACAACTAAGAGGATCACTACAGAGACACGCAAGGCAAGGTTAAGTTAGGGTACCTTGATCTACTGTGAAGGTATAGCCATTGGAGCCGCGGCCATTGATGAGAATGCCATCTGGGAAAGGGAGATCACTTCCACCATCCAGAGTTGCTTTCAGATCCTGAGAAGAGACATTCAGCATTCAACAACACTCAAGTCAAGAGAATGAAAGCTATAGGAGGATCAATGATTAAAAAAAAAAAAAGAAGCTCAGATATGTACCGTGTGGTTCATTTTGTACCAATCACCAGCAAGGAAGGTGAAATCACCAGCGGGAGGATCGAATGGGACCGGGATAACAGATCGGCTGGCGATTTTGATCCCACCATAGCCACCTGCAGCCTTGTGCATTGCAAGGGAAGGGAAGTAGAAGTAGCTGCCTATTTGATCCTTCACTTGCAGGACATAAGTGAAGTTGGTCCCTGGTGAGATGGGGCAATTGGTTCCATAAACCCCATCTTGCCATGAGTTCCTCTTTTGTTGCACTCCATTCCTGAAACACAAACATTACAGAACCTCTCATTCAGACCTCAAATCGTGCCAGCCAACCCTAACAAATAGCCATTCGCAAGTACTAGTTTGAATACAACCACTTCCAAAAGTAAGTTCTGGTTAAAGGGTCGGTTGTAACTTGTAAGCATTCTGCTTATAGCATCCTTAATCCCCATTTGTTTTAACGACAATTGCAAGGAAGGAGATCGGATGGCAAAGAACCACAGCCGTGCGATCTCATTTTTTTTTCTTTCTCCAGGCAAATTGAATGGACAGGGAGAACTAAGAACTACCCTTTCGGCAGTATTAGCCAAATCCTTCCAAAAGGGATTCAATATTGGGCAGTAAGAACTTAGGAGGCAAAAAGGGGCATGGATCTATCACGAGATGGTCCCTAACTAGCAGGAGAAAAAAAAAACCAAAATAAACGTGCTTAAAATGGGAGCCACGCTAAAAATTCCGACTTCAACCACCACTGCTAATTCTAGAGCAGCGGGAAATGCAAGATCAATAACTGAAACAAACAACCAAAAAAAAACTCACCAGGAGAGGAGGAAAGGCTCGTCCAAGCTGTTGAAAACACTGATAATCAGATTGTCATTGGTCACGGCTTCCAGCGGCGGCCCTGGAAACTGGCCGTTTATCAGTATCCCCTGCCACCGCAAAAACAAAAACATTAACATTCATTGCAACAAACCAAAGAAATAAACTTTGCTTTGTTTCTGCTAGTTTGCTCATCACCTGTTGCTTGACTCCCAGTGGGTAGATATCGCCATAAGTGACATTCCAGTTGTAGAATCTGTAAGGGTCTTCTCCATTGCTGCAACTGACGAGTAAGCACAACACCCCAACCACCCAATAACACCAACTCGCCATTGCTGTTTTCTATCTCTCTGTTTCGTGCCAAAGTTCCAAACTTTGCAGAGAATGGGAAGGTGGGTTCTGTGGAGAGAAAACCTTACGGAAGAAGGAAAGAACTTTTCTCACTGCTATACTAATCCAATGTGTCCGCCGACCTATCTACGTGTACTTATCCCACTGAATCTCGTCTCTTCTTTGTTTCTTTCTCCCTTTCTGCAAAGCTCGACCTCTCTCGGGCCCTTTTGCTTTTCTATTCACTGCTTTATAACAGTAAAGTGTCGGCGAGATTGGATTCCTTGGGTGGAAGTGTGGGATTTAGATCTGATTTCAGGGTACTGATTGGAAAAGATAATTAATTTGGGAGGGAGACAAAGATGAAGGATTTGGTGGGACGTTGGTTCGAAGTAAGTAATGAAGGGAAGAAAAAACGGGAGCGGTGTGGAGTTACTGAAGCGGGAGAGTGAGAGTGAGAGAGAGACAGAGAGGTGTGAGGAGTGAAGGGAGACAGCTGCGAAACTCTGCAGAGTCTGATGTATTGGTCCGCACCGCGTCTCATGGAGATGCGTGAAGGTTTGAATCTTTTCTTTGGGTTTACGTCAGCGTTTTAGCAAGTTCATCCTTTGTTTATTGTAGTTTAAGCTTAATTAATGTTTGCTAATGTCCCGCCATAAGCCTTGTTTGTTTCTTGTGGTGAATTACAGTGTTGGCCTGTTGGGCAGCTGGGTTTGGGGCGTATTGTCAAATTGGTCCCTGAACTTTAGTGTTTTAACAGTATAGTGACTGAACCCTAATTACGACACACGATCGCTTTGGACGTTGTCAAGATTTGAGGGTCAATCTTCAGGAGAGCTCATTGCAACGGCCCATCCTAGAATCGGGTTAGCTTGACTGGAATTGAGGTATGGTAGATTAAGTTCAGGACAGAGGAAGAAGAAGAAGAACATATAGACGTTGGGGAAGAAAGCCAGAAAGGTAAGTGAAAGGGAAAAAGAAAGATAGGAGAGACGGAGTTTCTCAATTCCACCCACTTTTATTTCCTTACAATTTCGTCCAATTTGTTACAAGTTTCCCTCCTTAATTGCATATTGTCCTCAACTCTGGAACTTCTTCGAATACTTGGCTTTAAAATCATATATGACTCTTAGGTGGCATGTGTTTCTTCTTGATGTGTCCAGTGAACTAAGATTTGAGCGGAAACTTTATTATTTTGGGCAACTACTCGCCTGAACAAAATTGACAGTGACTCGATCTTTAGATTTCCAAATCCATCACAGTCCAACAATGTTGGTTGAGTCTTAATATAAGCTCCATTAGCATGTTTGAGTAAGGAAATGTGTAACACATGGTTAATGGCAAATTCCTTAAGCATCTGCAGTTTTGTGTGCTACTTTGCCCACCTTCCCCAAGACAAGAAAATGACCATAGTACTTAGGAGCAAGTTTTGTATTCACAAGTTGAGTCACTGAGAGTTTCCTTTATGGCTTGAGCCTCAAATAAACTGAGTCTTCCACTTGAAATTACCCTTCGATTCGGTGCCAATCAACTATTTGCTTTTGACTATTCTGTGTCATGGCCAAATTGTCTCTAATCATCACAGCCAAGTGTTGTGTTGTTGCTGCTGTAACTTATTTGTCGTTGCTGCTATAGAGGTGGAGAGAGGATTTCTTAGCTCAACGTGAGAAGGAGGATATCAATATAGAGTCTTCACTAGGATGATTTGCAAGCTGTTGTGGTAGTTTGTGTTATACCATCATTCTGGAAGTGACAACTATGTACTCCAGGTCTGTGGTGAATGGTGAACCATACTCCTCAAGTAGTCCTTTTGATGCATCTATTCAGTCTTTCAGTTTGATCGACAGTTGAGGATGGCAAGATGTTGATTAGTGTAAGTCAACACCCTGTAATTCAAATAACTTGGACCAAACAGTAGTTGTGAAGATTGCATCTCTATATGAAAGGATGGCTTGGGAATGGCATGTAACTTGAAGATTCCATTAAAGAATACATGAGCCACTCTCATTACCGTGCATGGTCTAGAAATGCTAAAGAAGTTGCTATACTTTGAAAAACGATCAATGACAACAAACACAACTTCCTTCCCTGTGGACTTAGGTAACCCACTAACAAAATCCATATATGTTGCCAAGCTCTCTTTGTTGCTGTTAGACGCTGTAGTAGACCATGATAAGAGACTTTCCCAGTCTTGCAATGCTGACATATACCACATTTAGCTACAAATTCTTTCACTTGCAAATTCAATCCAGGCCACCAGAAATATATCCTACTAGAGAATTTGAAACAATTTCAATACATGTCTCATTTATCCCATTGATCCCACATACAAGGCATTCTTATGGTATAACAACCATGTTTAATTTAGTTTACCCTAGGACCCATAAAAATGAATGTTATCTTCCACTATGAGAGCCTCCACTTCTAGATAGCATACATAAGTTGGCTCTATCTAAGCCAGCCATGTTGGTAGCACAACAGTAATGGTATGGTATTCCACTGCACCTTAAAAACTAGGATGACGAGACAAGGCATCAACAACTCTATTGAACTTGCCTTGCATGTCGTGAATTTCAAAGTCTATTCTTAGTAACTTCACTAGTCCTTATTCGAGTTCTTGGCTTCACTGCTTCTATCACATGTTTTTCTTCGAATATTTTATCAAATTTAAATAGAATTCTTATCAAAAGAATTATATATAGCTAGTTCATCATAAAGGAGAAAATAACTAATGACATCCTTAATAGTGTAAGCATGGTACAATTTATTTATATTACGTGCATTATGAGACCGTACGACCTTTATGTTGGGAATAATAATAACCAATCCACATACCTTTTTTTTTTCCAAGGAAGAATGCAATTAGAAAGAAGTCCATAATACATAATCTACCAACACATTTTGATCTTTTTGGAGGCTTATTTCACAAGTCTAAGTTTATTTAGACCATAGGGTGGCCGAATACATTCTCCGAGCATATGCTGATTACTGAGAGTACGCAACAAGATATGGCATAAGAAGATATTGAAAAGAAGACTAGAGTTGAAATCAGTATTTGCTGGACTAGTTTCACAGAACTCCTAAAGTTCGCCGATAGTAATGTAATTTACCACCATAATTCTAAATTCCAACGGGTTAAAAATAAACTACTGCTGCGGATTGCGTACGGAGTGTGTGCTTTGAATCCACGTCATGTTACTCTAATGATTAATCCACTTGATTAATTACTGGTTATAAAAGTTAAAACACTACAGAACAATCCATTAACGACGAACTCTATATCTGCAACTAAAATCCCTTCTTTTGTTCTTAATCCCACGTCCAAGTAAAGCAACAGCTCATGCTTTTGATGAGCTCAAACTTGATCCAAGTTAAGAAATACATTATAAAAACACCGGTTGGAGTACTAGTTTTCCAAATCACTGCCCTCTCCACTTACTTAGCGAAACTAATGGATGATTTGGAATTGGTTTTTGTGAAATATGTTATTTAATACTAATTACTACATGTGACGATGCATATTTATTACGTGGTATTTATACGAAATATCGCGTTTGGATAAATTATATTAAGTGGTATTGTTAATGTGGTATTTGCACTCAAAGTTGTTATTTTATCAATTTGTCCTTTTTAATCTTATCTTTTTCTCGTTTGGTCAGCATGTGCAAGCAAAGGCATAGCCAGGATTTTATCGAGGATGGGTCCATTTAGAAAAATACATATACGCTAAAATAGTTTTGTTAGCTTTTTAAATCATTCAATATATGATTTTATATTTAAAAAAATTTGGTAAATTAAATATATGTCAAAACTATCAAGAATCTATGAAACAATTAATCATGATTAGTTAGACATGTACTTTTGAATGGTGTTTTTTGTCAATACCATTTAGTATCAATAACTCAATTTGTTGGGAAATATTTAATAATGGATCTTATACTATTTAGTATTTACTAACAGTTTTCCTCTAACGAAAAGAAACTTACATGTGCTAAAGATTTTCGCAAATCCGAATATCATGTGCTTAACAAATGGGGTCACCAAGATTCGAACACATGATCTCTCGGTCAATTATTCTCAATCAGAAGTGCCCTAAATTTCATTGTCAGTTAACTATTATACTAATTTACTCATTTTCGTCCTTAGGAGCCACCAGTTACACTCTCTCTACCCCTGATTGAAATAAAACTGTTTTTTTCAAATTAACTATGATTTTATGAAAATTTGTTGTAGATATTGAATAAGTACATCTATAATTTTGGACGGATCATATGCACCATTGTCATTTGTACATAGATCGTTCTAAAAACATCGAACATGTCAATACATAACGTAGAAATGATACATAAAATATTTGAAAGGTCAACCATTCTCATTTGAATACGTGTTATTTTTCATACCCAGTTAAATATTATACATAATTTACCATTTTCCTTCCAGAATCCACCCTCTTAGGGGTGGGCATCCGGTTCGGTAAACCCGAACCGAACCAAACCCTTACTAAACCGAACCGAAACCAAAATAATGCTATTCGGTTAGAAATTCGGAAGGAAAAAAATGAATATTTTGGAAACTAGGATTCTTTCAACCGAACCGAAATTTTGAAATTCCAATCGAATAACTATAATTGTAAGCTCCAAATGGTGGATGTTTTATGTTTGCACTTGTTTTGAGACTTAAGTATTTGAATCATGTTATGATTTTATAACTTGTTAAAATGTTTGATTTTATCATTGATGATGCATATAATTACATATTTATTGTTTACATTAGGAGTAAAAAATATTTAATAGGAAAAAGATACAAGTAGCCTCACAAATTCGGTTTTGTATGTAATTCCGAACCGAATTATAATTCGGTTTAGACCGACCGAACCGAATTATAATTCGATTTGAATTTGGTTTGAGGTTTGATAAAATTCGGGATATACATAATTTCGGTTTGGTCAAAACCGAACCGACCGAATGCCCACCCCTACACCCTCTCCCTTCGCCAAGGTTGTCAACCCGCGGGTCGACCCAATTTGGCCCGCACCGCCCTAAAAAATAGGTCGTAGCAACCCTTTTGACTGTCATCCCGGGACTAGTCAAACCCGGCGAAACCCGATCAAACCCGAGGAAACCCGGGCGGTTAGCCGTCTGGGCGGGTCAGTGGGTTGTTCCTCATGAAGCGTCGTTTCTGGCTGGGCGACATTGTTGCTGCTGGGAAAAGGCGAGAAGCAGAGCAGGGGTTTCAAAAGAGGAAACAAAAACCCTACATACCTACCACCTCTATCGTCGTCTCGGTGTTCCTTCCATTTCGCGCAGCTCTTCTCACGCTCCCGCAGCCGCTCGATCGCTATCGCCTCTGTAGACACTCCATTTTGTCCGGGCTAAAATATTGTGAATTCTGAAGAATTTATTAGGCAATTGCTAATCTTGATGAACTACTAAAATATTCTCAAAATAATTAGCATAAGTATATAAGAGTATGCAATTTGAATCTTTGGGATTAGCATTAGCAAGTCTTAAGATTCCAATTTAAATAGGAGTGATTACGACTGAAATCTCATCTCCTTTAATTCTAGGCCGATTGTTGGGATAAAATTTGTTAGGCAATTGCCTAATTTCATTATCTTTGTGGTTTGAGATTACTTCGATTGGTTCGTGGTTTTTGGAGGTTGGGCTTTCGAGTTTGGGGTATCGCTTTACAAAGGACAAACTAAATGTGAAATAGTGTTATCTTATTAATAAATAAATCACATTCATGGTAAACATACATAGTCATTACAAAAATTGAAATTAACATACAATATTGCATAATTGCATCATAAAGATTACATCATGACTAATTACAATAATAGAAAGATAAGAGAAATCAACGAGGCCAATATTTTTAAAACTTTTCTTTCGTTTTAAACTTTACGGCGCAATCAGATTTTGAGAACTATCCTCTATGGTTTTGGTTTTCTCATGTCATCATTTTGAGCCCTAAAAAGTCTAAAAAATAGGCCTGCAAAATAAATAAGGCCAATACTATGATGCCGCTATTAAAAGTGCGGCACCAGTGACGCAATTTATTATTGGTCCAAGTAAGCGTGACGTGGCGTTGATGTGTCTTACCAATACGCCCAAACCTAATGGCCTGGAATATAAACCCAAACCAATATTGGCCCAAAGTGACGGAGAAGCACTGATTGTCTGATTCCGTCTTTCCAATTCCCAGCGTTTAGCTTTTCCCCCAAAGCAGAGATCGTCTTCCTCAACCGGGCGCTCCGTCTGATTGTGAAAATAATTCGGCGAACTTCACCGTCGCTGATCCAATCTAGAGTCTGTACCTTACAAATCCACTATAATCCACCGTATTGCTCCTCCTTCATTCATTCTGTAAAACAAAACGTTGAGACTCGAATCCCTGGTTCCGACTTCCGAGCAGCCCTCTGTCTTGTTTGAGCTGCTCTGCTGACATCGTACAAGACGATCCGAAGCCAAAGGAAGGATCACCTTCGATCAAACTCCCTCTACCCCTCGGCCTGTGCGCCCTCACTATTGTAATCGTCAATACTGAATCCCGCTGTTTCGTAGTGAGTCACTGTATTCCCGTAGACTACGGTCTAGAATCATGACTATCATTTACCGGAAGGTACTCAATAGAGTCTCCCCACTTTGAGTTGCTGCTCAATTTTAGAGTATTTGGATAGCGACTTACTGGGATTACATCGACATGTTACTTGTTCTTTGTACATGTGATGTAATCTTACACTTTCTATCAGGATTCTTCTTATCTAGCTAACTGGGTCTCCATCATGAAGGACATTGTTTTCCTCTCCTCATTTTCACGTTGCTTCCAAGCAAAAGGGCTGATATCTACATTAAACTTTTGAAAGCCAATAATTAGAAACTCTGCCACCAACTTAGCATTAGTGGACAAGTTTGTTTGTTTGTTTACTGATCAATGCTATAACTACTACTTGCTCCATATTCGCCTAATTGAGTTGTTTTCAAGGACTTAATACTACTTAACCAAAACTTGGAATGATGATAGTATCCCAGTTATGCTTCTAATAATACTAGTAAGGAAGCCCGCGCTTCGCGGCGGGATGATCAGGATGTTCCATTCGACAATGTTAGGGAAAATATGCAGTCGGTGCAGAAATGCACTGCATACGGGAATAAATAAGTTGAGTGCAATATTAATAAGCATTCTCTAGTGCATTGTTCAAGAGCTAACGGAAACGGAAGACATAAATGTACCTGAAATCGCAGAAGTATTTGTTCTTCTAAGTCAAATTATAACCACTACACCGCAATAAGCATTAGACGTGAACACATGACGTACTAACGCTGTTTATGTGACTCTAGTAAGGAAAAGCACGCGCTACGCGACGGGCGCAATAGGTACGGGATCATATTAGTTAGCTAGTTAGCTTCTGCTAAATAACCGGCAACACACAAAAGAGAGGTAAAATGAACCTTTGGATCGCTACCCAAGTTAACCATAGCTTGGCCTCTCTTATCTATATACCTCCTAGCGTCGGGAGGTGTGTGTTGTAACACACACTGTAAAACATATTAATTATAACCTAATAACACTAAATGTATAATTACTTATAATTTAAACATGTAAAACATATTAATTATAACCTAATAACACTAAATGTATAATTACTTATAATTTAAACATTTGAATTAATAATACGCATACATAGTGCACTGGAAATAACATTTAGAGGATCTTACCCAACCAAATCGTAACCCATTGTTTGGACTGAATTGCAGCACCTGAAGTAAATACCTTATTATTTGGCCGACTACAATTTCGGCTAGTGGACAGTATCTCGGGATTTATGAGTTAGAATGATGCGAAAAACATCCTAATTGACATAATATATTGATATTCAATTAAGATAGCTATCGTCAACAACTCCCTTGACAATCACCTTTTACACGGCTCAAACAACACTGGATACAGCAATATATAGAAACCAAGAATTCTAAAAAGAAAGTGAAAATGGATGAGCGGGGATCAGGCATAGATTGAACTTCAGCTGGTGATAATTAAACTACCTAGAAAGCAATTACAGAATTTAGTCAGAAATCCATCCCAAAAAATCAGTCAAATGAACCTATCAAAAATCATATGTATGGCATCCATAGACATAAATGGATAGTAGAGGGTAAGTTCCATGTATTAGGGATAAATCTTTATTCATATTGACGTAAGTTTCCTTGTCCTACATGAACCTGTACAATTGTGGGTATAAATGCCCCTTCTCAATGTCAATACAAACACACGATTCACATTCTTACAGCTTTAATCCCGAAACCCTAGCTCTTCGTTGCAATCTAGAATTTCGGCGCCCACGATCAGCGTCGAGTCGCCTGCTGTCCAACATGTCCGACAACAGCTCGGTCACGTCAATACAAACACACAATTCATATTCCTTACACCATGGAGCCAACAGCTGGGCGCAAAAACAACCTATTGAAACACTATAGCAATTCAACTTACAGAATCAGTAGGAGTAACTATCATGAACCTGTGTTTATATATAAGGCAACATCTTACTAATCAAAAAGAAATTGATTAAAGGTTAAAGAAGAATTTATGAACTACACGACACAGGAAGTTCGGTTTCTTCATCCCATGGCAACATATGTTCATCGATTGAAAGAAACTGTGGATTGAGGAGAAATTGACATGAAAGACGGCTGCTTTAGTTTAATGAACTTTATTTTTATCCTCCTCTGTGATTCCATAATACCAATAAAACTTCTATTTCTATTCAATTACAGAATGCTAAGAAATTGAGTCCATTTCAGCCTAGAAATCTCACCAATTTAAATGTTGCAGAATAAGATGCTTACAGTTCAGCCTATAAGTCCTCAAATGCATACCTGCAAACCCAGGCATAAAAGCAAGCAATCTGATTTGTAATAAAGCTCTGACCTGACATTGTAAGCAAGCAAAGAGTTTTAGATATAAAGAGCCACGAATAGATGTAAACCTGGAGTTCATCAGTGTTCACTAAGCAGCTTAAGAAAGCATAATCAACCTCACCGAACCTCAAACAGAATGAAAATGGCAGTGCACTGTATGGGGCGAGCAAATAAAACAAAAAAAGAACATATAAAAGATTTTTAATGGGAAATAGCAATTATTATGAACGTGTAAACTTAGAGTTAATGAGAATAGTGCCAAGTCTAGCCATGGCATCCTGATAAGCTGATTTTTATCACCATCTCTCTAAGGTTACAAATTCAACACACAACAAAATGGCAGCATGCTGATTGCTGATACACCATGTTCATTCCTTGTCATATCTTGAAATGCCTTTTGCCAATCACTTTTTTCAGTATTGGTCTTAGTGGCAAAAATAAACCACACACAGAAAAGGGCAACACAACCAAAACCGAATGCTAATTTAACATGTAGATACTGCATTACTGGCAACACTTGTATCAGTACTTACATTCAGTAGGTAGCTCCAATAGTCTCCACTTCATTGAGATATGAGGAATGTGATGTTAAATGAAGAAGAATAAGTGATACTGCTGTCAAGTAGAGTAGTCTAGTTAGTGTAGTCATATAAGGGGGGAACAACCCCTAAAGGGACATAATTACCAACAAAGGGGACAAATCTGCAATGTAAAGGCAACTGCACAAAAAATGGAGATCACGACATTATGTGTGATGGTTCAATTTTGTCCAGTCCTACCTTCTCAAGAACACTTAGAAAGCAAGCAACATATTATTGCACATCAACATTCATAAACCGTAAAAATACTCAGATTCATGAAAATAGTAGGATCTAAGGTAGAGCAAAATAAAGATTACTTCTGTCATAGCAAAAACTGCAAAATTCACAGAGAACAGTGGCTAACCTGGACCTAATTCAAAAGCACATATATGCTTTCTTGAGTTGCTGCTCCCAATCAACTGTCCTCTCCAGAAGTTATAGTACAGGTACTCCAGTTTTTGGTTAATCCACAAGGCAAGCATTACCTGCACATCTATGCACCACATACATTTAATAGATAACCAAAACTACCATTTTGATCTCAATACTCAATAAGAAAAAGAACACAGACCTTGAAATCCCATGAAGAGGTCACACGTAAGGGAACTGACATACATTTTTTTATGGAGTTAGACTCAAAGGACAGTTAGAATAGGGGAAGTCCCCTAATTATG
This sequence comes from Linum tenue, assembly GCA_946122785.1. NCBI lineage: Eukaryota > Viridiplantae > Streptophyta > Magnoliopsida > Malpighiales > Linaceae > Linum > Linum tenue. Next base: position 25,915,352 of record CAMGYJ010000010.1, on the reverse strand, counting down.
TTTCCACACTATTATTAATCAACCTGCCATATGTGAAGGACCTCTACCGAGTTCTCCACACTCGGAAATCAAACGAAAGGGAAAAAGAAAGCTTAAATGGGTCGATCATGGACGTCAATGCAGATATAGAACCCAAAATAACAAAACTTCTCACAGTAAATCTGGAAGATTGAGAAAGAGAGTCCTAAAATAGAAGTTCCTCCACCGAATGAATCTTTGACAACAACAAAACTAATTAGATCAAAGTGAAACGGAGGGAAAAACTTCAAATGATGTTTCTGGTTCGCTTGCCCGCTCTGACGACTCTAATGTTCAGATCGATTGTCAACTCTAAAACACCGAATCGCTATCCGAAATAGCAAACAAAAGCGATGAATCAGAAAGATAAAACAGGACAGATTACCAGGGGGAGAAGGGGAAAAAAAGATAAGGAAAAGACATATAAAATTACCTTCGCCTATGCCTAGCCACTGTCTCAAGAGGATAGGATTACGACGATGTTGCGGACAGTGTCTTACCTTCCCAAATCCCCATCAGCGAATTCGATTATAAAATCTCCAAGACCAGACGTGCTCTTCTGAAACAGGAAAAGAGGGCATGATCACATTCAGGGAAAATCGGAAAAACAATAACCTAAAAATGAAAATCCAAAAATCGAACCTGCTTCTTCCCCAACCCGACCGTCAATCTCTCAAACCCGACAATCAATCAAAACCTGGAACCCAACTCATATATGATTGGGGGATGGGAGGAAAAAGCCAAGGAATTGCCATTCAGTAACCGCAGGAAAAAAGGGAAAAAATGGCAGGGGAAGGAGAAGGAGGGTGGGGGAGAGAGAGACCTGAGTTCACGACGACGGGAGGAAGGTTTCGCAAAGCATTCATCTAATGGTCCAGCAGCATTTCGCTGAGATTCCACGATCAACTCAGCTCTCAGAAAATCCCATCAACTCAAAGGGCAAGAGAATCAGCATGCTCTGGCTTGAGAATCGCCCACACACCATCTTCGGATTTTGCTTCGTCGGAGAGGGATCCTCACAACCGAGACTTCTTCGTGCGGAACCGTTTGGGCAACAGAAACCAGAGAACATAGTTAAGAATATGCATCTAATCATAACAAATGTGAGAGATGAACCAAAACCATCAATATCGACTTATCACCTTCAAATGTCAGGACAAGCAAATCTGGTTTCCTTCCGTCGCCAATCTCGTTCTCCACAATGGATCCTCTTCAACATGGATTTATAACCCAAACCACAGATCTTCAGATTGGTAGCTTTTCGCTGGAATTGATGACCATCTCCGGGGCTTATGAACTCGGTGCCGGTATCTTCTAATAATGCATAGGTTGAGAGTGATGGAGAACGAATCTGTCTAGAAAAAAAACATAAGAAACCCACCTTGCGGTTCTGTGTATCCTCCGATTTCTCTCGCCCAAACGAATCTGGGATTGCTGTGGCAGATCCTTTCTTCCACCAAAATCAATAAACATATAAGAACCCTTAAACTCCCCAAACATAGAGTCAAATAAAAAAAAAAAAACACTTACCAGACTTTCAGATTTACCGTGTACCTTCTTTTACCCACCTCCTTCCTCCTTCTCGGGTGGATTCTTCTTCCTGCCAAGATTGCCAACGGGGACCCTTCTCCCTTTATTCCACCAAAAGCAATAAACATATCAGAATTCTTAAAATCCCTAAAACATAAAATAAAATAATAACAACGCTTGCCACACTTTCATATTCGCCCCAGTAAGTTCTTCTCCCTACCTCCTTCCTCCTTCTCGGATGGATTCTTCTTCCTTCCAGCCAACCATCGCCATTGAATTGGTCGTGAGCATCCCTCCTCGTTGGCAGTCTGAATTCCACCAGTGACTTCGTTCCTTGCACCGACCTCATCAGCGAGAATATTTTTGGTGTAGAAAGTCTCAAATTCAGGATCTTCCATTGCATGTATTTCCTGAGAAACTCTAGCATGGTTCGCCTATGTACAAATGATACAATTAGAGTATGAAATTAAATGAAAAGCAAAGGAAATTATTTCTTTAACAATCGAAGTTAACTAAAAGGCAGCACTCACAACGTCAATGTTCAAAATTACAGGCTAAACAATGGCTATAATGGCGCTGAAACTACCGAAGGAAACAATTTGTAAAATTAAAGAATACATAAACTGAAACTACTTTCTAACCTGAAATATGACATGAGCAGTTCATATGTCTCCTCTCAGTATGAACTGGTTGCGGCTCGTCCTTATCACTGCCTCCCGCCTTTTACATCAGTCTCCATTCAGAAATCACTGATAAAATACACCTAAATATAAATTAGTGCACAGGGCAGCAACTAAAAATTCCTTATTTTCTAGATAGCATCACAAAATTGAATTCATATCAATAACAGGAGACGGTGAAGCTAACCTAACTTACCATTTAAGAGGAAGGAATAATTAAGATGATCGAGAACATAAACAGGTTATTATATACAAAACCTAGATTCGTGGAAGGGGGCAATACCCGTCAAAGGAAACCCCAAGAAAGACTAAACGAATCACAAAAGAAAGGCAAAATATGGGAAACATAAAGAGAGGAGAAGGTATGGCTAAAACACACCCAGATTCATGGAAAGAAGGAAAAGTTCTGAGCATACTCGAACAACGATCAAATCAACTGTGAACAAAAGACAAAGGAGAGAGAACATAAATGCATAGGTGGGATCATACCAGTAAGTGACATTGAATAAGAGTCTCGCCGAGGAAGTGGAATGTTAAAACCTGAACCTTCTCATGACGTTATAGAGATCTTCTCCGTCGTTAGCGCCACCAAGTGAGCAAGGCCTTATAGTAAAACAATCTGACCCATCTACGACCGGAAAGGCACAACAAATGTATTTTAGCTCAAAAAAATGGCTAAGATAATTGAGCATGCAGCAGGAGGGCAACTCGTATATCTGATAAGGCGCCACTTCATCACTATTAAGAGGGTAACTAATAGAAAATGCCAAAAACTTTTAAACCAAGGTACTTTATGAAAAGTACATACATGAACCTAGTTTTGCCAGGCCCTGTTGACTAAGAAGGTTTCTACCCTACATGTTTGGGAAATGACCCGAAACTTTATGCAAAACTTGGGTTTCATTAATGTACCAAAGCAACTCGAAGAAGAGGTTGACAAATCTAGGACATACAGTCAGCAGTCAATTCATGTATATAAATCGACCTTGATTACAATATTTAAATGACCCATACTACCATCCTTAAAACTTCATTGAAGGAGTGATAAGCTGATATCGGTGGAAACTACAAACTCAAAATAAGAGCCATGTATATAACGGACCCCAAAACCTCAGATCAGATAGAAAGAGGCATACAAAGAATCGGGTAATCAGTCCCGTCAACAATTCATCCTTGGCTTGCTTCCCAAAGCGTGACGATCAATTTCACTGAGGCTGCTCATAAAAGAGATGTTTCAGCAGTAGTCATAATTGACACCACACCATAAGCCAGAAAATGGTGTTCAGCTGTTCTTTATGACACCGAGCTATGGTGTGAACATGAAGGCAAATTTTTAAAAAAATATATAGTTCCAATTAGGAAACAAACTTATAGGAAGCTAAAAATATGAGGGCTTCAGAATTGCAAAGAAGAACAAACTAAAAGCAATCTAAACTACATTGATGCATATTGCTTGATTTGGAATCTCACATAAAGCTGTAATATTAATCTGTATATATAATCCAATCAATTGGAAACAAACAAAGCAAACAAGCTCCAAGACTCCCAAGCATTAATTTGTATTTTGTGGTTTCCTCACTGAAAGTAATCAAACAAACAGAGACTAAAGAAGTAAGGGGCTTCTCACCTGCGGTGACTTAAGGCGCCGCTGCGTTCTTCTTCTTCGTTAAAGTTCTAAAGAGAGAGTAGAGTTATCCCTGAACTTCCCAAAGAGTCGGTCACAGTTCGTCACTATCATTGCCCCTCGAGCCAACAGAATAAAACCTATAACTCTGCAGCCAGCTGGACCAGCAGTTTAGCAAAAGAGAGAAATATCAATTAGACTTCCGAATTGATTACCAAAGCCACAGTGCAACCCCAACTAAAGTTAGAACCAGGGGATATTTGAGGTCAATCTCCAAGATAGTTGTTTTACATTGGTTTGGGTTCTTCGCAGCACCACATGTGTTATTGTCCATCAAGCACTGTTGACCAAGCTTCTGTTTGTAAAATTGTAAGTAAAAAAAATAGGATTTTGTCAACAAAGTAGCATGCATCTGCCCGCTAATTGAAACATAAATCTAAAGAAGAGGCTTCATACATTTAACATAGTGGGTTAGCTAACTATTGAGTGCATTCAGAAGAAGCGAGAACCTGTAGAACTCCTTTCATATGATCCGTTAAAATAATGACTTTAGTAATGAAGTATGCACCGCTCCCATTACGATTCAGTTTCTGTTGTTCAAACCCACCAAATACATCTAAATCGGATATATTTGGACCCATATATCACAACCACAAAAACTAAACCCCAACCTTCTCGGCGTTTCAGCTCTACAACTAACTACGACCTCCGCGATTGAAATACTTGCTTCATATCCATGTCATTCAGTACTAACAAACATACGACCGACGCAAAATAATCAAGGCAGGTTCGATACAGTATCCTGGTCAGTATTGTATGGTTAATGATGTTCCCAAGTTCAGTAAGAACAACTAAAAAAATAAAGTAATGGTTATTCAACAACCACCTTTAGAGTTACGAAATCACAAAAGAAGTTAACTGAATTCGTAATCAAGTGCTATACTCATAGAGGAAAAGCATGACTGAAATTTGAAAGAAGAGAGACAGGAGAATACCATAGATATGTCAAAAGTCATTGGTTGGTGGATAGTAAATTGGACTTCCCGGCAAATGAGGGCTTGGATCAAAGGAGGGACTTTCCATCTGTCATAGTAGTTGCTGCTCCCGCTGTATTTCCTTTTAGGTTATAATAAATCCATTGTTCCTTGAAACAGAGAACAATCTGAGTTTCATAAGGCCATACAACAAAAGTACAAAACAAAAAAATTTAAATTGGCTAGTGATGTCTGAGGTAGACTATGGCTGCATTCTAAGTGGAACCACATTGTACAATGATCACAGCCATGGTTGGCAAGATTTGAGAAGGCAACGTCCACTCCACTGTTGTTTTAAATGGTACATAATACATGCATAATTGTTTGTCGGTAAACATTTGAGAATGTGTAAGTTGTAATCAAACACTAAATTTACATTAAAAAAAACCACCCACCGGGAAAGATTATTTAAGATATTAAAAGAAGATTAAGTTGAGCACCTAATATAAATCAGTGGCATTCAAATCAACTGTGTTTGAAAGCAACAGAGAGCACAATTACTTGGTGCTCATATTAAGCTGTCGTTGACCTGGTAGGAATATAGCTTGAGATAAAAACAACTCATTGATTAGCAGGGAAAATAACATCGTATTCTGTCAAATATCTAAGTATTGGTTTCTGAGGCATTCAACTAACTTCAATTAGAGTAAGAGTAGGGAGGAAATTGCATCTGAATCTGAATTCTAACAAACCAAATTTCAGAACTCATTCAGCTAACTTCATGGTAAAGAGGAGCAGGAAACTAACATTTTTTGTTCTTAATTATAAAAGAAGGGGTAAAAAATAGAGGTAATGGCAAAAGATATTCAACCTAACCTCTCCCTTTCCAAAGTTTAATCTCATGCAGCAAGTACTTTATATGGTCCAAGAGCGTAGCTGGGCAAATCAAATGGAACTGTGTCAGGCAAAATAGCATGTTTCCTTCAAAAGATTAAATTTGAAAGCGTAAATAGCTAAGGCACTTCAACTGGAAAGCAATCGATTACCAAAATGGGATGCCGCTGAAATTCGCCATTACGCAGAATGACAGTAGGAAAACCGGCAAAACTCTGAAGTAGCTTAGTTTTGTAACTGGACCAGAACATAAGAAACCTGAAAAGTAAGAGTAGAACTATATAAATTCACAAAATTAGTTTGACCCATCATCCCCATAGCTAATGCAGCAAGCATACTTCTGAAATATATCTTTTCACAAACGCTGCTCTGGGATGGCAGTGAATCTTTCCATTGCATGTGCATTGGTTAAGGGAGTTCAACGGCATCAATTACTGAATCTATAACAGATGATAGCGAGAAGTTACCTGAAACCGAAAGTAACACCACATAGCGACCACGTAAGGAAAACTCCAATGTACTGGCCCCAGTTCTCATAATCTTCGAATTCAGGGCAGCACAATTTCGTATAAGAAACCAGCAACCAGTTTCGAATGGAAGGAAATCAACCCTTTTCGTCCAAGACATAAGCAAGTTCCTTAACATTGCATATCCACAACCTGCCATACAAACGATTTATGTTCCTGAGATACCACAACACCCACCAACCAATTCCATATCATTAAAAAAGATGGAAACAATGAAACAAAGAAGACCTAAGTCTTACCTTGCTTGCATATATGAACAGGGAAGATGTGCTTATTCAATGGGGCAAATCCAATTCAACAGCAAACAACTCCTTATTTGCGTTCCTCCTAACCCATCCCATATCACATGGCTGGACGGAAACAAACACCAGAGTAAAAAGATAAATTATCTAACCGAACAACAAAAAAAAAGGGCTAAACTCAGCAGAAAAAGTTAAATGACATAAACAGAAATGAAACCAGATAGATAGCTCTAGAGATAATAAAAAAAACATGGGAATCTGCAGTTGGCACTAACCAATGGGCAATGTTACGGGTTTTTTGAGCGCTGTGATGCAACGTCCATCTTTGCATATCGAAGGAGCCTGTACAGAAAGGGGCAGGATGGCCGGGAGTCGGATGGAATCCAGACTTACTTAACCCAGATTGCTTTGTTCCTGATCATACAAACCCTAGCCAGAGAAACCAAAAAAGGCGTGACTAAACTCCAATGGGAATAGAGAGAAGAAAATAATTCCACAAAAACAACTTACCGCCTTGGTCGCGGTTGACAGCAGTCCCACCGCCGGCGGCATGACATGTTCCTTCTGGCATGAGTGTAGACGAATCACTTCCTTCTTCCTGATCAAAAACCCAGGAACAAAAGATGACAAGAAGTAAGAATTAAAACCAAACAAAAAATCCAAGAATGACAATATGCAAAAAAAAAAATGATTGTCACTCGTTGCTGGGACCATCACCGACGTCCATTGCCAACCTTCATCGTCGTTCACGCCTTCCCTTCTCTTCATCGATCCAAAAGGACGTTCTAACCAAGTAAGAGAACAAAGAAAAACAGAAAAAATAAACGAACAGATTCGGAGAAATAAGATCGGCGGCGTTAAGAACACTAAAAACATAAGAAAACTCACGATCTAGCCAACCAGGCGTCGAATGACTCTCCTTCATTGGCAAGTTTGCCGCTTCATGGGCGATTTCGGAGATTTGAGATCGCAGAGCGCGAAAGAGACGACGTCGGAGAGAAGAGAGAAGGAAGAGCACAAGTGAGGTGGGGTGGGGTGGGGGTTCCTTCTTCTCCTGGTTCTTCTGCTTCCTGCGTCTTCTTCTTCTTCATATTCTTCCTTTTTTTTTTTTTTTGTTCTTGTACAGAGAGAGGGAGAAAGAAACAAGTGGGTTGTTGGTTTCTGTAGAAGGAAGAGAAAGAGAGAAGAAAAGTTGTGTGGCTGGGAAGAGAGATGGGAGGGAAAAGCAAAAAAAAATATCTGTAAAATTTCCAAACAAGTTCCCAAAGTTTCTTTCAATTTCGAAAGAGGCACTTGTGTGATGTGACTCTACCAAACAGTAACATGTAGTTTGTTCTTTTAAAGAGATCCACACCCGACCCAACAAAAGCGGGTAAAATTCGTTCCCGACCCAAAATTCGGCAACACCGAGACCGGGTCGAATTAGATTGAATATAGCTTTTAACAAAAGCGACACACAACTCAATTCGTTACTTACAAAAGTTGGTAAAATCTGTTGCCGATAAAAAAGTCGGCAGCACCGAAACCGGATCGAATTAGATTGAGTACACCCGACTCAGCAAAAGCGGGTAAAATTCGTTCCCAACCAAAATCTGGCAACATCGGGACTGGGTCGAATCAGGTTGAATATAGTTTTTAACAAAAGCGACAGACAACCCAATTCGTCATTTACAAAAGTTGGTAAAATATGTTGCCGACCAAAAATTCGGCAACACCGAAACCGGATCGAATTAAATTGAGTACACATGAATTTAGGTACATAAAAAGAAATCATTAAACATAAGATTAATGAAAGAGAGAGAGAGGGAGGGATGAAGATTGATGGAGGGGGGAGGAGTTACGGGAGTGGTGAAAATGAATGGATGGGAATAAGTGCAGGAGAGAGGAAAGGAATAAAGAAATAAAACATAATTGCATTTTTAGTCCTCAGTAAAGTCTTGGTTAATGGTTAATTACAAAAGAGAGCCACCTATGCATGTCAGAACTCAGAAGAAGGGCCAATCAGAAAGGAGAACAAGAGGCAAAAAAGCAAACCAAGTCACAGTGTTTGGATGTGACTCTACCAAACAGTAAACTTGTAACTTGTTCTTTTAAAGAGATAATATTTTTTGTACCTTGGTTTATGATAAGACTCTGTTGCAAACATGATGATAGCTTGGCACCTGGACTTGAAATATGTTTTGCAACAGAATTAGTGATTGGTGTTTATGAAGATTTAACTATGTCAATCCCTATTTCTCTCAACCTCCAGCTGAAGATGAGTACTATGCAAGAACACTGTCCGTCCATGCTAAGTAGCTTGGCCTCCAGAACAACGAGAAGAATTTCAAGAATTTGGCCTCCAGTACTATGGTGAACGACAGGCAAGCTGCTAAACGACAGGCAAGCAGTTTATTTGCTGTGCTCCTGATGATCTGCCATTTTGGCTCAAATTCCCTTGTATTAATCTGAGACGGTGTGTTCCAATGGGTTCTATTGTGGTGGCTTGTTTCAGTGCGCTTAGGGACGTGGGAAACCTCCCGGGCCACGGCTAATAATTCTTGATCATATTCAGAGGTACCCTCTGCGTATTGTTAGGTATTGTTGTTTCTTTAGCATAACTTTTTCCCAACTACATCTTTGTAGCTGGTTGTTCATAGCTGAAACTTATGTGAATGGACACTGTACAGGGACCCAGAGTTGAAAGAGGGGAAGATCCATCATGAGCTTTGTAGAATTCCGGGTGTGAATTTGTTTGGAGTTTATGGTAAAGGGGCGCAATTAGATGTGGTGCTTTGATTTTGGTTAGATGGCGTTATATTGTAATGGATAAAGCCATTACCAGCCAGCCAATCTATAAGCAAATGAACACGAACAACGAGAAAGACAGTTCACTCCCAAAACAAAAAAGGAAAAAACAGAACGCTAGTGGATGAACACAACTCAACAGGGGGAGGTTCTCATCTTGCAAACAATTATCTCCATTATATTACAAAATTATACATATAGACTTGGCGAAACAGAGAAGAGCGAACACACTCCGTTAAAACGAAACTAAGATTTGTGGGTGTTGCAGAATGGACGAAACAATGATAACGGTTTTAGCTAGGTAGCTGCTGCTGAAGGTGGAGGAGGTGATCCATGAAAGAGAGGATGCAAGCTTGGTAAGCGCAGGGTTGATTGACAGCCTCCGCCTCCAACTCACCTAGCTGAGAGCAGAGCCTTTCCTCTGCCTCCTCCGCCACCAAGCTTGTTCAAACTCCTTCCTCGTCAATTTCTCACTCACCCTAGCCCTCCCGAGAAGGGATCGGCGACGGTGAAGTTCGCCGTACAGATGGTTCTTTTCACAGACAGATGGAGCGCCAGGTCGAGGAAGACGATCTCTGCTTTGGGGAAAAAGCTAAACGCGGGGGAATGGAAAGACGGAATCAGTGCTACTCCGTCACTTTGGGTCAATATTGGTTTGGGTTATATTCCAGGCCATCGGGTCTGGGCGTATTGGTAAGACAAATCAGCGCCACCTCACGCTTATTTGGACCAATAATAAATTGCGTCACCGGTGCCGCACTTTTAATAGCGGCACTGTAGTATTAGCCAATAAATAAATAAATAAATAAAGTTAATTAAAGGCCCAACTTGGTCAAATCATATAGTCCAAAGTCAATCCCATCTTCAAAGTCCAGCCCAAACCCAGTCATAGCCCAGATCAGTCAACAAGGCCAAATGCAGATCAAGCCCATCAGATTGGTCAAAGCCCATTCAATAAGTCGACCCGGTCAGGTCCGTGTCCAACCCAGACTGGTTCACCCATTGACTCAAACCTTGGTCCACCCTCTAACCGGTATTGTGCACTATAGTACCCTAAAATAGGGGCTACCTTCCTTTTCAGCCAATCACCAACAACCATGAAGTGGGTCTAAACCCAGAACCAATCAAAATTGAACAAACTCACTTAAGATACAGTAAATCAACCCAATATAAATACAAGCGCCTGGACAACAGAGAAGAGGGGGGTTTCAGTCCACATATTCTTCAATGGAAGGTGGTGTGTAATAGTATGGTACGGTAGTAGAATGAGTGATGTGTTATGACAATCCTTTTGAAGAAGGAGGGGTACCAGATAGATCCCGTTTTGTAATAACGTTGGTTCCCAAATGGATATTTTATTTTTTTTGACAAATTTTAGAATTGCATCCATGCATGATTAAATAGCATCCCACACTTTTGCATTCATCACATCTACATGACATTCCCATTAAATTAACCTAAGTAAAATTAACGATATCGGTTGGCCAGGGGTTCACTAAAATTGCGCATCCACAAGAGAAAAATCAGTACTTCGTATATTTGACGAGATCCAAGCTCGAAATCGTCATGGAAGCTTTCCAGAAATAGCTTGATGATATCAAGGGGAAGTTAGCAGGGGTTGAGCAGTTACACGAGAAATTGACGGGGGTCGGTGAAATGAAAGACCGACTAAACTTGTTAATTAAGATGATGTCCAAAAAGAAAACGGAGTCGGTCATTAATGAAGAAGAATAATTTGACGAGGATGATAAGTACGTACCACCCAAAGGAGATGGCTCATCAAAAAGATTTATTCTCGTTACACCAAAGGGCGCACCTAAAAAGGAAGAGAAAATTCCAGCGACACATGATGAGTCAGGGAAAAAAGAGAAAGTCGAGGGATCCATGGAAGATTCGGCAATAAAAGAAAAATGGGAATATTTAGATGAGAGAATGAGGGCAATTGAAGGGATAGAATCATATGGACCCACTGATGCTACACAGTTATGTTTAGTCCCAGATGTGATCATACCCCAGAATATAAAATGCCCGAATTCGAGAAATAAAATGGTACTACTTGTCCGAGGAGCCACCTAGTCATGTACTGTAAAAAGATGGCTAATCATGCTCGAGATGACAAACTCATGATACACTATTTTCAGAACAACCTAGTTGGTTCAGCCATAAGGTGGTATATGTAACTCGACAGAGCAAGGGTGAATATATGGCAAGATCTGGGAGACGCTTTCATGAAACATTACAGGCACAAACAAGATTTAGCACCAGATCGAGAGGATTTGAGCAACATGGAGAAAAAAGAAAGTAAATCTTTTAGAGAATACGCCCACCGATGGAGAGAGAAAGTAGCGGATATCCAACCCCCACTCACGGAAAAGGAAATGGTATCTATTTTCTTTGAAACTCTAAAACCCCCGTATTACAACAATATGGTGGGGACCACAACTAGAACAAAATGGTATCTATTCGAAGAACAACCAGGTCGACCGAATATCAACAATAATCCGCTACCAAATCATGGGGGGCATGGAGCGAATGCTATCGAGAATTGTGAGGAACATGTAGACTGAAAGAAGATGTCAGAAATAAAGACCCCTCTGAAATTCATCTATAAAATCCTCTCCCAGAATGGATATCTTGAGGTTCCTAAAGGTGACATCACTGTCACAAGTCCAAAGGGTATGTGTCCTTATCACACAGAGTCCGACGGACACTCTATCCAACATTACGATTGATTCAAGGCCAAGTTGCAACAGCTCATGGATGCCAAAATAATCTCAATCCGTAACATTGGCAGGGATATAAGCGAAATTGACATGATATCATCACAGAAGGAGGGTTCAAAAACGCCCAAGGAAGTTGTTTGCTACCAGGTTGAACCAAAGATCCAGAGTTCGCCAACCGCGAGCGTTGCCCCGTTAATCATAAAAATCCCAAGGCCTTTCAAATATGAGGATCCAAAAGCAGTAGCTTGGGTTTACACTTGTCAAGTAAACCAAGAGGTCTCGACTCCGCCATACGAAGCAGCAAATATAACTGGGATAGGAGGAATAACAAGGTCAGGAATACATTATGTCCTAGAAGACATGGAGAGGCGCAGAATCGAGGAGTTAGCCAAAAAGGCAGGAAATTAAGCACGGGAAGCAAAAAATCACGGAGTCCACGAGTCCTGAGATTTTCGAAGAAAGAGAGGATATACTAAAAATAAAAGAGCCAGAAGAATATGAGCCGCAAGTTTCTGATGACGATGCATGTGAATTCCTAAAGTTGATCAAACAGACGAATTCGGGGTAGTGGAACAATTGAACCGCATGCTGCTCGGATTTCTCTTTTATCTTTAATTCTCACCTCAGAACCTCACCGAAAAGCTCTCATGAAAGTTTTGAACCAAGCCCACGTCTGCCATAATGTATCAATTGATACGATCAACTCTTCTCGTGCCATCCATGCAAGTAACCTCAGTATACATTTGATGGAGCTCTTCAAGCATCAGTCTCTTAACGGCCTTCATGTTATGAAAATTACCACCGACGTAACGTACTCTTTTCTGGTGTCTTCCGTGTGTAACCATTCCATCGTAACCAAAGCGTGAACTTTTAGAATGCCATCTGCAATAAAACCGTAATTCAGTTAATACCATAAAAATCACAAATCACAATAAAAGTAGGGTAATGTCTATTTTTTATCCAAACCTTTTTCAGATTCTTTTATATTATCCAAACCTATTAAAATGCTATTAATTAGCCAAATCTTTCGTAATGCATTAAATTATTAGTCATTTTTACGTTATCGTTAATAATTTTGTAACTCTTTTTTTAGTTAAAATACTAAAATTTTGGAATATTGGCCTTCATGTGTCTCTTCCAAGTCAGTATCATGTTGCCAAGTCAATATTACTAATAGCTAACTGAGAGTTAACATTTGGTTAATTCTTAGTATTTCGATAGGTTTGGATAATATAAAAGAATCTGACAAAGGTTTGGATAAAAAATAGACATTACCCTAAAAAGTCATACAAAATAAACTTACGAAGTAATGTTAATCGCAAAAACTCTAAAAAAGTAGGGTACACAACAGACAATTGAAGAAGAATAAGGAGAGGGGTGAAGAGCTGAGTTCTCCGGGACTGCCTTTTATAGGCAAAATCATCACTGAAAACCGCAGAAGGGAGGGGGGGGTTCATCTTCCATGCAGGCCCACGTCTGCATGCCCCTGCATGGCATGCCGGATGTCGGGGAAGGAGTAGTTTTGGTTGAAGACCTAGAACTGCTCCCTCAACAGGTGGTTTCTGCTAGGTCGGCCACTAAATCGCATATCACAGTGGCAGTTTCTGCACAGAATTTTAACCGCATCCTCAACATGCGGTTCTTCCACAAACCGCCTACTCCAACAGTGTTTTTGAAGAATGATGCTATTTTTGGAATTTGTGTGGGTTGGGTGCTACTTTTTCACATTTGTGTGTTTATTTTAGAATAAAAAATACAAAAATCATATTACAGTTGGATATTCATTTTCTTTATGGTGGCTAATGTTAGTGGTCTAATTTAGATTCAAACTTAATGATTGGGTATGAGAACGATCCACCGGTGATATTACCAAACTTGATTTGACCCATAAATAATTGGATTTTTGGAGAATACAGTGAGTTCACTTTGCCATCTATACACAATTGAAACAAAAAAGACAATAACTTGTTATTTAGAGAATATTAGCCCTCCTCCTAGTATTTGTAAAATAACGAATTTGTAATATATATTTGAAAAACAATGTGTAACAAATAATATTTTTTTCTTAACCAAACATGTTATTTGAGAACGAACACTACAAAGTTATTTGATCCAAATATTTTTTTTTCTCGATAATTGATCCAAATATCACGTCCAAACCAAATATAGTATTTATTGCCATGGTTGGCACAAGTGGAAATTTAATATGGAGGAGTCGAAGTGCAGCTAGGACTTGACAATACTCAACCACCACAGTCCTGAAGTCAGAAAACATGTTCATTTTCAATAAGAAAGCATAGCCAACAGATCTCACTGACCAACTCCGCAGGACAGATCGGAACAGACGAACAGTGGACCCAATAAACCTTGGTTCGTAATGCAATGCTAATATTTCAAGTTTCCAGCTCAAAAATTAACTTTCATCTTTTCGAGGAAATACAATATCCGTCCAAATACTTGAGTTTCTGTCAATAGTTATTAAGGATAATTATTTTTATAGAAGTTATTAAGGCTCATTTACTTGTTGGATTTGAAAATGAGGATTTTGAGTTTTAAAAACGTTTGGATTTATGATGGATTTGTTGCATTATGGATTTGAAAGAACACATTGTTTGTTTAGCTAATGGGTCGTTTGAAACATTTGATTCTAGAAATGATGTATTACGAGAATGTGTGTATTAAAGAATATGTGTATACTAAGAATGTATGGTTTTGAAAATTCATTGTTTGGAGCTTGTAAAAGAATGCATGGATTAATTCAACGAAAAAAAAAAAAGAATGCATGGATTATAGTTTAAATGAACTATGGATACTCAAATCTAACAAAAAGGTAAGTTTATGAATACATCATTTTCTATGTATTAGGAATACAACATGTATTATGAATACATGCATTATGTTATTACATCAAGTCAAAAAACGTTGTATTCTCAGTATACATTACATCAAGTCAAAAAATGTTGTATTTTCAGGATACATGTATACTGAGAATAAAACATCCGAAATCGAAGGTTCCAAACGATCCCTAATTTTTATCATGGATTTATGATGGATTTGTCTCACAACTTTTCCTTCCATTATCACATCCCAAATAAAATGTGGGATTTGCAAATCCATGGGGGCCATAGATTTAGATATAAAAAAAGGGTCCAAATCCGTGGACTCCACGAATTTGTCTTTTAACAAACAATGAATTTGTGCCAAGTCCTTGATTCTTGGGATTTGGGTGCTAAATACATCACACATATCCACAAGCAAACAATACCTAACAATAATTGGTTCTCGAGAAAGATGAAGCATTGACGGAACCACATTAGAGAATGTAGGGTCCATGGACCCACTTGGAAAGAAGGAAGCTGAAAATTGTATGAGTTTATGGTTAGATAATTGTATATTTTGAGCGCCGGACCCTTTCAATATAGATAAAATTACTTGAGATCAAATTTTTAGATTCTAAATCCAATGAAAATTAGACGTTATTCTTACCACTCAGGTACAGTTGCAACTACATATATTAAAAATTAGACAAACTTAATTTAGTAAACTTATTGAGTATTAGTAAAAAAAAATTGGACTCCGATTCGATGAATTTATAGCTACGCAAATGAGACGAAGTACATCATGTTTCATTCAACTATCGCTCTCCTTTTATATTTGTAAACCAATAGAATGGCAGGAGACCTCTTCTATCAATTGCAGTCGATGGCAACAAACAAATGAGATTTTCTTGATTGCGTTCATTAGACCAATGTTTGGTAGTTTTGATTGTTAAAATTGATGTATTGTATGAATGCATGTATTATAAATTGATGTATTAATTAAATGCTTGCATTTTAAGATTACAATGTTTGATAGTTGTGATTGTATTTTTAGGAATGTAGTAGAAAATCCACTTTTTGAATGTAAAGTCACATTTACTCTTCCTTTTAGATATAAAAGTTAATCACATATAAAAGTTAATAAGGGCATAAAAGAGAAGAAAAGTTGATTCATAATCTCAAAATTCATAATTTCAAATGTCACATCAACAATCAAATACATGGACAAAACACATCTGCATAGCCACAACAATTTACTTTGTGATAATAATAGCCAATTACTAAAAAAATACACAGATACAACCATATTTTTAAACTTTATTGACAGATTTATCCATTTTCGTTCAATATTTTAACGGCGTTAAACGACCCAGACAGTTAAGTGGACGTTTGCCTGGTGTGGATGCCACCTGGATGACACGTTATACACATCTAGACCCGCCATACCACGTGAACGCCACATCAACGCCAATCATCATATAATTGCCACGTCATATTTGAGTAAAATAAAAAAAATCAAATGAATAAAAAATATCATTCTCTGCCCTTCATTTTTCCTTCCTTCACCTGCTGCATACCACGACTGCCACCTGCTACATACCACCACCAGGAATTGACTGAGAAAATGGTGGCTTAGGGTAGGTTGTTGAGAAAGGGATAGTGGGGAATCGACACAATAGAAATAGAAATAGGAGAGGATATCAAAGCATCTCTGAAAATGAAATTGCAGTTGAGAGGGGTTTCCCCTTTGGAATCTGAACGTTGCTCAACAATTTCTTACTCGATATATCAGGGGAATGCGAAGGATTTTCGCGCTCTGTCCCATTCAAACCTCCAACGGCTCTGAACAGAGACGTTGTTCTCACAGGGAAGAAGAAGCAGAGTCCCCACGACATCGTTTCACCATCAGTTGAAGCCGGGAATCAAAGCGACATCGCTTCATCATCATCTGGAAAACAGAAGCAATGCGACGCCGTTCCAATGTAAGCTCAAGTGAAGACACAACGCACATGGAGTGACGTCGTTTCTGGCAAAATGCCACTTAATCCTCAAACTTGTTAAAACTACTCTTTTCCCTTTTCGGCTGTACTTGCTTTTCTTCCAAGCCTTGTCTTCTTACCTTGTTTTGTAAGGTTTCTGTACTGATTCACCAGCTATATAAGTTGTGAAATGCAATGAGAAAGGTAGGGCTTTAGGGTTTGCTTGATCCATAACGTTGTTATGGTATCAGAGCCTGGTTCCTAGAGAACCCTAGCCGCCTCAAAACATGCCAGACAACATTCAAGCAGCTGCAGCCGAGAATGTTCAAGCCAATGTTGATCCTATGTCAGATCCTTACTACCTACATGGATCTGAGCAACCAGGGTTGCTGTTGGTGGGAGAGAAACTTACCACTGCCAACTACAACGACTGGAGTCAGGCCATGTTGAATGCGTTGGGAGCCAAGAACAAGCTTGGATTCATCAATGATACCATTCCCCACCCAGGAGATGCACATCAGAATGCATGGGCTTGGAACAGAAAAAATGTTATGGTGCTGTCATGGATCCAGCAAGGAGTTGATCCCATCATCAGGAAGACCATCATGTCTTTCAAAACTTCCCTTGAAGCCTGGAGAAGCCTCAGATCTAGGTATGGTCAAGGAGATGAGGTAAGAATTGCTGAACTCGCTGAAGCTTTAACCAGTTTGAAGCAAGGTAGTCACTCTGTTACAGAGTACTATGGAAACCTAATTGCTATCAGAGATGAATTAGACAATTATCAGCCACTGCAACACTGTACCTGCACACCCAACAACCGAGAAACAAGTGTGGCCATGAGGGTTGTGTTTGCTTACAAGGAAACTAACTATGTTATCCAGTTTCTAAGAGGTCTTAATGAGAATTTTTCAAGTGTGATATCCCAAGTCCTGTTTGGTGATGAGTTACCACCCATTGATAGAGTGTTTCAGAGGATGCTCCAGCATGAGAGACAGCTGGTTGGCACACAACAAAGTAAAGTTCTTGCTGTTGAAAGTATGGCTTTAGCAGCACATAATAACAACAATTCACAGATCAGGATGCCTCGATCTTACTGTACCTATTGCAAGTTTTTGGGACACACATAAGAAACCTGCTATCACAAGCATGGTTGGCCACCTGGAATGAACAACAAGACATCAAATCCTGCTGGAAGGAACATGGAGTGCACCTTCTGCAAGAAACAAGGGCACACTGAAGACAAGTGTTTCAGTAAGCATGGTTATCCAAACCAGAGAGGACCTCAAAGGGCCAGACCTCAAGCACATGCTGCTGCAAACACAAACTCAGAGGATTTAACTCAAGAGATCAAACTAACCAAGGCAGACTACATCAAGCTTATGTCCCTAATGAGTGACAAGGGATCTCAGAAGGCTTCCACCAGCAACAGTCCATCTTTTTCAGCTGCAAGTTTCATTACCACACCAGCTGGACCCTCAGGTAAAATTCTGCTCAATGTGAGCCATAAATCACCTCATGATCAGACTTGGATCCTTGACACTGGTGCCTCGGATGTGACACAATACCTTTATCACCTTGCCTACAGGAGATCAAATTCAGGCAACTCATATGGGGACAGTTACCTGTATTGCTGACTTGACTCTACAAGGAGTCTTGTTTGTTCTACAGTTCAGCTTCAATTTGGTCTCTGTTAGCAAGCTAACCAGGAACAAATCCCTTTGCTTGACTTTTTTCTCTAATGTCTGCTTGATCTAGGATATGCAGCTGAGAAGGATGACTGGTTCTGCTAAGCTGTCTCATGGCCTTTACCATTTAGAGCAACCTGTAGATACCAATCAACCTAAACATTTCTCTGCTGCCACTTCTCAAGATTTTGATGTTTGGCACTTTAGATTAGGTCATGTTTCACATTCTAAAGTGCCACTTTTGAAAAACCTTTGTCCAGATATAGATACCAACAGTTCTATACCCTGTGATATTTGTCATTTTGCTAGGCAGAAGAGATTACCATTTCCCTTAAGCACTTCTGTTGCTCAACAGTCATTTGAACTGATTCATGTTGACATCTGGGGTCCAAACCCTATACCTAGTTATGATGGATTAAAGTATTTTTTAACCATCGTTGATGATTTTACTCGAATGACTTGGTTGATTTTACTTCCAACCAAATCTGATGCCAGACCAAAGCTTCAAGATTTATGTTCTTATGTTGAAAGACAGTTTCAAACAACTGTTAAGAAAATCAGAAGTGATCAAGGTAGAGAATTTGAAATGACTGAGTTTTTCAATAGAACTGACATTCTCCATGAGCTGTCTTGTGTTAAGACACCTCAACAGAATAGCAGAGTAGAAAGAAAACATCAGCATATCCTAGCTGTTGCCAGGGCACTCAAATTTCAAGCTAACCTATCCCCTTCTTTCTGGAGTGATTGTGTTAAGCATTCATTTTTCCTCATCAACAGGGTTCCTACAATTGTTCTGGGGAACCAAACCCCTTTTCAAAAACTTTATAACAAACCACCAGACTTATCAGACCTTAAGGTCTTTGGTTGCTTGTGCTTTGCTAGCACCTTAGCTAATCATAGAGGCAAGTTTGACTCTAGAGCTAGAAAGGGTGTATTCCTTGGTTTTCAACCTGGGATGAAGGGTTATAAGATATATGACCTTCTCACTCATGATATTTTTGTCTCTAGAGATGTCCAGTTCTATGAAAATGTATTCCCCATCAAAGACCAAAACCAAAACCAGAACCAGACCTCTCCCTATGCCAATCCAATTGATCCTACCATCTTTGACGATTTTAGTCCCACCTATCAACCTCCTACTTCAAACAATCCAGAACCCTTCCTCAATGACCTTCACTTTGAATCAGGAGATGATAACTCCCCTCCTGATTCTCCCACACCATCTCCACCACCTTCCTCTCCCCCTCCTCCACCTTGCCCTCCACCACCTTTCCCTACCAGAAAATCCAACAGAACTAAAAGACCTCCTACTCACCTTCAACAATACCATTGCAACCTGCTTCAGCAGCTTTCTTCCACCAGTCATCCAAGTCAGCAGCAGACTCCAGGTATCACCTACCCCCTATCTTCTGTATTGGATTATTCTAATCTCTCACACAATCATCAAAATTTTGTGTTGAGCATTTCCTCTCACAAAGAACCACAGACTTACAAGGAGGCATGTTAGTATCCTGAATGGAATGAGGCAATGGCAGTTGAAACTACTGCCCTTGAGGCCAACCAGACCTGGGATGTTGTTGAACTCCCTCCTGGTAAGAGACCAGTAGGCAACAAGTGGGTTTACAAAAACAAGCATCTCTCTGATGGAAGTTTAGAAAGACAAAAAGCTAGGCTGGTTGCTAAGGGATACACTCAACAGGAAGGGGTTGAATATCAAGATACATTTTCTCCAGTGGTTAAGATGACAACCATTCGACTCTTTCTAGCCATTGCTGCTGCTCAGAATTGGCATGTTCACCAATTAGATGTGAACAATGCCTTCCTTCATGGTGATCTAGACCAGGAGGTCTACATGAAGCTTCCCCCTGGTTACAATCCTCCACCTGGCTTCAAAAACCCTGTGTGCCGCCTAAAAAAGTCTATCTATGGCCTCAAACAGGCATCACGCCAATGGTGCACTAAGCTTGCTGACAAGCTGCAGTCTCAGGGCTATCTGCCTAGCAAGGTTGATCATTCACTTTTCTACAAATCATCACGTTCCTCCTATACCTGTATCTTAATTTATGTCGATGATTTGGTCATTGGAGGCAACAACTTGGAAGAAATTCAACAGCTCAAGTCTTTCCTTCATCAGACATTCAGTATTAAAGACTTAGGCAAACTCAAATTCTTTCTGGGAATTGAGGTTGCAAGAAGCAGCAAAGGCATTCACATTTCACAGAGAAAACATACACTTGAAATCCTTGATGAAGTTGATCTCATTCATTCTAGACCTGCTACTACACCTATGGACTACAAGGTCCATCTATCTGCTGAACACAATGATCCCTATCATGATCCAGAAGAGTACAGGAAATTGGTTGGAAAATTAATCTATCTCACCACCACTCGCCCTGACATCAGCTATGCTACTCAACAAGTCAGTCAATACATGGCTAATCCAAGCAATGATCACTTTAAAGCGGTTGTTCGAATCCTTCGTTACCTGAAGACTGCGCCTTCCAGCGGCCTACTCTTCTCTGCTGGTTCTTCTCTTCATTTGAAAGCCTTCAGCGATTCCGACTGGGCTGCCTGTGTTGATACAAGGCGCTCTGTCACTGGATACTGTGTCTATCTTGGTGATTCTCTTGTCTCCTGGAAGAGCAAGAAGCAAACCACCATCTCCAGGTCTTCTTGCGAAGCTGAATATCGCGCTCTGGCTTACACAACCTGTGAGCTCCAATGGCTGCTTTACTTGCTTCAAGATTTCCAGATTTCTCATCCGCAGCCTGCAACCCTCTACTGTGACAACCAATCTGCGATCTACATCGCCGCAAATCCCACTTTCAATGAGCGGACAAAGAACATCGAGCTCGATTGTCACTTTGTTCGCGAAAAGCTGCTCAATCGCACCATCAAAGTGCTTCATGTCTCTTCTACTCATCAATTGGCCGACCTCTTCACCAAAGCTCTTTCCCCAGCACCTTTCTCCTTCCTGCTCTCCAAGCTCGGCGTCCTCAATCTTTGCCCGCCAGCTTGCAGGGGGGTATCAGGGGAATGCGAAGGATTTTCGCGCTCTGTCCCATTCAAACCTCCAACGGCTCTGAACAGAGACGTTGTTCTCACAGGGAAGGAGAAGTAGAGTCCCCACGACATCGTTTAATTTCACCATCAGTTGAAGCCGGGAATCAAAGCGACATCGCTTCATCATCATCTGGAAAACAGAAGCAATGCGACGCCGTTCCAATGCCAGCTCAAGTGAAGACACAACGCACGTGGAGTGACGTGGTTTCTGGCAAAATGCCACTTAGTCCCCAAACTTGTTAAAACTACTCTTTTCCCTTTTCGGCTGTACTTGCTTTTCTTCCAAGTCTTGTCTTCTTACCTTGTTTTGTAAGGTTTCTGTACTGATTCACCAGCTATATAAGCTGTGAAATGCAATGAGTAAGGTAGGGCTTTAGGGTTTGCTTTACGACGCTCTCAAAGTTTTAGGCTTTGGTAATTTTCGCTTGCAGATGAGAAAAGGATCTATTTTTTTTTTGGTTTTAATCATTGTGTTATTGACAGGGAGGAATTGGGAAGAGGGAGAGGGAGAAGCTGATAGGAAAGAAAAATATGGGTAGATGGATAAACAAATTTGGATTCTTGTTTTTGTGCATGTGATTTAGGGGAAGCTCGATAGGAAGGGGGGATTCAATTGTAAAATGGTGTGATTTGATTTTTTGGGTTTCTGAAATGGAGTAGGGTTGGCCGAATGTATTAGGAAGTTTGAAAAAGATGACCAAATTTCTATTTTTATTTTTAGTTTTAGTTAAAATTTTGTAGTAAATACAAGTTGGCAAATTAAGACAAAAAAGTTTGCCACGTCATTAGTCTAGTCATCATATATTACGGAGACGTTAAAGTTATGGACGGAATGACTATTTTAATCTATTTCTCAAAAATTGGCTATTATTGTCACAAAGTGTAAAGTTATGGCTATACAAGTGTATTTTGGTAAACACATGCATTATGTTTTATTTTGAAACAAAAAAATGATGCATTCTCTACAATACATGTATTCATTAAAT
This sequence comes from Linum tenue, assembly GCA_946122785.1. Classification (NCBI taxonomy): domain Eukaryota; kingdom Viridiplantae; phylum Streptophyta; class Magnoliopsida; order Malpighiales; family Linaceae; genus Linum; species Linum tenue. Next base: position 25,892,821 of record CAMGYJ010000010.1, on the reverse strand, counting down.
ACATCATTTAGATATGCATCTACCAAACTACCCCGAAGTACAAGCAACGCGCAACTTTAAGGTGTTGTTTGCTAATGGGATTTGGATGTTGTATTTGGTCTCCAGATACAAATCATCATGTTTTTTGTCCAAAACCATTGTCTGTTACGGTAGGCAAACCATGGGGTCCATAGATTTGGTCAATTTTTTTTAGCTCCAAATCCGTGGACCCCACGTATTTGTAAATACCACATAATGAAAGGCAAATTTTTGAGAACCAAATACCAAATGAACTAAATTCATGATAAAAATTGAACTAAACAAACAATGTTATATTTCAAATGCAAAATGCAATAAATCCATCATAAATCCAAAGATTTTCAAAACTCAAAACCTTCATTTTCAAATCCGACAAGCAAATGAGCTCTAAAGCTGAATCATCAAGGACTAGGACTGTACGTAGAAGTGTAGATAGGTGTGCATAGGTTGTATGGTATGGGCTCGGGCCCATGACCTTGTGGTATAGTATATTCATTCATGCTGATTAGGGTTAAAGATACCCCATGGCCATACATATAATACTCTGTACCACGCAAAAGCTGTTGCCAAGAGTAAGACTAGTGTTCTCGTTCTCCTCTACAAGGAGAAAACATTCCCTCCGCCAAGGATGCAGTCAAGAAACCAACTCTACATCAATAATTACGCCGACGGCCGGTGGTTGCCCTTTGAAATATCGTTGGAAATCTTGTCCAGAGGCTGCGTAACGCCGCCTCCGTCGCTCGGTTCCATTGTGTCAGCAGATCATGGTGTCGCCTCCTATACAATCCCGACTTCTTTCGTGCATTCTTCTTATTCTCCTCCTCTTACGTGAAACAAGAGGCTGTGTGGCAGGTTTTGATATCTCATCCTCCCGCCATAGTTAACTCGAGTGCGACGACAACATCGTTTTTGGTCCACTCGTACGATACGCTCCGGCACGTCCCTTCGGGTACGCTACCGGGATCTGGATACCGGTCCATCATGGGTTTTTCGGACGGGATATTTTGCATAACCGATTGTAGCGGAGAAGAAATCGCTCTATGGAATCCTTCGAACTATGAAACAAAGGCGCTCGACTACCTTCTCCCTTCTTCTTTCGAGGCGCACAATACCGGGTTCGGGTTCGATCCGATAACGGATGACCAGTGCAGTCTCGTTAAAACATAAAAACTTACGTTTTTACGTATCCAGGCCACTAAAACGTTTCAGTTTCTACCTAAAGTCGCTTAGTCACAAAAACTAGTAAAAACATGGGCAAAATCGGTAAAATCGCTTAAAATCGGTAAAATCGCGATTCTGAAGCGTTTTATACGATTTTGATCATCTCATAAAAATGTGCTAATTGGCCCAAAATGATGTAATTTTGGATACATATTAGCAAAAAAAAAAAAAAAGGGAAACATGATTCATCACTCGTTCTTCAACTGGTGTCGAGATAGGGGCTTCACATTAGGTTGAAAAGACACCTAATGGTATTCTCAACAGTCGCTGACCTTCTATCAGTCTTCTCCCTTAATCTTCACATGTGGCTCTTACCTGGGTTTCGATAAAATTTATGGGTAATTGATCGTATGTAATTAAGTAAACTCTAACCAGCTTATGAGAATTTGGATTCTCAACTCGTTTACGGGTTACGATATATATTTGTAACATCCCGTTTCGGTAAAAATCGTATTACTGTCACTAGAAAATTTCACGATTTAAAATCGAGCGTTTTGATAGTATTTCTACGAAAATCGGATTATCGATCGATCGGATAAGTATGAGGATTAATTAATTATATAAATATATATAAATATAAAAATATATATATATTATATATTATATATTATATATATAGTCGGTCGGGGACGGACATATAAATCCCCCGTCCATTATTTTTCCCATCCCAATTCTTCTTCTTCCTTTTATTGCCGAGAAGCAGAGCGCGCAGGGGAGCTTTGGCGAGAGCATGCCAGAGCTTGATTCTTGAGCTTTAGTAATCCAAAAATCCCGTAAGTAATGTCTAATCCGTCCGTACATCGTGATTTATCGATTTAGAGCTTTAAAACGAGTTTTTGGTTCAGGAATTTCTTGAATTCCCGATAAGCCAAATTAGGGTTTCGGAGTCATTACAACAAAAACTGCATTTTGTAACCATTTTCATGCAACTATTTTTGTTTTGGTTGCCAAAGACATACTATATGTAACTAATTATATTTTGGTAGTGAATTTTTTAATGAATTGGTTACTAACTAAAACAAACTTATTTACAGCCAAATTAAAACTTACATGACCAATAGTATTGGTTACAAAACAATGAAATATTTTTGGTAACCAAAAATTCTTATTGTTATTTCCTAATCTGTTAAAGCCGCTAAAATTTTTGGTCACCTAAAAATACTAAATTGGTTACTAACTCAACGGTACTGGATAATGGATACTGAAATATGAATTCCAACCAATTTTATTGGTTATTATCTTTATTTTAACTTTTTATAGCTCACTGCTCACTTCTCATTTCTCACTTCCCCGACCGACAGAGGTCTCCTGTTTCTCCTTCTCTCTGTTTTTCTAGACCTAAATGTTTGTTCTGATTCTGATTCAAAACTCCAGCAAAATGGACGACGGTGAATCGATGAATCTCTAAGGCCAAACATCTGCTCTCCTCCTTTCTACCACCGCTAGTCAGTCTCCTCGCTGAGGCTTCCTTATGTCTGCGCATAACCAAATCAAAGATGGTGAATCTCCAACGCTATCTGTTTTGTCCACTTGCCTCGTCCTTGCGTCGTCATCCTACCGCCGCTCCCGCAGCCGGCTTTACCGTCGCTTACCTCTGCAAACCTACCTGCTCCAAGGTTAAATGCAAACCTAAAATCATTCCTATTCTAAGCGGTAGATGAGTCGGATTCAGTTTTCGATCTTGAATTTGCGATACCTTTTCTAGGGAATTGGGATCTAATCGAAGCCGGATGATAGTTGACGACGGATTGGATCGTTTTCTGCAACGCGGCGGCGCAAGGGAGATCTGGCAGGGGAGTCAGAGGTCGTGGGGGAAGTATTCTCACTCTAGGTTTCCTCTCGATCATGGATTCTTTAGAGAAAGAAAACGAAGAAGCAGAGATCTATTGCTAGAAGAGCAGACATTATTGGTAGCCACAGTGAAGCCAAGTCTCTCGTTGTGTTCAATCCTAAGAGGATGGATGCTAGTTGCTGGGCTCGAGCTTTCATTAGGGCCTCTCCTTGCATCTTTCCCTCTTTTGGTATTGCCGTCTCCAACGGAGCCTCTATCCTCAGATTGACTGGTATCGCTCTCTCCCCTCTATTCTTGTACCAATTATTCTTCTTAATTCAACCGAATCGTTTTCTCTGAATAATGTTGAATTCTGGCATGTTTTGGATCGTTCATTACCCGTTGATCTGCATACTCTTATTAGCCCTAATTCAGGGATGAAAATGCAGGAGTAACTGTGGGATTCTGAGGTTCCAGTTCTTTTGCTGCTTACTTTCGAATTCATCATGATTTATCTAATGGTATATAGACTAAATGCCACAACTGGAAGCTTAGTATGAGTTGGATGCAACTTGCTTTAGATGTGCTTTCATAGTTGGTTTGTTTTTCCCTCTAAGAGGCCCCAAGGAGCAGCTTCTACATATGTTTTCCAAGGAGGCACTTTTTTACTAATTAATCCTCCTATGGAGCAATAAAATTCTTAATGACAGGTTTTACTGATGTTTTATCTTATTAACAGAGGCTTCCCTTGACATTGGGATTCATAGACACAATGGTTGGAACAGTCTATGTTTCCCATGGTGCTTCACAGTTACATTCTTTCAGTCATCTTCTCGGTTCTACAGGTATCCTTTGACCCAATCCTCTGCTACTTTGATAAAACAGATAAAAAATTCACTTCTAAGCAATCTAATAACGCAGCAAAACCACTACAAAACAGTGTGAATGTACAAGTCCTTGTTCCTATCTCCTAAATGCGGCTGCTATAGCTGAGAGAAGTCTAAATGAGGCTCCTATAAGATAGCTTAATACAACTGAAATAAACTGTAGGCTGCTGGTTTAGGATAATTAATGAAAGTGGAATTAACCATAGTCCAATTAGGCAATGGTCCCAGATCATACGGGACTTTTAAGGCTTATGGTCTTGATCCCATCTTTAGTTGGTGGCAGGTTGAATAAGTAGTTGCTTCAATATCTGAACCTACTAACTGAAGAACAAACTCCTCCATAGTGAGAGTCTTCTATACTTTTAAATTAAGAAGAGTATTCTATACACATATACTGATTATGGAACTTCGTTTTTGCATAATGGCTTCATTGTGGTGATGTTTTATTGTTTCTTGCTTAATGTGAAAGCAGTTGGGTATAGGAGAATTAGTTCTTCGAAAGCAGCGGTGATGTCTTATTGTCTGTACATAATGTCTATCATAAGGTGTAATGATGTGTGGTGGATTGGCTACAGTATCAGAGCTGATACAGGGATGAAGTACACAGTCCAATTTGGGATAGGAGAAGAATTGGATTGTCAGCAGGGGATGGCATTTGTTCTTTGAATGTCTGCTTGATATGTTGATTTTTAAGGAGATGATTTCTCATATTGAACTCAAAATACTCATTTGGCACTCGCATTGAACTCAATGCCCCCATCAGAACATGTCGCTAGAGACTTACTGGAAGCAATAAGCATGGACGATGCACTCACAGTAAGTATAGGACCTTGCACCATAGACTCCCATTTTCATTTCGTTAACTTATTACGGAGTTTAAGTATAGTAGAGAATTGAACTTCTCTTTTGTAGGGAATACATTCATCTGAAGTTTTAGTGGGGCACAACTACGATCTCATTTACAAGCCAGACTGGAAGATAGTGGTCTGGGTTTGCTGAGGTCTAGTTTTGCTACCTTTTACTCTTACTATGTGCTTGAGTTACTACATGTTGAACCATTTAAGAACAGTGTTTTGCTACTGATGCTTTAGGCGGAACTAAGAAGTTGTAAACTATGATTTTCATGGTTCCGTCTATTCTTCCACACCTATATGTTATGCTTGTAAATGGTGGATGTTGCTGGGAAATTGATCTTAGCAGCTACTGGTGCTCATCCAAGTTTGTGATGTAGCCACTTTGTATCTTTGTTATAGGTCCAGTGATTATGGCACTGATGGATGGGTGGCAGCGAATTCTTTGATGCCAAATCTATACTATTAAATCCTTTTAACTGAATTCATCTTGATGTTTTACCTTTCAAACTTGACGTAATTTTTAATTTGGCTTCTGCAAGTTATTTACAGATTAAGGCCTGCAGTTGCAACTACTATTGCAGCGAAAGGAGTTGATATCCCCTTCATCTATGGCAGCACTCTCGGGCTTTTCTGGTACGTTGCTTCAAGCTACTGTTTTATCGAGCCATTGTCATTATGCCTCAAGCACCCACTCCCTTCCCTTTACCTCAAACTCCCCAGGCAACTAACAATGACCACTGTACACTTCTGCTCACATCTTTTCAACAGTGCATGCTAGGTTTAATACAGAGGAAGATGCAGAAGCGTTTGGAAAGTCTGGTTGGGGTAACTGGTGATGGAAACTTCAGAAATGGAGATGACAAAGAACAATACTAACTTTTCTGGTGGGGCAATTCTGCAAGTCCTGCACAGGGGAGCTATGGAAGAGGACAACACTATTAAAAGGATAAGAAGAGGCCGGTACATCAGAAAACTGGTAAGCTTATATATATGTTTGTAAGGAGAAGAGGATGTCCAACTTGAAGCTCTCTGGTTTTTCACTTGGCAAAATCTTGCCTACTTCGTCCAAATGACTTTGCCCAAAAGAATTTAGGAAGGAAAATTGCTTGTAAACTCTTGGTCATTATGCCTTTTCTAGTTCAGCAATCCTAAGCAGTATGTTCGTTTTCTTTTTGTAAAATGCTTCCAATAATGGAGAAGAGCATGAACAGATCACCATATATAAAAGATCTTACTATTATGAGTCGAGAGGATGGCGAGATGAACTGAAGAGGCTAACTATGTAAGTATCTCTAGTCTCTTTTGTGCAAGTTCTGTTCTATTCTTTCCTTTCATTCTCAGTACATAAAAATAGAAATGGGCTTTATTAGTTGTCAGTCACTAAGCACTAATATAACTTTTTTAATTATTACTGTTTGTTCCTTTTTACTCTTAAATCAGGAGCAGAAGTTGAAATTGCCAGGCATTATTGAATCGTGGGAGTCATTAAGCTCGCATCTATACTACTTCTGAAAGTGATGTAGGTGTCCAGTGCTCGTAACATGGAGAAAGTCGCACAAGAGGGAGTTTGCAGATCTTGTGTAATTTTTTATGAATAAAACGCCAGATTTTGGGCCAATGTGATGTGACAATGTTTTGAAAACAATTTCTTTTGATTGATGTGAATTGTTGTTATTGTAACAATATAATGATGCATTATGCTATTTCGAAAACCAAATTAATGGTCATATTATTGTAGCATATCAACTTTAGAATATATAGTATCCATAAGATATCAGTAGGAAATAATACCTTGTGACCAATATAATGATTGCTTCAAAACTAGTAAATTGGTCACAAAATATACTTTTAATGGCCAAAATAATGTCACAATTAGAACATATGCTAACCAAAAATATTGATTGCGACAACAGTTTCATAACCATTACTTTTGGTTACTCAAAGATGATTAAATTAGTTATGGATCACAGTTTGATAACCAAATTTATTGGTTATAAATAATTGATTTTGTGACTTTTTCATTTGGTCAATAAAAGAGAAATAAATTGGTTAGCTTTTATAATATTTGTGACCAATTGCATATTTTTCATGACAATTTTGACAGTTTTTTTATGACCAGTTACTTTGGTCACATAAAAAATTATTTTTGTGACCATTACTGTATTTCGTCACAAATTCATATATATTGTGACCAAATCAAAGATTTGGTCAGGAATTACTTTTCCTAACGGGGCGAATGTGACCAAAGCTTCAACCAAAAAAATTTGGTAACTAAATAAGTTTTGTGACTAAAATTTGCATTTCGTGACCATTTACTTTCATCATAAAAGCCCATTTCTGTTGTAGTGAGTATCCTGAAGCCGGATTGAGCCCAAATTTCATATACGAGCTTCCTGCAGCAAGGTAATCAATCCTCTAGTTCTAATTCATGAATTTCGGTAATTATTTAGGTCGAGGTCCAAACCGCTGAATTTAGCTCCGGCCAGGGTTGATGTGTTTTTATCAAGCATTTGACCCGGAGCCTAGAACTAATATTGACGGGGCTACTGCAGGGGATATTAGGACGGTCTCGGATTTTGATTCGGGGTTCGTTCGTGAACTTGACGTTTTAGTACGGGAAGGTTAAACCGGTGTTTGTCGACGAGAACTGGTGAGGGATTAGCACGGCATACCGGGTTTGTCGTATCACGATAATTATATTGATGCTTAGAATTGACCTAGGTGAACTAGAATGACATGATTAGGGGTGTATGAACTTTTGTGCTATATGTTGAACCCTGGACTGCTGTATGATATTATTGACTTGCCCTAATCGATATGGACCTTGTTTATGTTGATGATTGCATACATGTTGCCATTTGTGGCTTAACTGTTGATATGACTTCATGGTTGTTCGATCAGGTGTTTTCACATGATGTGATATTGTGGTTGTATTTGGATTCATAAGTGGGGGAAATAAACTCCCAAGGGTGATATTATGATGTTTTAAGGAGGATGACTTGCACGAGGGTTTACCCCGAGGAAGTGCAATTATACGACTCCTGATTTACCTATGTTGAGCCAATTGTGGCTAGGTCAAGAACATGTGCAAGTAATGAATTATGATTAAGCAAGATGAGATATGAATCATGTATAAGGATACCAAATATGAGTGTTGTGGTCTCACGGTCAACTACATAGTAATTAGGGCTCCCTATGCTATTACTCTATTATGATATGTATGATAGTCACACCTCTCATGTGGTGGTGACTGAAGAATTCTTACGAGATATGACCACACCCAGAGCGGTGTCGGGGTATGACTACACACATAGTGGTGTGGGGTATGTATGACTACATCCGACGGGATGTGTGGTATGTTTCCCGGGAGAGTTATTAGCATGGGAGTAGCCAGGCGCCTATAAGTAAAACATGATAAGACGCATATGCATAAGTCAAGGTGGTTGAGTCTTTTGCCTATTGGGATGTCGGATGGCTGAGGTCTGATCCTAGTGCTTTGGCTTGTTTGCTAGATGTATGGTAGGGGTATGCTCTGTTATGAACTCACAATGCTATGATTATTTCACTCAGCTATGAGCTGACCCTCTTCTATTATTCTTCTCTGCTTATGCTATGTGTAAGCAGATCATCATCAGCAGCAGCAGTAGATAGGTGTATAGGTGGGAGCTGAGCAAGAGTTGAAGGCAAGATGAGGTATGGTCTTCAACTATTCTGCGCTTGGACTACTACTCGGGATTTTGGCCAGTGATCCACACCTTTTTGTAAAATGTTTTGAGAACGTTTTTCATGTGCATACTAGCTTCTGATGTAGTGTGAAATATCCACAGGTGTGGAAAGTTGATGATATGTGTATATTGTGTAATTATGTAAGTTGTGATGATTATAGCATGTATCAATATAGTATGCAGTTGTGTAACATGTAACTGTGACTATGGCTATGAAAAGCCAATGCATATGGCAGTGAGTGTATATGTTTGTCTATGAATGCATGGAATTAGATGAATTATTTTGCAGGATTAGATGGAAGAACTGTTAGCCCATTACGTGAGTAATTCATGTCGAAATTTTATTTGGGCAAATTTTGATAATTAATGTAACACCCAAGATTATTTCCGCTGCAATTGTATGAACAATATGATTAGGCAAAACGTATAGGGTAGGGTGTTACAATATTTATGAGCTTATTATTGAGATATTATGAGTTTTCTCTACTTTTGAGTCAACACAAATGAGTTTATGTGTTAGATATTACATTTTAATTATGAATTTCATGTAGTTATTCACTTATCTAAAATCTACACACTCACATTCTACATACTATATGTTGTACTTAACATATTTTACCTATTTTAGAGGGTGCGTCAAAAACTTACGCTTTTACGCTTTGATTCTACGTTTTATGATTTTACCCATTTTCCGCTTCTAGGTAGAATCGCGATATTAACTGCATTGCGGATGACTATAAGGTAGTTGCTAGGCATTACAATTATAAATTATTGGAACTTCCAAACGACCCTCGTGTATAGCTTGAGGAACGACGACGATTGCGATGGTTTCTGGATGAAGTACATAACCAGCATGCTGGGACAAGTACAACTGCCCAAGGGCCCCACACACGTACATAACAAGGGTTCGCTATCACCCTTGCACATCGAGAATTGAGAGATGTCACTGGTGGACACCCGGCGGCGCCGGCGCGGCGCCAACAATAATAATGCTACTAATTCCCTCAAGTTCACTACGTTTGACGTGGGTAGGGAAGCATTCACGGTACTAGGGCTGCCCATGTTGAAAGGGGCACATCTTCGTTGTTGTATGCACGAGAATTCGTTTCATATGGGGTAGATATGGATCGTCGTTGATTGTCGTTTTGTATGGGATGGAAGAAGAGAGGGGTTGCTCGTTCTTCAAGGTGTGGGCAGCCCTAGATTATGTGGCGCTTGGGAGGGGCGATTGCTCTTGGATTTGGTTATACAATGTCCGGTTGGATGATCCTCCGCCTTCTTGTCTTGTTGTTGTTGGGTTTTGGAAACATGGTAAGTGGTTCGCCAATAGGGACAAAGGGTTTGGAGTGGTGGATACGGAGAGGCGGGAGTTGAATATTAGTGGTATTGATGATCATGTTGAGATTAAAGGGGATGGTTCCGGTCTTTACTACGATTAATTGGAGCCCATTTTACGATAACATTTGGGGGTTTCAGGTGGCCTACTATTCGACTAGGAGCTTGTTGCAACTCTAAGATCGAGATGATCTATCTTGGTTAAAGCAACGGTCCCAATGGTTTAGAATATACTAGTACTTTCAATAGTTAGTTACGAGAGCCGTGCTCTTCGATCGACGGATTTATGTGAAAAGCAAATATGTTAGATAATTAAGACTAATAAGCAGGACTATAGTTTTACGTTGAGATGATGTTCTTGCAATATATTTAGAATGCACTATATCTATATGACATGTGATCTTATTGGTAAATGTTTATACCATAGACTATCATTTGTAACTAAATTACAAAAAAATAATTGTGAAAACTTTACATTAATACTTTTATTAGCTAACCATATAAAATCTCAGCGAACACGTTGATAGTACTATCTTTGCTTATTGGCTTATCCCTTGCCAAAAATCTCATTGGAGAAGAGGAATAATGAGTTGAGATGAAGGCTAACGGGGAAGAGGTCAGAGACCCAGATGGAAGAAAGGGGGGCCGACAGAGCGAAGTGTAACACCCAACATCCTTTTATACAACATATATATAAATCCCTCCAAATCATGGTTAATTTACAAAAATCAGAAAATATTCAAACGTTTACAATCCGATATTTAAAACATGCAAAACTTCCAAGTATTTAAAACATGCATGATATCAATGATAACATGAAATTTATACATTTTTATACTTACATTTGGGCACAAATAAAAATGGAAATGAGATGGAAGCTAACAGCTCAAGCAAGCTGCTGAATTATTGCGGGCAAATGGAACATTAGGTTTCTCATCATAGGCTTTAATTGTCTACTAAGTTTTCATCTATTGTTCATTGCTTTACCAGTTGCAACAATTACCCACGAATGCAACCGAAGATCAATACTTTATCTATTATACACAATCCTCGCATTCACACAATAATGCACAACCCTTCTCCAAACACTTTCGGTGGAATCCTAAGTTGTACCCATCTACCGTGTCCCAAGACCGCTATCGAAGATCCATACCAAATCTGCGTTATGCTACCGATTTTTGTATTGAGACTAGGTTTCATTAATTAATTAATTAATATATAAAAGCCTAACATTGAAGTTACTATTCATTAGTGACTCCCAAACCCTACAAGTGTAAGTGGGAAAGTTTCAAGTCCTTCTTTTACCCCACTCTCTTATTCTATAACCTATGTGTTCATCTATTATCCATTGGTCTCATTAGGTTTCTCATAATAGGCTTTAATTGTCTACTAAGTTTCCATCTATTGTTCATTGCTTTACTAGTTGCAACAATTACCCACGAATGCAACTGAAGATCCATACTTTATCTATTATACACAATCCTCGCATTCACACAATAATGCACAACCCTTCTCCAAACACTTTCGGTGGAATCATAAGTTGTACCCATCCACCGTGTCCCAAGACCGCTATCGAAGATCCATACAAAATCTGCTTTATGTTGCCGATTTTTGTATCGAGACTAAGTTAATTTAATTAATTAATTATTAATTAATATATAAAAGCCTAACATTGGAGTTACTATTCATTAGTGACTCCCAAACTCCTACAAGTGCAAGTGGGGAAAAGTTTCAAGTCTTCTTTTACCCCACTTTCTTATTCTATAACCTATGTGTTCATCTATTATCAGTTGGTTCTACATCTTGCCCATTAAGGTTCTCATAATAGGCTTTAATTGTCTACTAAATTTTCATCTATTGTCCATTGCTTTACTAGTTGCAACAATTACCCACGAGTGCAATTGAAGATCCATACCTTATCTATTATACAAAATCCGCGCATTATGCACAACCCTTCTTCAAACACTTTCGGTGGAATTCTAAGTTATACCCATCCACCGTGTCCCAAGATCTCTATGGAAGATCCATACAAATCTGCTTTATGTTGTCGAAATTTGTATCGAGGCTAAGTTTCATATTATTTCATATTTTCTTATCTCTCTATTTTCTTTTGGTTAAGCATGCCAATTGAACTCAAACTCATGGGTATCCAACATAATTCATCTAGGTCAAAGCGACTTTGAACCCGACTTTAGAATTTTTAAATTTCTATTTTTTCCTTTCCTTGAGAATGATAATTGAATCCAAACCCATGGAATTGACGAGTTTTGTATCAAGAGCAAGTTTTATACGCTTTTGTAGTTGGTAGGTTGGGTCGAGTGTGAATTTGTTAAAAACTCGATTCGACTCGGTCAAAGTAAGCTGAACACGGTGTTGACGAGTTTTTGATCGAGAGCGACTTTTATCTGCTTTAATATTTTTTATTTTGCCTTTTCCTTTTGGTTGAGAATGATAATTGAACCCGGACCCGATGCTGACGAGTTTGTATAGAGAGCGAGTCTTAACTGATTTTGCATAAGGGTTGCTCTATTCTGACGAGTTTTAATTGAACTCGGACCCGATGCTGACGATTTTTGCATAAAGGCTACTCTATTCTGCACCAGGTGTCATTTTCTTTCCCTCACCCGCACCAAATCATTAATAACGTGTGACGGCTGTTCTGAAAGTCTGGCCAGGGTTTTATTTTTATAATAATTATTATTAAGATTTGTATTCTTTGCCGAGAATAGAAAATTGAAATTTCATATCTGATTCATTATCATCCCCGTCGCCCTTCAACAGGTTAGAGGTACATCAGAGTAGCATACGGAGGCAGGGTGGGAGTGGCAATGACTATATCAGTGATGGTGTGGCGGCGGATAACGGGTGGGTGATTGTAACTAACGGAGTCACGGATGGGATCTGGTTTTTTTCTTCACGTCGAGAGGGAGACTAGGTGGCAGCGGCAAATGATGATGGTGGTGATGACCGGCTGATAACATCGTATTTGCACATGTTTGCACCCTCGTTTCTTGATCATTTTGGCTTGAGTTTTTGCTTTCTTGGACTATTTTATGCTAGTTTGTGTTCCTTTATCACATTTCAGGTCCTAGCACATAAAGGTAAGCATATGCGCAAGTTTCAAGTCAATCAGAGATCAATTGGCGATTAGGGAGAAGAAACTCGGGCATGACCGGAAGAAGAATGGATTTCTACCTCACTTTATGGACAAATAATCATGCAAGCTTGTTATTAAAAGAAAGAGGACGAGACTACGAGCGTCTGAGTTCAAACGGCGACTGATTTGGAGTCCGGACGAGGGAGAAACGAAGCTTTGAACAGGAGCGGAGGAAGAATTACGGGCAGGAGAATTACGACCGTAATTTGGCCTCCCATGCCCGTAATTTCACTGCCGAGAGGAGCTTTGGGTGCGCTAAAACTTAACCAAAATGTGTGTTTTGGGAAAAATACGGGCATGGAAGAATTACGACCGTAATTCAGCCCGTAATTCGCCCAGAATCGGGTTTTTGAGGCAGATTCGAGCCAAAGGAAAGGGAGAGCTGGGTTTTCGGTTCCCAAACACCCAAGGGACGAACCCTAGAGAGAGAGCGACTTGGGAACATTCTTGGAGCTATTTTGGAGGATTTCTTCGCCATTGGAGCTCGGGAATCAAGCTTGGAGATGGAGATTGAAGATCTAGATCAGATTTCTGCAGTCTCTCTCTTCTTTATGGAGTAACTTCCCTTCACTTAGGTTTTGAGGAACCCTAGTTCCATGTGTTAGGATCTTTCTTGTATGAAGTTTTGGATGCTATATTGTTTGATTATAATCGATTGAGGCCTGATTTATTGAGTCAATTGAATCTTGATCAAATTCTCTTGATTTCTGCTTTAACCTATGATAGATAGAATCTTATTAGGTTAAGAGAGCTTCCTTGATTGATAGTGGTGAATTGATTGTACGAGAGTCAATCAATTCACTGCTTTGTACTGGAATTCATTCCAGTAGTGGAGTTCTGTGTTCATAGCCTCAGCTTTCTATCCTGGTGAAGACTAGTCGTCTGCCGGGTAGTTGGACTGAGAGGGCTTGGTCAGCTTAAGAGATTCCAAGCTAATTTAGGATCTTCCGCAGTTTAATCAACAGTAGACCAACCAAAATTAATTGCAACTTGGACCTAATTGAGGAGCTAGGGGGAATCATACCTAAGTGAGTTCCCAACTTGTAATTAGTAGAGTAGTCAGTAGAGTAGTTTATCAATCAATCCTTAATCTAGTTTGCTAGATAATGAACGGAAGCTGAGTAATAGTAACTCTAGAGACCCGTGGATTCGATATTTATTACTTGTGCCACTATACTGCAGTCCCTTTCATTGGTTACACTTGGCCATTGTTAGGTGTTGTGTTTTGGCGTGTCAAGTGTTTGGCGCCGTTGCCGGGGACTTTCTAGATTATTAGGAAAGGCAGAAGTTTGTTACTTTAGCGTTTTTTTCTTTTCCACCCTTGCTTTTCACTTGGGTGTTTTTGTTTTTGTTGGTGCAGAGCTGAATCATGGATCCTCATGGCTTCTCCAACCATTGGGGGTATCCAACACCATCCGAGTGGTATTACCCCGAGACCCCCTGGAGCAATCAAGGAGGAGAAGACTATGGATTCGGGTTCCAGTACCAACCCCCTTACTACGGAGAACAATGAGACCCCTGGGCATATCAAGAACAACCTCATTACCAAGAAGACTTTCTCCCACAACCAGAAGGGCCATCGGAGCTGGAGTTACCCATGGCGGCCTTCACAGGCCATTCTGCAGAGCCATGCTACACTCCACAACCAGATCCAAACTATGAATTGAGGCTTCTCATGGAGCAGTTTGCTCGAGACCGTGAGAGATCATGCTCCAGGATGGATCATTGTGTCCAGGCCTATCGTGAAACAGAGGAGATCCTCCTGAACCTTAAGAAGAGCGTCGATGATCTTGAGCGATCTTGTGCACAACCCGCTCCAGATCACCCTTCTGCTGCCATACTAGAAGAGGAGGAGGAAGAAGAAGGCTACAAGGACATTGTGGAGCACACTGAAGTTGTCACGGAGAGCTCCCGTGATGATCATGATCAGGAATGTCCTGTCGTAGCCGACCACACCTTCCCACATCCCAAACTGAGCTTTGAAGAGGCGGGCATGAGTGAGGAGATGCAAGAAGATCTCATGAAAGAAATTGCTTGGCAACTTGCTCTCCAATCCGTGCTAGAAGAAGAAGAAGAGTGAGAAAGGGTGCAGAAAGAAGTTGTGGAGGGTGACGAAAGTGAAGCAGGAGGAGTTCTTGATCTTTTCCAGGGGTGATACCACATGTAGAAGAAAGGGAGGTTGAAGAAGAAATTGGCGTCCAGGCTAAGGATGGAGTTAAGGTGGAAGAGGCCTGCACCGGCCATGAGTTACATGTGATATCTCCACCAAACTTCGAGGAGCTGCTTGGCAAGGACCCATTTGCAGTGTCTCTTTGCCAGACCAAGGCCACATCGACATCGGTCCCTCTTGGTGGACGCGATGGTGGCCAATCGATGCTGTCTTATCTGGTTTGGGGCAATGAGACGAGAGAAGAGAAGAAGAGGTCTCGAGTGTGGAGACTTCATCTGCATCAAGTGCACGAGCCTTCATCACCTGCCACACCACCTGCTTGTGACTTGAGACTCCACCTCATAGATGAGAACCTCAACTTCAAGGAGGTTCTAGCATGGACCGAAACTTAGGAGACATTGTCCGGCTCACGACGTGAAAGAAGCGCTTGTTGGGAGGCAACCCAACCAGTCGGTTTGCATTTCTTTCTCTTTTTCTCCTCGGTTGAGTCAGTTTTGTTATTTGATTTTAGAGTCAATAACTCAACCTTTGTGAGATTTTGTGTGGTGTTTGTGCTCCGACTACTCTCTCATCCTGGAATGCACTGCCTACCGCGTCCATCGTCATTCACCCTTGATATGGTAACTTCGTTCTACCCTCCTTATCTTTCCTCCATTGAGGACAATGTCGTGCTTAAGTGTGGGGGGTGTTCGATTATGTATGCGTGTGAATGTTTGGCTGTTTGTGTGCTTGGAGCCTAGTCCACTGTCCAAATTTCGATTTGAGGGCTCCAAGTACGTGTTCCCATGCAAATTGCCTGCTCAGTATGCTTTGAATTGACAGTCTCTATCGTAATGTGCAACCTAGGGAGGTAGTGTAGCACTATGGAGGATGTTGAAGTATAAGATTTTTCCTATTTAGCTCTCTGCTGTGTCAGTTGATTTTGTGAATTAGTGGAGCTAAGACCGTTGAATTCATGTGGTAATGTGGACTCTGTTTGATTTGTGTTATGGACTCGTGTATTGAACAGGGTGCTCATGTGAGAAATGAAAAGCAGTTGGTCCTCCATGTCGAAATCATTGAAATCTTAAACATGGGGTAAGCCCAACGTGTGTGGCACCGTTCATTGCACAAAATCGGGTTTTGGAAGAGATTTTAGTAATCCTTAGTGGGGTACTCCTACAAGGTGAAGCTAAGTTGTCTCTAGTACAAGTAAAATTTTCACCCGTTGAACGGTTTGCCTACTTGAGGATGTGTTTTTAAGGGCACGGATAGAGCTTCCGACCCCCCTTAATTTCATTGACCCTCCACACGAGTTGAGGAAAAGGAGTTAAAAGAAGTACCCTGGCGAGCGCCAGGTGTACAGAAATTGCTCTTGCTCGACTAATAAGGTTCGACCGTGCAAAAGACTGCAGTTGGAACCCCTGCTAAGTGAAAAAAAAACAAGGAAAATGTGAATGAAAGTGCAAAAAGGGGTCCCAACGGTGAAATGAAGTGAAAGAGCACCCCGATACAACGAGTCCTTGGTTGTGAGTGTTGTGAGTCCCTTTGTCCATGAACTGACTCTCTTACTTCTACTTCTTCTCATGATCCTGGCTTGAGTCTAGTACTCGCGTTGAGAGAGATAGGGGACGTCTTAGAAGACCAGTTGACCTCGTAAGCTGCTATATGATCTAGGAAATCCTCTACCGACGATCGGAGTTTTTTTGTTGCTATAGAGGTCTGGAGAGCTGCATTGGTTTGAGTTAGGTTTGCTTGGGGACAAGCAAACGGTTAAGTGTGGGGGAATTTGATAACATCGTATTTGCACATGTTTGCACCCTCGTTTCTTAATCATTTTGGCTTGAGTTTTTGCTTTCTTGGACTATTTTACGCTAGGTTGTGTTCCTTTATCACATTTCAGGTCCTAGCACATAAAGGGAAGCATAGGCGCAAGTTTCAAGTCAATCAGAGATCAATTGGCGATTAGGGAGAAGAAACTCGGGCATGACCTAAAGAAGAATGGATTTCTACCTCACTTTATGGACAAATAATCATGCAAGCTTGTTATTAAAAGAAAGAGGACGAGACTACGAGCGTCTGGGTTCAAACGGCGACTGATTTGGAGTCCGGACGAGGGAGAAACGAAGCTTTGAACATGAGCGGAGGAAGAATTACGGGCAGGAGAATTACGACCGTAATTTGGCCTCCCATGCCCGTAATTTCACTGCCGAGAGGAGCTTTGGGTGCGCTAAAACTTAACCAAAACGCGTGTTTTGGGAAAAATACGGGCATGGAAGAAGTCTGAGCCACTTATTAAAACCCGATTTTCAGCCAAAGGAAAGGGAGAGCTGGGTTTTTGGTTCCCAAACACTCAAGGGACGAACCCTAGAGAGAGAGAGCGACTTGGGAACATTCTTGGAGCTATTTTGGAGGATTTCTTCGCCATTGGAGCTCGGGAATCAAGCTTGGAGATGGAGATTGAAGATCTAGATCAGATTTCTGCAGTCTCTCTCTTCTTTATGGAGTAACTTCCCTTCACTTAGGTTTTGAGGAACCCTAGTTCCATGTGTTAGGATCTTTCTTGTATGAAGTTTTGGATGCTATATTGTTTGATTATAATCGATTGAGGCATGATTTATTGAGTCAATTGAATCTTGATCAAATTCTCTTGATTTCTGCTTTAACCTATGATAGATAGAATCTTATTAGGTTAAGAGAGCTTCCTTGATTGATAGTGGTGAATTGATTGTACGAGAGTAAATCAATTCACTGCTTTGTACTGGAATTCATTCCAGTAGTGGAGTTCTGTGTTCATAGCCTCAGCTTTCTATCCTGGTGAAGACTAGTCGTCTGCCGGGTAGTTGGACTGAGAGGGCTTGGTCAGCTTAAGAGATTCCAAGCTAATTTAGGATCTTCCGCAGTTTAATCAACAGTAGACCACCAAAATTAATTGCAACTTGGACCTAATTGAGGAGCTAGGGGGAATCATACCTAAGTGAGTTCCCAACTTGTAATTAGTAGAGTAGCCAGTAGAGTAGTTTATCAATCAATCCTTAATCTAGTTTGCTAGATAATGAACTGAAGCTGAGTAATAGTAACTCTAGAGACCCGTGGATTCGATATTTATTACTTGTGCCACTATACTGCAGTCCCTTTCATTGGTTACACTTGGCCATTGTTAGGTGTTGTGATTTGGACGGCCGACTGGGAGAACGAAGAGTTGGGATTGCATTTCTTTACCAGGAGGATTGAAAATGTGAAAAGGATGGGTAAAACTTAAAAGGAGTCGCGATAGGGAAGGATTCTGGGAAAATTTTCACTTTCACTTTCACTTTTATTTTTTTATACATTTATTATTTAATCAAACCAAGATCAATAGTCAAGACTCAAGACCAAAGCAATCCTACTTCCAATGAGCAGATTCACCGCCTGCAGAGCATAGGTGTCGACACCATAGAACTCCCCCTAAAATCAGTAATAAAACTTAAGATCTCAGTGTTATTTCCCACTGAATTTAAAGTTTTGGCTCGAATCATAATAAGAAAATATGGCCCACGACCGCATAAAGAAGAGGAAGCTGAAGCAAAGATGAGGCAAAACATGAAAAGTTTCCAGTCTCCAGATCTACCGGTTTCTCACTTTCCATGCACCAAATTCAATTTAATTTGCATCCTCACCTCTACAATTCTGCTTCAGTATATTTTTTGCGACTAATCGATCTTCCCTGCACATTAGGGATTACAGGCTTATATTGAAAAAAAAGGAGACATGCGGTGGCCTTGAGCAACTCTCAGGTGAGCCATCGGGACCAGACATGAGGTACATCGATGATGCCCAGTATGATAGGAATCTAATTGGGTTTGACTGAATCGAGATCCATCGGACACTTTTGAACCATGTATGCCCAGATGGGTAAATCAACGAGACGAAGATTGAAATTATAGAGTTATGCAATAAAACTGAAAGAAACCGGTAAGGAGAGGAGTGGCTGGGAGGAAGAAGAATGATATTTGATTAGAAAGAGATAGGAAATTGAAGAGAGTGAGAAGAGGGACGATAGGAAATAGAGGAACGTGTGTACAGAGGATTCTAGAAGATATTTCGTTTGTTTTTTGGTTGCTTTACACGGCCACTAAACGAGAAAGTAACCGAGGGAAGGGTTAAATTCCTTACGGAGTTAATTTATTATTTAGTTCTCAATTAATTTATTATTAAATATACATTTTTTTCATTTGATACATCTCTTGCATTTTCATTTAAGTCTATATATTCTTACTAGACATTGGGCCCGCCCATTGGTCGGATACATTTCGTTAACAATATAAACAACAACCTCAATTGTACAAAGTCATATACATTTTTATTAGTATCATATAAAATTCAAATGATTAAATTATTAAAATATCACAAAGGAACTTGAATCATCAAAAAAATTCAACATTCTAACATTTATCGATGAAAATCCTTCGTGTAAGTGAAA
Source organism: Linum tenue (assembly GCA_946122785.1). NCBI lineage: Eukaryota > Viridiplantae > Streptophyta > Magnoliopsida > Malpighiales > Linaceae > Linum > Linum tenue. Next base: position 25,873,242 of record CAMGYJ010000010.1, on the reverse strand, counting down.
GTTGCACCTATGCAATAGTGAGAACTGAGAAGCCAACTCCTATAAAATTTATCTCGTTACACTTTATTTTACTATTTCTTATAAATCATTTCAAATTTTCTTTTAAACACTCTTTAATATTGTCTGGCCTCGATGACCCGTTGGAATTTGAATTATAATTATTAAAGTTTCAAAATTCTATTATGAATATTTTTGGGATGATGACTGCATGGAAGTAGAAGGCATACCGGTCATGAGCTTCCATTCAGATTGTGTAGTGAGAACCTTTCTTTTGTCATAGTGAGTTCATTGAGAAAGCGAAAGATAGAGTGAATGTGAAATAAAATAATGCATGGGCCTTGAACTTGAAATATAGTAAGAAGTTCTATACAAATTCACGTTGATTGTTGAGAGAAAGAATCATTCAAAGGGATGGATTGATGAAGGATTACTTATTATTATTGATGGTACGAATATTTTCTTTTTTTAAAATATTTTTAGCCATCCAAGCATTATTGCATCCAAACCTTAATTTTGTATTACATCTCCTCAAAATTTTATCAGTTTTCTTCAAATTCCTCTGAGTTCTCCTAGTCTCTATCTAGTATAATACTTCCTTTTTCCGTATTCGATTTCTCTCCTTAATTTGGTTAATTCTCCTTGAATTTTATCTTTATATTAATTGAAATTGTAGCCAAGATTCTCTCCCTCATCAAGTAAACTAACTCCTGCATTAGCAAATTCTTTTTTTCCAAAAGATCACTCGGATTAACGAGAAAACAACCAGATACAAGAATGACAAATGGCCGAAAACAACCAAGAAGTAAAATAGAAACCCCCCCCCCCCCACCAAGCGGGGGAACAATGAAAGGGCTTTTCGTGCCACCAGATGGGCTACCCTGTTACAATTACGGCCTACAAACCTAACTTGAAAGGCCTCAACTCACATCGTAGGAGCAAATCTCTTCCAAATTCACACCACCAGCTGCATCTGCAGCCTGTTCCGCACCCACCTTATCCAAGACAGACTTCGCGTCACCCCAAAACACACGGACCACAGTCCTCTAACTAGACACCACTGCATAGCATCCTTAGAGCAAGCAACTCCACCAAAAATGGGTCGTACACACCATCGAAGAGAGACACTGCTGCTGCCACCACCGCTCTGGAGGAATCCTGCAAAACCCATCCCCCAGCCCCATGGGAGCCCCTGGATATAGCCCCGTCCACCAAAAGAACGAGCCCCCCCATGGAGGAGAGAGGAGAACCCCCTCTTAATCCCTGAACCGCCGCACGAGGCTGGGTTGGCTGATCCGGCAAAGCATCCCATTCGGCCACTTGCATCCTAAACTGTCTTAGCAAAACAGGTAAGCGAAACTGCGTGAAGTAAAAAACCACCAAATTCCTTGATCACCATACTCGCCAAAACAAAGCCACCATATGCATCACCTCACTCCTACTCAAGTCTTTCTTCTCTAGGAACCTACGCCAAAAGGTCGCCATGTGCTCACAAGGGAAAGAGTCTCTAAACGACATCAAACCTGCTGCTTCCCAAAGCTCCACCGCCACCGGGCAATGAAAGAAGAGATGTTCCAGAGACTTGATATCCCCCTCGCACACCAGGCACAAGTGAAGCCCTTGGATTCCTCTCGACTGCAAGGCCTCCCCAGTAGGCAACACACGACGAACCATTTGCCAAATAAAGTACCTTAACTTAGGAGGAATATGAGCAATCCAAATCTTCATCCATAATGACCTATCCTACGAGACAACCCCAGACTTAGCACTGACCTCATTTTGTCTCCTTAGATCCACCGCGAGATGATACTCAGACTTCACAGTATAGACACCAGTGCTCTCATACGACCAGACCAGCCGATCAGGGACCGACCGAACCGGCAACAGAATTGCCTTTATATGACGCACCGTCTGATCATCAAAAAGTCTATGAAGCCAGTCGGCGCGCCACTGACCAGAGCCCGGACAAAGTCATTCTTATTTCCTTGACTTTTATTGAAAGAAAAAAATATGATAGTAAATGTTTGCAAATATGACATATTATTTAGTGCAAGCTAAGTAAAATTTACCCCCTTATTATGCTCAAAACTACATACTCACTAATAGTATGCACGATGTTTGTAATCGATTGGCTTAATCTCAACCTTCAACTCCATTGCCTCAATTTGTATGAGATAAAAACGTGGAACTCTTCTCATTATATCACTTGCTTGGAATAGTTTCCTAGCATGCATTCTGAAACCTCTAACTTCCATGTGATCTAGAACAACCAAGTTAGACTTAGCCATTTTTTTCTACAATAATAAGTCGGATTCTGAATATTTCAAATGATGAAAAATGAGATTCACTATTTAGTAAAATAATTTTTTGTGTTTAGTGGATATGAGGTTTATTTTTTCTGAAAAAAGAAATGATTTGAAAATAATGAGAAAGTAAAGATTATTATCCAATTGTGTGAATGACATTAGTTGTGTACCTATATCTTGCTCCATAAAGTAACCTTCACAATATTGAAATTGATAGTATTTTTAATCTATCCCAACCCCAGTTATACATGAGAATAACATTATTTCTAAATTCGATTTGTTTTTCAGTATTGAATAAATAATAATTATATTCATCAATCCCACCCAAAAAATCTACAAATGGTTAGAATTTTAAAATTTTATGTAACCATAACTTAAAGTTATCGTGACATGAATCTCACATGATATCCACAAATCTACTAACAATTAAAACACAACAATAAAAAATGTTCTCACTCTCGAGTTGGGCCCTTAGAGTAAGATCGCCATTTTTATCTTTTTTGAGTCAGTATTGTGTTGAAGTTTTCACTAAGCTGCCCATATAGTGGCATACGAGCCTCTTTCACCAGTAGTTTGGTTGCATATGATCTACCACGTATGTTTAATTAGAGTCGGCTTGGAAAGTTAGTCTTCAAACAATTAGATTTTTTTTTTTTTGCATGTAACTAAAACTAAATTTACAATGACATGAAACCCACATGATAAACCCTTGTATTTTGTAAGTTAGATTATGTATTAAAACTCTATCCATTCCAATTAGATTATCGTCCGATTAATTCGTTATCTGAATTGGAGTCTAAATCTATAGATTCTAGACAATCCAAAGATTTTAACTCTCCGATTTTTTTTTTTAAATGTTCATTGTTTGATAACCACGATTGTTAACGTCCAATGAAAAAAGAAATTCTATTTTTGTATTAAATGACATGTTTATCCTTAACCAAAATAATTAGATTGACTCGAAAAATATTGAGAATTTATTGATAAGGGTATTTGGTGCGATAAATAAAAACAAAGAATAGATATAACATGAGGAGAAAATCTCCAAAATCAAGATGTAGAATCTCTCTAATTATGAGAGATTTGATATCTCTAGTTTTTAGAGATTTAAAATCTCCGAAACTACAATCCAAGATTCAAATAGTAGCCAAAAAACATAACATTTTGCTAAATTTGTGAATTCGATAAATCAATGATCCAAATCTTGTTCTCCAAACAACCCCTATGTTTTAATAGATCATTATGATTTGAATTTGCGTATATCTTTTTAGTTGGATTTGAAGGGAAATTAGGCGAACCAAGTAACAAACTATGGCTAAACCCATACATATTCTGCTTTAGCCAAAACGTAGGTAGAAGAGGAAGGGGATGGGTTAGCATGCTAACCCCTTAAGGGGTTGGAAAAATGACACCCCCTTGTTAATTGGTCAATTTTTTATGAATTATTGACTAGTATTAATGAAAGTAATCATAATAAATGTTCTGTTATTAAATACAAAGTAAGCATTAAATACACCACATTAATTACTCGTTTTTTTAAATAAAATCTAAACATATACAAAAATACAATTCTCTCTCTCATCTTTGATCTTTCTCTCCTATCTCTATTCTTCCTTTCCGAGCAGCCTCCGACCACCAAGTTTCCTCCGACCACCACATTTCGCCGGTAAAATCCGCCGACAGACTCTCTCCGGTCACCTGCGAAAATATACCACTGCACTGATATGTTGTACCACTGTACTGGTACTTGTACCACTGCACTGATACTCATATATGACATTGGTACCAGTGCACTGATATCACTATCAGTGCAGTGGTAGCTACCAGTGTAGTGGTACAACGTATCAGTGCAGTGGTATATTTTTTGCAGGTGGTCGGAGGGAGTCTGCCGATGAGATTTTCACCGGAGAAGTGTGGCGGTCGGAGGAAGTCTGGTGGTCAGAGGCTGCTGAAAAAGGAAAAATCAGATATAGGGAGAGAGAATATATTTAGTGTAGGTTTTAATTTGAAAAAAAAAGATAATAATTAATATGGTGCATTTAATTTCTAATGTGTATTTAATGTGTGTATTAAATTCTATAGTTGTATTTAATACACTAGGGGGTGTCATTTTTCCAACCCCTTAGAGGGGTTAGCATGCTAACCCATCCCAAGAGGAAGCAAGTTAAGTAACAAAAGTGAGATTGCACGAAAAAAAAACCTTCCTCCACAATTACTAAGAGGCCCTTCCTTGAGTCTCGCAGGGAGAAAAATAAAAGAGCTTCCTCCACAATTACCAAGAGGCCATTTCTTGAGTCCCATGGGGAACGTCCATATAGGATTTTAAAGGAAGGATTGAGAATGTAATTAATTTTCTTATATATTTACGCTTAATTCTTCTCAAAGTTGTCAACACAGGTCCATCTGTTTGATCCTTATCAAGTGAGAAAAATGGACTATACAAATTTACAGGTTTGTCGGTTTCAAGATTTTTGGGTTGTAGGCCGTGTTGTGTCATTTTTTTCTTGACTTTGTGAAATGGGCATTTCTTTTGTTTTTCTCTTGCCCTACCCCTATTATTGAATTCTAAATTGAACTTTTGAATACAATGAATTTTTATGGGTTAATTGCATGGTTGGTCACTGAGATTACAAAAAACGTTCAAGTTTGGTCACTCGAAATATTTAAATCCATTGGTGGTACTTCAGTTTACTAAAAGCGTTCACGTTTGGTCACTCTCCGTCCAACTAAGTTAACTTTTACTTATGTGGCAGTCAACTCTAAAAGTTGACCGTTAAATGTGTGACGTGGCAATTAGAAAAAAAATAATTAAAATATATTTTTTTAAAATTTCCACCTCATTTCTAAATATTAAAAAAATAAAATAGTAAAATTAAGAACCAACGGGAAATCCTCTCTCCTATTCTTCGCCGGCGAAGGAATCGACGTCCCTCACCTCCTCATCGGACTCACCAATAAGGAATCCAAGAACGTGACGATCATCGGCTCCTCTCGTTCTTTATCAGCTCAATCTTCACCCTTTTGGCCCCCATTATGGATTGATTCTTCTGCGTCAGAAACATGAATTGTTTTCAAAATTGGGTAAGAAACGAATTCGCCAAAGGTAAGGTCTCAAGCTCTTACCTTTTGGGGCAGAAAACAGAGCACTCCAACAATGGAAGTTCTTGCAATTTCTCTTGGTAAGAACGAGCCTTAATGGAAAATGAGCAGTGAATCGGCGCAAGAAACCCGCCGCAGCGGCGAATTGGAACACGACGATCATCGGAAGCCGCTCGAATCCGACATGACGGTGACTCTCCCGGACAAGAGCGCGATGGAGTTCCGGACCAAAGTCCCGTTCTACACCGCCTCCCAGCTCGCCGCCATCCAGATCTTGATGGAGAACGTCGCCGGGGAGAAGCGGATCCACGTGATCGAGCTTCGGATCTGCTCCGGCCTGTCGTAATTGCCATGATGCAGGCTGTAGCGAGTTACCCCAATTCGATCGAAATGCTGCGGATCACCGCTTCGTAATTGATCTTCGAACTCAAAGACGGCGTGGGTTTCGCCGCCTTCTTCTCATTTTCCTTTCGGGCAGCAGGGGAAGGACCGGTCTTGGCCTCCTTCCTGGCATCGGCCGGCAGGTTTTCCAGGTCTCGCTTTCTATTCGTGTATTGACAATGCATCATGTTCCAAGCCTTCGCCTTCAGTTCCACTAGCCTCTTGTGGTTTTGGCAATCGGAGATCTCGTCGTCGTCGATGTCGCTTAAGCTTTCTTCTTCATCGGATTCGGATCCGGATTCGAGATCGGGATTCAGATACTTGGCCATCGCCGGCGAATCGAAAGCGCCGCTCTCAGGGGGTGAATTTTGACGCGTATAAAACCACCTTCAATTCTACCGTCGGAGGCAATCACCGACCTTCCAGTGTTGATTACATTATAAAACCACCTTACCATAAGCCAAAGACCTCACAATCACTCTCCCTTCATCGATCCCATCTTCTCTCTCACCTCACCTCTCTCACAAATTCTCTCCGCCATTGTTAGGGTTTCAGAACCCATTGTCTGTTGAACCCATTTTCACAAATATATATTTTTATATTTTTTTAATATTTAGAAATGAGGTGGAAATTTTAAAAAAATAAATTTTATTTAATTAATTATTTTTTAATTGACACGTCACACATTTAACGGTCAACTTTTAGAGTTGACTGCCACATAAGCAAAAGTTAACGGAGTTAGACGGAGAGTGACCAAACGTGAACGGTTTCAGTAAACTGAAGTACCACCAATGAATTTAAATATTTCGAGTAACCAAACTTGAACGTTTTTTGTAATCTCAGTGACCAACCATGCAATTAACCCAATTTTCATTGTATGTTGGATTCAAATACGATATGTTATTTTGGTGCAATGTTATATGTTAGTATTCATATGTTAAGTGAGATTTGATATAATTTATAAATATATATAATGATTTTTTTCATTTATCAAAATTAAATCATACTAAAACAATCAGATCATTAACTCTCAACACACTTAATCGACATGACCAACAAGTTAAACATGATTGATCACTTTATTTTTTCCCTTCACAAACGAAGATTAAAAATCGGAAGCCGCAACAAAGTGCGGCCTATTCCACCTAGTTATTATATAATAGTACTCCCAAACAGGCATGAGCATTGAGCAAGGTGGTAGCAAGAACCATGAACTCATTGACAGAATGGGCAGTCAAGCATTCAAATCGCTCAAACACTCAAACCCAACAAAATTATTAACTCAAATCTCTCTGAAAGGGAAATAGATGAAGAGAGTGAAAGTAAAATAAGCATTAGAATACTGAAGTTTTTGGATGGGGGAACTCAATTTTGAGAGCCTTCAACCCAGCAGGCTGAGCCCATATCATATCATCAAAGCTTGATCATCAGCCACCGCCATAGTCGTCGAAAAGGGCCAACATCTCTGACTCTGAATCAGAATGGGTGACTTGAAGAGGAATTCGAATGACAAGAAGCTCCATAGCTGCTAACAATTTTATTGGTTTGTGTAACCTTTGAATATCAGCCATCTAGCTTATGAGCAATGGTGAACCATGGCCAGAGTTTTAGAGATGGGAAGATGAGGGCTTCGGTCTTCTGTGCCTTCTTGGGAAGGAGTTAAAGACATGGTTTGGAAATAAAGGGAAGAGAGGCATTTGGGTTGTGACTTGTGAGATTCAGTGAACCTGGCCAGTATAGTGATTTGTAAGTAGTGCAGACTGCCGACTTTGTAATGTGCCAGGCTGCCAGCTTTCTTATTTGGTTCTCGTATTAACCATCTATACAAACCGACCATATTTTTGGGTTGAACCTACACTCAGGGGTCAAAATTTTGTTTGTATCGTAGTCTTCCAATAAGATCCTGGGTAGTACGTAATTTGATTGACGAGTTGACTTCAAATAACTCACAACTCGATCACTCACTAATTTTATTTGCTAGTCGATTAACTCTTAATTATCTTGCAACTTGATGAACTCGTAATTCAGATGAATTATAACCAGTGCTAGGAAATGGTTGAATCATGATTGACTTATAATTTTAATACAACATACCTTATCACTGACTTTTCCAATATAATCTCCGGTATGATTTCACAATTTTTGATTATAACACGAATGCGGTTGAATCAAATCCGAACCGAATGTTGACGGGGTCGATGTGTTACTGGTCTGCCCGCCCGGTTCTCCTCTTTAACTTTTCGTTGTTACTCTTACTCGTCTGTCTCTCTGTAACCCTAATCTTCTCTTCTTGCTCCGCTGATATCACGGGACGGAATGGTGTTAAAAACTCGTTAGCTCCTCTCTATCCGACAAGCGACGGAGTGCTCATTTCCCTTCTGCTACAGCGAAGCGGTAGATGGTTTTCTGCTAAACCCGACGAAGTTCCAGAGAATGAAATCTCTCAGAGTTCTCAGAGTCTTGGCATCGCTCGCTGGGCGACCTTCCAATACCTTGCCGCAAAACCCAACTCACCTCGCCCGCTGTTTCACAGCTCACCCGCAACACCAAGACAGTAGTGATAACGACGCCTTCGATAGCAGCCACTACGCGATTCCCGCCATTGATCCTGATGCCTCTGCTACTTCTTCTTCTAAAACCCTCCTAGAACCCACCTGGGATGTGAAGTACAGAGAGAAAGCCGATAAATTTATATTTGGGGAAGAAACCCAGAAAAGTAAGCTGAAGACAGCGCTTCACGAGGAAGAGGACGATTTGAAGCGGAGAGTGCTGGCCAGAGCCTTGCTCGAGGCTGCACTTAAGGGAGATGACGAAGAGGAGGAATTGGTGAGGGAAGAAGACCAGAAGTCTCTTTCTGTCGGGATTATTGGTGCTCCTAATGCTGGGAAATCGTCCTTAACGAATTACATGGTTTGTGTTCCGCTACTCGTTTACAATGTATTGTTGGGTTATTCTCAAAATGGGGAAATATGTAGTTTTGTGAAATTAGAGTCTGCAGAGTAGTTTTGCTTTGAGGGTTTAAGGAAGGTTTAGTTGAGACTACTATGACACTGGTCTAGCATAGGATCTATGGGTGAAATTGTGTGCTCTTTAGTGGATATACACCCAACTTGGTTCCCTGATAAGTTACAATTCAACGCAGTTGCTGCAAGTTACACTTCTGATTGTGATTTATAGATTAGCTTGCTCGTCCTGTTTTGGCTCGAGCTTTATATTCTGGAAATTCTTGCCATTCTCACTGCTGCTTTATTATGCTATGTAGGTGGGAACAAAGGTTTCTGCTGTGTCGCGAAAAACGAATACCACTATTCATGAAGTACTGGGGGTAATGACGGAAGGAGATACCCAGATCGTATGTTTCTTTTTCCATTTACTGAGTTGCCGCAATTCTCGTCCATTCATTGCCTTTTTATTCACATTATATGTTATGGATAATAATTATCTTGTTTCCTGGCATGTTTCCGTGGAACTATGTCTTCAAACCTTATATTAGAAGTCCTGTTCCATTGGTTTATATAATGCACCATTGCTTGGTAGTTATACAAATTGCGCTGTTATTTTACTAGCCTACATAAACAGAAATCAGCCTCTCTCACTGGTTAACATTTTCCGTATCAACTGTAGACTTTTTTCATCTCAACTAACTTCAGCATCCATCTTTCTCCGTATGCCTTTGAAACGAATTTTAGTTGGTAGTAGCTTGAGTATGTTTTCTGTCTACTGTTATCCCAGCATATGAGGTAATGGCACTGTCAGCGTAAGGAAACTACAAATTTATCCGCTTAACTGGAAGGCGTGATTACTTAATAGCAAAATGAAAAGTCACCATTCATTTCACCTTGAAAGATAATGGTTTCAAGCTCTGCTAAGAAGTTTATATAAAAGCAATCCCTTGTCCTTTGCATTGCCATGTTCATTATTAACTTATTATTTATGATGAATCAAAAAGCAATCCCCTTGTCCTTTGCATTGCCATGGTTATTATTATCTGATCATGGCTGATGATTTCTGCATCCAGTGTTTCTTCGACACTCCTGGTCTCATGCTAAATAGTCGTGGGTATGCTTACAAAGATGTGAAGACACGGGTGGAAAATGCTTGGAGCACAATTGGGCTGTATGATGTCCTCATAGTTATTTTTGACGTTCACAGGCACCTGACCAGGTTAGTATCTATTGACTTAACCTCGACTGTATATTCAGTTGGTTGGAGCTATATCACTTTTAAGTAAATATGGGGCATGAAAGAAATACAGAGCTTTGGTCTGTTTTCCACACAATAGTTTGAAACCCTTGATTGAATGGTCCTTCTTTTACCCGAGGGAAGTAAATTTTCCGATTCTTGTGTTTCTCTGTTTGTATCAGGCCCGATTCGAGGGTGATAAGGCTGGTTAAAAAGTTGGGAGAACAGGAAGATGCAAAGCAGAAAAGGGTATTATGCATGAATAAGGTTGACCTAGTTGAAAAGAAGAAAGAGTTGGTACAGGTCATAGAACAATTCAAAGATCTACCTGGCTACGACAGGTAAGGGAATTCTTGAGTTCCGATGTACCTTTATACCATGCTAGAATTGTCTGATGATTTCTCCAATTCTGTTGTTTAGGCAGTTCCTGATATCCGGGCTAAAGGGTGTTGGAGTAAAAGATCTTACACTGTATTTGACGACACAGGCATGTTTCATTAAGCTTTATGCAATTAGGTGCTAGTAACTTTGTCCATTGTGATTCATTTTCTTTACTTCTGGAACTTGCTATTGACGGTCTTATTCAAATTGAAGCTTTCCACTCGGATGATCGTATTGTTTCCAGTTCCTTCAATCTGAATGCAAGTTTCATTTACATAATAAAATATAAACAGAAAAATTTAATAATGATGTGAGTTTTAAATGCTTCCTAGTTATTAATTAGTTCCCATATCCGATGACCCTGTTTGTTTCGTCGAGTGAATTTTTATTTGTTTTCTTTCCTGAATCCTTGTCGAAATTTTTGCCTAGGTGTTAGATGGATGAACTACAAGGTTGTTTTTTTGGATATTGGTGCCGAGCATTACCAAAAACTGAGTTCAGGGCTACTATTTCAGTAATAGTTTTCCAGATCATTCATGAAAACAATAATTTTTTTTTTTTTTGCAAAGCATTGCAGTGATGCATAGATAAAGAAAGGTTTTCATAAATTAATAGTCTTCAACTCTTGCTTCCTTAATGTGCCCACTTCCCATAATTTCATTGCTACCTGCGTATGCTTATTTGAATAATAATTCTGTTGGTCCTGATTTCGGAACCTTTTTATGTGCGTGGTTAGGCAATTAAAAGACCCTGGGATGAAGATCCTCTTGAGTTGGGTGAAGAAGTGATGAAGAACGTGTCATTAGAAGTTGTCCGGGAAAGATTATTAGACCATGTTCATCAGGTAAAACTCTAAATGTTCCTAATTGACAAACAATTGTTGTTATTCTCCCAAGGATTGCTTGTGCTGGGTACCACTGAATCCATCCTGCTTTCATTTCAGGAAATCCCATATAGCATCGAACATCGGTTGATGGACTGGAAGGAACTGAGGGATGGGTCACTCAGGATAGAGCAGCACTTTATCACAAACAAATTAAGCCAGCGGAAGATTCTCGTTGGCAAGGGTGGTTGCAAAATAGGGTACTTGGTTGCTAACCAGAATCTCTCTAAATCTTCAAGAGTCAGCTTTTGTCTCATTTTCTAGCATAATCACAGCTTATCTAGGGTATGTTTGATATAGGAGCAATTTCCATTTATTCTGATGTGTCGTGTCGGTTTGTCCTTCACAGGAGAATAGGTATAGAAGCTAACGAAGAGCTGAAGTCAATATTCAAGAGGGAAGTGCACCTCATCCTTAAGGTTAGGCTGAAAACTTGACGAAGAAAAGCGCTGGCATTATCAGGATCTCCACGTTTCCCAAACAACCATATCTTTTCGGGGTTGTTCTTGTACATACCAGAAAGTGCAGTTGGCAGCAGCAATGCATCTGCCACCACGACACTTCATCAGCTCGCTTACTTTGCCTGAATCTGTATGAACAAAACAAGGAAGACCACTCTTAAGAGAAGCTTCGGGCTGAATGTTAGTGGGCAATAGAAGAGCGAGCAGCTATCTGGTTCAGACCATTCAGAGAAGCTATTGATTTTTATCCTGAGGCTGAAGGCCTGCCTCTGTTTTGGGGTCACTATGATGTTGTTCTGGTTTCTACCCATCTCATATTATAAAACATTACTGTTCTTTTTAGAATAATAATAATTATTTGAGTGGCCGATCTGTTCCATAATTAAGTTTGTTCATCAATGATAAGAAACTCTTGCAGCCAATATCTCTCAGCTCTTCTATTGTACCAATTTAGCTCTCAAACTTGCAAATTAAGTTACCTTTTTAACAAATACTGTAAGCGATACAATGTTAAATCCATCACTGATCCAACTTGCGTATAGCAGCAAAATTCATAAAAAAATTTAATAAATCCACCAATTTATATCGCCAAAACAAGAAAACATTGAACTGATCGTCATATGGTTTAGTCTCTGAATCGATCATATATCTGTTTCACCGTAAACGCCTCAGAACTTGGCCTGAAGTTTCTGCACAACACTCCTATCAACTTGGAACGCCTTGGCAAGCACATCAGTAGGAATGTCAGGCTTGGATCCGAAAACCGCATTAGCAACAGTAATAACCCCCGGGTTCTGGCTGCTCAACGCAGCAATAGCCACAGCATTCCGATGCCCAGTGTTGCGCTGGAAGTGAACCAGCCCGATCGGGAAGACGAACACATCACCTTTGCGAAGGACTTTCGAAACGAGGCGATTCTCAGGGTTCGACGTCACGAAACCAACCTCGAGCGTGCCCTTAATGACCGTGAGAATCTCGGTGGCTCGAGGGTGCGTGTGGGGAGGGTTGATCCCTCCACGAGCGTAATCCACGCGAGCCATCGAGATTCCGAACGTGTTAAGTCCGGGAATCTGGGTCACGAATGCGGGAGTGACTTTAGAGCCAAATGCGTTGGAGGTGTTGCCAGGAATGTGGAGGCCACCGAAGGAGAAATCGCTTGCTTGGACAGTTTTGGGATCCTTGCAGGCGAACCCGTTGATTGTTGGAGAGCCCTTGAGATCGGCCACGCAGAAATCCTGAAGAGCATCCATGGCTAATGTGAGAGTACATGCGCTGAGAGCTAGAGCTATGACGCTCGTGAAGACGGCATAATGATGATCATTAGCCATTCTGAAAATTTGTGGAAGAAAGAGGCGATTGATGGTTGGTGGCGAGATGTTGGTATTGGATTTGACTGTTGTGGGACTAGGAGGTCGTCAATGGAGTCGTTTATATAGAGGGAGGAAAGTTGGTAATTTGGGTACAAACAATGTATCAACTGGGTTAGTTTTGTCTTAATTGGGTATGAAAGACGAGGTCAAAGGTCTCGAGCTTACCGGCTTAGGACGATACACGTTTTCCTTCTATGTTTGTATCCCTATAGGCCTAAATTTGTCCCTAATAACAAAGTACATAGTTACGGCGGGAAACTGAACACTTAGGATGAAATTAACTGTTAGAATCTCACAACGGATGTGTGTTACGACACTCCGGGTAGGCTATCCATCTACGCCAAATGGGGTTTTTTTTTTGTTTTTGGAAAAAACAAGGCGAGTCAGTTAGTGAATTACCCTCTGGCCTCTTCCACCCTCATGGATCTTGGGATTGGATTATCATACTAAAATTATTATGGTTAACTCAGGGATGACCAATAGGTGTGCCGGGGAGGCCATTGGGCATATCACCTGGGCCATTCTTATATTATATTATACTAGCTCGGTACCCGGCCGTTGGCCAAATTATATTGCGTTGGAATATTTAAATGACCTCAAATTTTCTTTTTTCTAAGCATAAAGCATTAGACAAATGAACCCCTACTTTATGATTACGAATTATCCTTACACTATCATAAGTTTGATGAATATCTCTTCATATATATTCATAAAAATATGTTCATTATTTTTTTGAACAAACCATTTTTATTTTACGTGGCGCATATTTTATATCTAGTTTCATTGTTTTTGGACATAGAATATTGGATCATATGTGCTTAATACTTTTTGTATTCAATATACACATTGAATCATGAAATTGAAAACTATTAAAATATATCAAGGTAAAGATACAAAGATCCGAGCAAAAAATAGTGATAAAATCTAAATGTTATGCGTTATTGGCCAAAGGAAAAAAATAGAGAAAATTGCACGATAGACAACTTAGTAAAGGTTCTTGATGCTTAGTTCTAGACTAATGTGAATTATATGTTTTAGCCAAATTGTTAAAGTACACAATCTTTCACTAAATTTTCTTTCATCTACGTCAAAATACTCAACTCTAAACTAACAAATTCCCCAAGGATCCTTACCTGCTAGCTTAGTCCTTAACCACGGATTTTTATACATTGGTAGAGGCCATGCTAGATCATTTGGTAAGGTTTTCAAAGTGGAGTCACTCAACCCTCAAACAATAATGTTGATGATTAATAATGTGTTACACCTTTGTCCTAAACCATAACCAAGTGATTCATGCCTTAATGCAACCAAAGCTATCTATACGTTGGTAGAGGTCATTCTAGGCCATTTGCTTACCTTTCTTAACTAAGATACTTAATTCTTATTCTCCTTAAACCTTTAATTATCCCCTTAGCTTAGATTTTCAAAGTAGAGTGACCTAAACCACAATCGATAATGTTGAAAATTAATAATGTGTTCGACCTTTGTCCTTGATCCTAACCAAGCGGTTAATGGCCAAATTTATTTGGACGAATATCACGTGTCTCGTGATTTTTTGCACGATTGCTTCCGTGGATAATCTATCATGACATACTGGCCAATTAAATCATAAAAACCACCTATTGTAGACCATGTTTACATACTGAACAAATGCTATGAAAATTGTCAAGTAGTTTTAAGCGATAAAACTGGCAACCTACAATACATCCTATGCTTTGGATCGGTTTTTAACCGATGTAGTGTACATTTTATTTTGATTTATTTAACAACAACATTATGTACATGGTACAATTTCATAAATCAAGATGGTTTCATCTATAAAATTAAAAACAACTTCATTATCTCATAAGTATGTCTTATAAGTTTATGAGTCCTTCCGGCATAAAATTTTCAAACTGAAAATATAATCCAATTTGAATAATTGGAGGGAAAGAAATCACCTACTGCGAAATCACTTACTGCTTGGGATGAATAACCTTAGTAGCACCGGTAAATTGATTTTACTTCTTATGGGCCAAGCCCACAACACCTAATTAAATCCAGAAATTAACAAACGCCAAAGTATATGAGATGTGGAAAAGACAAAGCAATCCTTCCTAGCTATGCGGAGAAGGCTGCAAAATTCGAATTAAGGAGGTGATGACACAGAACCTCCATATATTATTGGTAGGATAGGAGGTAGGACTAGCAAAGTCTGTTCACTACGCTTCGCGTTAACCAAATTATATGAGAAAATAACATCAACGCATAAAAATGCAAAATTTCCTGTGAACCCTCCGTTTGTGAAAAATGTGTTATTTCAATAGCTATTTATAGGTTGCCTACTGTCAAATATATAGTACTAGCAAAAGCCCGCTCCCTATCGCTTCGCGTATTAGAAAAATAAATATTTTAAATAGTAATAGTTTAATGTTGACCCAAAAATAAAAGTAAAAGTAATCCTATTTCATTCTTAATCATTCTTTTTTATAGGTTTGTTACTTACAATAGCATATGGTCGATGAACTTGCACAAGGTAGAAGGGTCATCAAATAGATTATGTATGTTTAAACTTCTTTCATGACGCTTCAATTTATATGGCTAGTAATGGATCCTTCAGTAACTTTTGCAGAATGAAACAGCTTCTCTGGATCTTTTCAAAAGTTAAAAAAAACTGTTGAGTGTTTAGCTGAAAAACTATCAAAATTACTTTTTCATATAAGAGGTCATGAAAAATGACTAAAAAAGATTTCTAACATACAATATGAATACAAATTCCAAAAATAAAAAAGTATTTAAAATGGATCACTTTAGATTTATTTCATATTAAATAATATTATTTTTCATATTAAATAATGCTATTCTAGAAAAAGAATAATATATGGTAAAGACAATTTTATATTTTCAAATCGGAGCTTTTGTTTTTAAGTTACGAAAACTTCAGTTTTTTAAAAAGCAAAACTTTAGAGGTGCTTGGCTTGGCTTCAACTTTTGAAACATAAAACTTCTAAATTTCGGGCCAAACATAGTCGTACTCTTTTGGAATTTTTTGGGTTTGAGGTCATCGTGGTTCTCCTTTATGAAAATTTTGGACTGATTGCAGGTTTGAGTAGGTTCAACTCGCATTGATCGGGTCAAAGTAGGTTGGATACCCATGGATTTGGGTTCAATTGTCTTTCTCAAACAAAAGGAAAAAGCGGAATGAAAAACACTAAAGTTAAAACTCGCTACCGACTCAAAACTCGTCAACACCAAGTTCAACTCGCTTTGACCTGGTTGGACCGAGTTTTGGACAAATTCACACCTGACACAAAACGCCAATTACAAAAACAGATAAAACTCGATCCCGCCGAAAACTTGTAAAAGCGGGCTCAAGTCGCTTTGGTCAGGTCGAAGTAGGTTGTATACCCATACGTTTGGACTCAATTGTCATTCTCAACCAAAACGGAAAAAGTGAAAGAAATCAACACTAAAGCGAACAAAACTTGGCCCTGATATTAAACTCGCCAACATTGAGTAAATATGGTATGAATTTTCGGTAGTGGCATTGGGTTCAATTGTGATCATGCTCAACAAAAAGGAAAAAGAGAAAGAAAAAAACACTAAAGAGAATGAAACTCGGTCCCGATATAAAACTCGTGGTAGCGGCCTTGGGAATTGATGGTGTGGAACAACTTAGGATTCCACTGACAATTTCGAGATGGGCTGTTAAATGGTGGGCAAAGGCAATCATTTGTGTTGAATTAGAATACCCATGTGTTTGGATTCAATTGTGATCATGCTCAACAAAAAGGAACATAAAATGAAAATGAAAAAACACTAAAGAGGATGAAACTCGGTCCAGATACAAAACTCGTGGTAGCGGCTTTGGGAAACGGTGGTAGGGAACAACTTAGGATTTTGCCGACTGTATTTCGAGATGGTCTGCAAAATGATGGCCAAAGGCGATGATTTATGTCCAAGGTAGGATACCCATGTGTTTAGGTTACTCAACAAAAATGAAGAAAAGAAAGAAAAAAACACTAAAGAGGATGAAACTAAGTCCCGATTAGAAAGTCGTGGTAGCGAGTAGCGACCTTAGAAAATGGTGGTGGGGAACAACTTAGGATCCCGCCGACAGTATTTCGAGATGTGCTGCAAAATGGTGAGCAAAGGCGATGATTTGTGCAAAAATTTATAGACGAAAACCTAGTGAACAATAACTAACTACAAATGCGATGATAACACAAAGGTGATGATTTGTGCAAAAAACCATAGATGAAAACCTAGCGAACAATAACAAAACACAAATGCGATGATTTGTTCAAAAAACCATAGACAAAAACCTAGCGAACAATAACTAAACACAAAGGTTGTAGAATGAAGAGTGGGGTAAAAGAAGGATTTGGAACTTCTCTACTTGCACTTGGAGGAGTGTGAGAGCCACTAATGAATAGTAACTCAAACCTAGGCTTTTATATATTGAACAATAACTAAAGAGGGTTGTTATTTGCCGCCCGAGTAATTACTAATTGCCGCCCACAGTTTTGGAGTAAAATACTATTTTGCCCTTACTTTAGAAAAACCTCCCACCAAACAACTTCTCACTACTTTCCCCGCCGGTGAAGACAAACCTCCTCTCACCGCCGATCACAACCCCTCCACCAATCCCCACCGTCGGCGTCCTCAACCCAAGTCTCCCCCCACCGCCGATAACCCCTCCTCCAATCCCCCACGACCTCAACCGAAATCCCGTCGACCACAAACCCAAAACACACATCCCTTCCCCGGTTGTTAGACCAGATCAGCGGCTACGCTCGCCGGCATCGGATGAAATTTGGGGGTCCGCTCGCCGGCGTCGGACGGGGACCGCTCGCCGGCGTCGGACCGGGTCCGCTCGCCTGCGTCGGACCAGTTGCCGCTGATGACCTGTTTTTATTTTATAAACAATTAATTATACAAATTGTTTTGATGAAGATGAGAGAGGGAGGGAAGAAAGTCTATATTCAACCGTGGGAAAGGGGAAAGATTGAGGTTTATAAGGAATTTAATTAATAAATAATTATTGACAAATTATTTTTGAATAACGTTAATTAAGGAAGGGAAACTAATTATGTTTGTAACCGTTTAGTTATTAAATAATGAATTAACCCCACTTCTCTCGCACCATATTGGAATTTGCGATAATCTTTCCACTTTCCCCGCGTTTGATTCTTAAATTATTTCATTAATGGCCGTTACCGTATTTGTCAATAATTATGTATTTAATTGCAAAAATGTAAAAGCAGCGGTAGACACGTAAAAAGATGAATCATTAATGGCCGTTACCAAAAAATATAATTAAAAATTAAGGATTTAATTAGCTAAAGGAATTCTCGGTTGTTAATTAGGGAAACGGGGAGTGGAATAGAAGTTTGAGGGAGGTTAATTAGAGAGAGAAAGAGATTAGCATTATAATTTATTATTATATTAAATGATAGTAAGAAAAGGATTATGCGGTGGATAAGTAAAAATTATTGTTATTTAGGAAAGATGTTGGTAGTGATTAACTTAAATTATGTTTATCGCAAAAAAACTATAATTATGTTAAATTTTTTACCGCATAGTTATGTTAAATTATATTGGTAGTGATTAACGAGATAATTATTCAAAATTATTAAATTAGTTAGGATGACTATAAAATACTTATTAAATTAGTTATATGGTTTTTAAGTAACTATTATTTATCAGAAATAATTCATATTGTACAAAATTATTATTTATCACTAAAATGTGGATATGAACATGATGGAATTGACCGTTTCTCGATTAGACGTCTGGAGAAAAAATGTATGAATAGTGTCAAAACTTTCATCGAGATTTTTGGGGGCTCTGGGGATGGTAATAAGCAATTTCTTGGGCCTATCATGCATATTTCGATGATGCGAATGATTGTTATTAGTGGAGGAAGAGACGATTTTAGCTATAAGACAATGCCGTAGTATGATTGAATGGATTGAGGTTGAAGTTAACTATCTGATGGGAATTAGGGTTTAGGATTTGGGGGTAGTAGAAGGTGTAGAAGGGGGTTTAGGGTTTACGATTTTAAATTACTATTATACTTTGTTAATTAGGGAATTACAATCATTAGTTAATTAGGGAAAGTTTGGTATTCTATAATTATTTAATTTAATATTTATATACAATTAGACGTATGTCATTAGGTTTATTGGTATTATTAAATGATTATTATTGTTTTATAATTATTTAACACATCAAACTCCTTTATTTCTGCCCCAAATGACTCTTCGATCAATCAAACCCAAAAAAATAGTCAGTGAAGCCTTTTACGGGTAAAAAATACAAATCAATAAATAATTAAGGAATTTTTTTCGGACGTCAACCAAAATAAAAAAATTCTACCAAAACTATATCAACGGAAAAATCATTATGCCTTAAAAATCTCCCTTCAAATTTCACCATAAAAACTCCTCTATTTATATATTGCACCGCTAAACAAAAAAAAAAAAAAAAACCAAAACTATATCTACGAAAGAATCAATCTTTCCTTAAAACTCTCCCTTTTTCCATTGCCTAATTATAAGATTTTATAAATATTTGAAACAATCTAACTATTTAATTATTCAATAAATAATTAACAATTCAAAAATGATTTTCGGAAAGAAAAAAAAAAACGTCTGACGCCGGAATTCGGATCCCGTCCGACAAGGGATTTCGGTCGCCGTCCGATGCCGGTTGGCGGACCCCGTCCGCATAGTGGCGGCGGACCCCGTCCGCAAGGCGTAGTCGGACCCCGTCCGCACGGTGGCGGCGGACCTCGTCCGCATGGCGACGTCGGACCCCCGTCCGCAAGCCGTCGTCGGACCGTCCTCCCCGTCCGCACGACGAGCTCCTTCTTCGACGGCGGCGACGACACCACCCGCGACGAGATCCTTTCTCTTCCGCGTCCGCTATTTGTGAGTGGGGGAGTGAGGGAGGAGGCGGCGGGACCAGGTCGCCGGTTGCGGGAGGAGGAGGTTGGTCGGCGCCGGTTGTGGGATGACGGAGAAGGTTGGTCGGCGGCGATTGTGGGAGGAGGGGTCGGGTCGTGAGAGGGTAGGCAAGATAGGTTTAGAGTTTAATTAGAAGAAGGGCAAAATCGTCTTATGTTACGAAATTATGGGCGGCAAATAGTAAATATTAGGGCGGCAAATAGCGATTCATTAACTAAACACAAAGGATGTAGAATGGAGAGTGAGGTAAAAGAAGGATTTGGAACTTCCCTACTTGCACTTGGAGGAGTGTGAGAGCCACTAATGAATAGTAACTCAAACCTATGCTTTTATATATTAATTAATATTAATAATTAACCTATGATCAATTTCATTAGAAATAGTTTCACTTATGTAATATGGTGAGGTGATTGGGCAATTTCAATTGAAGAATTATGCAAATTAGACTTGTGGTGGTTTATATTAGTTCTGTGAATAACGAAATGACAACATCTCTTGTATATCTATAAGCTCTATACATACATATGGAATCAGCTCAATTGAAGAATTATGCAGCCAACTCGGTTTCTTTTTTCCTTTTGTTCTTTCATACGCGACCTTTTGAGCTGATGGAGCTGCAACTTCTACAACTGCCTTCTTGCCACTGTCAATCTGTTTTTTTTGGAGATGTAAGATCACCTTCTGGTTATGCATCTACTTGTAAGTGGCATTAAGCTTCATTTAGCCAAGACAGTAGACAATTTCTCATTACCAATAGATGGGTTGATATTAAAAACACATTAAATACATGGAGTGACATGACATACAATTGAGAAGTAGCTGAACTTGAAAATTGAGAATGGGAAACTGAATAAAAAAGTGAAACAAATCATTAGAAGAGGTCTATAACTTGGAATAGGAAACATAAGATGAACCACAAGCAGTCAGTTCTGCCATTTCAATGCATCCCTAGGTCATGAGGAGAGATCATTGGCTAAGTGTCCTAGAGGGAATATGATAAGCGGGCATTAGTTTATACTTAACTACGAAACTTCATTCCAGTGCAGTATTACATTAGAACCATGAGCAACCTAAAAGCATAGAATCAAACCAATTAATAGTTCCCTAACCTCACATTCTTCTCGTTAGGCACAACAACAAAAGCAATAAGAGTTCTAAAAAAAATTAGCAGTCAAAAGGTTTCGTAAGAATTGGCGTCAACACATCAAATTGATGTTATCTGTGTCTACTAATCTCAGTACTCACATCTGGCACTCTAAATCTGTGCTAACTATATTGAGGATCAACATTTGAACATGAAGACTGACAGACCTGAATGTCCTAAAATTGACCCAGGAAGACAAGTACAACCAACAATGATAAGAAAAACACATTTTGTTGGGCATAACAACCGTTGACATAACCCCTGACAATGGTCATTATTACGAATCAGTTGGTTAGCCTATAAATCCTTGTGGCCATATTTGTTCATAAAATCCCATCAAATAATTTATGGCTTCATTCACGTACATGCACATTTCAAAACACATATCCATCCTGTCTATGTAGAATAGACATCAGTCTCATGCAACAACCTTTTAGCAGGATAATAAACGATCCAAGTCTTGATTCTCCTCATCTAATCCCTCGTTACAGAACAATTAAATTTGGCAACAACATTAATTGCACATCTTGAAAGGGTCTGAATAATCTTCTCACATATTAATGATGTAAATTTATGGACTCTATTGGAAAGAAAGGATCAAAATTAAAGTAAAATACATCGGGTACCATTTAAATTTGAGAATTGAGATAGACAATAAGTATGAATAGGGCGTCAGATACCACTGAATTTTATTATATGTGCACCCGGTACCACTTAAGTTTACTGCTATGTGCATTGCGTTAAAGTTGACAGACTAAATTTCATAATTGGTCCTTCTACTTATCTTATTTTAAAAAAACCATTTGGACTTATGAAAAAAATAATTTTTTATGATTTAATTGGAATCCTCTTTTGAATACTTGATAGCAAATCAATTTTTCAATAGAAAATTTAAAATCAATTATTATTATAAGTATTTTCAATTATCATTACGTGTTCTTATAATTGAATAATTTTCTGAAGCAAATATATCTTATGAATTCTATCTCGATATAAATAATATGAGAATGTTATATTTAGTTCTCTTACACCATAGTGATGTTGTCCAATTTTCTATGTTAAATCTCCTTTTAATTCTCTAATATTATATTGTAGATGTTTCATATTAGTTAAATTTAGTAATTCTAATTCTCTTCCTATAATCATATTTTATTTTCTACATTTTTTACTAAATGTTGTAGCTTTTATCGCTCATATGCTGCATGAGGGGCGGAAAAAGATTAATTTATTACTTGGTTACTTTCCATCTCTTTTCATTTTAAATGTTTTTCAATTACTGGAATATGTTTTATTCCTTATGATTGTGTTCCATTTATCTTTCTTTGATTTTGATGTATTAATCATCGATTAGGTTCTATTTTAACTATTTCTAATGGTGCTTCTAATTGAATTAGGATGTTTAAATAGATATTATAATATTAATTTTAAATATTTATTATTTTATTCTAGTGTATATTTGTTTTTCATATTTGTTTAATATTTTTCTAATTTATCTGTTTTATGAAAAAAATTGATTAGCCATTTTAGTAATAATATGCTTAGAAGGTTTTCTAAGTTTTATATTAGATAAAACTTGTGGAAATATAGTTTTGAATGTTTTAAAAATTTTTGGTACCAAAAAGTAATTAAAAGGTTGGGTTGGATGGAAAAGTAGATGGATGCACATTTTGTCGACTTTAATGATACCCGATGCCCTACTCAAACTTAAGTAGTATGCATACCCCAATACTCAAACTTAAGTGGTACCCGAGATATTTTACCCATCAAATAACAAATGTTGACTACCTTGATCTAGGCTTTGGTGGCTTGAAGCCTCCAGTAGAAGTGGAATTCGAGACTGAAACTCACTAGAAGGCATGAAGGCACTATGATTAGAGCTGTCAAAATGTAACCCCACCCGAGTAACCTGCCCGATCAACCCGACCTGCAACCCGCCCGATCAACCCGACCTGCAACCCGCCCGCAACCCAATTTGACTAAAAGTCAATGACCCGTAACCCGCCCGACCCGCAATCCGATCGACCCGAAACCCGATCAACCCACAACCCGACCAACCGGTAACCCGATCGACCCGCAATCCAATTAACCCACAACCCGACCAACCCGCAACCCAACTAACCCGAACCCGTAACCCGACCAACCCGCAACCCGACTATAATAGAAGGAATTCGATGAAGATAAACCAAAAGTTGACATTTGAAATTCTAGTTCACTAAAGTCTGATCATTACATCATCAATTATTGACTTAGTATAATAATATACATCATCAACCTATTAACGCATATAATATCATCAAATATTTATTTAGATACATCATCAACCTAATAGTGCACATAACATTATAAAATATTAATTTAGCATAATAAGATAATTATAATATTTAAAATGCAAATATCATGGTACTGTCATAAAAAAGACTAATAATAGTTCACAAAAGTCTGATCATAACAAGAATACATGACTCATAATAGTTCATATTGCACTACAGGAAAACAGGTTTCTAAACACGGTATCTTATTCACGGTAATTTTTCCCGTATTTGAAAGTACATTAATAAGCACGGGGAAAATTTCATGTATTTAGTTGTATGTTTCTAATCACGTGGAATTATTTATCAGTTTTTTAGTCTTCATTTCCCGTGATTAATACTTAGTCACGGTAATTCGTGTGAACTTTTAAGAATTTCTTTATAAATTATTTCTTTCAATTCTATGATGGATAAATTCTTTTTGCTTAAGATGTATTTTGGTTCCGAGATTTTCATTTTTGGTAGAATTGGCTCCAAATTTTCATTTGTTCCAGCGGCAACATAACCGCCTATTTTTCTAAAATTTGGGCCGCCAAGCCCAAAATAGACTTTGGTTCCAAATATTCTTTGGTATTTGGCTCCAAAATTTTCATTTTTCGTAGAATTGGATCCAAGTTTTTATTTGCTCCAGCGGCAAAGTAGCTGCCTCTTTTCAAAAATTTTGGCCACAAAGCGCGAAAAAGGAAAAACCTTAGTTCTCAAAAATTTTGGCCAGCAAGCCTCCAAATTCCAAACACACACTCGCTCTTTCTCTCTCTCTTTCTCCCTTCCCTATACCTATCCTCAACTCAACATGATGATTGATTGGTCTTGAGGATTTGAGAGTTTATTGGTATTTAAGCTAGTTTAGAAATCTTGTATCAGCATGATGATTTGGGTAATTCTAGATGATTTCAATTTTGCTGGTGTTCATGCTACAAGAAAGATTATTTTCAATTGTGTTGATATTTGTTTTATTGACACTAATCTTATAACTTTGAGTAGTGATTCCTTTTTTTTTTATAAGTATTGTGCTAGCTTCATATAGTTACGATTTACGACTTACTAGTAATCACTATAAACTAACGCGATGTTCTGGTCCGTAAAACCCGCAACCCGAGTCGCCTGACCCCCAACCCGATTAACCCGCAACCCGATTAACCCGCACCCGATTGACCCGTAACCCGATTGGCCCGCAACCCGATTGACCCGTAACCCGAGTAACCCGCAACCCGATCAACCCGAACCCGATTGACCCGCAACCCAATCAACCCGAACCCGATCGACCCGCAACCCGAATAAATCTAGCCCGAACCCGCCGATTGACACCTCTAACTATGATCCTAACCAGAGCGACCACTGGAAGATCGCCGGAACTTCTTCATTGTCGTTCTTTGGGGAGTACTCCAGCAATGACACTTCCTAGGTGGGAAATTCGTTAATTATAAAAGAAGGTAAAATTTGTCCCATCCCAAAATTAATTAACAATTGATTGAATTCGCTTTGACTGATTTGATAAAACATGGCGAATTTTTAGCAAAATCCACCCCGACTCAATCCATTTATTCCAAAAGCGGGTAAATTTCATTTCCGAACCAAAATTTGTCAATATCGGGTTAAACTCGTTTTGACCGGGTCGAATTAGATTGAATACACGTGGATTCGGGCTCAATGCATAAAATAAAATACATTAAAAATTTGTTAATAAAAACTATAAAAAAACATAGTTAATGCGACTCTAAAGGATAGTGCCAATTCTACTGGTTCTTTGATAGGAATAATTTTTAATCCCGATACAATGTACAAAACGGTCAAACGACCCTAATTGTGATCCAGACAAGCGACGAAACCGGTATGCCAACCAGCCTGATCTCACGAATAAAACCCAAACGACCTGCAATCCCCGAAAAACAAAAGAAATTACCAAAAAATACAGGAGAAAAACCAAAACCATTTGCAAGTTAGGCAAACGGTGGGAAATGATCTAACGAACCTCAGCGTGATAGATAAGCAAATGCTAGAAAAATCAACAGATCATTAAGGCAAGAAAAGTCTCCAAAACCATCTGCAAGCCCGACACAACAAAACACCCTGTAAAATGACTCTTGCCTTCAGTGTCAAAAACCATTTGCAAAGCGGAGGAGAAAAAAAGTAGTAAAACGACTGTAACCGTGAAGGATAAGTGAAGGAAAGACAAAAATAGCTTGCTCGACCCAATATTCGTTAATACCTATTCAACTCACTCTATTAATTTTAGCATGGAAAACTCGCTTACCCGGGTTAACTCATTGACTTAAGAGTGTAAAACTCGTTATCGACCCAAAATTTGTAAAAACAGAGTTCAACTCGCTTTCACCTAGTCGAATTAGGCCGAATACCTATTGATTTGGGTTCTATTAGAATTAAATGACTCTTGTCCTAAGTGTCAAAAAACATTTGCAAGGCGGAGACAAAAAAAGTAGTAAAACCGCCGTAACCGTGATTAGGGCTGGAAATCGGTACGACATCGGTATCCCAATACCAAATACCGAATTACACCCTAAAATCAATCCCAATCCCAATCCCTAAATAATTTCGATATCCCAATCCCAATCCCTAAATAATTTCGGTATCCCAATCGGTACCTCGGTATTATCGAATACATAATTAATTACATTTTCAATTAATAATTAAATATATAAATTCGATTTTATTGTTTAATTTATGGCAAAGAGACTAAGCAAATAGTCTTGAGTTGCCTAGAGCTAACATCTCAAGTTCTTGTAATTGATAATCTTTAATTTGACGAATTTGAGATTGAGAGACGACTAATACTAGTGTGAAATAGTGATGTAATGATCTTTGTATAATTAAATGACACTTTTGGTGGTTGAGGGTCGCGTAGTAGTGAATGAGAGAGTCTAGTTGAGAGGATAAAATACACACTAGCTTATATTTCGGCATTGATCGGTATTTCGGTATATACCGATCCCAATCCCGTAATCCCTAATACCGAATAATAATTGAAATTCAATCCCAATCCCACGAAATATTACGTGTATTCGGTAATACCAAATATAGACAATTTCGGTACGGTATTCGGTATATCCCAAATACCGGTACCAAACTTCCAGCCCTAACCGTGATCAATAAAAGAAGAAAGGCAAAAAAAACTTGCTCGACCCAAAATTCACTAATACTCATTAGGGGAAGAAAAATGTCAAGGTCGCGACTAAAAAATCCAACCCCTAAAGTCTCCAAAACCATTTGCAATCCCGACACAACAAAAAACCCGGTTAAATGACTCTTGCCCTAAGGGTGAAAACCCATTTGCTCGGCGGAGACAAAAACAAGTAGTAAAACGTTTGTAACCGTGATCAATAAGTGAAGGAAAGACATAAAATTTGTTAATACCGCGTTCAACTCACTCTATTGATTTAAGCGTGTAAAATTCGCCTACTGGGGTTCAACCAAAAAAATAAAAATCGAGTTCAACTCACTTTAACCTGGTCGAATTAGGTCGAATACCCATTGATTTGCGTTAATTAGGATTCAATTGTCATAAGTTAATTGATTAGAACCTTAATAGTATAAAATTAATTGATTAGAACCTTAATGGCATAGAAGCCATCCAAGCTTTGGTCAATTACAAAATGCCACCTCTTGTGATGGGACACTATGCAATAGTAACTTCTTACTTGTTCCTTTATAGAGATAAAATAATAATAATAATTACAAAAGGCCCCCTCTTGTGATGGGACACTATGCAATAGTAACTTCTTACTTGTTCTTTTATAGAGTAATAATAATAATTGTTAGAATGAGAAATGGACAATGAAAAAACATAAAAGTCCACAAATTTATCTAGTTCACTAACACAGTGTAGGTGTTAGCTAACCTACGGATAAAAGATATCAATTTTACTTTACTTGAGAAGATACAGATTACAAAGAATTAAGAAGATATATAGTCTCTTCTCTAAGCGGTCTAACCTAATCCAAATTGAAAAAGGAAATGTTACAGACCAGATCCAAATCCAAAACAAACAAATAAATGGATATAAGCCCATCTACTATAGGTCAGAGGCGTTCACCCCAAAACCGGGCAGTGAGACCCCCCGTGACTTCTAGTAGACAACATATAATCTGTCTTCAACTCATAACAACATATGATGAATTTGTGGTGTATGATTAATTGATTATGATTATGACGAAGAGTTCAAATCTATTAATTAATAGAGTTAATATCTTAAAATGGCCTGAAATTTACACTAAATGACTTCACATCACAGAAATGTCTATGCTGATCTGAACATCACCCAAAATAACTGATTTTGCCTAATATGAGTGCAAGCGTGAAGTTGGACGGTCAACACCTTTACCTAACGGTCAACATGCCATGTCACTCGCATGTCAACATAATAAAATTTGAAATTCAAAATATTTTCTAATTTTCTATTATTTTTAATTTTGAGCAAAAAAATCAAAATGAATAAATATAAAACATCCCTTCCCTTTCAAGTATATATCTCCTCCCATTCCATTGCAATTTGGTTATGGTGCTCAGATGCTGAGATTGGATGCCACATCACACTAATTGATTTGGAGGGCTGAGATTGATTAGTTTTAAGTAGGCCTTAGGTAAGGTTCGTAAGGAAAAGTAGAGGAGCCAACTATATTTAAAGTGGGCGGGTTCCACAATTTAATTGGCATATAATGTCCACTCATATTTCTTTTTCATTTTTTAATTATTTTTCATATCTCTTGGTCTTAGAGATGAAAAATACTAGTTTGACATTTTTGAATATTTGTTCGACACCTATTAATACTTGTTCATTTGTGTGGAATATTTGTTGGTATCAAAGATAAGAATACTAGTTCAACGCTTTTGAATACTTGTTGATGCCTTTGAATACTTCTTTGGCGCTTATGAATACTTGTTCGACGCCCATAAATACGTATTCATAGGCGTCGAACAAGTATTCATAAGCATCGAAGAAGTATTCAAAGGCGCCGAACAAGTATTCAAGCGAAATTTCAACATTTCAGATTGGATCCAAGCCCTTGTTGCCTGCAATCGATGGGTTATTGGTTATGATATTTTCGCTGCTAACTTTAGAGCTTCTTCCATTTGGGATGCAACTCGGCCAGAGAATACGAGCACTCCAGATGGAATCCCAGTCATTTCCACCTTACCAGTAGCTGGATTATGGGGTTTTTGGCGCTAATTTCAGATCTCCAATACAAATTTCACCACCATTCTAGATTAGATCCAACTCAACTTTTACAGGGTTCGGGGTTTTCAGGCCACTAATCGTCATCAATTGGACCTGGAGCTTGATTTTTTGTTTTTGTTTTGGGTGGTTCGACTAGGGGATCGAACAGTAGCTGCTGCTTTTGGGTTTTTCAAGCTGCTAATCATCATCAATTCGCATCACCATCCTTTTCTTTTGATTGAGCCTGACGAAAAGGAGCAGTAGATGCCATAACAAAGGGTTCTAGTGGTGGAGATGACGAATTAGGGATGAAGGTTTCCAGTCGTTACATTGTTGTCTAGCAAGAAAGAGGTCAAACGAGATAGGAGGAAAATATTATATATTTGCAATTTTAATGCAAATCCTAGATGGCTAGATCCATCAAAAAACAAGGAATTTAGCCCAAATCCCACATGACAAATATGAAATTGTTTGGAGGATGATTTTGGGTATAAGATTTTGCCACAAAACTACATTCTGTGGGATTTTTCCAATATAACGGATTAACGGGTATGGGAAGGGCTCAAAAGAAGTAGGATTTTTCTCGTGAAGGATTTCAAAATTCCATTAGTGTGAGATTTCAAAATAGATGATGAGGGTAAGCTACTTTGAAATCCCATAAGGTTGGGTTTTCTCCCATAATTACCCTTCTTCCTTTCTTCGCCACCATTTTCCTAGCAGCTTATTTTTGTCTGATTCCCCCTCCCTTTGCACTTCCTCTCTCTGATTCCCCCTCCCTTCGATCTCCCTCCACCATTGCTGTACACAACAACCTGCCGCGAAATTAATACTTAATAGCCATCCTTGAGCATTTGGATCTGGATCTCGACCGTCAACAACATCTCCAATGTTTCTAGTTAACAGTTTCGATCCCTGCTTCGCCTCCTCCTCCTCCTCCTCCTAAGATCCAGAAAACAACACATCAGCTGCTAACCTTCTCTTTCCGTCAATTCCAGACGGTTATGGGTTTCTGGGTCCTTTCGTGAAGGAAGGGCATGAGGGGTCCTTGTGTACTTTGTCGTGCTCTTTGGTCTGATTTCTGACGACAATTTTCTTTCTTTTGGTCACTAATGTTTTCTAGTTCTAGGTCGAATCAGAATGGACAATGACGAGGAAGAGAATCACATCCCTCCTCCCTCTTCAAAATTGACCCAATCGACATAGAGAATCACACCCTCACTTCCCAACTCTTCATCAAGATTCCAACTGTATGATAGAAACCCGAAATTCTGCTATTTGATTATTGAATTATTTTGTCGGTTAATTATTGTTCAGGTCTTTATTGAGAATTGCGGGGAGTATTTTGTAGGAATTAATAAGTTGGGGCCGCACTTATTACTCAACTCTATCGAACTCTCTCTTTCTCTCTTCCAAGCTGCTGCCCCATCTCTTCTTTCTTTCTCCTTCCCTTTTCTAAATCACAACTTTCCTATCCTCATTACTCAATTGCAAGGGCGGATCAATCCCTAGTTGATCAGTCCGTCCTCAATCCCTAGAAGTAATCCGGGACACTAGACCCGGGTTTCTATCACTGTACCTCCCCTTTTCTTATTCACTAATGTGACGCTGCTCCAGGGTAGAGAACTCGTTGGTGGTAGTGCTCCGTCAATGGGAGGGAGTCACAGTAATTTGCTGAAGCATATGATACGACGGAGTGGGCAAAACTGTCATTTTTGGACTTTTCCATTCACACCCATATTCATTACCAAACATGTAATACATCCAAATCCTTAGTAAAATTTACTTGGGCTTTTTATTCAGAGCTTTTGACTCAAATCCCTCACAAACATTCATAACCTAATTCCTCATCAAAACTACTCAGAGAGAAACTATTCACCAAACATGTAATCTGTCCAAACCCTTCATGGAAATTACTTGGGTTTATAAGATCACCAGGTCTACAGACAGAAGATATATACACGTAATTAGGATAGTTGTGGTAAGACAGCTTCATGATGAGAAAGTATGAATTGCAAAACTGTACTAGAGGTGGTATGAATATGTCGATAGTAGAGTAAGTTTTTTAATTTGGAGATTTTAGACTTTGGCACTAAACCACATAATCAATATAATCTCTTATACCATGTTATCAACCAAGTGTCATAATACTATAGATCTTATCCCAGTTTATTATCGTTCATGTGAAATATGCAAAAACATAAGGAGACGGAGATTTTACGTGGTTTCCCCGAAGATCGGGACTAGTCCACGGAGAGCTAGCGCTCTCAGCTTAGAGTTTCACTATCAGCCGGCAAAGAGTGCCGAATGTGTTTCTTGAGTTACAGGAGGCTGTCGAGTGCATCTAGCTATATATACCTTTCTACTAATCAACTAGGTATATAGTAAAATAAACAAACTAAACACCAAAGGTAAAACATGTACAAATCAGTCCAATACGCCCCCTCAAGCTGAAGCATGGAGATCTCGAATGCCAAGCTTGAACAAAAGTGTATGGAACTGATCCGCACCTAGCACCTTGATGAATATGTCAGCGAGCTGCTGTGAGGTACCAACCTTTGTGGGAAGGATCTCGCCTGAACTCACATGCTCACGCGCAAAATAGCAATCCATCTCGACATGCTTGGTGCGCTCATGAAAAACAGGATTAGCTGAAATGTGAAGAGCTGCCTGGTTATCACAATAGAGGCGTGGGAGCCGACGAAGGAACCTGCAGCTCGTGAAGAAGAAAGCGAAGCCAAAGGACTTCACTAGTGGCACTGGCCATAGCACGGTACTCTACTTTTGCTTAGGAGTGAGAGACCACACACTGCTTTTTAGCACGCCAAGAAACAGGAGCTCCGCCCAGTTGAATGAAGTACCCCGTAGTGGACTGACGAGTCGATTGGCACCCAGCCTAGTCCTAGTCGCTGTAAGCAGTAAGAGTCAACGAACCATTGCCAGGCAGAAAGAGACCTTGTTCGGGAGAAGTCTTGAGATAACGCAAGACGCGGTGTGCTACAGCAACGTGTGCAAGACTGGGTGCATGGACAAACTGGCTCAGCACATTGACTGAGTAAGCAATATCTGGACGGGTGATGGTGATATAGAGTCGACCTACAAGCCGTCGATAAGCACTAACATCATCATCACGATCATCTGTATGACGAGTAAGAGTGTGATTCTCCTCCATAGGGAAATGGCTAGGTCGAGCAGCACCAACACCGGGATCCTTCAGAATATCCATTGCGTACTTACGCTGACTCAGAACAATGCCATCAGGGGAGCGATAAACTTCAAATGCCCAAAAAATAATTGAGGGATCCCAAGTCCTTGATGCTGAAACGCTGATGAAGAAAACTTTTGACACGAGAGATTACCTCGGGAGCATCACCAGTTAGGATGACATCATCAACATATATGAGCGCAACAACAAAAGCAACATCTTCATTATATGTGAAGAGTGAAGGGTCGGCTCGAGACATGGTGAAGCCGAACTCCAGAAGAGCCGTAGCAAACTTCGTATACCAATTCCCTGATGCTTGACGTAGGCCATATATAGATTTTTGGAGACGTCAAACCCTGTTATCGCATGCTTTCTCAAAACGTTGACGGACTCGCATGTAAACCTCTTCCTCAAGATCCCCATGGAGGAAGGCGTTGTTCACGTCAAGTTGATGAAGCGACCAATTACGTTGTGCGGCAACACCAAGCAGAACACGAACAGTAACCAATTTAGCCACCAGAGCAAAAGGTATCATGAAAATAAATGCCCTCTAACTGTGTAAATACCTTGGCCACCAGGCGGGCCTTTAAACACTCAATAGAACCATCCGGCAAAAACCTGATCTTATAGACCCATTTGGAATCGATGAGTCTCTTCCCCGGTGGCAGAAGTTCCAAAGTCCACGTCCCATTAGCGACAAGGGCGTCGATTTACTTCTGCATTGCCTCCAACCACCAGGCGTACTTGACGACCTCATAGAAGGTCTGAGGTTTGTCAATTGTCGTAATGGATGCCAAGAAAGCACAATGATTAGGAGAAAATAGATGATAGCTAACATGATGAGACAAAGGGAACTGAACGTTACTAGATGAAGATGGAAAAGATACCTCGTAGATATCCAACTTAGATGGAGGCTTGCGTTGACGAAGCCCACGTCGCGGAGCATCAACAGTAGGATGCGGAACAAAGGGAGCAATCGAGTCAACCCCGAGCTCATCGGGAGAGGTAGGAACATCACCAAGAGAGTCGGGTGGCTTAGTAGGAGAGTTAGGGTTTGCGGAAGTGAGGGGAGAGGAACTCCTTGAAGATCCAACGTCATCAAAATCCTCATTATCCATGATAGGTCTGGAACCATCATGCTGAGACAGCGTCTCAACAGACTCGCCATCCGCTAGCGGATGAGAACCCTCCCGCTGTTTCGAGTCTTCCGGAGGGATGGCAAAACACAGTCGAATGGGGGACAGGCCATCCATGAGAGGTTTTCCAGGCAGAGGTTGACAGTTGGGGAGAGGTGAGACCGAGGAGCGAGGAGGGAAGGTCTGCTCCACGAACTAAACGTCGCGGGAAGTAATGATCTTTTTAGTGTGAAGATCGTAGTCGCGATATCCCTTTTGAGTTCTAGGATAGCCAACAAAAACACCTGCTCTTCCTCGGGCAGCGAACTTGTCCAACCCATGATGAGTATCTTTGGTGAGCATACGTCGGAGTACTACCCAGAAAAATCTCGAAAGGTGTTTTCTGGGAAAGGGGAACCGACGACAGTCTATTGATGAGATAAGCCATCGTAAGCACACATGCTCCCCAGAAATGCACCGGTAGACCTGCATGAAACATAAGCGAACGAGCGGTACCCAATAAATGTCTGTGCTTGCGTTCTGCAACCCCATTATATTAGGGAGTGTTCGTTCACGTCGTCTGAAGAATAATGCCATGCTCCTCGTAAAAATCACGGAGAGTCGTGGTCTGAAACTTTAGGTCGTTGTCAGCCTGAATGCGACGAACCTTCTTCCCATACTGAGTACGAACCATAACAAAGAACAGACGCAGATAACGTTCTGCATCAGACTTAAATCTCATCAAATAAATCCAAGTGTCACAGCTATAATCATCAACAAGAGTTAAGAAATAACTCGCCCCATCTGTTGCCTGTGAATGATACGGCCCCCATATATCAATGTGAACAAGATCAAAACAACCACTGGTCTTGATTGAGCTCAAAGGAAAACAATTACGTGTTTGTTTGGCCCGAAAACAAGGCTCACAAATAAATGAACTGCGAGAATCCATACTACAACCAACAACATCATTTAGTAAAAGCAGTTTGTCTAAAGAAGAATAGCCGAGCCGAACATGGCACAACTCTCAAGATAAGGCTTGCCGATCAACCTTGCAGGCATGAGGAGGAAGGCCTCGGTTATGTCCACACCCTTCGCCAAATCGCTGCAGGTAATACAAGCCGTCCCGAAGCCTACCCAGTCCAATAAGCATCTTGGAAAGTGAGTCCTGGATCATACACATATCGTGGGAGAAGGTTACAGTAACGTCATGATCTCGAGTCAAACGACTAATGGACAAGAGGTTGCATTTGAAGTCGAGGACATGTAATACTCGTCAAAGAGTGAGAGAATTCGAGAGCTTAACCATTCCCATGCCTTTAACCGGGATCCCAGTTCGATCCGGAATTCGAACCATGAGAATGACCCAAAATATTGTCCAATGAACTGAACCACTTAGAATCCCTCACTATATGTTCATTACATCCTGAATCTAATAACCATTCATTAAGATCAAGAGAATTACCCGCCACATGAGTCGTGGGTTCTGCAGAGGCATCAGGAGTGGACGAAAACAATTGCTGAAGCTTGGTGAACTGCGCTGTAGTGAGTCCAGGGAATGGACTGGGCTTAGAGTCAACGTGTGCTGCTTTGGGACGTGGACCAGCACCAGCAGCGCGATCTTCAGTAGGTTATGCTTCGGATGACCTGGCGTGAAGCCAATTAGCTTGTAGCATGTGTCTTTGGAGTGTCCAAGGCAATTACAGTTTGAGCAGCGAGGTCGGTCTAGATCCTCACATGATCCCTTATCTCCTTGAGCTTGAGCTTGAAAAACGACTGTCTCGAGAGGAGGACGGCATGCGCTGGTCAGATGGCGATGTTGTTCTTCCGCCGCTATCATCTGGTAGGCGTCCGCAAGAGACCGAATAAGCTTCGTCTAAGCCCATCAAGAACTCGAATAGATGGATAGTATCCTGTTTGACACGATGCTTCTGTGCCAAATAAAACTATACACACCACATGTGCATCGATCAACTTCTTCAACAATATTCATCTCATCCCACAATGACCAAAGATGAGTTTGTTTTTCTTGCCGCGCCGAGCTGAGCATCCGACGTAGCTCATATGCGCGATGAGAAGAACCTTTGCTGAACCGACCTTGCAGATCCGCCCATATTGCACGAGCGGTGGTGGTTGTGCGTACACTGTTGTGCATTTCCTTCGTCATCGCAGTCTTCAGCCATCCCTTCATGGTGGCGTCACAGCGATCCCTGGCTGCTTGACGTTCACCAGACCCCGCTTGAGATCGCGGAAGAGAACCATTGACAAAAGCCATCTTATTTTTGGCGATTAGGGTTTCGGTGAGATCGCTGACCCACTCTCCATAATTAGAGTCATTTAAGAGATCACTGTCGAAAAGCTGTGCAAAATTCTCCTATGGATGGAGGTACAACGGCGAGCTGATCGGAATGGTTTCCGCGCCAACAACAACATCGCCCTTCACGTCGCTCGTCCCGTCCTTATCACCCATATTGAAGAAGATAAAAATCCAGACCATAGCTCTAATACCATATGAAATATGCGAAAACGTAAGGAGACGGAGATTTTACGTGGTTTTCCCGAATATTGGGACTAGTCCACGGAGAGCTAGCGCTCTCAGCTTAGAGTTTCACTATCAGCCGACAAAGAGTGCCGAATGTGTTTCTGGAGTTACAGGAGGTTGCCGAGTGCAACTAGCTATACATACCTTTCTACTAATCAACTAAGTATATTGTAAAATAACCAAAATAAACATCGAAGGTAAAACATGTACAAATCAGTCCAATTGTTCATTTTAATTTGATTATATTTGGAAATAATTGACTTCCTTTAGAGGTGGCAAATTGATTGGATTCATGGGTTGGTGGATTGGATTGGTGGATCCATGGATCAAATAGATTGGTGGATTGATCCATGAATCCAAATGACATCCAAGGCTTGGACCAAAATGTCAATTTTGAAAAGTTTAGGTACTAAAATGTCATAATAAAAAATTTTAGGTACCAAAATGTAAAATATAAAAAATATAGGTACCAAATTGTAGTTTACCATTTGGATTCATGGATTGATCCATGAATCAAATGGATTGAATTTAAATGGATTAGATGGATAATTTGATGAATGGATTGGATTGTATTCATGGATTTGGATCTTAATTGCCACCTCTAACTTCCTTACATCTCTTCAAAGCCCAAATATGATAGATTCTCTGCATATATAAGTTGTAAATATGGGTTGAGTATTTTTTTTCTCTCGCTGATTTATATTAAAGAGGTTGAAGTGTTTATCAGCTGATAAACTCAAGGAATTCGAAAATGAATATATTATTAGAATAAATGATTCATATTTTAGGGAAACAACTCTAAGCAAGAAATTAAGGAAGAAACAACTCAAGTTGGATAATTGCAAGTTCAATAAAAAAGGTAAATGAAC
The DNA here is from genome assembly GCA_946122785.1 of Linum tenue. Classification (NCBI taxonomy): domain Eukaryota; kingdom Viridiplantae; phylum Streptophyta; class Magnoliopsida; order Malpighiales; family Linaceae; genus Linum; species Linum tenue. The sequence goes on along the minus strand of CAMGYJ010000010.1, from coordinate 25,836,878 downwards.
GAGCGCACCCTAGCTAGCAAGTTTGGCCGCAACGTTTAGTCTTCAATAAACTGGCACACTCTCACTTAATGTGTGCCATGGTCTCTAAAACTTTCGCTGAATTTGCTGCACAATATTCTTGTCAATTTGGAATGCCTTTGCGAGAATGTCAGTGGATATATCAGGCTTGGAGCCAAAGATAACATTGGCAATGGTACTAACTCCTGGGTTTTGGCTACTCAAACCAGAAATTGTCACCGCATTCATGTGCCCAACATTCCGCTGGAAGTGAAGCAAGCCAACCGGGAACACAAATACATCTCCCTTCTGAAGGGTTTTGGAGATGAGGCGATTATCAGGATTTGATGTGACGAATCCTACTTCAAGAGATCCTTCGATGACTGTGATAATTTCTGTGGCTCTAGGGTGGTAATGAGGAGCAACGATGCCCCATGGAGCATAATCGATCCGCACCATTGAGATTCCCAAAGTGTTGAGCCCTGGAATTTGAGCTACTGTCACAGGGGTTATAGCAGATCCAAAAGGGTTGCCTGTGTTGCCAGGGTTGTGGAGGCCGCTGAAGGAGAAGTCATTTGCCTGAACCCAAGCAGGGTTTTTGCAAGCGAATCCGTTCAGTTTAACTGCAATCAAAGGACAAGCAAATCCAACGATCCTATGCTAATTAGCAAGTACTAAATACAGGGGCCGTGTCAAAGGGGAGAGAGGAGGGTCCTGGGATCCACCATGGCTCAATACCCACTTTAATTTTGGAATAAAATTTGGTTACTAATCATTTTGGAAGGATTATGGTGCATCTCATATAAACATAAACTATAATCTCTATGATACACTATGATATTTTAGACAAATGAAAATAAAACTCTACCCCTAATTGTTTATTCTCCACTTCTCAAATCTCTAAATCATCAAAATTTCTTCTTCGCTCTCAACCAAGTTGATGATAAATGTGTTTCAGAAATATGGAAAAAAACACAAATGTCATTTTAAAAATATAAACAACGTTGCCCTGTACATATATATATATTTTTTAATTTGAACCCACCTGATATAGACCACTTGCTGAGCACCATGTCTATATAAGGTATGGAAATTAGTTACACACCTTGGTTGTTACTGTCTGCCACGCAGAAGTCCTGAAGAGATGCTGGGTCAGCAGCAAATGTGAGACAACAGAAGGATAGAGCCAGCAATAAGCTCAACAGAAGGACTGCTTCAATATTTGCCATCCCTAAATAGCCCAACAGATCTAGAGTACTGAGAAATGATTAGAAACACTTCACAGACAAAGAAGCCAGAAAAAGCTAAGCACAGGTAGATTTGATCGATTCCCAATTAAGTATGTCTGTTGAAGGCTGTTTAAATAGAAGTGCTTGTCAGCCGGAATTAATTAATACGCAATAGTCTTAGCCGGCAGTGATAATTATTTCATTTAATGCTTACTATGTTCGTAAAAGTACAATTTCGTAGTAATCTTCGAGGCCATCCCCATAGCCGTCCTTTAGCGATTAATTGAATTTTTGTTAGATTGCGATGAAGTTGTCGCATGTAGTAACAGTACCTAATGATAATCCATTGCCAGGTTCAGCTTTTCTCACAGAAGGAAAAGGTCTTGAAGCCGAAAACAACATAGGGTACATGCTTGGCAATCAACGTCGATCGATGAACGGAACTCGTCAACAGATTCTTAGAGGCACTAAGTACCAAATTATGCATCTAAGGTCCCAAAAAGATATTTAATTAAGGTAAGTGTGCATTTGATTAAATTGTAAGATCCACGTAAGAAAATTATTTTATTTATTTATTTTGTTTATTGTAAAAGTCACTTGAACCCACCAATTGCAATTGTAATAAATTATATTGAAGTCGGAACAATAAACTTCTAGGGTTTTTTACAAATATATCGCATTTTTATAAAAAATTACCTAAAATACAACAGTCTGAAAAATCATTCCAAAATTATAGTACATATATGCTAATTGGGGCGTGCACACGTGCTTCCAGAAGAGAAAGGCAATTAACAAAGAGAGAGACTGCTCCGGTTTTGTCGGAGCGAGCTATCCTGCAATTAGGATTTGCGGGTGGTTTCGACGTCTGCATGGCGGCGACCAGCGCACCGGCCAACTCAACGCCGGCAGGGGATGACATACCCCCCCCCCCCCCCGATCCAGTGGCGGGGAATAGGCATCCGCCTGAGATTTCCTAGTCGCCGGATGGTAGAAAGGAGAAGGAGGCGCAGCATCCGCGGAAACGAGTTCGTCCGATGGGCCCCTTGGAGGAATCATTGAGGAATGAGGAAGTCTTAGTAGAAGACATCACGGAGGAGGAGATGGACGATGGTGCTGAACCGACCAGTGGTTTTGCTGAGCTGCGCAGCGATCGGGAGCCAGCGAACCATAGCCCTCCAGCCCTGGAGTGGGGAGCGGGACGGAGAAAGCTTTTCAGCGAAGCGGTGAAGGAAACCAAATGGTACGTTGAGGACTCAGACTCGGAGGACATAGCGGAGGCCATGCAAGAGGATAACCAGGACGAGGAAACCCCTGAAGATTATCCGCAATCTCCAACGATCCCATTCTCAGCCGCAGAATTGAGGTCGTACCGAAGAGAATGGCGCTCGGCGCTGATCATTAAGGTCCTGGGTAGATCGTTCCCCTTCCCGGTCCTAGAGAAGCGGCTCAACATGCTGTGGGCTAAATCAAGCACGATACAGTCGCCAACAAGTTACATGGTTATTACTTTGTCCGGTTTACTAGCAAGGCGGATTATGAGCTGGCACTGACAGGAGGGCCGTGGATGATCGGTGAACACTACTTGACTACCCAATGATGGGTCAAAAGTTTTAATCCGAGAACCCATGAGATTAAGTCAACATGTGTGTGGATTCAGTTCCCGGAGCTACCAATTGAGTTCTTCCATCCGGAAGCCGTTCTTCGAATTGCGAGGTATGTGGGTAAGCCCCTTCGCCAGTATCGTGCCACGAAATTGGGAGCTAGAGGAAGTTACGCTAGAGTTTGTGTTGAAGTGGACCTTACCAAACCTTTGCTATCGCATTTCAAGATAGAGGGCATTGAATATGACATTAAGTTTGAGGGTCTAGAGAATATTTACTTCCACTGTGGAACGTATGGACACCTCATTGATCAATGCACTATCCTGCATGGGGAGGAAGGTCCACCATCGAGTCAGAGAGACACTCAACCTTCCCAGCCGGGACATGCAGAGACATATGGTGAATGGATGGTAGCTCGACGACGAAATAAAAAACAAGGATGACAAGGCAGTGGGGGGCGAAGCAACGACAGAGAGAACGCCGCTCGAGGTCCGAACCACAAGAACAATACCGGCTCCCGCTTTGCTGTGTTAGTTGAGGAAAATGAGGAACGAGTTGCTGATATACCGGAGTCCGCTCGGAGGAAGGGTATGAAGGACCCCATAACAGTGAACAAGGGAGCCCAAGGGGCCTCGAGAGGACAAGCATCTAGACAAGGGATACATAAATGGGTCCCGAAACACACAGAGAACCAAGAGAACAGCCACCGCGAAGGGCAAATGAGTGATGCAGTACCCGTGGTAGCTACTGAGGGTGATGGGATGAACATTGACCTAAGGCCTGCGGGGAGAAGACAGGGAACAATGCTGTGATACCCCCATCGCGCCACCCTACCACCACCGCCAGCGAGGTTGCTCATGACCCGACATGTGCGTCTACTGCGGAGACTATTGCCGCGGAGCTAGCCAAACCGTCGGGGCTCCCCCGGATAATAATCCTCCCAATAATGCGGTTGAGAAGGAGCTAACTAGTGGAGTGACCCCGGGCGAGGCTTTGCCTACCAGTGAAGAGAGGTCCCAGTCAGGGACTTCTGGCGTTTCCAATTGAGTGAAACGGAGTTTACTCCGACATTTTCCATGGTAGTAATGGATCATAAAATCTTTGTGTGGAACTGTAGGGGTGCCGAAAGCAACCGCTTCTTGCGAGTGTACAAGGAATACAAAAGACGGTTCAATCCGAAGATAGTAGTCATTGTGGAACCAAGGATCAGTGGAGCTAAAACTGAGGAGGTCATAGGAAAAATTGGATTCGACGAGAATCTAGTGGTGGAAGCAATGGGTTTCGCGGGAGGGATTTGGATCCTATGGGACTCGTCAACGATCACTATTGCTGAGAAGGCCCGCTCATCTCAACTACTCCATGTACACGTACAACACGTGCAGGTCTCTTGGGCATTTTCAGCAGTTTACGGCAACCCGACTCTCTATCAACGTCGGGACCTGTGGACATTGATCCGATAATTGGAAGAGATTAATGACAAGCCTTGGCTCCTAGCTGGAGACTTTAACTCCATACTGCACGCATCTGAAAAATCTGGTGGAGCAGCTTTTGATTCTAGTCGAGTGAGGGATTTCCAGGATTGCATGCTTGATGCAGGGTTGAATGATCTAGGGTATGCAGGACCGCCTTTTACATGGTTTAAAACAAGAGTACGGGAACAATTGGATAGAGGAATGGTAAATGCGTAGTGGTTGACGGCCTTCCTGGAATCCTCGGTGCGACACCTACCTCGGGTGAAGTCCGACCATAGGCCACTGCTCATTAGCCTCAGTTCGCAGTTCAGCCCAGGTGGTCCGAAGCCCTTCAAGTTCTTAGCAGCTTGGTTGACCCATGAAACCTTCCGGGACATGGCTAGTATAGCATGGTCTAAAGGGACGAAGTTAATGAGCTCAATCACCTCTTTTGCGATGGAAGCGGGACGCTGGAACAAAGAAACTTTTGGGCACATCATAAGTAAGAAGAATGCCTTACTTCTCAAAATTGAGCAATTGGAAAGACAAGGATGCTCGGCCAGCAATGGGGTACAGATGAAGAGTGCACAGGATGAGCTAGAGGAAATACTTTTGCAAGAAGAGCTCCTATGGTGTTAGAAGGCCAGAGCAGAAGGCATTGTGGTCGGGGATCGTAATACCAAATTTTTCCATAACCGGACCATGCAAAGAGGTGCAGGAATCGCATTATAGCGCTAAAGGATGATGAGGGGAACTGGGAAGAAGACCAATCCAAGCTGCAGGATATGGCAAAAAACTACTATGCCCACCTCTGTACGGATAATGCTATGGAGTTTGTTCCTATCCCAGCGGGCTTCAACTCCCTACAGCCGCAAAGATGGGAAGACCTCTAGAGGAATTTCAACGATGACGAGATTTATAGAGGGGTGGTAGCCATGGGGTCGTTTAAGCCCCGGGGAAAGACGGTCTCAATCCACTATTCTATAAGAAGTGCTGGGATTTTGTCGGCCCTGATATGGTCAATTTCGCTAAAAGCTGCTGGGAGTCCCCAACACGGGTAAAGAGGGTGAATGCCACAATTCTTGTGCTCATCCCAATGATACCGAAACCAACACTGATTGAGCAGTTCAGGCCGATTAGCTTATGCAATGTGGCCTACAAAATCATCACGAAGAGCCTTGCTAAGAAGCTTAAGCCCCTGATGCCCAACCTAGTGGATGAAACCCAGACAAGCTTTGTCCCGGGTCGACACATTACTGACAATATTTGTATTTTGCAGGAAGTTGTTCACTCAATGCGAGCAAAGAAAGGGAGGAAATGTTGGATGGTTCTGAAGATAGACCTGGCCAAGGCGTATGATCGAATTCGTTGGAGCTTCGTAAGAGACACCCTGCAGGCCGCAGGAGTGTCAGAAGAGTTCAGTGAGCTAACGATGCAATGTATCACAACAGCGAAGATGCAAGTTCAATGGAATGGGGGGTTGACTGAGGAGTTCTCACCTTCACTGGGTTTACGACAGGGGTGCCTTCTCTCACCATACATCTTTACTTTGTGTATGGAGAGACTGGGCCTCCTGATCAAAACGTCGGCTGAGAATCAGTCATGGAAACGCATCCGCTTGTCTCAAAACGGCCCGGAATTATCGCATCTGTTCTTCGCGGACGATCTCATTATGATGGGAGAGGCATCGGCGGCAAAGGTGGTGGTTATTAACGAATGTCTTGAGCGCTTTGGCGCCGCCTCAGGTCAACAGGTCAGGCGCCCGAAGTCGAGAGTCTTCTTCTCAGGGAATGTTACGCAAACCCATGGCGATGCTATCAGTGAAGCGCTGGGAATTAAGGAAACGAAGAATTTGGGGAGATATTTGGGAGTGCCGGTTATTCATGATCGGGTTTTAAAAGCTACTTACATAGCCCTCATTAATAGAATCGATTCCCGGTTAGCTGGATGTTAGGTCAGTTCTCTCAGTCTAGCGGCACGGATAACACTAGCACAGTCGATTCTTTCTGCCCTGCCAGCGTATACTATGCAGACATCGTACCTACCTGCCAGCGTACGTGACTACATAGATAATAAGATAAGAAGTTTTGTTTGGGGCAATTAAGATCTGGGCAAGAAAATTCACCTGGTGGACTGGTTGACAATCTGTAGACCAAAAGAAGAGGGCGGCTTGGGTTGGCAGAGCGCCTCGACAATAAATAAAGCGTTCATGGTAAAAATTGCTTGCCGGCTGCTTTCGGAACCAGACAGCTTGTGGGCGAGAGTGGTTCGAGCGAAATACCTCAGGCGGAAGGGGGAAGGGTGGCAGCCACGCACGACAGGACGCCTGTCCAATTTGTGGCGTGGGGTACTCCGCGTCCTGTACTTGCTCCCGGAGGCGATCATGTGGAACATAAAGAGTGGCACGACAGTGCGCTTTTGGGAGGATCGGTGGCTAAAGGATGGACCGACGCTTGCTGAGCTGGCGGGAGAGATGCCGGTGGAAGCAAAATCTTTGACAGTGGCTGAACTTGTTCTGAATGGGGAATGGAACACTCCGTATCTACAAGCCCTCTTGCCGCAAAATGTGGTGCAACAAATATAGTTACATCCGATACCGCAGGAGGAGGGACCTGATATCCCGATCTGGAGACTAACGGACTCAGGTAAATTATCCCTCACGTCGACTTATGAATTACTTGACAAGGAGGCTGTGCTAGGGAATCATCGGCAGATGTGGAGAGTGGTGTGGCGTACTCCAGCAACCTAGTGCATCCGAGCCTTTCTGTGGCTGGTGTTACACCCCGACTTTTTGGTTCAGGTTCGACCATAGTAAATGAACGGTTGGATCGACGGTTACATACAAAGAGTTACAACCATAATTTGGAGATAATAATAACATTAATAACTACAATTATTATTATCCTTATTATTATCATTGTCATTATCATTATCATAATCTTAGTCATCATCATCCCACCCGTTACACCCATCCAAACCACCCCAGTCTCGGCACCATTAAGAGGAGCCAATTTTTTTTTTTTTTTTCCATCTTCCTTCTGCCGCTCAAACAACTCGTCAATTCCCTTCCCTCACGATTGAACTAAACCCCGGTCATGTATCCAAGGGTGCAAGCGATCTCTTTGTGGATCATAAAATTGGAGAGAGCCAGTTCAAGTGGGAGGAAAAGGAACGCGATGGTGAGAACGAGATAGAGCCAGAGAGATGTCGACCGGAGTTGGGGATGGATCCATATAGAGGTGCTTCTGTACGTATATAGAGGTGCTGATTGAATTTTTGATGGACTAGTTCAAGCATGGCTTCAAGCCGATCGATGGTGGCGGGTGATCGTACGTGACCTGCCAATTGGAGGTGGATGATGATAGGCGATGGGGTGATGTACACGACTGTTGTTTCCTAGTTAAACTGAGGTAAGGGGTTTTCCTCCCCTTATAATCGTGATCGCTATGTTGGGGATGCGTTGGGGAAGAAGCAAAATCCTGATCTTGAAATTTCCCCATGAACCCTTGATGGAATTCTCAAGTTAATGGTGGTGGGAAGGATTTTCATGTGCACGAATTTATGGATGGGTGGTAATGAGTAACGTGGGATGGGTTACTCATGTTGCAATTGAGTTGCTTTATTCCATTTACTAACTACGGACGTTTTCTGGATGACACGGCACGTCGAGGTCAAGATAATGGAATTCAATGACGAGGATGAGCAAGCCGATCCGAATTAGAATTTTCAACAGTAAAATAGGTGAGTGTAAAGGGGGTAAATTCTACGCCTTACGGGTTTTCAAGTATTTGCTTTGAGTATTTTTAAGTATTGATTTACGTGATGTGCGTGCAGTATTTGATTCATGTTTGATATTGCATGATTATGTTTGATGATATGTGCGATGGTTGAGCTATGATTTGAAGTGAATTGTGGATGAGTTATTTCTTACTTGAAGCTTGATGTCTATGAGTTAGTGTTAAAGTTTAAGAAACAAGTTCTTTTTAAAGAAGTAACTCACCTTCAAGAAGGTGAAGTCGTTTTAAGTGTTTTTAGTCACTAGCGCCAGTCCGTTGCCTTTAGAGACATTTTGAGATAGAGCAGCAGTTATGCTCTTGAGACTTTTAAGATGGGCATCAGTTATGCCCTTGAGAATCGTGGTGAAGAGCCACCACGATAAGTTTAAGATGTTAGGGGGATGAATCGTTACGACTTCCCTAACTAAGTTTAAGTTTAAGGAAAGCCTGGATGGCTTCTCATACGTATGAGTTGGCAACCGGACTAGCTAGTGAGGGATCCCAGCGTCAGTCAATTATTTAAGTCGAGATTTGAGTTTAAGAGAGGAGAGTAACTTCAACTCCCTCAAAGTTTAAGAGTTAGGTTTTTAAGACCGGAAGCACAAACAACTTCCACTAGTCAAAGTTAGGTGTTTAAGTAAAGTACTCAAGTATTAGAGTTATTAAAACGTAAGGGCGTAGACTGACCCCATCTCACTCACCAGTTTGAAGAGGACTAAGAGGAGTTAGAGAGCAGCGAGTTCGAGTGAAGCTAGCTAGAGGAGGACGGTACGAGCGTCACAGAGGATGTCTAGTCAGAGCTTTTCCTACAAGCAGCAACACTTGAGACTAGTTAGTTATTATGTTTTATGATTATGAGTACAGACTGGAGATTATTTTGAGATCAGGTTGAGATTTTTAAAGTTTGAGTTTAAGTTGCCCACGTGTTAGGGCTTTGCTTTGAACTACAAGTGTGTGTTTTCAGTATTTTATTTATGAAAATTTTTCCCGCTGAAATTTAAGGTTTGAGTATTTTATTTATCAAGGGCATTTTAGTAAAAGTAGTACCCGGCCGGGTTAGGGTGTTTCAGCTGGCGGCTCACCGTAAACTCTTAACCAATGAGGAGCGGAAAAGGAGGTATCTCACCACTAATGACACCTGCCCCCTGTGCGGAAATAGGCCGGAATCGACGCTGCATGTGATCCGGGACTGCTCTTACGCGAGGGCGGTTTGGGCGGAGTTCTTGGATGGGGAGCAGGATGAGATTTTCTTCCAAGAGGGGATGGAAGCTTGGCTTCACCACTATCTGACGGGGCGTGGAAAGAAGGTGGATGCGACTTTGTTCGCTGTAGTGAGCTGGGTGCTATGGAAGCATCGGACCAAATGGGTCTTCGAAAAACAGCTTGCAACAGTTGCCGAGATACAGCAGCAGGCACGATGGTGGTGCGACCAGATTGTGGAAACTTGGAAGAAGGAGGAGAGGGTCTTTACGGAGGTGGAAACGCGACGGAACGAGTTAATTTCCTGGCAACCACCCCCGGCGGGATGGCATTGTTTAAACACGGATGGGTCAGTGGTTTATAACCAGGGAAGCGCCGCTGCGGGAGGAGCTATTCGGAGGGAGGATGGACGCTTGATAAAAGCCTTTACGGCTAACCTGGGTGGAGGATCGATAAAGAGAGCTGAGCTCATGGGAATCTGTATCGGTTTGAGAGTTTCTTGGAAGGAGGGAGCGAGGAAGGTGGAGGTTCATTCGGACTCGAAGGCAGCACTGGAGCTGATCGAGAAGGCAGCAGCAGGGAGTCCGCACTACAATGTCGTCGCCCAGATTCGTCGACTCATGGGTAGAGAGCGGGAGATCAACCTTAAACATGTGTTTCGGGAGGCGAACGTGGTGGCGGATTACCTCACGTCGTTGGGGCACTCCTTCAACATTGGCGAGCACCTTCTCCCGGTCTCGACGCCGACACTCAACCATATGCTTTTTCATGATGTTTTGGGTATACAGACCCCAGACTTGTTCTAAGTTAACGGTTGGAGCGCCGTCTCGCTCCTCTTCACTATAAAAAAAAAAAAAAAAAAAAATTTGGGGCGTGCACGCCCCAATTGAATTTGCTGGAAGAAAAATGCTAGTTGGGGCGAGGACAAGCCCAATTGGGGCATCCGCGCCCCAAATGCCGGTTATTGGGTTTAATTCCACAACGCCATTGCTGCATCTTCCCCTTTTCTTCTCCGGCGAGAAAGCCGCCTCAAATCTCTGTCAACAATTTTTTTTCTTACAAAGTTGTTAGCAATCCACCTATATGCAGCCTGCTTGCAGAGAGACCAAAAGAAATAAATTCCTATAGTTGGAAGGAATTAACTTGCAGGCGGACAGAGGGTTGGCTACTGTTGCCCCTGCAATTTGATACTTAAACTCTTCCAATTTCACAAAGCTATACATCTTGTCTTTGCATCCTCTAGTGATTATTGGAGTAGGAAATTGGGTTGCCACATCTCTAACTGCTTCTCTTGTCTACATGTATAATAATTACTTAACCCTTTATGAATTCGACGTTACTCTGTTTGAGTTTTATAGAACAAGGATTTTGATTCATAGACAATGACTTTCTTTCAGCGGTATCCAATTTAATGTTGGTTGGGGGAGACTAGCGCAACCATTTAATCCAGAAATCAACTAATATGTTTTCTCTTTTCCTGGGTCTTTGTTTTTGTGCCCCGGACATATTTCACAGCCGCCCTGTGTATCTTTGGGGACTTTCTCGACGGCGAAGAAAAGGGGAAGGTGCGCGTTGTGGAATTAATAACCGGCATTTAGCATATATGTACTATAATTTTGGAATTATTTTTTAGATTGTTGTACTTTAGTTAATTTTTTTTAAAAATTCAATATAAGTGTAAAAAACCCAAACTTCTAATGGATGTAATTATAAAAATTGTTGAGGTACATTAATATATATAAACAAGAAGTTAGGTTACTGTTGCCTAATAACTTACAACTTAGTACCTCACTTCTTCCTTAGGTATTAATGTACATTTTAAATTTTGATACTCCAAATTTAATTACATTAAAACTTAGTTATTATAACGTATATTTTATATTTTGATATCCAAATTTAATTTTAATGTAAAATCATTAAATAGTTATTTTTTGGTATCTAAATATTATGAGATTCTCATAGCTACATATTTTTTAAATTTAAATATTGATCTAATGTTTAGATTTCACTTGAATCAATAAATCCAATCCACCAATCTTTTTGAACCAATCCATGAATTTAATCAACCATGACATAAAAATATAAATTTAGTTTGTACCATATACGATGTTGTCTCACTCAATTGTAGGAGAAGATTCGACCATTTTAAATTTGCTCATTATTTGGAACATTAAATAAATGATAAAAGAGAGATGACTCTAAAATATTGCAAGAGAAAATTTATAAACTCATTTAGTATATTTATGGGGTACTAAACAAACTTCTACTAACTACATGTAACAAAATATGCGACATCTACATCAGCAAGTGTCAATGAATTGCTACGGTGAAAAGGGGTGACTGTTGTATTGACGGGCAACTAAAAGAATTGGACAAAACCTCTCCATCATCTACTTCCTCTTCGTTTCATTTTTCATTCGCCTTACTTAACCTTTTCTTTATTTCTTTCTTTGCCTTCTTCGTCTAACCCTAACTAAAATACTTTTTTTATGCATTCTAATCATAAGTATGAACGAGTCCATACACAACTCACCAACAGTCTAGAGAATTAATAATTGAACCATGAACAACTAACTTTTTCAGCTCAATGTCGAGTGCAATTAAAAATAAATAAATAAATATAATTATTACTTATTACATAGTCATCACCTCCCACTATGGGATTTGAAGGCGTGAAATTTTAAGCAAGTTCCAGTTTGTATTTTTTTTTACTTCTTTCCACAGTTTATTTTTTCACCCGGGATTGAATGTTTGGCTAGGTATCTGCACATATCAAATAAAAAATAAATAATTATCATCTTAAGTACATCACCGTAAAAGAAATTAAGCCTCAACTATGCAAATTACAATTCGGTAGCTAAACATAATAGATCTTTAGATTTATAACCTAAACATATTTTTTGGCAAGTCCTCAAAATATTGATGGGACATTACATTTGAGTACCTAAAATTTTGTGTATTACATTTTGATACCTAATCTTTTGAAGTTCTATAAATAGGTCTAATGTTTGTATATATAATTAAAACACCCTCGAATAAATTCATACCCAACTCATACACATTTAGATTATGGAAGTAAATATCCATACCCTACCCAAACCCATATATACGTCACTCATACCCTACCCATAATCAATGAGTCTACTTGGATTTATGTAAATATCATTTATTTGCCAAAATTTTCCAAAAAAATTAAATTGGATATTTACCACCATATATCTCTTTAGCCAATACTAATTTTAGGCTAATAAAAAGTTAATTTTAAGCTAATAATACTAACAAAATACCATAATGGACCACATAATACATGCTCATAGGTCATCTTCGCCCCGCGACAAGGCGCGGCATCGCCACCTAGTTAAATATGTAATGCAACACTTTTTTCTAGGACTGCTGTTTCCTCGGAAAAACCAAATGCCACCACCGGTGCCGAATTCGTTCCCGGCGATGTTGATTTGATGTTTCGCGGTGGAAACTCTTGCGGTGCCGATTGAACGGATGCACCACTATCTTCTGACCAAATACCACCGTCAGCGTGCCAAACGACGATGTTGATTTGATCGAATTGATGCACCACTGACTTCTAATCAAGACGACTGTGACTATGGTTCACACCTCTCCAAACTACGTTCGAACGAGGGTGTTTGAGGAATCTACGCTACCGCTACTCCTATGGAGATTCCTGTGGAGAGCTCCGCGACTACGACTAAGACTACAACTATGGAGATCCTTCCTGGAAGGAGAGCTCCGCGAAGTAGTTACAGAGAAAAGGTAAAGTTTGAACAGAGTTGATCTGTGTTGATTTTTGGTTCTCCTCTTCTCTCTCCTTGCTCCACTGCTTTTATTCGAAAAACTGCTTCGTAGTCTTCACACTCGGTGGAACCGCTTCCTCAACTGCTCCGTTGTGAACTCCCAAGTGTCTCAACCGTCTTGATCTCCTCACCGCTCGGGTTGGTGTGAATCTCACGCGATGTCGTTTTTTACTCCACGACATTGTTTTATATTAAACACTGTCGTTTGCTAAAACTGCGGTACCGTTGGGCTTACTCGCGGTACCGTTTTGAATTAAACGACACCGCCGATATAGCCAAAAAATATTAATCCATGGAACCGCCGCAGTCGGCGGTCGCATTGGCCTGGGTGAATTTTGGTCACTTGCCCGATATGATTTTTAATTAATCGGTACCGCTTACCAGGCTCTCGCGGCACCGTTTTTAAATCCGCGGTACCGTTTTAACTCTCCGCGGTACCGCTTATCTCCATGCGGTACCGATTTTCCCTTTCCACCAAGGAATAAAAATATTAATTAATTATAAACAAAAACTCCTTCCCCGACACCTACACTAAAACGCGCGGCCCACCTCTTACTTCCCGGTAAACGGTGTCGTTTCCAGTGCCGCGGTTCCGATGAGCCTCCTTGCGGTACCGCTTTAACTCTCCTCGGTGCCGCTTGCCTCCATGCGGTACCGCTTCTCCCTTTCTGACAAGGAAAAACAATAATTATAAAATAAAACTCCTTCTCCAACGCCACGCGCGCAACCCTCTTTTATTTTCATTAAGCGGTGTCGTTTTCCATGCCGCGGTACCACAGAGCTTCCTTGCGGTACCGTTTTGCTGTTTCGCAGTATCGGTGAGCTTCCTTGCGGTACCGTTTTTCCAGTTTCGCGATGCCGCTTGTCTCTCAACGATGCCGTTTTTTATCATGCGGCATCGAATTAAATGTCGAGACTCATTATTACGGCATTGAATTTAGGCCAAAAATATTTTAGGTGTAAACAATGCCCCCCACAACTTAGTTTATAAGAAGTAGTTCTTATGAACTAAGTTGTTGACACAATTACTCCACCGAAAATAATTCTCAAATCATACGGGCCAAATCATACAAACAACATTTCATTGTTCAACTAGCCTTGCAACGTCAATGGCCCAAACCAACGTTGATTCAACATATCAAATTTTTTTTTTTTTTTTGCCAACTTGGAAAATCCTAGACAATGTTGGATCCTACAGCAACCTTGTTTTCTAATGCAATGATGGCAAAAAATTCCTCCCTTTTTCATTCGACCATATTTGGCTGTACTGCCATTTACCCCAACACTATGACGAGCTATTGTGCTTTTTTTTTTGTTTTTTTTACTGTCCCGCTTTTCTCTACAACGTTGCTATTCCAACAACACTGTTTTGGAGAAAAGACAAAAATAATAAGAATAAAACAATGCTGTTAGATCTCGGCCAATGTTGTGGCCGGAGCAATTTAACATGCTTGCAACGTTGCTCAACCTTCAGTCCTTCACATTGCAACGCCTCTTTTCCGCAGCACTTTTCCAAGGAGAAAACAAGATCGCTTTCGGCCAAACTTCTAGCCGCTTAAATATTTTTTTTTCTGGCTTCCGCAGGATTGCTTTCGCCATAGTAACGTTGCTTTCACCAAATTTTTTTTTAAATAATCCTTATTCAAACGGAACAGAACAGGATTGCAGCCTCGGTGCTGCTTGGGCCAAAGTATTGAGTTTCCTATAACACAAAGTTGTTTCTCCCAAAATTGATCCAATTTTTTCTTCACCAGTACTGTTTTGGCGATCTCTTTTTTTGTTGTTGTACAACATTGTGTATCATTCCAACGTTGTTGAAAAAAGAAAAAACAACACCGCTTGTTATTTTGAACTATTGCCAACAACATCGTGGCTTCTTCTTAACAATGCCGCTTGATTATATGCTTTGTTTTTCTATAACATATTATATGGCTTAATTTAGCCACATTATTTTTTCATAGCTAAATAAAAACAAGCTAGATTTTGGCATAAATCATCATGCCAAATGTCCACACCCACTGCCAACTCCACATATCAAACCAAACAAGCCATCCGTGAACAGTATGACTTGTCACAGCTGGCTTTACACGCGACTGAAAAGTTTTGAAGTCACAGTTGGATCTAGCTCGAACATCCTTGTTCGAAACTCCACGATCTCGATTTGGCCTCAACTCAGGTTTGGGCCAATGAAAACTACATGTATTATTTTCTCTAGGTAGGGAACCCACGTCTTTTGGCGCCTTTGTCCTGCTAAATCGACCATGCGACATTGCTTGCCCAGACTGGTCTGATTTTCTCAGCTGCACATTCTCACCATATTGTTGGAAGTAAGTGCCATGATCTTTTGCATTTTCACGTGAGATTGAAGTTTTCGGGCATTTAGCTTGCCCCCCTGCCCGAAAATCATGGAAGACCCAGCCAGCATTGGCGTGGCAACCCCATGTCGGGTTTGATTGAACTTGCCCCCCTGTCCACTCAGTGGAGGCTATGGGGACAAATTACAATGAGGGTTCTGTTGATTCATGCCAACTCTGGTGGCATTGGTTTTTTTCACGTGGCTACCACCTCCAACTTGAATAGTGCCTGTGGCAACCCACATACGTTTTTTCCTAGAACAAGGACTTCTTTGCCACTTGTGATGTTGTTTCTCCTTCAACCTGTTTTGTAGTGGGATCTCATGCCCCCCTAGCGGCTTAGATCGAACATCATCGCAATGTTGGATTGACAGCACATCATATGTGAGCTTTTGATGCTCAACGTATTGTGACCAGGTTCTCCACTCTGGTTATTGCTTTCAATCTTACTAGAATTAAGTCGATGATGACTTCTTCGTAGTGGCTTCTTCAAGCCAATCCCAACTTGTGTGTCCTTAAGAACAACATTGTTCACAGGAAAAGACACGTTCGGCTCCTTGGCTTTTGGCAACAATGTTGTAGCCATACTCGTCGATGGCGTTTGGTTGACATTGGCTAGCCGATCAACCATCAAATCATCGCACGCAACAGACATGGTTTCAGATTTAAACACATCAAAATCACATGTGGATCTATGTATTGACATACTAAAATTAGAAACACAGTCATCCAACTTATCAAACCATCGATCTATGTTGTTTTCAAACGTATCCATTTTCTTTTCAAGATTATCAAATTGGAGATTTACCTCTTGGTGAAAATCCTTCATGGATTGGTGAAACTCCTCCATGGATTGACGTAGATACAGGATTTCATCATGTAGCAGCTCCTCCATCCCTTGAGTACGTCTATCTGCCTCGTTCGCCTGACCAACTTCAATGTCGGGCGCCTCCTCCTCCACAGGTACGTGTGGAAGATCACGATCTTGATTTCCTCGACGCGGAGCCGTGTCAAACACACGTGTCCCACCAGGTGTGCCAAAAATGTTTCCTCGGAAAAACCAAATGCCACCGCCGGTGCCGAATTCGTTCCCGGCGATGTTGATTTGATGTTTCGCGGTGGAAACTCTTGCGGTGCCGATTGAACGGATGCACCACTATCTTCTGACCAAATACCACCGTCAGCGTGCCAAACGACGATGTTGATTTGATCGAATTGATGCGCCACTGACTTCTAATCAAGACGACTGTGACTATGGTTCACACCTCTCCAAACTACGTTCGAACGAGGGTGTTTGAGTTTTTGAGGAATCTACGCTACCGCTACTCCTATGGAGATTCCTGTGGAGAGCTCCGCGACTACGACTAAGACTACAACTATGGAGATCCTTCCTGGAAGGAGAGCTCCGCGAAGGAGTTACAGAGAAAAGGTAAAGTTTGAACAGAGTTGATCTGTGTTGATTTTTGGTTCTCCTCTTCTCTCTCCTTGCTCCACTGCTTTTATTCGAAAAACTGATTCGTAGTCTTCACGCTCGGTGGAACCGCTTCCTCAACTGCTCCGTTGTGAACTCCCAAGTGTCTCAACCGTCTTGATCTCCTCACCGCTCGGGTTGGTGTGAATCTCACGCGATGTCGTTTTTTACTCCACGACATTGTTTTATATTAAACACTGTCGTTTGCTAAAACAGCGGTACCGTTGGGCTTACTCGCGGTACCGTTTTGAATTAAACGACACCGCCGATATAGCCAAAAAATATTAATCCATGGAACCGCCGCAGTCGGCGGTCGCATTGGCCTGGGTGAATTTTGGTCACTTGCCCGATATGATTTTTAATTAATCGGTACCGCTTACCAGGCTCTCGCGGCACCGTTTTTAAATCCGCGGTACCGTTTTAACTCTCCGCGGTACCGCTTATCTCCATGCGGTACCGATTTTCCCTTTCCACCAAGGAATAAAAATATTAATTAATTATAAACAAAAACTCCTTCCCCGACACCGACACTAAAACGCGCGGCCCACCTCTTACTTCCCGGTAAACGGTGTCGTTTCCAGTGCCGCGGTTCCGATGAGCCTCCTTGCGGTACCGCTTTAACTCTCCTCGGTGCCGCTTGCCTCCATGCGGTACCGCTTCTCCCTTTCTGACAAGGAAAAACAATAATTATAAAATAAAACTCCTTCTCCAACGCCACGCGCGCAACCCTCTTTTATTTTCATTAAGCGGTGTCGTTTTCCATGCCGCGGTACCGCAGAGCTTCCTTGCGGTACCGTTTTGCTGTTTCGCAGTATCGGTGAGCTTCCTTGCGGTACCGTTTTTCCAGTTTCGCGATGCCGCTTGTCTCTCAACGATGCCGTTTTTTATCATGCGGCATCGAATTAAATGTCGAGACTCATTATTACGGCATTGAATTTAGGCCAAAAATATTTTAGGTGTAAACAATGCCCCCCACAACTTAGTTTATAAGAAGTAGTTCTTATGAACTAAGTTGTTGACACAATTACTCCACCGAAAATAATTCTCAAATCATACGGGCCAAATCATACAAACAACATTTCATTGTTCAACTAGCCTTGCAACGTCAATGGCCCAAACCAACGTTGATTCAACATATCAATTTTTTTTTTTATTTGCCAACTTGGAAAATCCTAGACAATGTTGGATCCTACAGCAACCTTGTTTTCTAATGCAATGATGGCAAAAAATTCCTCCCTTTTTCATTCGACCATATTTGGCTGTACTGCCATTTACCCCAACACTATGACGAGCTATTGTGCTTTTTTTTTTTGTTTTTTTTACTGTCCCGCTTTTCTCTACAACGTTGCTATTCCAACAACACTGTTTTGGAGAAAAGAAAAAAATACTAAGAATAAAACAATGCTGTTAGATCTCGGCCAATGTTGTGGCCGGAGCAATTTAACATGCTTGCAACGTTGCTCAACCTTCAGTCCTTCACATTGCAACGCCTCTTTTCAAAATCACTTTTCCAAGGAGAAAACAAGATCGCTTTCGGCCAAACTTCTAGCCGCTTAAATATTTTTTTTTCTGGCTTCCGCAGGATTGCTTTCGCCATAGTAACTTTGCTTTCACCAAATTTTTTTTTTAAATAATCCTTATTCAAACGGAACAGAACAGGATTGCAGCCTCGGTGCTGCTTGGGCCAAAGTATTGAGTTTCCTATAACACAAAGCTGTTTCTCCCAAAATTGATCCAATTTTTTCTTCACCAGTACTGTTTTGGCGATCTCTTTTTTTGTTGTTGTACAACATTGTGTATCATTCCAACGTTGTTGAAAAAAGAGAAAACAACACCGCTTGTCATTTTGAACTATTGCCAACAACATCGTGGCTTCTTCTTAACAATGCCGCTTGATTATATGCTTTGTTTTTCTATAACATATTATATGGCTTAATTTAGCCACATTATTTTTTCATAGCTAAATAAAAACAAGCTAGATTTTGGCATAAATCATCATGCCAAATGTCCACACCCACTGCCAACTCCACATATCAAACCAAACAAGCCATCCGTGAACAGTATGACTTGTCACAGCTGGCTTTACACGCGACTGAAAAGTTTTGAAGTCACAGTTGGATCTAGCTCGAACATCCTTGTTCGAAACTCCACGATCTCGATTTGGCCTCAACTCAGGTTTGGGCCAATGAAAACTACATGTATTATTTTCTCTAGGTAGGGAACCCACGTCTTTTGGCGCCTTTGTCCTGCTAAATCGACCATGCGACATTGCTTGCCCAGACTGGTCTGATTTTCTCAGCTGCACATTCTCACCATATTGTTGGAAGTAAGTGCCATGATCTTTTGCATTTTCACGTGAGATTGAAGTTTTCGGGCATTTAGCTTGCCCCCCTGCCCGAAAATCATGGAAGACCCAGCCAGCATTGGCGTGGCAACCCCATGTCGGGTTTGATTGAACTTGCCCCCCTGTCCACTCAGTGGAGGCTTTGGGGACAAATTACAATGAGGGTTCTGTTGATTCATGCCAACTCTGGTGGCATTGGTTTTTTTCACGTGGCTACCACCTCCAACTTGAATAGTGCCTGTGGCAACCCATATACGTTTTTTCCTAGAACAGGGACTTCTTTGCCACTTGTGATGTTGTTTCTCCTTCAACCTGTTTTGTAGTGGGATCTCATGCCCCCCTAGCGGCTTAGATCGAACATCATCGCAATGTTGGATTGACAGCACATCATATGTGAGCTTTTGATGCTCAACGTATTTGTGACCAGGTTCTCCACTCTGGTTATTGCTTTCAATCTTACTAGAATTAAGTCGATGATGACTTCTTCGTAGTGGCTTCTTCAAGCCAATCCCAACTTGTGTGTCCTTAAGAACAACATTGTTCACAGGAAAAGACACGTTCGGCTCCTTGGCTTTTGGCAACAATGTTGTAGCCATACTCGTCGATGGCGTTTGGTTGACATTGGCTAGCCGATCAACCATCAAATCATCGCACGCAACAGACATGGTTTCAGATTTAAACACATCAAAATCACATGTGGATCTATGTATTGACATACTAAAATTAGAAACACAGTCATCCAACTTATCAAACCATCGATCTATGTTGTTTTCAAACGTATCCATTTTCTTTTCAAGATTATCAAATTGGAGATTTACCTCTTGGTGAAAATCCTTCATGGATTGGTGAAACTCCTCCATGGATTGACGTAGATACAGGATTTCATCATGTAGCAGCTCCTCCATCCCTTGAGTACGTCTATCTGCCTCGTTCGCCTGACCAACTTCAATGTCGGGCGCCTCCTCCTCCACAGGTACGTGTGGAAGATCACGATCTTGATTTCCTCGACGCGGAGCCGTGTCAAACACACGTGTCCCACCAGGTGTGCCAAAAATGTTTCCTCGGAAAAACCAAATGCCACCGCCGGTGCCGAATTCGTTCCCGGCGATGTTGATTTGATGTTTCGCGGTGGAAACTCTTGCGGTGCCGATTGAACGGATGCACCACTATCTTCTGACCAAATACCACCGTCAGCGTGCCAAACGACGATGTTGATTTGATCGAATTGATGCGCCACTGACTTCTAATCAAGACGACTGTGACTATGGTTCACACCTCTCCAAACTACGTTCGAACGAGGGTGTTTGAGTTTTTGAGGAATCTACGCTACCGCTACTCCTATGGAGATTCCTGTGGAGAGCTCCGCGACTACGACTAAGACTACAACTATGGAGATCCTTCCTGGAAGGAGAGCTCCGCGAAGGAGTTACAGAGAAAAGGTAAAGTTTGAACAGAGTTGATCTGTGTTGATTTTTGGTTCTCCTCTTCTCTCTCCTTGCTCCACTGCTTTTATTCGAAAAACTGATTCGTAGTCTTCACGCTCGGTGGAACCGCTTCCTCAACTGCTCCGTTGTGAACTCCCAAGTGTCTCAACCGTCTTGATCTCCTCACCGCTCGGGTTGGTGTGAATCTCACGCGATGTCGTTTTTTACTCCACGACATTGTTTTATATTAAACACTGTCGTTTGCTAAAACAGCGGTACCGTTGGGCTTACTCGCGGTACCGTTTTGAATTAAACGACACCGCCGATATAGCCAAAAAATATTAATCCATGGAACCGCCGCAGTCGGCGCTCGCATTGGCCTGGGTGAATTTTGGTCACTTGCCCGATATGATTTTTAATTAATCGGTACCGCTTACCAGGCTCTCGCGGCACCGTTTTTAAATCCGCGGTACCGCTTATCTCCATGCGGTACCGATTTTCCCTTTCCACCAAGGAATAAAAATATTAATTAATTATAAACAAAAACTCCTTCCCCGACACCTACACTAAAACGCGCGGCCCACCTCTTACTTCCCGGTAAACGGTGTCGTTTCCAGTGCCGCGGTTCCGATGAGCCTCCTTGCGGTACCGCTTTAACTCTCCTCGGTGCCGCTTGCCTCCATGCGGTACCGCTTCTCCCTTTCTGACAAGGAAAAACAATAATTATAAAATAAAACTCCTTCTCCAACGCCACGCGCGCAACCCTCTTTTATTTTCATTAAGCAGTGTCGTTTTCCATGCAGCGGTACCGCAGAGCTTCCTTGCGGTACCGTTTTGCTGTTTCGCAGTATCGGTGAGCTTCCTTGCGGTACCGTTTTTCCAGTTTCGCGATGCCGCTTGTCTCTCAACGATGCCGTTTTTTATCATGCGGCATCGAATTAAATGTCGAGACTCATTATTACGGCATTGAATTTAGGCCAAAAATATTTTAGGTGTAAACAATGCCCCCCACAACTTAGTTTATAAGAAGTAGTTCTTATGAACTAAGTTGTTGACACAATTACTCCACCGAAAATAATTCTCAAATCATACGGGCCAAATCATACAAACAACATTTCATTGTTCAACTAGCCTTGCAACGTCAATGGCCCAAACCAACGTTGATTCAACATATCAAAATTTTTTTTTTTTTTTTGCCAACTTGGAAAATCCTAGACAATGTTGGATCCTACAGCAACCTTGTTTTCTAATGCAATGATGGCAAAAAATTCCTCCCTTTTTCATTCGACCATATTTGGCTGTACTGCCATTTACCCCAACACTATGACGAGCTATTGTGCTTTTTTTTTTTGTTTTTTTTACTGTCCCGCTTTTCTCTACAACGTTGTTATTCCAACAACACTGTTTTGGAGAAAAGAAAAAAATAATAAGAATAAAACAATGCTGTTAGATCTCGGCCAATGTTGTGGCCGGAGCAATTTAACATGCTTGCAACGTTGCTCAACCTTCAGTCCTTCACATTGCAACGCCTCTTTTCCGCAGCACTTTTCCAAGGAGAAAACAAGATCGCTTTCGGCCAAACTTCTAGCCGCTTAAATATTTTTTTTTTCTGGCTTCCGCAGGATTGCTTTCGCCATAGTAACGTTGCTTTCACCAAATTTTTTTTTTAAATAATCCTTATTTAAACGGAACAGAACAGGATTGCAGCCTCGGTGCTGCTTGGGCCAAAGTATTGAGTTTCCTATAACACAAAGCTGTTTCTCCCAAAATTGATCCAATTTTTTCTTCACCAGTACTGTTTTGGCGATCTCTTTTTTTGTTGTTGTACAACATTGTGTATCATTCCAACGTTGTTGAAAAAAGAGAAAACAACACCGCTTGTTATTTTGAACTATTGCCAACAACATCGTGGCTTCTTCTTAACAATGCCGCTTGATTATATGCTTTGTTTTTCTATAACATATTATATGGCTTAATTTAGCCACATTATTTTTTCATAGCTAAATAAAAACAAGCTAGATTTTGGCATAAATCATCATGCCAAATGTCCACACCCACTGCCAACTCCACATATCAAACCAAACAAGCCATCCGTGAACAGTATGACTTGTCACAGCTGGCTTTACACGCGACTGAAAAGTTTTGAAGTCACAGTTGGATCTAGCTCGAACATCCTTGTTCGAAACTCCACGATCTCGATTTGGCCTCAACTCAGGTTTGGGCCAATGAAAACTACATGTATTATTTTCTCTAGGTAGGGAACCCACGTCTTTTGGCGCCTTTGTCCTGCTAAATCGACCATGCGACATTGCTTGCCCAGACTGGTCTGATTTTCTCAGCTGCACATTCTCACCATATTGTTGGAAGTAAGTGCCATGATCTTTTGCATTTTCACGTGAGATTGAAGTTTTCGGGCATTTAGCTTGCCCCCCTGCCCGAAAATCATGGAAGACCCAGCCAGCATTGGCGTGGCAACCCCATGTCGGGTTTGATTGAACTTGCCCCCCTGTCCACTCAGTGGAGGCTTTGGGGACAAATTACAATGAGGGTTCTGTTGATTCATGCCAACTCTGGTGGCATTGGTTTTTTTCACGTGGCTACCACCTCCAACTTGAATAGTGCCTGTGGCAACCCACATACGTTTTTTCCTAGAACAGGGACTTCTTTGCCACTTGTGATGTTGTTTCTCCTTCAACCTGTTTTGTAGTGGGATCTCATGCCCCCCTAGCGGCTTAGATCGAACATCATCGCAATGTTGGATTGACAGCACATCATATGTGAGCTTTTGATGCTCAACGTATTTGTGACCAGGTTCTCCACTCTGGTTATTGCTTTCAATCTTACTAGAATTAAGTCGATGATGACTTCTTCGTAGTGGCTTCTTCAAGCCAATCCCAACTTGTGTGTCCTTAAGAACAACATTGTTCACAGGAAAAGACACGTTCGGCTCCTTGGCTTTTGGCAACAATGTTGTAGCCATACTCGTCGATGGCGTTTGGTTGACATTGGCTAGCCGATCAACCATCAAATCATCGCACGCAACAGACATGGTTTCAGATTTAAACACATCAAAATCACATGTGGATCTATGTATTGACATACTAAAATTAGAAACACAGTCATCCAACTTATCAAACCATCGATCTATGTTGTTTTCAAACGTATCCATTTTCTTTTCAAGATTATCAAATTGGAGATTTACCTCTTGGTGAAAATCCTTCATGGATTGGTGAAACTCCTCCATGGATTGACGTAGATACAGGATTTCATCATGTAGCAGCTCCTCCATCCCTTGAGTACGTCTATCTGCCTCGTTCGCCTGACCAACTTCAATGTCGGGCGCCTCCTCCTCCACAGGTACGTGTGGAAGATCACGATCTTGATTTCCTCGACGCGGAGCCGTGTCAAACACACGTGTCCCACCAGGTGTGCCAAAAATGTTTCCTCGGAAAAACCAAATGCCACCGCCGGTGCCGAATTCGTTCCCGGCGATGTTGATTTGATGTTTCGCGGTGGAAACTCTTGCGGTGCCGATTGAACGGATGCACCACTATCTTCTGACCAAATACCACCGTCAGCGTGCCAAACGACGATGTTGATTTGATCGAATTGATGCGCCACTGACTTCTAATCAAGACGACTGTGACTATGGTTCACACCTCTCCAAACTACGTTCGAACGAGGGTGTTTGAGTTTTTGAGGAATCTACGCTACCGCTACTCCTATGGAGATTCCTGTGGAGAGCTCCGCGACTACGACTAAGACTACAACTATGGAGATCCTTCCTGGAAGGAGAGCTCCGCGAAGGAGTTACAGAGAAAAGGTAAAGTTTGAACAGAGTTGATCTGTGTTGATTTTTGGTTCTCCTCTTCTCTCTCCTTGCTCCACTGCTTTTATTCGAAAAACTGATTCGTAGTCTTCACGCTCGGTGGAACCGCTTCCTCAACTGCTCCGTTGTGAACTCCCAAGTGTCTCAACCGTCTTGATCTCCTCACCGCTCGGGTTGGTGTGAATCTCACGCGATGTCGTTTTTTACTCCACGACATTGTTTTATATTAAACACTGTCGTTTGCTAAAACAGCGGTACCGTTGGGCTTACTCGCGGTACCGTTTTGAATTAAACGACACCGCCGATATAGCCAAAAAATATTAATCCATGGAACCGCCGCAGTCGGCGCTCGCATTGGCCTGGGTGAATTTTGGTCACTTGCCCGATATGATTTTTAATTAATCGGTACCGCTTACCAGGCTCTCGCGGCACCGTTTTTAAATCCGCGGTACCGCTTATCTCCATGCGGTACCGATTTTCCCTTTCCACCAAGGAATAAAAATATTAATTAATTATAAACAAAAACTCCTTCCCCGACACCTACACTAAAACGCGCGGCCCACCTCTTACTTCCCGGTAAACGGTGTCGTTTCCAGTGCCGCGGTTCCGATGAGCCTCCTTGCGGTACCGCTTTAACTCTCCTCGGTGCCGCTTGCCTCCATGCGGTACCGCTTCTCCCTTTCTGACAAGGAAAAACAATAATTATAAAATAAAACTCCTTCTCCAACGCCACGCGCGCAACCCTCTTTTATTTTCATTAAGCAGTGTCGTTTTCCATGCCGCGGTACCGCAGAGCTTCCTTGCGGTACCGTTTTGCTGTTTCGCAGTATCGGTGAGCTTCCTTGCGGTACCGTTTTTCCAGTTTCGCGATGCCGCTTGTGTCTCAACGATGCCGTTTTTTATCATGCGGCATCGAATTAAATGTCGAGACTCATTATTACGGCATTGAATTTAGGCAAAAAATATTTTAGGTGTAAACAACTGCATAAGAAGTAGTTTACACAATACAAATAGTGCTGATACTTATGTGGGTATCACTTAAAAAAAGTTGTTCCGTGATGCTCTCTCCTCTCTCAGGAGCTTCTGTATCCTGGCTGGTCGGTGCTTACTTATGGCGGTGCTTGCACTCTTTGACACTAGCCTGCATAATCAATGCGCCGATGGCTATGGATGATACACCACGTGGGTTCGTTTCAAAGGGCCAAAGACTGCCCAAGAAAAGCAAATGAAATGGTCTTACAGCCACTGCAAGAAACTGCAGTGACAAGGCTCCTTGATGGAGCTTGTGAACATATTCCGCGCTCAAACGGAAATACAATAAGAAAATCCAGTTTTTAGATCTGCAGAAAAAGAAAACATGAATGTCCGGGAAGAGAATTGTTGGATCCTGGCGGGAAGAAACATTGTAGAAGGTCGAAAACCAAGGTTTAGCATTTCAAACTCCCCTCGCCGATGGATTTGGACGGAGAAGAGGATGATTCTAATACGCCTCCTCCTGCCGAGAATAGTCTCCAGTCTAGTGATGAGATTGTGAATTTTCTTCATACTAGCAATGTAGCTGGAAAATGGATGAACAACCAAACCTGGAGAAGAAAAGGCTGGTTTGCCTGGTTTCAAGCCTGGAGCATCGTCGGGGATGGCGACTTTCCATGGTGTGTTGCCGTCGGATGACCAGCTAGAAGTAACCGGAAAGTCGGCAACGGTGCCTGTCTGTTGAGTGATGATCGATCTTTGATTGTTTTGGGGATAACGTCTCCTAATCCTGTATTTCGGGGGATTTTTTCCCCCAATATCTTCTCTCACAAACAACAATATCATCGTAATTGCAATCCTCTTACAATATGAACACCCCATAACCGAACTTCGGCAACTAAATTACTAGGTGGATGGAGGAAAAACTCTCTTCTCTATTTTATGTCGTCCCACAAACCTAACACTCTCATACAAAATAATCAACAAGAGAGTTCGACGATGGCAGAAAGAGAGACGCTCTCCCCACACGGCAGTGCTCAAGTTCAGTATACGAATACCATCCCTCTTGTATAACCTGCCACTTTCTATTTTGATGAGTCCCTCTGGCCCAACCGAATTGTGCATGGCATGAAGAAAGCCTGCCTTCTGTGCCTGCTTGTCCTACAGTGACTATTACCCAAAACCATAATGATTGTACTGATTCTGACACGAATATTGGTCAGGTGAAGATCATGGCTCGAATCCAAGAGGACCAGGTAGTCCAGTTCTCCATGGAGGTGAAACCGGCTCGCTTCCGCAGCTCCTGTGCTCTCTTGGGAAGACTCTTCACGGACAGTACGGAACGGTAATGGATTTGAAGGATGGGTTGAATGTCCCTTGGCAAGGAAGGGGAGAATCAAGGTGATGATGGCTAAGCACGGTTTGTTTGAAATCATGTTAACATACGAGGCTACAAAGAACTGGGAGCTTAAGCGAACCCCGTGGGTGATTAGAGACAAAATTCTACACCTGCGTGCGTGGACATCCAATATCACAAAGCACACCTTTGATGACCTCGCTATAGTTCCCTTTCGTATCCAAATGTGGGTTGTGAAAGATGAGTGTTGTACTAAGCAGTTTGGTCGGAAGATGGAAACTGACACTATCGGACGAGTCCTAGAAGCAGGTGTGTTTGCCTGCACGGACTCGGACCAATGTTTTGTCAAGGGCAGAATTCTGGTTGACTTTACCAAGCCCTTTCGATCGCAATTGATGGCAGCTAGTAAAGAAATGGGCTGCGTCTGGGTCAACCTGAAGTATAAGTTCCTTCCCAAGTTCTGCTTCAACTGTGGAAGAGTGAGTCACTTCTTACGTGAATGCTCTTTTGATCCACCTACTCGTAAAGAGAATTTTGGCCCTCACGTGTCTACTAAGAAACCAGGGACACGAATTTACGAATGATGCTAAAGAAACTCTTCCATTTCATGGTACATCAAAATCGGGTTGGGTCAACAAGGATATTCGGGTAACACGGGACGCTCCTGATCGTTCGGAGCACAAGGTGGAAAAGGAGGAGGTGAACCTTCCAATTTCCCAAAAGCTAGCTGGGCAACACAACCATCCTATGCAGCTGGATGTGGCGAAAAATCCCATACATGGATTGCAATAGGAAACACGAAGGGGTAAGAGTCCCTGCGGTTTCCTAGTGGCGAGATCACCCAAAATCCAACCAGGACGTGGTCTACGCACCAGCACCCCAATGAAGAAGTTTCCTATTGGAAAATCTTGTGGTATGGGGAATTCTCGAGGCCGTGACTCTAATATGCATGGGAAACAACTGGTTCGGCAACGCGATAGGAGGAATCCGGACCATGTGACGAGGATGGGGACAAGAGTAGGGGTTGGTGATGACTTCCGTAGGGAGGGGACTGATAATTCAACTAGATCCCATGAGCTATCTAGGCACAAAAGATTAATACTTGAAGGGGAATTTTATGATTTCACCAATCCCTAGGAACCTCTCATGCAGGCCATGCATAGTCAGGTAGAAGCTGGCCGGGAGATGGAGCATCCGACTCGCTATGGTCAAGATAAGGTTACCCCTCGTCCATCAAGTTGGTGCTCTTTGCAGAATGGAAGGCAGCAGCCAGTGGAGAAAGCTCCCAAGGCTAAGCGAACCCAGAAAAAGTGTTCCAAAGGTAAAGTGAAAATTGCTGGGAAAGAAGACCCCAGCTCGTGCCTCGGATGGAAGTCCTGGGACGAAGGATGCTATTGTTATTCATGAGGACTGGGGAGATTCGTCTTCGGATGCCCCGGAGGGGCTCCACCCCTCTCCGCCTCTTGATCCAACCTCGTTTATACTATATTGGGGCAACACTCAGCTGGAGGATCATGTGAGATCGGAGTCGGAGGCCTTTATCTCAGAGGGTGATGTCAGCATTTTTGTGGAAGATATTGATAATGAAAAGGTGGAGGAAGCCAGTCTAAAGTCACGCCAATCGGATAAATGAGGCTACTGGCCTGGAATGTGAGGGGAATTGGACCATCCCTTACATTCCAAACTGCGGTAGGGTTATTTCATTCCAATAAACTGAACCTTGTCTTCTTTTTTGGAGATGAGATTGTGCCGGAGAGTAGTTTCCCGTAGTATGCGGGGTTTGGGTTATGAGTCGTTGCATTGTTTCTTTATTGATGCCATCAACACTTCTGGTGGCTTAGTTGTAGCTTGGTCCCCTGAAGTTGATGCTTCAGTGTTTTTCCATTCGAATTGTTGCATTTGTGTTCGTATTAATGAAAGAGATTTTTTCTTAGGTGGTGGTTTGTGTTTATTTAAGCTGTTATGAAGCCATTCGCACCACCCAACTTAATCATATCTGTCACACTTGCGAAGAAATTTAATTACTATTTGTGGTTATTGGTGATTTCAATGTTACGTTGAGGGAGAGTGTAAAAGATGGTGGTGGTCCTTGGAATGTCCACCAATCACTTTCTCTCCGGAATTTTATTCACGATTTGGGCCTCCATGATCCTGGTCACCATGGTATTCATTTCACATGGACTAATAAACGAATGGGAGCTTTATGTATTCATGAACGACTAGATAGGGCTCTTTGCTCTTAGTCTTGGATGGATAGACTCCCTGATACTCTTGTCAAACATTTCATGGATCAGGGATCTGAACATCGTGCTCTGATCCTTTCGGACAAACCATATATTAGGAGTAGCCGACCTCTCTTTAGATTTGATGCTCGGTGAGCTGACAACCTGGAGGTCAGAGCAATGGTGACGAATGTTTGGCAGGAGGAAATTCACGGGACGTCCATGTATCAGCTCTAGGAGAGACTTAAAAGACTCCGTCATTTGCTCTATGATTGGAGTAGGGCGGGTATAACCAACTCTCTCCGAAATATCAAGACCCTTCAGGCTGAGATTGATCGTGTGAAACTTATTATCCCGATTAACTAGGAAGAGCTGAGCATACTGGAAACCGAGCTGACTCGGTAATGGAAGGCGGAGGAGATGTACTGGCAAAAAAATTGAGGGTTCACTGGCTTAAGAAAGGTGACCAGAATTCGTCATACTTCCACACAGTCATGAGGGCTCGTCGAAAATGGAATTTTGTGACAGGCCTCCGTAATGATAATGGGGAATGGATTACTAAGGAAAGAGGGAAAGCTGATATTGCTACGAATTTTTATCAAACCCTCTTTACCTCAGAGAATCAGATCCTCAACATGGAGGCAAGAATTGCTAATCTACCTATTGATTGCAAAGTTATGCCAGAAATGAATGCTAGCCTTGCGACAGATGTCCTTCATGGTAAATTTGGACAACGGTGTTCCCTATGGGATCAAAGCAAGACCTTGGGTCTGATGGGTTCATGGGGAAAATTTTCAAGGCCTTCTGGGATGTGGTGGGTACTTCGGTTATTGAGGTTGTTCATTCTTTCTTTAGGAAAAACAGGCTTCTCCGAAACTTTAATCACAGATAGCTGACAGTGATCCCCAAAGTAGATGCGGTTGCGGAAAATTTTCAAGGCCTATGATAGAGTCGAATGGCCGTTTCTGCTTGCGGTTTTGGCAAAGTTTCACTTTAATTCCACCTGGCGGGTATGTATCCAGGAATGTTTTTCTTCCATGTCTTTCTCGGTGCTTGTGAATGGAAGGCCTTCTGGGTTCTTTACCCCTACTCGTGGACTCCGTCAGGGAGACCCGCTCTCCCTCTCTTGTTTGTGCTCTGCACTGAGGGTTTGCAGCACTCCTTAGACAGGCTATCTCCACTAGTAGATTGAAAGGGGTTAAAGTTCCCCCTAGGACACCTCGCAATTCACATAAGTTTTTTGAGGAAGACTCTTATTTGATCCTCCGGGGCTCGCTGCATGAATGTGAGAACCTGATTGAGGTCCTCAATGAATATGGGAAACTTAGTGGGAAGCGGGTGAATTTGGCTAAATATGCAGTTTGCTTTAGCAAAAACATTACGCTACCTGAACAAGAGTTCCTGGCTCAAATTTTGGGGGGTTGGAGCAGTGGCAGTGGCGGAGCCACTTGGAGAGGAGGGGGGTGCTTGCACCCCCCTTGGGTTTGGGAAAAAATCCCCAGTAGGGGTATATATAAATTCGAACTAGTCACCATTTAATTGCAAGAAGAATTCATTACCATCTCGACCGAGTGAGTTTTGTTATGCAATGCACTTTCGTCTTTATTTATAGTAATATTTTGCTTAAACTTGCTCATTTCTTTTGTAGCTCTACAGCAGATGAATTTCTTGTTTTTTGTTTAAACAAAGCTGAAAGTGATGAAGTACCAATTGAAGTTCACTTGTTTGTTTCACAAAATCAATTCCAAGGTACTTGTGAGTTCTAATTTGTAATATTTGATGAATGGAAGTCTTGAATTGTATGTACTGATCTTATTTATTTGACGTTGTAACCGGTGTACGTGAAACTATTTTTATGTAATTTTATGAATTTAGAGTATTGCATTGTTGACTTTTTGTTTCATTTAGAGTTGACTTTTCTATTATATAGGTGATTTTTTATGATATGATAAAGACACTCTCTTGGCCAATTTTCTGGCTCCGTCGCTGAGTAGTGGGTGTCTAAGACAAGTACCTCGACTTGCCCACAATGATATCCAAGTAAAAAATGGACACCTACCGTTTCTTGGAGGCATAGCTGCTTAGATGACTTCAGGGATGGAAGCAACGGACTTTGTCCTAGGCGGCTAAAGAGACTCTGATCAAATCCGTTGCCTTAGCTCTACCACTGTATGTCATGTCTTGCTTTAAGATTCCTCTCTCTCTTTGTCGACTTCTTGACAACCATGTAGCCTGATTTTGGTGGGGCGTGGAAGGGGATCATTCCCGGATTAGATGGGTTTCCTGGCGTAATATGTGCAAAAGCAAACATGATGGTGGGATGAAATTTCATCGGTTTGAACATTTCAATCAGGCCCTTTTGGCTAAGATTGGATGGAAAATTCTTTCTGATCCCCAGTCACTCTTGGCATAAGTCTATAAGGGAAAGTATTTTCCAATTGGGACTTTCCTCAATGCTTCTGCTCGATCACGTCCATCGTGGGGATGCCAAAGTGTTTTCTACGGTCGACAGTTGCTGGTCACGGGTCTTTGTTGGCAGATTGGTAATGGTCGATCGATTTCTTTGCTTCACTCTAGTTGGATTACTCGCCTACATCCCACTTTCTCTGACTATAATCCTCACGTGCTCCCAGATGGGGAAGACCCAAAGGTGGCTGCGATAATTTCCCCAGGGTGTGGACAGTGGTGTGAATTGGGGCTGAGTCAGTGGTTTGACCTAGCGACTTGTCGGGCAATCATAACTATTCCTCTCCCTCGTGACGATGTGGAGGATAGATTGATCTAGCATGACACAAGAGACGAGATTGTTACTTTTTAGTCAACCTATCATCTGGGAGTTTTACTTGACAAGCAGGATGGTCGATGGCGATCTCTGGCTAGTTGGATGGATAAATTTAGTTGGATCTGTTTGTGATCGTATTCCGCCTAAGTTAAAGTTGTTTCTGTGACTGCTTTTCCAAATGATCCTTCCAATGATAGAAGCTCTTACTGAAAAAAGGTTCAGGTGCTCCCTAGACGTCCCGTCAGCTGGGCTGACTCGGAAGCGATGGAGCATTCATTTCTTGAGTGTCCAGTAGCTCGAGCTTTATGCGATCATTCTGGACTGAAATACTTAGGTCAGGGCATGCCTCGACATACTTTTCCGCTATTCCTTAAGAAGCGGATGTTGTGGATAAATCAGCCCCAATTGCTGTTGGCGATTGTAGCGATCCTTTGGAGAATTTGGAAATCCCGGAATCGTGTTGTCTTTGAAGGCAAACAATATGAGATTCCAATTCTAATGCATCAATTCCAACAGCAATACCAAGAATGGATCAGTTTACCCCTTGATCCCAACCTGCGGTTGTTAGTCCCTCAAACAAGGGAGGCCAGGCTTCCTAATACCATAGTCTGCATGTGGGATGAGGATACTAGGAGTGAGTCCCACTACGCGCGCGGGGGAGGGGGGGGGGAGGATGATTAGAAGTTACAGATACATATTAGTTAAAATTTTCTTTTCCTCCTCTCATTTCCATAGTTCTTCGGCCATCACTCTGGCTTCTTCTTCTCAATTATTTTCTTGTCTCCGTTCAGCCGAACTAATACTAGTGCAAAAAGAAAACAAGAAATCAATACTAAAACATAAAAAGTGCCCGCACAAAAACACTACCACAACATACACAGAAAGAGGAGGGGGAAACGATGACCAAATCAATACCACTACAACTTATTAACCAATACCATTCCATACCTGATCAATATATGAAGATAAATACCAATACGATAATATCAATACAAAAAACAATAACATTACATGATAATCAATACAGATGCGAAAAAATACCACTACAAAAAAACCAATATCAATAAGAAAAAATCAGATCTCATGGGTTGCGAAACCCTCACCGCTCCGCTTCAGATGAGGTCAATTGGTTCGGATGGCGTGAGGAAGAGGGAGGGAGTGGCATGCGGTGGCCGAAGTACATCACAACAGGCAGTGGTCGGGTACAGTGGCAACCTGAATGGGGAGGGGGCGGCTGCCAGGGAAGAAGAGTCGGTGGTAGTGGCAACAGAGAGAGAAGGAGGAGAAGAAGGGGGAGGGGTCAGCGACGAAGAGACAGGGAGAGAGGAGGAGGAGAAGAAGGATACGGAGGGATAGAAGAGACAAATGATATAAAAAGTGATAAGCTGGGTTAATAATCACAATCATATATATTTTTTTGTTTCAAAACTACCCTTTTCAAGCTTGACTGTCCATTTAAAAAAGGAGGAAAAATGAACAATATAGAGATCGATAACCAACATGACTACAAAAAAATAGTAACCATGTTAATGCATTACGTCTTGTATGTTTAAGTTTTCAGTTATCATCTCTTATGATCTCTTTAGCAGTGCAACTTTAGTGAACTTAAGATTATTATTATCTGAGATGTTTTCATCTTAATAAAGAACGAATAATATAATATAAAAATTGATAAAAATTATCAATCAACTTTAGCAAACAAACAC
The DNA here is from genome assembly GCA_946122785.1 of Linum tenue. Taxonomy (NCBI): domain Eukaryota; kingdom Viridiplantae; phylum Streptophyta; class Magnoliopsida; order Malpighiales; family Linaceae; genus Linum; species Linum tenue. The sequence goes on along the minus strand of CAMGYJ010000010.1, from coordinate 25,803,351 downwards.
ATACAGTAATTCAACAACCCATCATTTGAGTAGCCACCTAATTGCAAACCAAATAAAAATAAGGTAAAAACATAAATGAGCGGCCAATAAGTAAATCCGATTTAGCGTCACAAGTAACCACAATTTTATGAAACATCACACATAGTTCCTAGAACCTCCATTGGATCTGCTGCACAATGCTCTTGTCCACTTGGAATGCCTTTGCAAGAATGTCAGCAGAAATATCTGGCTTTGACCCAAAGATGGAGTTGGCTATTGTGATAACTCCTGGATTTTGGCTGCTTAGTGCAGCAATGGCCACAACATTACCATTTCCAACGTTGCGTTGGTAGTGAATCAACCCAATTGGGAAGACAAATACATCACCCTTTTGGAGAATCTTTGAGATAAGGCGATTATCAGGGTTTGATGTGACGAATCCTACTTCCAGAGAGCCTTCAATGACAGTGAGAATCTCGGTAGCCCTTGGATGAGTGTGAGGAGGATTGATACCCCATGGCGCTAAGTCAATACGCACCATTGAGATGCCTAAGGTATTGAGACCAGGAATCTGAGTCACAGTGGCAGCTGTGACGGCAGAACCAATAGCATTACGGGTATTTCCGGGAATGTGCAACCCGGTGAAAGAGAAATCCTTGGCTTGGACTGTCGCAGGATTCTTGCAAGCAAATCCGTTCATTTTCACTGCAAAGGAAATGAATCTCAAATTCCATCAAACAGTTTACAGAAGTATGATAGTTAAACTCGAATTATTGTTAGTAAGATAAATATGCATACCTTGATTGTTTCTATCTGCGACACAGAAATCCTGAAGAGATGCAGGGTCAGAGGCAAATGTGAGCTGGCAGAAAGTGAGAGCCAACAATAGGCTCAACTGAAGGAGAGTTTGCATTTTTCCCATCCCAAATTGACGAACGTATCGAGAGAGATAAACTGTCAGAAATAATTGTCACAAATAATCAAGAAGAAGCTTGTAGATTGAGTGATGTCCTTCAATGCCCGTGGAAGGGTGTTTAAATAGAACCTGGCTATGTTATTATATGTGACAAGGCTTGAGGAATTCTTTGTAGCTGGCACTGACTTATAATATAGTAATCTACGAGGTTAGCCGTCCATCGGCGGTTAATTGAAATCGAAATATTCTAGTGGTAAGTTGCCGACGATATGTAAAACGGCACATGCAACGTTTATCCAATTCCATGTCCGGCTTCTCTTACAGAAGGAAAAAGACAACGAAGTTGCATGGAAGTTGGAACCATCACATGTTTAGAGAAAACAACAAAAAAACCTTCGCATGGTAATCAACGTTGAGGATTCACCAAACTGGTCATATTGCTTTCTTTAACATGGAAGTCCCGTATGCATTCGATAAAATTGATGAAACAAAATTAATTAGTGGAAAATACGGGTGCTTCGGCAGGCAAGTGACACAGCCGGCACATTAGCTTGCCCATTTCACAAGTTTGGATATTTAGTTTGTCCAAGTCCAACGATATAAGGAACCCGGGTGGTGATAGCAATGTGCGGACGATATCTCAATACCCATATATTCGTCAATATTAAGAGTAGGTTGAATAATATTTGTATGGTATGGGGATGGGTGGCTCAACCTATTCTTATATATTATTGGTAAAAAGAACGTTGATATCTAACTTTTTACAATAAGAGCGAGAAAGTATACTTCATATATGAATGATAAATATAGTATAACGAATAATTGAGTAAAAACTAATTGAAATATACCGTCTAAAAATTTATTTGGGATTAAATTTCAAAATGACTATTTCAAATTAGATTTCAGAATATATTCTTTTTTTCAAGGGTAAAGTTGTAAAGTAAATTTTTAGTAAGAAAATTTTCTATTTAAATAATTTGAAATTTTTTAAAATGAATATTGATTTGTACTCGAATTTGAAATAAATTTGTAAAAATATATTTAATTATTTATTCAGACTTACGAAGCCGTCGCCTAGACTTGTCGGAATCTCCCAATCCCTCCTTTCATCCTCCGAGAGTCCGAGTCACAACTCACAACCCATGACCCTGTCCATTCCTCCTGGTGCTATTCTTGTGCATTTCAGTGGGGATAGGGTGTTCAAATTAGGGGCGGAGCTAGGATTTAATGTTCGGGGGGTCCAAAAATTATTTAATACAGTTACCGCAGAAAGTTTATAAAAATTAAAAACTAAGCAAGACAATCAAAGTAAATTTTACTTTTATTATTATTATGATTAATCATTTTAGATGATTAGAGTCAAAATATTGATGTAGAATAACTTATGAAAGGTCAAAATGGATAATTTTTTAGTGATATAAAATCGCAAAGTGGTAAAAAAAACTAAACTTGAAATAATTAAATCAGTCATCGGAATGGAAAACTATGTATAGTAGCTTGCTTCCCGCTTATAGTAATACTAGCTTTTTGCCCACGCTTCGCAGCGGCAAGGAACTATATCTAAAATTTTATTAACTTATTTGACGATTTATTTGAAATCACGGAATTAAAAAAAATATCATGTTAGATACCTCCATAATTTTTATGTGGTACTGTCTTAATCATTGTGAAATAGTTACTCCATATGTTTGTTTAATTGATAAATAATGAATAATTATTCCTTCATAAGGTTACGTAATGTCTTAATCATTATAGAAGACTTCGTTGTACGTTTGTTTAATTAATACATAAGATATAACTATCTCTCCATAACTTTTACAGAATGTATTTGCAATTTGCAATTACATAACTATCCCTTCATAAGTATAACTATGTTACGTTCGAATCCTTTAAATAGTATCTTAATAAAAAAAAGTAAAATTCTATATCACCCTTATAAAAACTGTATTTGCAATTTGCGTAACTGTTCTAGATAGATGTTAAGTAAATCTTCAGTAATGTAGGGTCTAATAATAAAATAAAGTTATAGAACTATCATATTGATAATGTAGAATATCAATAAAAGAGTTGGATGAAAATCTCTCTTCCTTCTCTCTCTTCCTATTTTCTTTGAACGCATCGCTAGGGTTTCTGATGGCGGCCGTCATCGGCGGAGCCACTTCAGGTGCCGTCAATGACGGATGCACCTGGGCTTCTCTTTTCACCGTCAGTCCTGATTTCAAGCTCGACTACTATGAGCCGGAGTTTGTAAATGGGTCTCTTCGGATACCTAAGTCGGTGATCGATGAGGGTGAAAAGCAATGGGTTAACAGCTTGGTAGGGCAATTCATGGATCGGCCGGCTTCCCTTTCTTCAATTCACTTTTGGGCAAACTGGATTTGGGGCCGAGACGGGATGGTGCGAGTGTCGTGGTTAGGGGAGCGCTTGGTGCTGTTTCAATTTCCCAATGCTGAAGTTTGCCGCTGGGTCTTTGAAGGCGGTCCATGGCATCATCGTGAGAACATGGTCCTGCTTAGGAAATGAGAACTAGGTATCCAGCCCCTAGCCATAGATAACTCTGCCGTTCCAGTCTGGGTGCGTCTGTCAAACTTGCCATCTGAGTTAACGTCTAAGGAGGGATTAGGGCATCTTGCTAGCTCTTTAGGGCGGCCTCTTTGTATGGATTTTCCAACAAAGTAGGGGACAAAGTATGGTGTTGCTAAGGTGTGTGTTGAGATCACTACCAAAACCAATCTGATTAACAAGCTGAGCATCACTCCTAATGGGCGTTCTGAGATGTTGGTGGATGTGGAATTCTGTCATGTGCCTCGGAAGTGTGAGAAGTGTGGTGTATTTAGGCATGACTGTGCGAATCCAGGAGGTCAGGTGAAGCGTGTATGGGTGGTTAAACAGCCACAAGTGCAAAAAGTGATATCAGTGGGCTCGAAGGATAAGGAAAAAGTTGAAGAGGTGATTGAAGTACAGGCTGAATCTAGTGTGCAGGGCATGGTGGTTCAGGTCACTGAGTCTGTGATTAGTGGTGAGCTTGCAGTGTCAGTCAATGAAGAAAGTAGTACTGTTCCATACCCTGAGGATGATGGATTTAAGGTAGTTACAGGGAGGAAGCACAGGGTTCGGGCTCCTGATCCTGCATCTGTTGCAAAAAGTCCTTGGAACCTATTTTCTAGTCAGAAGAAGGTGCATTTGGATGACAAAGCTTTCCCTTCATTGAGTAAGCCAGTTTGGAGAACGAGTGCTGAGCCGCCGCAGCCTGCTAAAGTTAGGGGGCGGGGCAAGAAGAAGAAATGAAGATATTCTGTTGGAACATCAGGGGCTTTAATGCTCCTGAGAAGCACTCTGCAGTGCTTAGAAAGATACGTATACTTAAACAGTAAACTTGATATTTTAGCAATTATAGAGACTAGAGTAAGAGTAGAGAATAGTGTGGATATAGTTAGTCGAAGGTTTGGTTATTTGCATCATATGAATAACTAGCCCAAGTCCCCCAATGGTAGAGTATGGTTGTTTTGGAAAGATGGCATCTCTGTTACTAAGTTGGAGGATGGCCTGCATTACTTGAAAGTTCTTGTTGGAGGGGCAATACCACTGGTTCTTATGATTGTGTACAGCCCAAACAAGGAGGCTAACAGAGTGATTTTATATAGAGATTTGATTGCACAGAATGAACGATTGACACCTATGGCAGTATTGGGCGATTTTAATGCTGTTAGAGGTCCTGCTGAGACCTCTAATCTTGTGTCCTTGAATGCTAGCATGGAGGACTTCCATAATTGGATAAAGGAGATGAGCTTGGTGGATCATAAGATGGCAGGAAGCTGGTTTACATGGTGGAATAAACAAAAAGAAAATCCGATTGCAAAGCGTCTTGATAGGGTTTTGGTGAATGAAGCTTGGCTCAGTAAGTTTCCAGCTAGTGTAGCACAAACTACTCTCCCTAGAGTCTCTGAACATTGTGGGCTATTACTTACTCCAACTCCCCAGATTGACAGCTTGCCTAAGCCATTTAAGTATTTCAAATTTTGGGTGAGCCATCCTACTTATATGCAGTTGGTCAATGATGCTTGGAATGTGGAAGTGGAAGGTTGGCCTTATTATATTTTCTATGGGAAACTCAGGAAAGTCAAGAAGCGGTTGAGGTAGCTCAATAGAGAGGTGTATTCAGACATCTCTGCACAAGCCAGGGATATAGAAGAAAAGTTAGAAGTGTTGCAAGCAGAGTTGATGCAGAATCCCACTGAATCACTTGTTGAAGAGGAGGGAGATTTGGCTAAGCAATGTCTTGAGCTCAAGAGGGCAGAAGAGAGCTTTTATAAGCAGAAAGCTAGAGTACAAAGTGTGCAAGAAGGGGACCTCAATACAACTTATTTCCATAAAACTGTGAAAGTGCATAATCATAGGCAGCATATATCAAGGATTCTGGATGAGTAGGGGAAAGAAATAACAGATATCAAGGGAATAGGAAGAGATGATGTGAAATTTTATTCTGAGCTGATTGGGCAAGTAAACTCGGATGTGCTGCTCCAGCCTACTAGTTTTTATCATCATTTGCAGCTGAAATGTCTTTCTCTAGAAGTGGCTGATACAATGGTTCTCCCTGTGACAAGGAAGGAGATCAGGGATGTTTTTTTCAGTCTGGGGAGGGATAAGGCGCCTGGCCCTGATGGTTTCCCTTCTGAGTTTTTCAGGCTTCACTGGGGTTTAATTGGCACCTTAGTTGAGGATGTTGCCCTTCATTTTTTCAACACAGGGGTTATGCCTAGGGCAGTAAACTCTACTCTTTTCACTCTGGTGGCCAAAGTTACTAATGCTGAGAAAATGAAGGACTTTCGTCCAATCTCCTGCTGCAATACCTTATATAAAGGAATCTCCAAGGTGCTAGCAAATAGGTTAGCTGCTGTACGCCCTCTGCTTATTTCTCCATCACAATCTGCTTTTGTAAAAGGGCGCTCTATTAGTGATAATATTCTTCTAGCAGCTGAACTAGTAAAAGATTATCATAGGAAGAATGTTACTCCTCGGTGTACGATAAAAATTGACATCATGAAGGCATTTGATTCTGTTAGTTGGATGTTTCTCTTCTCTGTGCTTGAAGTCATGGGTTTACCTGCCCAATTTATTGATTGGTTAAGAGCTTGTGTTCAGTCTCCCAGAATCAGTGTTGGTCTGAATGGTGGAATATGTGGTTCCTTTGATATGGCAAAAGGTTTAAGGCAAGGGGACCCATTATCCCCTTACTTATTCACAATTGCTATGGAAGTATTAGATGCTTTGTTGAAAAGAGCAGCAGCACAAAATCAGATACCCTTTCACCCTAGGTGCAAGGCACTGGCTATTACACATCTTTGTTTTGCAGACGACCTGCTTGTTTTTACAAATGGGTCGATCAGGGGGGGGGGGGGGGGGGTAGCAGGTATATGTCGTGTATTGGATGCGTTCTATTCTGTGTCAAGATTGAAATGTAATCCTGATAAATGCCAGCTGTTTTGTGGGGGTATTCCAGAGGAGGAAAGGTTGAGAATTTCTGAATATTCAAAATTCACAAATAGTCAATTACCAGTTAGGTATCTTGGGGTCCCGTTGATTACTGGGAAGCTTACAAAGGCTGAGTGCAGGGTGTTGTTGAGAAGATTACAGGGAAAATAAGTAGTTGGAGAGCAAAGGTTCTTAGTTTTGCAGGCCGTTTGCAATTGATCACTTCAGTTCTTATAAGTGTACTGCAGTTCTAGATGGGGATTTTTTTTGTTGCCGAAGTATGTTATAAAAGAGGTGGAATCTATTTGTAGTCGGTTTTTATGGGATATTAGTGATACCTCGCTGAGGAAAAGAGCACTAGTTGCCTGGCAGTTCATTGCTAGGCCAAAAAAGGAAGGGGGTTTGGGTATAAAGAACTTCTCAGTGTGGAACAAAGCATGTGTATGTAGGCATCTTTGGGCAATTCTGGCAGCAGAGGGATCTCTTTGGGTTGCCTGGGTTACAAGTTATAGAGTGAAGCTAGCATCTATGTGGGATTTAAAGGGTACAGCAGCAGGGACCTGGGTTTGGAAACGTTTGCTCAAGTGTAGGGAATGGGTCAGACCGTTCATCTCCACAGTTGGTTCTGAGTTGCAGTGGAATGGACTGGCTATGAGTTCTTACTCTGTTTCGAGAGTATGGGAACCGTTAAGGCAGAAGGATGCTAAGGTTAGCTGGTTTAAGATGGTTTGGGACAAACATATCATTCCCAGGAATGGGTTTATTCTATGGTTGGTGATTAATGATAGACTCAAACTGCAGAATAAGTTGATTGCCTGGGGTAAACCGCTTTATGGACACTGTTTGTTATGTCCTGGAGGACTGGAGGATCGAGGCCACTTGTTTATGGAATGTTCTTACTTTCAGTTCTTGAGTTGTATGGTTCTGGGGGAGGCTTCGCCTCCGGTGCTTGGAAGCTGGAATACTATGTTGGAGTGGTGTGTCACGAAGTGGAAGAGTGATTCGCCAGTGAATTCTTTGAACAGAATGAGCTGGAGTGTTCTTATCAGTCTTGTTTGGCGAGAAAGATGTGCGAGGTTATATGGCTCTGTTGCGGCAAAGAGTCCTCCTCAACTGCTGGTTGATGCTAGGAGAATTATTTGGAGTCGTTGTCTATTGAACCAATCTTAATTGATTGTTTTGAAGCAAGGGGGCTTGGGGTAGATAGTTAGTTGTGTTAGTGTTGTTGAGTACCTCTGTGAGGTTTGATGTACAGGATTGTGGTTTTTGAGGGCTCCATAGCGATTTGCTATTGGTGTCGGTTCTTAATGCGATTTGATTTAACCACAAAAAAAAAAGAAGCTAACTGATCATGTGAAACTTTTGTGCAATACAAATTGATGAAATAGTCAATATTTTAGTTAATAATGAAGGAATTTTAATTAATAATAAATTCATTAATTTACTAAAAGTATCATATTTGCTTAAATTGTTATGTAAAAAATAAGTTATCTCACAGAACCTTTGTGCAACACACATTGATGAGATGGTGGCGAAGTAGAGCCCGGGCCGGTGATTTTACCAAAGTTTTGAATTCATTAAGTTGCACTTAACTATGAAAACAAACAAATATCACCCTTATAAAAAAAATCAATGATAAACAATTTAGTTAATAATAAATAAATTTTTACTCAAAGTTATATTGCAGAAAACTTTAATAATACGTTTGTTAACTTTATGCATAAGATTGAACTATATACCTCCACAAGCTTTCAATAGTATCTTAATTAATGAAAGAAAATTTATGCAATACATTTGTTTAACCGATGCATAAGAAATAAGTATCCTTCATAAGTTTTACGTAATATATTTTTGATTTATTTTATTGTTATTGACAAATGTTATGTGAATCATCCGTAAAGTGTGGTCAAATAATAAAATCCTTGATTAACGTAGTTTTTATAGAACGTTGTTACACAAATCATCATAAAAGTATGGGCAATGTCTATTTTTTACCCAAACCTTTTTCAGATTCTTTTATTTTAACCAAACCTATTGAATTCCTAAAAATTATCCAAACGTTAACTCTCCGTCAACTTTTCTGTTAGTAGTGCTGACTAAGTATGACCATAATGAGTTGACTTCCTACGTGGCGGTCAAAATACCATCATTTACTATTTTTAATAAAAAAATTATCAAAAAACAAAACAAAATCCCACATCTCACGTGGACGAAATAAGTAACGGTAACAGAATGAATGCCCAGACTTCGATAAATTATAATACGTTTGGATAATAAATAGAATTTCTATAGGTTTGGTTAAAATAAAAGAATCTGAAAAAGGTTTGGTTAAAAAAATAGACATTGCCCTAAAAGTATCATATTTGATTGAACTATTGTGTAATAGTTAACTCACCTTGCAGAACCTTTGTACATTGCAATAGATAACATGGTAGGTATTTTAGTTAATAATAAAATAATTTTAGTTATAAATAAATAAATTAATGTATAAATTTTAATTTACATAATTTCTATAGAATCGTGTTACGTAAATTATCTGTAATATGTGGTCTAATAATAAAATTCATAATCTACGTAGTCTTTATAGAATGGTGTGAAGTAAATTATCAGAAAAGTATCCTATTTGATTATATTTGATTATACTGCTGTATAAAATTTAATTGCCCTTGCGGAAATTTTGTATATTGCAAATGGATACAAATTAACAATAAAATAATTTTCGGTAAAAATATAAAAATAATTGACCTTACAAATTTTTTTTAATGCAAAATGATGAGTGGTCAACAATTCAAATAATATTAACATGATATTTACGTTGTAAAATTCAAACGCATACCGACTTGCAGAACCTTTGGCCGCCCTCATAATAATAAAGGATGGTAAAAAGGTAAGGATTTTGCTACGGTGACATGCATGTCACCGTGACATGGACTTTTCGGTCGACCGAATACAACTTGCGGTCGACCGAATGGGCTAATTCATGTATGTTGGGTTCCTGAAGGCGGTCGACCTCTTACAAAATGCGGTCGACCGTTTTAGTGGTCTAACAGAATGACAGGTCGACCCAAATATCGCATAGGCCGACCCTTGTGCACCTAATAGGTCGACCGCATTGTGAAGAGGTCGACCGCCTTCAGACCGTATCCGTATTGGATATGGATTCCAACACCAGAAAGGTTCCACAATTGGACAAGGAAACGAATTGGGTCGACCCATTCACGTCCTAAATCTCTATAAATACGAATATGAGTCCCCTTCAACGCCACCAAGTCTGAATTAGGTTTTTTTTCCGACTTAGAGCCTTTGTGAAGAACCTAGTTCGCGGTTGCTGTTGTACGTGTTGGAAGAGGTCGACCAGGTCTAAGGTGAGGTCGACCTAATGTAGCATTCGCCGTCTTCTTTTTTAATGCGTGATTTCCACCGGCTAACTTGATATATTGTTGGGTGCAGAATCCAATTCGGTCGACCGCGACGTCAACCAGGTCGACCTAACGAGACAATTCTTCGTATTTGAATTTAGGCCACAACACTTGGACTTCTGTACTTGCGAGGTAACCCAATCGGTCGACCTAATGAGTTTCAAGGTCGACCGTATATGTTTTTTTGGTTATTCAACCTGAATGTCGACTTTGGCTTTGTTTGTATGACTATGTTGTGCTTGAAAAGGTCGACCGCGCCAGATATCTGGTCGACCTGTCCTTTTTTCGGTTTAATTTTGAACTTACTATTTGTTTGTAATTGTTATTTTCCTGCTGGATAGGTCGACCTAGGAATAACCGAGGTCGACCTGACGAGTTGTGGTAGTCACTATTTGTCTTACAGGTCGACCTAATACTTTGTCAGGTCGACCACGTCTTTGTTTTTTGGTCAATTATAGAAATTTGTACTTGAATTATGATTTTAATTTTTCTTTAAATTGTTTAGACGATGACGCATGATGAGAAACTGCATCAAGATTTGGGTGAAATCATGAAATTGTTGAAAGCCACACAAGAGAAGCTGGTGGTGTGTCAAACACAAGTCGAGCATTTGTCAGTTCGACTGACAGATATGACTGGGATGATGCATGACGGGTTTGAGAGGCTAGAAGGTGCTATCAAAGATATAAGTGCAGAACGAATGGAGAATGGCGGAACAAATGGTAAAGGAAAGAAATTTGACTTTGGTAAAGAGGAGGAAGACCATGATGACTCTGAAAATTGCTACCAGAGCATAGACGATTTATTGAAAGAGCACATTTTAAAGGTATCCAAGTATATTCATATGTGATTGAAGATATTAGTATTACTATCATTAGTGCTAATCTATTTTGTTTATATGTTTGACAGAGTGAAACAAAGAATGGCCGCAAGGGTTCCTCTCCTAATTACAAGAGACCGCGATATGAAAGTGACTCCTACACCACTCCACAGAAGGATCAATTTGTAAGAAAGGGATTATTTAGTGATGATAGCGATGAAGATGAATCTAAGAGTCCTTTCGAAAAGCACGGGGTAAGTTTACGTTACATTTTCATCTATAATGTGTGTTTGTGTTCATATGTTACTTTAATTTTAACTATGATTTGTAGGTCATGAAAGTGGAGGGTCTAGAAGGATTCACCAAAAATCTTCAAAATCCAGTTGAAGACTTGTATTATGTTGTTACTAAAGAGAAGGTTGGGGACAAGAATTGGGACAAGTAAGACGTTTTTCTAGTACGTGTGGTCGACCGGTTGTCCAATAAGGTCGACCGTGTGTCCAATAAGGTCGACCTTGACTGTGTACAGGTCGACCTGTACGTTGCAAAAAAACAATTGACATTTCTGTTATCTTGATTTTTGCAGTTTGATGATTGTGGACTTTTTTTCTGAAAACCTGCAACGACATTATTTGAGTTCGGTCATTAGCGAGAAAAGCTGGGTTTGCTCATCAGTAAGTACTATACTACTACGACTTTCGTATGAATTGTGCACTATTTATGTTACGATTTACGATGATTTTGTGTTTTATTGTTGGATGGTAGGTAGTGGATTTGTGTGCAAGGGCACTAACAATGTCTGAAAAACATGATGTGAAAGAGCCAAATGTGTGGTATTTTCCAAATATGTTTTCGGTAAGAGCCGTAATGTCAAATTATTTGTCATAACCTAGTTATTTATATTGTACCATGTCAATTCATCTCAACTAAAACATGGTGCAGAAAATGGTACGCGCTAACATGAAGACCAGACAAATTCGTAACAAGTTGATGAATGATGGCGTGGACTTTATGCCGAATGTCAGTGCATGCCAGAAGGTTAGTCTAGTCAATGTCCCTATATCATTAAATTTCGAAAGTGCATTTGTTTGTATTCGCTGTTTATAACATATAGTGAGTGTTTCGTTGCTAGATATTTATGCCAGTTCTTGAAGATGAAGCACGTCATTGGTTTCTGTATCTCGTCAATGTCCAGCAAAAAACTGCATTTTTGCTTGACAGTCTACCTTCAACTATTGAGGCGAATCGTAGGCGTAAATCAGAACTATGCAAGAAATTGGTAAGTGTTTCCTATAATTTTCTGACTACTAAGCGTTACGTAGTATGCTAGAAGTTTAAAATATTCGTTATTTGTGTGTAGTTGTCCACTTTGGATGATATTTTGAAACCAGAGCGCACGAGCAATGTAGTAGTACCAAATTTTGGAGATTTCAATTTTGATGAGCTACCAGTTCAACGACAAAGGAATAGTACTGAGTGTGGTGTGCACGTCATGCAGTGGATGCGCTATGGATCCAAGGATCTTGATAGAGTGGTGAGTATATCGTCAAACAAATAACTAGTATAATATACACTTTTTTTAGTTGTAACGAAATCTTACATGGCATAATGCAGATAGGAGAAGAACACAAATTACCGGCTCGAAAGGAGATTCTATGGTATCTGGCTACACATTTTGAAAACCGTGCACGAGAAAATCTTTTCAAGGCAGTAGTAGATGAATGCATGGAACGAGGCAAAGAGAGACAGAGTTCCAAGAAAAAAGCAAAGAAATGAAGTCATTAAGTTACAATGTTGCATTATTTGGACCATACATTTATTTTGTATTTGCGAGATCGTTTCATTTTGGATTTTGAATGTTTATCGTTTATTAGATTTGTTATACAATTATGTATGTGACTGAATTTACGATTTCAATCGTCTAGAACAAGTGGTCGACCACATACTCAAAGCGGGCATACCCAAAGGCAGAGCACAGGTCGACCTCGTGAAGCTTAAGGTCGACCTATGATACTGTAGGAAAGTCAAAAACAATGTAAAATAAGTATGGATACTCGTCTGTTTGGCCTTAATAAAAGTACGGTCGACCATTCTTGTCAAGAGGTCGACCTGTGCTCACATTTATAATCATTGGTCGACCATTTCTGTAAAGAGGTCGACCTGTTTCACATTTAAAAACAACGGTCGACCATTTTTGTAAAGAGGTCGACATGTTTCATATTTACCCAAGACGGTCGACCATTTGTGCAAAGCGGTCGACCGTGATGATTCCTGTCCTTGTACAATTAGGATTTTGTGTACTTGTCCTTGTCGAATTATGATTTTATATATCTTGAACCAATTGGATAAGGAATTCGTCTAAATTATCTATAAATAGATGGGAGTCTTCAGACATTAATCGTACCACGAAATCTTACAATTTGTTGGAGTGAAGTTATAATCTCATCGCGCTTATTGTGATCGGGTGTTGGTGGCGGTTTATTTTTATTCCGGTAGACCGTACCAATAAGTGGTCAACCTCGTTGCTAAGGTATGCCTCGTATATGCTTGTTAATGGTTCTATGTGGCTAAATTTTTCCCACCATCCGGTCGACCACAAGCACCATCCGGTCGACCGTTCTTTCGTAGTTTTCGATTAGGTCGACCTTTCAGTAAATTAGGTCGACCTTATGTTTGTTATTTAGTAATAAGGTCGACCGTCCTGTTCATTGAGTTCGACCTGACGAGAGCTAATTGTGTATGTTTTGACATTAAGTTCGTATTCCGATCGTTGCATGTTTGTTATTTATTAATAAGGTCGACCGTCCAGTTCATTCAGGTCGACCTGACGAGAGCTAATTGTGTATGTTTTGACATAAAGTTCGTATTCCGATCGTTGCAGGATGGATAACAGAGATGATACAGACGATAGAGATGATGATGAGGTTAACTTCGATGAGGAACCTAATGATGCTCGAGAAGGAGCTATGGATAATTCAGATGATACAGATAATACCGATGATGAAGTCTTTGGAGATGATTATGAAACCGAGGGTGCAGAAGAAGAATTTATGGATGATGAAGAAGCTACTGAATATGAACAACAAATTCCTTCCATGGAGTTCCAAACATTAGAAGATGCAGAGAAATTTTACGATTCCTATGCTAAAGCGAAAGGATTTAGCGTTCGACGTAGAGATCTTCGGAGGAGTCGTCGAGGAGTAGCAATTGGGAGGACAATGGTATGTTCGAGAGAGGGGACTAGAGATAAGATGCATATAGATAAAGAAGGTCGGATTCGGCAACATCGTAAGATGACAAGACATTCTTGCAAGGCATCGTATACTGTACGATTTGATCGGAATAAGAAAATGTGGGTTGTTTCTAAGTTTGAGAGGAAGCACTCACATCGTTGCTGCAATGAAGAAGAAACTCAATTCCTTCGGTCTCATCGAAATGTGAGTGAAGGAGACAAGGCTCTGGCGATAGGGATGCGACAGTCAGGAATAAAACAACGCAACATTGTTCAGTTCATGAAGAATAAAGTTGGAGGATATGAGAATCTGGGGTACACTCCAAAGGATTTGGACAATGCTGTTCAGCAATCCCGAACAGTTGACGACGATCTAATAGGAGATGTTAACCGAACATTGGGTTACTTACAAAGTAAACATAGCTCTGATGCGGGCAGCTTCTTCAAGTACACAACCAACGATGAAGGTGAATTAGGCAATCTCTTCTGGTCGGACTCCACATCTAGAGCAGATTACCATTTTTTTGGGGATGTCTTGGCGTTCGATGCATGCTACAAGCGCAACAGGTACAATCGACCATTTGTTATGATGGTTGGTGTAAATCACCACCACCGTAACATCATATATGGTTTTGCCCAGTTGGATAACGAGACAATCCCCAACTATGTTTGGTTGTTGAATACTTTTCTGGAGTGTATGAACTCTAAGATGCCCACTTCAGTGATCACAGACGGAGACAAGTCTATGCGTGGTGCCATTGCTACTGTTCTGGTTGGAGTGCCTCACCGTCTTTGTATTTGGCATATTGAGACAAATGCGACAACAGCCGTTCATAATAAGGAGTTCGTTAGCGCATTCACTTACTTGGCGAAAGCACGAATATCGATTGAGGAGTTTGAGAGGCGTTGGGAGCTTTTGATTAGTCAGCATGGCTTGTCTGCAAATAAGTGGTTGCAGGATTTGTACGCTGACAAATTACTGTGGGCAGAGGCATACTTGAAGGATATTTATTTCGGTGGACTCCAATCAACCTCGCGATGTGAGTCATGTAACCATTGGATAAATGGGTATGTGGGAACTCAATACAGCTTGCAACGTTTTGTTCAGGGCATTGATGAAGCACTGGAGGGGATGCGTTTCACGGAGACGCAGGATGATTATTCTTCTAGGCACACGAGGTTGGTCTGCAAGCATGCCCTGCGCACTTGGGAAATGCAAGCTGAAAGTATCTACACTCATCGTACATTTGCTATCTTCAAGACTGAACTAGAGAATGAAGCTTCTTATGTATTAGCGGAGAGAAGAAATGAATCAGATGGGACAGAGACATTCATACTGAAGAACTACATGAACCCAGATCGGATAAGGCGGTTAACATTTACTACGTCCACTCAAGATCTCAAATGCGAGTGTGCATTATTTGAATCTAAGGGGTTTCCATGCAGACACATGCTTACAGTAATAAAAAATATGGGATACACCGCACTACCCTCGACTTGGTTCAAGCTTCGATGGACCCAAAATGCGAAGACACTAAATCGTCATCCTGGAGCTGGAGGTGATGTGGGAGAGAGAGTTGGTCGACTGATAAGACATGGAGGATTGGCTCTAAAGTGTAAGCGTTTATGTGACATCGCGTGTGGTAGTGAATCTGCTTTTAATCATGTCTCTAAGACGTTGGACGACCTTACTCAATGGGCAATTGAGTTCGCGAAGGAGAGAGAAGACAACACCACACCGGCAAACCCTCCAGCACCCCTTCGAAGTGTGAAAGATCCAAAAATTGGGAAGACCAAGGGGACATTCAAGTCAGCACGAACTGCATCGGGCAAAAGTTTGAGAAAGTGTTCGAAATGTGGGAAATATGGTCATTTTCGGCCCAAGTGCCCGAAACAAAGTCCCAAAAAAGGATCTTAAATTTCTTCTATTTTTTTTAGGAGTTGTTTTATTTTTTAATAACTGTGATTGCATTGTATTATCTTCGAATTATCTTACTAATGTATGAGTTAATTGATTGTGGGTTGAAATAAAGTCATAAACGGTCGACCTCATAAAAGTTCCGGTTGACCGGACCAAAGGCGGTCGACCGAACACTTTAGCGCGGTCGACCGCGCATTTAATACGGCCGACCAAACCGGTTGACCTGACCAGACCACCCACCCAAACCTCCCTTCATCCTCTATTTAAGAAACCCTCCCCCACTCATTCTACACCACAATCAGAACCCTATCCCCCCCACATCCACTCATTCTTCCTCTCCTTTCCCTTCTTCATCTTCTTCTCCCATTTCCAAAAACACCATTTTCCAAAAACTCTTGAAAACCTTCATCCTCATCACTTAGAAGAAGAACAAGGTAATGCTTTTCACTCTTCTTTTTCATTTGGGTTGATTCTTGTCTTCTTCCTTTTGTTTTCAAAAAATCTAAAGATGGAAAAGAGGGATTTTTCCTTCTGTACGCTAGGTGCGGTCGACCTTCTCATATTCGTGGTCGACCGCATCTAGCTTTCATTCCGCTTTTGCTTTCTGTTTTATGGACTGAGGTCGACCTATGATGATTTTGAGGTCGACCTGTGATGTCTTTCTATGATTTCTGGCCGTGTTTTGTAGATCTGTAGCTTGAAAAAGAGGGATTTTTCCTTCTGTACGCTAGGTGCGGTCGACCTTCTCATATTCGTGGTCGACCGCATCTAGCTTTCATTCCGCTTTTGCTTTCTGTTTTATGGACTGAGGTCGACCTATGATGGTTCTGAGGTCGACCTGTGATGTCTTTCTATTATTTCTGGCCGTGTTTTATAGACTGAGGTCGACCTCTTTAGATTATGAGGTCGACCTGTGAAGTTTTGCACTCAATTGGTACCATCATTTGGGCCATTTTATGCTCGTTTTAATTTAGCCGAGGTCGACCTATGATGGTTCTGAGGTCGACCTATGAAGGCAAAAGTGCGAGTTATTGTCTCATTGTATTTCAAATTGTGCGAAACTACCACTGGTCGACCTCTTCAGATTATGAGGTCGACCGGATCTGTTTTGCACTCAATTGGTACCATCATTTGGGCCATTTTATGCTCGTTTTAATTTAGCCGAGGTCGACCTATGATGGTTTTGAGGTCGACCTATGAAGGCAAAAGTGCGAGTTATTGTCTCATTGTATTTCAAATTGTGCGAAACTACCACTGGTCGACCTCTTCAGATTATGAGGTCGACCGGATCTGTTTTGCACTCAATTGGTACCATCATTTGGGCCATTTTATGCTCGTTTTCATTTAGCCGAGGTCGACCTGTGATGGTTTTGAGGTCGACCTATGAAGGCAAAAGTGCGAGTTATTGTCTCATTGTATTTCAAATTGTGCGAAACTACCACTGGTCGACCTCTTCAGATTATGAGGTCGACCGGATCTGTTTTGCACTCAATTGGTACCATCATTTGGGCCATTTTATGCTCGTTTTAATTTAGCCGAGGTCGACCTGTGATGGTTCTGAGGTCGACCTATGAAGGCAAAAGTGCGAGTTATTGTCTCATTGTATTTCAAATTGTGCGAAACTACCACTGGTCGACCTCTTCAGATTATGAGGTCGACCGGATCTGTTTTGCACTCAATTGGTACCATCATTTGGGCCATTTTATGCTCGTTTTAATTTAGCCGAGGTCGACCTATGATGGTTCTGAGGTCGACCTATGAAGGCAAAAGTGCGAGTTATTGTCTCATTGTATTTCAAATTGTGCGAAACTACCACTGGTCGACCTCTTCAGATTATGAGGTCGACCGGATCTGTTTTGCACTCAAGTGGTACCATCATTTGGGCCATTTTATGCTCGTTTTCATTTAGCCGAGGTCGACCTATGATGGTTCTGAGGTCGACCTATGAAGGCAATTTTGTATTTGAATTGTTACGGGTTTATATCGACCCATTCTCGTT
Source organism: Linum tenue (assembly GCA_946122785.1). Lineage (NCBI taxonomy): Eukaryota > Viridiplantae > Streptophyta > Magnoliopsida > Malpighiales > Linaceae > Linum > Linum tenue. The sequence goes on along the minus strand of CAMGYJ010000010.1, from coordinate 25,785,593 downwards.
TTAAGTTAGCTGAGGTCGACCTATGCTTCTTCTGAGGTCGACCTGTTCTCGTTTTAAACTAACTGAGGTCGACCTGTGTTTCTTCTGAGGTCGACCCATTCTCGTTTTAAATTAATTGTGGTCGACCGCTTTGTGGAGTGGTCGACCGCGTATTGTTCATTTCGAAAATTGGACTAATGTGTATTCTTGCTTGTTTGATCGCAGGATGTTTGGCGGCAAAAAGAAAAGAAAGGCACAAAAAGCTGCTGCTTCAAGTTCGGAATGGGAGGAGTTCAATTCGAATTTGTTCCAGTCGAAGGAGCAAAGTGAGAACTACGAAGAGAAGAGTATGCACAACCGCAGGGTGGTTCCGGGAAGGCCATTGACGACGGATGCGTATTCTCATTTCGAGAATTACGGGTTTCTGGGACCCTTCGTCGATCAGGAGTGGTTGAAGGTGATATCACTCAATGTACCATACTACCCAAAAATGGTACAATACTTCTACAACAACATCTCCTACGAGCGCAATGCAAATGGATCCATTCACGCATTCAAATCCTATGTGAATGGGGTGGCGATGCGCATCAGCAAGAATGTGTTGGCGCAAGTATTGGAGGCTCCAAACGCGGGGAGGAGAATCAATTCTTACGGTGCTTGGAATGAAACGCATTACACGAGAGCCAAGCAAATCCAGACCGTATGTGGTCTTGATGAAGAGGAAGATGCTGAGGGGCGCAATAGGCCATCGAGTAACCACCTGACAGTTCAAGCCAGAGTTCTTCACCACATGCTCTCCTACAACATTCTGCCTAAGGGTGGACATCGGGAGACAGTCACCTACTTCGACATGGATCTCCTCACCAACCTACTGTTAAACGAGAAGGTGAACTTGCCATACTTGATCTTTAACCACATGCTTACTGCTGCTGAGAGTTCAAACAGGAATCTTCCCTATGGGATGATCCTCACTGTGATATTTGAGCATTTTAATGTGAATTTAAGTGAAGAGGTGGGGTTATCGATCTCAAGGCAGGAGTTCTATACTGTTTCATCTCTGAAAAAGATGGGCTTTGAGCTGCGTAATGGTGAGTATGTCAGAGCAAACATTGCTCATGCTGGTGGTGGTGATGATGATGATGATGAGGATGATGATGGTGATGATGGTGATCAAGGAGCTCGAGACGAGCCAATGGGGGAGGCACAGACTTCAACTCCACCGATCACCTTACAGCGTGTGTGGGAGCGCATGGATGGCATGTACGAGTACATGGGCCAGATGAACGCCCAGATGACTGGCATGTACGACTACATGGGGCAAATGAACGCCCAGATGAGCACAATGCAGCTGACCGTGAATGAGATGCGAGATGAGTGGCGATCTTTCAGCGGAAGATACATGCATCCCACCACATCTGACCACCATGCTACCACCACCAATGAAGAAAATGAAGAAAATGTGAATGAGGGAGAGGGGGGAGATGAGTAGTTTTTAGTTTTATTTGTTTAGTTTTATTTTTATGTTATTTTTTTAGTTTTATTTTTATGTGTGAACAATTATGCTATGCTGGTTTTTTTAGTTTTATTTTTATGTGGTGAACAATTATGCTATTTTATGTGTGTTTTATTTTTAGTTGTTATGCTATGGATTGATGAGTCCTTGTTATAATTGACTAATTATGATGGTTTGAAAAATAATTTATACGATTAAATTAACCACACAAATCGACATACATAACCAAAAAAGACACGGGGCATAGGTTGACTTTCTTGTATTCGGTCGACCTCGTACCGGATTAGGTCGACCGAGAAACCAACACTTGATCTCCATTTTACGTCAAATGATTGGACACTTTGATAGAACACTTATCTTCTATCCGGTCGACCTCTTTCCTTATCCGGTCGACCATTTTGTTAATTACTGCCATCAAGTGGTCGACCTATATATTAGGTGGTCGACCATGTTGTTTCTGACGCCAACGAAATGGCCGACCGAGGTTCTATTCTGGTCGACCAAAAATACCAACTTAAACTAAATGCGGTCGACCAGGTGGTCGTGGCGGTCGACCGCAAGGCTTTCTCGTGCTGCCCAAATTAGACTATTCGGTCGACCGCCCTTAGGAATAGGTCGACCGAAAAGTGCATGTCACCGTGACATGCATGTCATAGTAGGCATACCCAAAAGGTAAAAAAACTAAAAACAAATGCAGCAAGAAGACAAAAAGGGTGATTTTGGCTTTCACCAGAAGTTTGGATGGGAGCACCCGCAACTAATTAAAACCCTGATGAACAGTAACACGTGGATAAGATATCGTGAGGAATAGTAAACCTATTAAAAAAAACTTGTGATTTAATAAATTAACCAATAATGAAAATTAATTAAATACAATTCATAGATGTGATTGTTCATTCCAAAGCGAACAAATATCAATAAATCGAGTAGTTGAGGGAGAACTATGTATGTACCTTATACCACTTTTCTACATCGTCTTCTCAAATGAATGCAATTTTATGAGCTTTAAGTTTGCATAAACCAGACATACCATGTACTCAAAAATAATTGTTAATATTGAAGATCTTGAGTACTTTAACTCTGGATTACATAGAGCTAGTTTGGCCCTGCTGTAACTTTTGTAGAAGAAAAACACTTCTACAAGTCGGGCCAACCATAAACATAACCAATATAAGCTTTTATTATGAACTTACCCGCCAATATTATAGATCTTATCTCACTTTATCACCTAGTTGGCTAATTGCGAATTCAATAAACGATAAATGAACGAGCGAACCATAGCTAGTTAGGCCACAACATTTTTTCTTACATAAATGTCCTCCAAATCTCTTAAAACTTTCCCTGGATTTGCTGCACAATGTTCTTGTCAACCTGGAACGCTTTTGCGAGAATATCAGTGGATATGTCAGGCTTGGAGCCAAAGACAGCATTGCCAATGGTAATAACTCCTGGATTTTGGCTATTCAAGCCAGAAATTGTCACCGCATTCATATAGCCAACATTCCGCTGGAAGTGAACTAGCCCAACTGGGAACACAAATACATCTCCCTTCTGAAGAGTTTTGGAGATGAGGCGATTGTCAGGATTTGATGTGACAAATCCAACTTCGAGAGATCCCTCGATGACTGTGATAATTTCGGTGGCTCTAGGATGATAATGAGGAACAACAACGCCCCATGGAGCATAATCGATACGGACCAACGAGATTCCCAAAGTGTTGAGCGCTGGAATTTGAGCCACTGTAACAGGGGTGATAGCTGAGCCAAAAGGGTTGCCTGTGTTGCCAGGGTTGTGGAGGCCGCTGAAGGAGAAGTCATTTGCCTGAACCCAAGCAGGGTTTTTGCAAGCGAATCCGTTCAGTTTCACTGCGATCAAGAGGCAATCAAACTCTTAACGATAAGATTTATGTTTTTTTTTATGATGATATGAGAAGATGTATGTTAATTAGCAAGAAACTGAGTACCATGTCTATATATATATGGTATATATGGCAAGTAGTACACACCTTGGTTGTTACTATCTGCCACACAGAAGTCTTGAAGAGATGCTGGGTCAGCGGCAAATGTGAGGCAACAGAAAGTGAGAGCCATCAATAGGCTCAACAGAAAGGCTACTTGAATATTCGCCATCCGAAAGTCCCAACAGATGTAGAGTACTCGAGGAATGAACAGAACACTTCACACAAAGAAGCAAGAAAAAAATATAGTAGGTAGATTTGATCGATGCCTAAGTATGCCGTTTGAAAGCTGTTTAAATAGAAGAACTAATCAGTACATGGGTAGTGCTTACGGAATTAATTAGTACACAATACTCTAGCCGGCAGTAATAATGCTATTGTGCTGGTACGTAGAAGTACAATAATTTTATAGTAATCTAATCAGCCGTCCTTCAGCGATTAGCTGAAAATTTGTAAGATTGTGATGAAGTGGTCGCATGTAGTAACAGTGCGTACGTAGTGATTATCCATTCCTTCCAAGGTTCGGCTTTTAATACGAAAGGAAAAGGCCAAGAAATTTTTTGTTTTGACAGAAGGAAAAGGCCAAGAAGCTGAAAATAATGGAGGTGCATGCTTGGCAATCAACGTCGACGAACTGAACTGGTCAACAGATTATTAGAGAAACTTCGTACCCAATAATGCATGTGAGAGGGGGCGGAGTCAGAATTTAAGTGTCGAAGGCCGGAGTTAGATGTATAATACTTAGAAATATTGATAAGTCATATGAGTGGAATAAGCTCTAGTTTGTTTTGGTTTGTTATCTGGTGAAGTTGTTCAAGTGTTGTGTGGTAGTTAACTGGTAATGGGATACCCAATTATCATTTCATAGCTTGGCTAGTCATTCTCAATCGTGTTACCACTCGAGACAAGCTTCGTGGGTAAGCTGACCTCTGACTGTTGTTTGTTCTATGATGGCGATTCTAAAGACCATGATCATCTCTTCTTTCGTTGCGCTTTCTATAGTAGTCTTTATAGTATTCTCAATCGTGTTACCACTCGAGACAAGGTATGGGTTAGATGTCAAATTGTGTCATTTTTTTCGTTTGGTTTGTGAAATGCGCCTATTTCCGTTTTTTCTTTTCGCCTTACTCAATCTTGGGAATCCTAAGTTGACATTTGAATATTGATGTTATATAAGTGTGTGTGAATTTTCACTATATGTTGGATCTAAATACGACATGTTATTTTGGTGAAATATTATATGTTATAACTCATATATTAGATGAAATTTGATATAATTTATCAAGATAAGTACAATATAATGACTCTTTTCATATTTTCGGGCTAAACCGAACTAAAACGGGTGATCCATTAACCCTTGATCCACTAGCTCGACCTGGTCCGGATCAGCCCGCGGGTTGACGACCTTGAACCTCATCTTCATATAGTGACGGAGCCAGTCACATGGTGCCTTTTTTATACCATAAAAGCAATTACAACATAAAAAGTCAACTCCAAACAAAATAAACAGTCAATGACACCGTATCGTACTCAAGATTTTTGCAATTACATGATAACACCTAAAATATAGATGTTATTTGTTTTTCTAAATGATAGCTTATGTAAAATTCGATGAACGGCAAGGAAGCGAAAATAGACGACACACTATTTACGTGGTTTCCCCGTTCGATGTGAATGAGACTACTCCACGGAGAGTTTGAGGCTCTCGGACTGAAAATCTTATTCTCCCTTCTCGGCTGCTGCCCTAGCCGAAACAATTAAAGGTAAAAAAACCTAACCCTAACTCTCCTAATCACCTGCTACGTGGAGAGTGGGTAATTACAAAGTGACCTTCAAATTTTTAAACAATAAATTAGAGATCACTACATTCCCCCTCAAGCGAAGGAGTGAATGTCAAGAAGGCCGAACTTGACGAAGAGATGATGTAACTGATCAACACTCAATCCCTTCGTGAATAAATCAGTGGGCTGGTCGGAAGTAGCAATCTTGGCATGTGCAATCTCACGGGAATGAACACGTTTGCGAACAAAGTGGAAATCCATCTCGACGTGCTTGGTACGCTCGTGGAACACCGGGTTGGCTGCAATGTGAAGAGCTTTCTGATTATCACAATATAACACGGTGGGACCAGAAGGAGGAGCGCCGAGATCAGAGAGAAGCCACCGCAACAGATGATCTCACTGACAGCACATGCCATAGCTCGGTATTCTGCCTCTGCGTAAGAACGCGCAACGACAATCTGTTTCTTGGTTCGCCAAGAAATGGGAGAACCCCCAAGAGTGATAAAGAACCCTGTCGTGGAACGGCGGGTGGTGGGACAACCACCCCAATCTGCATCACAAAAACCAGTCAACGTAAGAGGAGAGGTGGCAGATAGAAAAATGCCACAACCAGGAGACCCTTTCAGATACCGAAGGACTCGAACTGCGGCGTCTTCGTGTGCCTGAGTTGGGGACTGCATTTCCTAGCTAAGAAGGTTGACAGCATAAACAATATCAGGTTGATGCTGCTTCTCGATCAGAGTGGAGCACGGACGAGCTGCAGTCAAACCAGCGTCGATGAGAATGTCTAACACGTACTTCCTCTGATTAAGAACCATATAGTTAGGCGATCGCGCAACCTCAATACCAAGGAAATACTGGAGGGGACCCAGATCCTTTATAGTGAAGCGATCGTGGAGAAAGGTCTTAACTTGCTGAATAAACGGGAGATCATTCTCGGTAAGAACCACATCATCGACGTAAATGAGGGCCACGACAAAGGTGGAATCGCGTCGATAGACAAACAAGGCATGATCAGCCCGACTCTGCACAAATTTGAGCTCGACTAATGCCTGTGTAAACTTCTGATACCAATTCCGGGAAGCTTGTCGCAAACCATAGAGAGACTTATAGACTTATTGAACCGTCTATGGCTCTTCGTGATATTCACTCCCAAGCTAATGCGTCTCGGAAGTTTGAATTGGAAGTTGAGATTGCCTCTTTGCATCAAGGAGACTTAGATGTTCGCTCCTACTATCAGGCTGCACTTAATCTCTGGACTGCACAGGACCTTTTGACAGCCTCCTTGGTTCTGAATGCCGCCTTTACTGATGTTCTCAAGGATCGAGCTACCTCGCGCCTTGTGCATTTTTTGATGAAACTCAATCTCGCTTTTGAAGGGATTCGCTCCTCCTTGCTTCATCGGAATATTTCCACTATTGAGGAGGTGCTTAGTGAGCCGTTTGTGAGGAAACCCGCCTTCGGAGTCAAGCCAAATTTGATCTCCATGCTTTTGACTCTGGTGCCGTTTTCGCGGTACACTCTAGCCGCCCTCAATTCGGCCATACTCCTGCTTGTGAGATTATATGTTACTTTTGCAAAGAACCCGGTCATGTCTAGAATCGATGCCCAAAGCGTGTGGTGTGTAACTATTGCAAGGCCTTAGGGCATGTGATCGAGGAGTGCCCCATTCTTGCTCGTCGTGGCCGCTCTCGCAGAAATGACCCTAGGTCTCGCCCCGCACTCTCGATGGTGGGTCCTTCTGCTGGTAGGTTCCAGAATATCACGGCTGGTCGTGCTCCATCTGGCAGTGCATATGCCACTACATATACTCCTCCTGCTGCTAGTATGCCTTCTGCACCTCCTAGTTCCTCCCCCGTCTCACAGGATGATATTCGTCGTCTCATTCGCGAGGCCCTTCAGGAGATGACTGTGCCTTCTTTTTGTATGGGTATGGTCTCTCATTCTCCATCATCTTAGTACCTCGATTCTGCTGTAGTAAATCATATTACCAGTGATCATTCCTTGTTTACTCATGTTCGTCCTAGTTCTGGTGTTTCTCTCCAAATCGCAGATGGTTCTATTATGTCTGTGGATGGTGCGGGGACAGTTTGCACTCATAAATTGGAGCTGCCCCATACTTTTTATGTTATGAAATTGGTCCCGAAATTGGTTTCTATGGGTCAATTAGCTGATGAAGATTACCTTTGATTCTCATGGTTGCGCTGTGCAAGACAAGAGGACGGGCAGGGACATCGGGAAAGGGAGTAGGAATGGCCGTGTGTATATGCTTGATAGCTTCTCTTGGCAGCAGTTGGATCGAGGTGGATTGCTCGGGTTGCCTGGTCGAGCTACTAGCTGTGCATGCTCATTGTCTGCGGATTCTTTGGCTTCTTCCCTTTGTGTTCCAAACAATTGTTATTCATTTCGGTTTTCAGACCGAGATTTATGGCATTATCGATTAGGCAATCCAAATAAATCACGGTTATTTGAGATGTTTAAAAATAATTGGTTGTCAGGTTCGGTTCGTACTATTCCTGATCATGATTGTGTTCACTGTGTGGAAGCAAAGATTTCTCAGCTCTCATTTTGCCCTAGCTCGTCACTAATCGTCTGGGGTTTCGTTATTTCTCTCTCTTTGTTGATCGGGTCACTCGTTACACATGGGTTTATTTTCTCAAACAAAAATCGGAACTGATAGATGTGGCTCGAGAGTTCATCCAGATGGTCTCTACGCAGTTCGGTAAGGTGGTCAAAATACCCCGATTAGATCTTGGGGTGAGTTCGTGTCCCATCCACTCCATGATCTATTTCGACAGCAGGGGATCCTTCCTTAGCAATCCTGTCCCGGTGTATCACAACAAAATGGGGTGGTAGAACGCAAGAACCCGTACGTTCTTGAACTCACTCGGGCCTTGCTTTTTCACTCTCGAGTTCCACCCAGCTTCTGGGTAGAGACCATTGGATAATCGGCTTTAATATATCTGATTCTTGAACTTTATGTGACTATCCCATGGTATGTTTAAGCCAATTGGTGTGATTTTAGGGCTCCCTAACCCGAGAATGGTTGAAAAACCGTTACTGCCTAGTGCCGTGGGTTTGATGTATTACAGGTGAAGAAAACACGAAAAAGAAGTTGCACCGGCAAACAATTCTCGAAAGCTGGGCTTAAAAGCCCTGCTGGATGAGGACTATTATTTTGGGCCGAGCCCTTACTGAGAGGAGGGCGGACACATGATTTTTGGTGGGGGGAATTCTTGGAAAAGAGGCGGAAGGAAGGGAATTAATTTGGGCCAGGTAATTTGGCGGAAGGAGGGGAATGAGTGGGCCATTAATTTGGTTAAAAGTCGAAGGAGAGGGAGCTTGGAAAGGGTGGTCTCTGACGGTGGAATTTTGGGAAGAAAGAAAAGAAAGCAGCACAGCGCAGCGAGAGTTTGGGAGGCGGCGATTATCGATTGGTGATGAGTTTTTCAAGGCGGATTGAGCTGAGTTCAACGAGAGCGATTATTTGGTTGGATTTTCTGAACCAAATTAGTTGTTTATTGTTGATTTAGAACATGATGATCAAAACCCTATTATTTTATCTCAATTTTATCATGAACTAAACCCCAATTTCTGGGGAAACACCATAGGATGTAGCTATTTCTATATTTGATGGATTGATTCATAATTCTTTTCTTCCATTATCTATTACATGAAATTACTTAATGCTTTGTGTTAACTGGCCACCAATACAATGAATCATAGTTAAATAGGTTATTAGCGACAGTGAAACCCTAATAACTGAACATATTTCATGTGACATAGTAACTTATCGAAGCGACAGTGGATTAAATAAGGTGCTATGCGGTCTTAATTGGGATATCGGTCTTCAGGCTAAATAATTAACTCATTGAGCTACGACAGTAGGATTTGATTTAATTGTTTAGTACGTAGTAATTCCCGACAGGGATAGCTAACACATTCGTGATATCCTGGTTGTAGAGATATGGATTAAATTGATTGGAATATGTGAATTAATCTGGATAGGATAGGTAGCGAGTCCCGGTGTTTCTCCCAGAGCTTCCCCCATTGAATTTCTCCCGACTAGTTTACTTTGCTTAATTAGTTTAATTATTTTGCTAGTAGTTAATAATCTCATCAACCAAACCATTTTCACTTATAGTTTGCTCCGCAGAGTTGATAAATTATAAGGTTGTACCAGTCCCTGAGAGACGATACAAGGTTTTACTACAAGATAGGAATTGGCATTACACTTTTGCCCTATCACCATTCATACTGTTGTTTATTTAATTAATCATCAGATCACTCCGGGTATCGATCAACGAAGCCCCTACCAGGTTCTTTTTTCCCGTCTCCCTGATTATACATGGCTTAGAGTTTTTGGGTGTACTTTCTATGTTCTCCTTCCTCGTTGAGAACGTACCAAATTATCTCCCAAAGTTGCGAAGTGTGTGTTTTTCGGCTACAGTGACAAACACAAGGGGTATGCTTGTTATGACGTAATAATACGCATCGCTTGTCATGTGGTGTTTTTTGAGTAGGGATGGCAACAAAACCCGAACCCACGGGTACCCACCCGACCCAACCCGGTCAACGCGGGTAAAATCCGTGTTGACGGGTTTTGGGTCGGGTTTGGGTTTAAACCCGTTCACTATTCATCGGGTTGGGTTGGGTTTGGGTTTAGGTAAACCCGGCCCGTGGGTACCCGCCCACTCATATAATTAATTTTTTCGGTATATTTAATATTCTAAACAACTAATCTTATTTATGTTTGTGGAGACATGTCTAATTTTTTCTTTTTAATTGTGTAGAATGAAGTTGATGTTATGGAGTGGAGAGTAAAGAAACTTAATTGAAAGGAAGAAGTTTTCAATTAAACATGTTATTTATGAATAATTTGTGATTTGCTTCCATTTTCTTGAGTTTTCTATATTAGTGTTGAACAATTTGTATAGTTTATTTGTGATTTGCTTGAATTTTCTAGAATGGTGTTTTATATATGGATAATTTGTATTGAGAGATTGATACTTGACTTTAATTTTGATAAGAACTTGTAATTGTAATTTTTTTTACGACAAAACCCGTGGGTACCCATGAACCCGCGGATACCCAACGGGTTGGGTTGGGTTTGAGTTTTTCAAACCCAGTGGGTTTTACCCCGGGTTTTTTTCAAAGATAAACCCATGGGTTTGGGTTTGGGTTTGGCAAAACCCGACCCAACCCGACCCATTGCCATCCCTATTTTTGAGCATTCTCTCTACTATGCATCGGATCAGCCAGTTGACAGCTCTCAATGGGATTTTTTGGCTACTCTCCCTTCCTTCCCAGTGCCATCCACTACTCCTGCTCCCGGGCATGATGATCGTCCACCGACCCCGTCGCATACCAGTTCCTCCACCGATTTGTCCGGCTCTACCTCCCCTGTCACTAGTGTCTCTAGCTCCTCCTCAGATCATTCCGATCATGATAATGATGAGACTCCTCCCCTGCGTCGATCGGAACGTGTTGCTTCTGCACGACATTGGTTTCTGGCTCACAAATTGATGTTGCGTCAGCACCATTAATTTGAGGGAGGGTGATGGAAGTAAAAGGTTTAAGTACCTTTTTGTAATTAGCCATGTAAATATTTTCCTTTCTGACGTGGGTCAGGGCTTGGGCAGCAGCTGTGTATATATGTTGGTAGAGAGGTTTCGGCCAAACAAGGCTTTTGGTGAACGTGAATAAGAGATCGCAATCTTCTCCCGTGGACTAGTCTCGACGATCAACATCGTTGGGGAAACCACGTAATCTTGGTATTCTATGTTGATTATTTCTTAAGCTTGATACGATTGACAAGATGGAGTTAGATATAGTGATAACTCCTGGGTTTTGGATGCTTAGTGCAGCAATGGCCATAAGATTAGCATGCCCAACGTTGCGCTGGAAGTGAATCAACCCTATTAGGGTCTGATGTGAAGAATCCGACTTCCAGAGAGCCTTCATTAATAGGGAGAATCTCGGTGGCTCTTGGGTGACAGTTAGGAGGATTGATACTCCATGGCGCAAAGTCAATACGCACCATTGAGATGCCTAGGGTTAGGAGGATTTCAGCCTTTATATAGGTATGGGCAATTAAAAATAACAAAAACAACTTAAAACCCAAATTTCCGTCACACAGGTCAAGATACCCGGTTATACCTAAAAATACCTGGTCGGGTATTTATCCTCCAAGACCGGGGGGCCTTCTGCCCAAAAGAGATGGGTCGTTGCCAAAATAACCGGCCGGGGCCCCATAATACCTGGTCGGGTATTTGGCATTTTCCATGCCCTTCAGGTGCTGAGGCTGCATCACGACAGTTGCCACAACGACAGTTTTTTCGGTCGTTAAGTTTTGTCGACGGTTCCCTTGACGGTTGATGAGAAGTGTCGCGAAAGCATTTAAGCACAACGGGGTCAATGACATCCGCAATCCATCATTAAATTATTTAGCAACAATTTTTATCGTCACTAGGATTCCTGAAAACCGTCGCTAAATCACTTTTCTGTTGAAGTGTATAGTTAGTATATGGGGTAGTTATTACGGAATGAATTAATACACAATGTCTAGCTGGCAGTAATAATAACTCACTTAATGCTACTGTGTTCCTAAAATTACAATTTCGGAGTAATCTACGAGGCTATCATCCGTCCTTAAGCGATTAGCAAAAATTGTGTAAGATTACGATGAAATTCTAATTGAAGATCCCAAAAATCATGTCAGCAGCGAGCTCACTGTTGTCCCAACTGTTAGCACTCAAAACAAGGTAATATGAGATAATGTGGGATAATGTCCATCGACATTTCATTAATACTTGATAGCATTTTTTATTACTCTTTTTCAAAGATAGCAACACCCTATTGTGTATAAATCAGTAGCTTAGAACTTGTTTCATTTCAATTAAATAAAACTGAATTCCTACATGGTATCAGAGCCTGGATAGGCTGAAGATCCTAGTTCCTCTCTCAATACGATGTAGGTTTAGTATGTGGTGATCTTATGCAGGAATATGAGGCGGACCTGGGTGTGCATCATGCAGTTTGGATGCATATACACATGTGTTGCACCGTTGTTGTGGACCTCGACAATTTGAGGATGCAGCTGCCGATAATGTCGTTCAACTGAGGAACTAAAGCTAGTGAGAGCGTAGGGTGAAGGTCGATTGAGGTACAAACGTTGGGAGTAGCGTAGGGCGAAGGTCGACTGAGGTATTAGCGCAGCAGAAGCGAGGAGTGAATGTTGACGTCGAGTGTTGCAACACATGCTGTGGAGAGAAGCATTCTTCACCAGCACAAGGACGTGCTGCATTATGAGTGGTGGAGAATGTCGTGACCCGAAATGTCGTGACCATGATGACCGTCTGAAGAACGCTGCCATCTAGTTGTCTTGCCACAAGTGGGGTAAATGAGGCGACTCTAGCGATAAGACATTGTCTTCCTGCGCATCATTTTGGCCGAGTCAGGATGTGGCTATGTCTGGGATCGTTCCAAGCAAAGGCACAACTGGTCGGAGGCTATTGTTGTCTCCCTGATGAGCCCAAGGTAGGGCGACCAGTTGGCATGCGTATGCGGAGAGGATAGTCTTGAGGATCGAGTGCACCTCAAGACGCCGAACGGGCTTGACTCGCACGAAACTACACTGCGAATTAATCCCGACTAGAGCCAAAGTTTTTAAACTCTAGGCGGGTGCAGTATAGGGAAAGTATTTAAATTGTCAACCCGGGTCGGTCCATGTACCCCTATTTCAATCGCTTAAGTTGTTATCTAGGAAAACGGTTTTGGGTTTAAAACTATGAGAACTACAAATGAAAAAAACCAAGTAAAGTAAATCGAGGGGAACTCTATATGAGAGGACCTCACTCGGGTATTGCTTCCCCCTAACTAACAATTAAGACTTGGAGAATCCGTGTTTGGCTAGGGGGTCATAAATCGCAGGGAAGTCTAACAAGCAGCCAAAGAAACCATCTTAACCTCTAGGTTAAGGAATGGGATGCGACCCAAGCCACTAATGTGACCCTCTCAACCTATCCACTAGGGACTGTTTAGAGTTCACCCTCGAATTGGAGTTTGGACGGCCACCCACAACCAAACCCTAAGTGCTAATGCAAATTAGGAGGTTTTCCCTTTAAGTAACCTAGAATATGAGGCATTGAATGCCATAGGAAACCCATCTCTGATAGAGCCTCTTAAGTTAAGGAGGTTTCTCTCTAAACTATCTTAGGAGGCATTGAATGCCCAAGGAAACCCATCTCGAATGAGCCTCTTAGGTTAGGGAGGGTTCTCTCTAAACTAGTTTAGGAGGCGTTGAATGGCGAAAGAAACCGAGCCTCTTGTGTAAAGAAGGTTTCCTCTCTAAACTAGCCTAGGAGGCATGAAATGCCCAAGAACCCCTTCTCATTATTGAGCCTCTTAATCTAAGAATGTTTCCCCTCTAAACTAGCCTAGGAGGCATGAAATGCCCAAGAACACCCAATTAACCTCATAAACTACGGAGGTCTCCTCTCTAAGCTAGGTTAGAATGACAATTAGATTGATAGGCTTTCACACAACACAATCAATTTTGAATAATACCTCTACATTCACATCAAAAAATAACCATACACAAAATCATTCAATTCATACAAGCATTCACATAATAGTAGCTAGGGTTTACAAAACCCAAGTGAATAGGTAGGCTAATCCATAGCTAGGCAAAGGAAAACAACAAAAAAGAGAGAAAGAACCATTGAGAGGTGGAAATCTTCCTCCCTTATTGCTTGAATCTAACTTGAGAAGAAGAAATCTTCAATCCCCTATCTTGAATTGAGCCCAATCTCCTACTTCCTCCTTTGAGTGTCACTTTCTCTCTCTAGAATGGGAAGGGGAAACACTAATTTCTCACTAGAAACCCTCTTTATTCTGAAAACTAAAACCCTACCTAAAGCTTCCTCTCTTCTTCCTTTCAGCTCTCCATTTATACTGAGATTGCGCCCAGTTCACGGCCTTCCAGTTCATGGACGTGAACACCTAAACGCGTCCATGAACTTTGTGTCATGGGTCAAAATGCAGCACTTCACTCCCGGATTTCACGGTTTGTGCTTACAGTTCACGGTTTTAGCGACCGTGAACTGCCTTGTTGTTAGGAACCTCCGGAACCCCTCTGGATGATTCTCTGTTCACAGTTTGTGGTTCCAGTTCACGATCCTAGCGACCGTGAACTCGCAGCTCTGACCGTGAATTGCGGCTGGTTCCTGGACGCCTGTGCTTCACTATCACGGGCTTTGGACTTTTCTTCGGTTTTTGCGCTTTTTGATCTTCAATCATCCCAAAACTCGTCATTCACCCTTCCACATGTGCGAAGACCTGAAATGTATCAAAACAAGCACAATCTAGAGTGATATATGTCGAGGAACGATGAAATGCAAAGCCAAACTATCAAGAAATGAGGTGCAAAATGTGTACAATTGGACCCGAATCAGGGATTTGTAAGTCTCGTCCTGTGACAAGTTGTATCATCAATCGGATTCAATCTGGCCTTCCTATCCTGTTTTGGGGAGAATGCATACTTACAGCTGCATATATCATCAATAAGATTCTCTCCGCAGTCCTCAAGAATCAAACTCCTTATGAGGTACTTTTTGGCCATTCTCCATCTTACGACAATATGAAAGTATTTGATTGCTTGTCATATGCCCATGACAATCATCGGGGAAAAAAACAAGTTTGCTGAAAGGGGGAGTAAAGGTGCTTTCCTAAGTTATCCTCATGGCCAAAAGAGCCACAAGATTTACTTACTTGAGCAAGAAAAGATAGTCATCTCACGAGATGTCATCTTCCAAGAGGCCATTTTTTCAATTCAAGAAATACAGATCCCCAATCCACCAAAATCAACACCTCTATGTACAAATTGGACTCTTGGTCAAACCAGTTCACCCAACCTATTTACTTCATACGAATCACTTGAAACCCCAATGGAGCTTCCCTCGGAAATAGAAATCACTCCTCTGTCACCCGACAATTCCTAGCAAGTAGAAGAAACCACATTGTCGACACTTCTACCCTTACTTTGTCTTCTGATGCCCCTCCGCTCCGTAGTGATCGCCAACGCTGCCAAACTACTACTCTGCAAGGATTTGACATGTCTCCCCCACCGTCCCTTGTCGTCAATGAGTTGATTCCTCCAGTCACTTCTTCTGAGGTATATCCTATGGCAAACTATGTCTCCTATGAACGTATTTCTTCACATCATGTTGCTTTTCTCTCGGCCATCTCCTTTGTGGATAAGCCTAAAACTTACAAAAAGGCATCAAAATATTCTTATTGTCGAGCGGCTATGCAAAAGGAAAGCACTGCTTTAGAAGCGAATCACACTTGGATGCTCACACCCCTTCAATGCAGAAAATGTGCCATCGACTCTTGGGTGTACAAAATCAAATTTCAGCCCAATGGTGAGGTTGAGCGCTACAAGGCGCGACTAGTAGTTAAAGGCTTCACATAAATTTCTCGCATTAGATTTTCATGAAACATTTGCTACCGTTGCAAAGCTCGTCACGGTGCTTTGTCTCATCGCGGTTGTTGCATCCCACCAGTGGCCTCTACATTAGCTCGACGTTAACAACACATTTCTTCATGGTGACCTCGACGAAGAAGTATATATGAAGGTACCAGAAGGATTTCGTCTCCCTGGAGACACAAGGGTTTGCAAGCTTGGTCGTTCCATATACGGCCTTCGTCAAACTTCCCGTAACTGGCATGCCAAATTAACTTTGGTTCTCTTGCGTCGTGGCTTCCGACAATCCCATGCCGATTACTCACTTTTCACCGCCATCAAAGGTGCATCATCAGTCTTTGTTCTACTTTATGTTGACGATATAATCTTAACATGAGATGATCCATCCCTCATTGCCCACGTTAAGTCATGCCTTGATACTGAGTTCGAATCAAAGACCTAGGACCACCCAAATATTTCCTTGGGATCGAAGTTGCTCATTCACCCAACGGAATTGTCCTCAGTCAACGCAAATACACCCTCAACATTCTCTCGGATAGTGGTCTGACTGGCAGTCATCCTAATGCCTTCCTGATAGAGAAAAATCATAAGCTGGCATTGGCGGACACTCCGTGTGATGATCCCAAACCCTACCATCGTCTTATCGGTTGCCTACTTTATTTAATAGTCATTAGACCAGGCTTTCAGTATGTTGTCAACTTCTTATGTCAATTTGTTGGTAATCCTAAGCAGGAACACATCACGGCAGGCCACCGGGTCCTACGTTATCTCAAACGGTCACTAGGCCAGGGTTTATTTTTCCCATCCTGTAATCTTCTCACTCTACAAGCTTATTGTGAAGTTGATTGGGGTGGCTTCCTGCTCACTCGCCGCTCCACGACAGGCTACATCCTCTACCTTAGTCAAGCTGTTGTTTCATGGCGATCCAAAATGCAACAAGTGGTCTCTCGTTCCTCAGGTGAAGCAGAAACTCTATTGTAACAATCAAGCTTCTATTCACATCGCCAACAATCTTGTTTTCCATGAACGCACTGTTACGTAGATGCGCCGTAGGGGCGGAATTCTACGTACTGGATCTTTACTTCTCCGGACTTAAGGATACGATTCTCGACGTTCTCGAGTAGAGGATCTCCTTAATGGCGAGAACAACCCCAAAATAACTAAAAAACTACTAAACTGAACGAAAGAAATAATCAAAGCAAACAAACCTAAATTGGGTTCCAATCTTCTCATACCATTATTCATAGACAATGTCTCTATTTATAGAGTTACACAACCAAATCTCATTCCTTCTCACCCAAGGCTCGAGCCTCTCTCCTTATCCTTATCCTACTAGAATTCCCTTTTTTCCCCTACAAGAAACATTAATTAAATACTAACACATCTCCTAATCCAACTAGAATGACTATTATAATTATTAATAATAATATTCCCCAATATTAGGGCTGTAACTGTGGCCCTTACTACCCATCAGCCCAGCCCGGCCCGGCCCAACCCTTTGGGCCGGGTAGGGTAAATTAGTCTTTAGGGCCAAAATAGGGTCGGGTTATATTCTGACCCTAAAGGGTAGGGTATTTTTGGGCTTTACCCTTAAAACCCATTCAGACCCATTTTAACCCATTTTAACCCTAAATTCCTAATTACCCACCCCAACCCATTTCGGCTATCATCTCCAACCCAGCACCTGCCGCCGCATGCCCGCATCTCCTTCATCCTCTGCGCCGGTCCAGCACTCGGGTTCGCCCTCCGCCGCCGCCCTTCCCTGCCCCCCGCCGCCGCAGCTTCCCTTCCCTGTTCTCACTCCCTGTCCTCTCCTCGGCGTGACTGTACTCGCACGACCCAGCTCGTCGAAGGAGAAGCTCCTGGAGGAGTAGCAGAAGCTCTCCGTTTCGTCGACGACGCCGTCTTCTCCTTCCTCCTCCTCCTTCTCGTCTCAGGGGCGACCACGGCGCTGGGTTTTTTCACATCCGCAGGAGATTGATGGGTGTGGAGGGAAAATAGACCCAACCCAGCTCTGAATCGGATCCCAGCTTCTCTGCTCCCCAAACCCAGGTTCGACTCACTTTTGTTTGCTTACGATCCGCAAAATCCCAGAAAGGGGAAAGCTCAAGATCCCCTCCAACAAAGAATCTAACATGGTTTGGCTGTTTGAGCAGAAGGATTTGAGAATTGAAGGCCGAATCATTGTGAGTGGCTTCCCAACTACTGATTACTGACTGCTTAGATTCTTGTCTCTACAGTATTGAATTGTTATGTTCTTGTTTTAGTTAGTTTATTGGATAGCTTGAATACCACCTTGCTACCAGTTTGTAAGGAGAATTTATGTGATTAGCTAGAAATTTTGAACTTTAGTTTGTGGAACAAGGGCAAGTTTGGTGGCTGAGTTTGCATTCTTTGGCTTTATGCTTTAGGCAAGTTGCAAGCCTGTTTGGTACTTGTGTTAGTTCATGGGGGCAGCAGAAACTCAGACAAGTTTGTTTTCATGACTCATTTATCAGCCACCAAGTTTTCCAGACGAGCTCATTCTAGCCAGTTGCCATATATAAGATTTATGTTTTCCCCTTGACCCTTTCATGGTGAGATCCCATTTTAGATCCGGCCCATGTCCTGGTTAGTGTTCTAGCAAATTACCAGCTGTAAGTGAAACTGTTTCGAAGCTTTTAGGGCTGCAAAAAACTCATATACCTTGAGGATAAGTATGCCTGTTCGATGTTTCCACGTCCCCTTCTGCTCTGTCTCTTGAGCGACACGGACCATCCATGATGCAAGCTCATTCTAGCCAGTTGCCATATATAATATTTATGTTTTCCCCTTGACCCTTTCATGGTGAGATCCCATTTTTGATCAGTTAACATGTTAGATTCTTTGTTGGGGAGCATTGGGTTTGCTGGTTTTATTATGTGATTAGTTAACTTTTGGGGGTGGGGAGTGAGATTATGAGAGTTTATTTTTTTGTTGTAATTTTTTTTACTGTGTATGTGTGGTGATATTTATTTGTTCATTTAGTTATGGTGTTGGTGGGTGATGGAAATTCTTGAAATTTGATCAAAAATAAAATAAAAAATAAGAAAAAGAGTAATTATTAAGGTTGTTTTGTAACAACTGTGTTCCTGTGATCCATGATGTATTTAGTGTAAACAAATGAAAAAAGAAAGTGTCTATTTCTAACATGGTTTGTGTTTGAATGTAGGACTTGAAATCTTAGCCTTCTCAAGTCTAGTGCTGGGGGCTTCTTAGGCGATTTGATCAAATGGAACTTTGAGAAGTTCTTGGTGGACAAGAACGGTAAGGTTGTCGAACGTTATCCGCCAACAACATCGCCTTTCCAAATCGAGGTACTTGTTTGCATCAAATCGAGGTACTTGTTATGGATTATTGGTGCAGAGTTTTCAAGCTAATTAGTATTTGATAATTGTGCAGGTAATCCTGACGCCTACTCATCTGGCGATTAGTGGTGTTAAATGCTTAACATGAAGAGATATGCTTAGTGGTGTTAAATGATGAATATTTTATAATTATGGATGAATTTAGTATTTTGATTTTGCATGTACATATGAGATAATATTACCAAGCCGATATTGGTCCTACACCCGGGCCCACCTTGAACCTTTTAGGGTCTTTTTTGCGAAGAACGAATGAGTCATGCCGATGGGTTATGCCCACGGGAGACCACTTGTCTTCACAGCCCATCCTTGTAATTAGATCAATTACCCAACTACAACCACATGCATTTGATTGTTCGTCATGAGACCATAGTATTGACCACCTTTTAGGTTAGATCCAGCCATGACTAGATAGATGGTTTTATTTTTCGAAACATAGTTTTGCATGCATCTATGTTATGTACGACAATGTATATGAAATGTATCATCATCTGAATATTGTAGTTTAAGACAACCCAACAAGTGGAATAACAATTAAAAAAATCCAGATAAAATTCAAAAATCCACACATGGTGTAACTAGAAATAATACATGTATTTGTGAGATTAAGTCGTTTTTTGGGGTTATATTGAACGAGATTAAGTCGTTTTTATACCTTTACAACAAAAACACAATCTAAACCCAATACATCAATTTGAAGAATCACAACTTCCAAACGACCCCTAAGTAATTGAGGCTTAGTCCCATATGGATTTCAGGTTTTTAACCACTCTTTATATTTGTGTGATTTTTAGATTTGAAATTATGGACGAAGCAACTAGTAACAATCCCATGGCTAGCTCTACCGGCACACCTTCCGAAAGAGTTCTGCCAACGAATGTTAGTGAGAGTGAAGAAGGTGCATTCGGAACTTCAGATGTGTGGCCACACTTTACAAGAATGAATTGGTCGGATAAGCCAAATAGACTTGCTGGTTGCAAATACTGTCCAAAGCAATTGAAGTGTGCATCTACTTCTGGGACTAGTAGTTTGAGAAGACATTTGCAAAGATGTAAAGTATACCCGTATAGTGATGTTAACTTGAAGAGTAATAGAACTCCTAACGTTCAGGCAACTGGTGTTCATGGTACTAGCAGTGCATCTCCCTCTTTTGTAGCTCAAGCATATGACCCAACTGTCTCAAGAATGAAGCTTGCTAGAATGATTATCATAGACGAGTTAGCTTTTAGACATGTTGAGCGTGAAGGATTTCGTGATTTCGTCTACTCACTAAGACCCGAGTTTCATATTCCTTCTAGAATCACTGTAGCAAAAGATTGTTTCAAGTTGTTTTTGGCTGAGAAGGAAAAGTTGAAAAGTTTCTTTAAGCAATCACAAATCAGAGTTTGTCTAACAACTGATATTTGGGCAAGTAGACATCATCTGGATTATATGAGTCTCACTGCCCACTTCATTGACCATGATTGGAGGATGCAAAAAAGGATTATCAACTTCTCTTCTATTCCTAATCACTCGGGTCAAACAATTGGGAAGACGGTTGAAAAACATTTGCTTAGTTGGGGGATTGATAGGGTCCTAACTGTAACAGTGGATACCGCAAGTTCTAATGATGTGGGCATGTCATATTTGAAGAAAAGAATTAACAACTGGAAGGGAAGTGTCTTGAAAGGACAACATCTCCATATGAGATGTTGTGCTCACATATTGAATTTGACCGTGAAAGATGGATTAAAGGATGTTGATGATTCAATCTATCGTATTCGATCGGCAGTCAGATATGTTAGATCATCGAACTCTAGGATGCAGAGATTTAAAACTTGTGCTCATGAAGAGAAGTTAGAGACCAAAAAACTTGTATGTTTAGATGTGGAGACTAGATGGAACTCTACTTTCATGATGTTGGAGTCGGCTTTGCAATTTCAAAGGGCATTTGAGAGGTTAGAGGAGGAGGATCCCAAGTATAAAGTTGAGCTTGAGAAGTTGAAAGGGACTCCAAAGGAGTTGGACTGGTCTTATGTGGAGTCTCTAGTTCCATTTCTGAAGATATTTTATGATGCTACAATGAAAGTTTCGGGATCTTTGTATGTCACAAGCAATGATCTCTTTCATGTAGTATATGGCATCGCTTGCATGCTTAAAAAGGAAACTTCATCTAAAGTGTATGGTCAAAAAGTCATGGCAAAGAGAATGAAAGCTAAGCATGACAAGTATTGGGGCAATTTGGACAATATTAACCCTTTGTTATTTATTGCTGTGGTTCTTGACCCGAGATACAAGCTAGAATATGTGGTTTTTGCACTTGATGAAGTTTATGGGAAAGATAATGGGGGAGATTGGACCAAGGAGGAGTTGCATAATAAGGTGAAGGGTTTTCTCGATGACATGTTCAAGAACTATTCAGAAATGAGAGGGGTTATTTGTGGAAGTTCTTCAAGAAGTGGGGGGAGTGTAGAGCCAAATGACGAGAACGAGGAGTGTGAAAATGTTGAGGATTATCTGAAGAGAAAATTTAAAAGAAAGAGAATAGAAGACAGAGCTGGAGAAACTACTATTTCGGAACTTGAGAGGTATTTAAAGGCAAACATTGAGGATGATGAGGATAAGAATTTTGATATCTTAGCGTGGTGGAAGAAGCACTCTAGTGAGTATCCGATATTGGGTTTGATGGCTAAAGATGTGTTGGCGATTCCAGTATCTACTGTTGCATCCGAGTCCGCTTTCAGTACCGGTGGACGCGTTCTAGATGCATTTCGGAGTTCTTTGACTCCCTTGGTCGTTGAAAGTTTGATTTGTGGTCAGAATTGGCTTCGATCGAGTACTCTTCCAATTGATATGGAAGAGAAGTTTGAGGAAATTGAAGAACTTGAGCAAGGTATGAATTTTATCAACAATGTGGTTTTAACACTTTATCATTTGTTTATACTATTATTAATTTATTTGTGGTTTTGTTAATTTTGCAGAGTTAAAGGAGTTTTGCTTGGATGATAGTACTATCATGAGTGATTTGGTTGATGATGATTGAAAGATGATATATTTGATATTATCAGCGATGTATTTGATGAATTGCGAAATTGTGTACTTTTTTTTACGTACTTTGCATTTTTTTTGTTTGATTTGGATTTATTTTAAGGTAATTTTGACTTTGTAGATGTAATTTTCATTTTGTTTATTTGATTTGGATTTATCGTAAGGTAATTTAGACTTTTTAGATGTAATTTGCATTTTTTTTATTTGATTTGGATTTATCGTAAGGTGATTTAGACTTTTTAGATGTAATTTTAATTTTTTGGAATTGATTTTGATTTTTTCGAATTAATTAGGATTTTTGATATAGGAATTTGGACTAACTTAAATTTTCTGGAATTAGTTGGAATTTTTGTAATCAAACTTTTATTTTTTGAATTAGTTTAAATAATTTCTTTATTTAATTTAGATTATTTTTGTTATGAACTCATTTAAATTTTCTAGTATATACCTGCAATTTTTTGAAATTTAATTTGATATTAAATAATTAAGTGGGCTAATATTGTATAAAAAGAAGTTGGGCCGACCCTATGGCCCGACCCGACCCAGCCCAGCCCGACCCAACAGGGCCATACAGGGCCAAATGAGAATAGGGTCGGGCCGGGTCGGGCCAAATATTTGAGCATACAGGGCTGGGTTTTTTTGGGTAGTGACAGGGTCAGGGCTGGGTTTGGCCCAGTTTCACCCCTACCCAATATAGACTTCATATGAAGTAATAAGAAAAGATACGCAAGCCCAGTAATTAATGAAATGTTACGATGGCTTGATCTCGTAACATCCCTCCCCCCTTAAGCGCGACCTTGCCCTCAAGGTTGGTAGAATGATCATACTTGCTTCAACTGGGATCGATGTAGAAGAACCTTCTCCACTGATTATTGATGACAATGAGCGAGTGATGATGTAGCTTGCGCTTGCGGTACTTCCAATTGCGCTCGACCACTCGCACAAAGCTCCTATCACCGAAAACGTCAGTCATAGTGTCGACGCCGTACCACAATCTCTCCATTAATTCCTCGCCTCGCAAACCTGGGTGCTCCTGCGTTCCACCTATAATTGCGAGCCCAGAATGTGGCGGTCCAACCCCATACAGCAAAGCTCCCGTGAGTACACCCATTTTCGGCCCAATGCATCCCAGAACCAACCCCGTACGCACCGCCACAGGTCCATGCGGGCCTCCTCTAAGGATCGAACTTGCTCCAGCTGCATATTCACCATTCAGCTTCAACTCCAATTGTTCCTTCATCCCAGGCGCACGATCTTTTGGAGAAAAAGATTCCGTCACGGCGACATCGACGGCGGTTCTATCAGCTTGCAACTTTGACATCCACGGTGTGGTGGCGATTGGAACGACCGGATCGATAGTGATGGGATTCGCCGCATCATATCTGGTGGAGAGCTCCGCCAATCTTTGTTCCCAGCTCTGTAATGTCGCGCTCGTAGTCGACGGCTCGCTGGTGGCGATATTGGAAGTCCGTATCGGCTGGTCTTCTCCCTCCACAAGAGACGAACATTGAATGGGCCAAGTTCGTTGTATTTCAAGCTCGCGAGGGTATTTAGGAAGCACTAGAGCTGAAGTTGACAGCGAAGATGTCAACAATCCGAACTCCTCAGTTTGCGATGATGGTATGGCGGAGGCGATCGACCCATTAGAACCGATAGCGCCGGGAGCCTCCATGTTCCTGGCAGAGAGCTTTGCTATTTTTCGGTCCCAACTCTCTTGCCACTCCTTTAATGAAATTTGCTCAGAGGGAACGACAGTAGAGGGCTCCGCTAGCTCTCCCGTGGTTGACGGCATTATGACTTCAGGATAGGTTTGTGCACCCGCCGAGTTTTGTAGATGCTGATCGGCTTTCTCCTCGCCATGGATCCCTTGCGGCATCTTTTCCTAAGGAGAATGCCATTGAAGATCAAGAAAGCCTTGAAGTTGACTCCGATCAACCGCGACAAGCTGAGGATATGGGTGACGATCATGTTTAACCGTCCTTGCCGCTTCCGAAGCTCTAGCAGCCAAGCTTTCCAAGTCTTGATAGTAGGCTGGAGCATCATGATAATAATACGGCCATGGAGGGTGATGTGAAGACGGTAGCGGACGTAACAGAGACGGATAGCTAGGGCAGCCAACGACGCGACGAGGAAGGGTCTCCTCGTAACTCCGTGCCCAAGGCGCGTAACCCTCTCCTCCTGGATGTTGCGTGAAAATCGGAGCTACGGCGGCGGGTGGTGAAGTTGTAGGAAAACGCGTCAACGGAAGCTCCCAATCCGTAATAGACATCGTGGTTGGAGATAAGGTTAATCTCTCCCTTACTGGGTCGATTGTTGATGACATTGGCGGTGCGGCTTCTAGCACCATTAGCGGTGGAGAAGAAGCTAAGGTTAGCTCTTCCGTTGTGGCCTTTGTTGATACGATGAGGACGTTGGCGGACGGTGTTGAATTCGGAGCTAAATTTAGCTCGGTGGTGGCGGCAACGATTGGTGGAGAAGTAACGCTCTCCAACTCGGTAGTTGGCAACCTCATGGAGTCGATGCGATCGGGGCAAAACCTCTCCACATATCGGTTCCACGTAGCGACCAATTCTCTTGCTCTAATACATTCAATCGTCATGGTTTTGCGGTGCCGGAGAACCGGGCTCTGATACCAACTGTTACGTAGATGCGCCGTAGGGGCGGAATTCTGCGTACTGGATCTTGACTTCTCCGGACTTTAGGATACGCTTCTCGACGCTCTCGAGTAGAGGATCTCCTTAATGGCGAGAACAACCCCAAAATAACTAACAAACTACTAAACTGAACGAAAGAAATAATCAAAGCAAACAAACATAAATTGGGTTCCAATCTTCTCATACCATTATTCATAGACAATGTCTCTATTTATAGAGTTACACAACCAAATCCCATTCCTTCTCACCCAAGTCTTGAGCCTCTCTCCTTATCCTTATCCTACTAGAATTCCCTTTTTTCCCCTACAAGAAACATTAATTAAATACTAACACATCTCCTAATCCAACTAGAATGACTATTATAATTATTAATAATAATATTCCCCAATATAGACTTCATATGAAGTAATAAGAAAAGATACGCAAGCCCAGTAATTAATAAAATGTTACGATGGCTTGATCTCGTAACACGCACCAAGCATGTTGAAATGGATTATCATTTTGTCCGTAAACGGGTCCAAAGTCAAGACATCTGTCCACTTAAAGTCAGTTTTCGTGATCAAGTTGCTGACCTTTTCACCAAAGGCCTTGGATCAGATCGCTTCCATTACCTTCTTTGCAGCTACCCGTTCGTGACCTTTACGCGCCAGCTTGAGGGAAGTATTAAAGATCACAAAAACCATATGAGCTGGCAGCTCACTGCTTTTCCCACTGTTAGCATTCAAGACTATATAATATGAGATAATGTGGGATAATATCCACCTACATTTCATTAATAATTTATAGCATTTTTAATTCGTCTTTCTCAGAGACGACAACACCCTATTCTGTATAAATCAGTAGCTTAAAAGTTCATTTCAATTCAATTCAATAAAAATGAATTCCTACAGTTCTCGATAATTAATAAATGAAAACGGACTCATGCATATGTATTGTTGCCCAGGATCGGCTTTCCATACGGAAGGAAAAGGCCATGAAGCTAAAAGCAATAGAGGTACATGCATGCTGGGCAAGAAAGAGGAAAGGGGAAACCATCTCCTCTGCCATGGAAATTCCATCCAATTTTGCAATTAATAAAAAAATTAAAATGTAAAGAAATTATATCCACTTATCGACGGTCTCTCGGACGGCCGATTTGTCCGTCCCATTTATATCACTTAACGACGACCAAAGCCAACCGACGCTAGGGAACCGTAGACATAATTGATTTTCCTTGTAGTGAGAAATGAGCTTCTGGATGAGCACCTTGATAGAGATATAATTTAGAATAGAACCCATATCATTCTACAGAAGACCATGTTCACACCATCACCATTATTTCCCTCCACCACTGCTCTGCTCTCGCCATCTATCCATCTTCAGAGAACCATGTGATAGCTTTTACTCTCCTTATCTTCTGCCTACTACACTTATAACCATCTACTTATTTTACTGTTTGAATGCATGTATATATATAGATAGCTTGTACTATTGTATCAACTCAATAGAAACAGATTCCATCAATAGAATTACTCTTTACATACTTCCACATGGTATCAGAGCACAGAAGCACAAGTGCTCCGATCCCTTAACCTAGCCCCAAATCTCCAAGCCACACAATCTGCTATTTTTCTTGCTTCTTCTCCTTCCTTCTCTTCGACAACAACAACTTCCAAAAACCCCCAACTCACCGACCCAAATAGAAAACAACCACCCCAAGCCGGCCGCACATCTTCTCCGACTTCTCCACCGAATTGGGAGATAGATACAACATTTTTTTTTAAATCCTTCCTCTCTATTAATTAACATGTCTGATTCCCCATCAAACGGCGACGGCTCTGTGGTGCTCCCACTCACCGGCGACGACAATCACGTCGTCTCTCTCAATCCGGCTTCACAGCTCCCCACGAAGTTAAACAAAAATAACTTCCCTCAGTGGCGTGCACAGCTGCTAACTCTTCTTCGTGGTCTGGATTTGCTGTCATTTGTTGATGGCACAAAAACAGCACCGGCAGAAGACGCTCCTGGACGCAATCGGTGGTATCGTCAAGATCAATTGATCTTACATGCTATATTGTCCTCTGTATCTGATGTGGTGTCTCCCTATATCTCGGCATCAATCACTGCCCGTCAAGCATACTCCGTTCTTGAGAGAATGTATGCAGGAAATTCTCGATCTCGGATCATTGGTTTGAAGACCCGGCTTGTGCAAGAAAGACAAGGCAACTGTTCTGTCTCTGCTTTTCTCCAGGAGATGAGAACCATATGCACTGAGCTAGCTCTCGTTCAAGCACCAGTTGCTGATGAAGATCTTGTCCTTAACATTTTACGAGGGATGAACTCTGAATTTGGCCCTCTCGCTGCTGCCCTTCGTGCTCGTGAGAACCCGATTGATGTCGAAGATCTCCATGACAGATTGGTGGAGTTTGAAACTGACCTTGCTGCCAACCGACACTCTCCCACAACAGCCTTTTCTATTCATCGTGGGAGTGGTGGTGTACGAGGAGCAGCGCGTGGCCGTGGCTTCTCTCCTTCCAAGCAGCCCTCTCATCAAAGGCAATTTCAGCACCCTCAACAAACTCCTCATCGGCAATTTTATCAAGGACAGTATCCCTCTTCCCTTCAATCAATTCAACACCACCAACAACCTTCCCGTGGCAATATCATTGACTTTACTAGTCATCAACACAGTGCTGGTCGTGGTGGAAGAGTGAGGATATTTTGTCAGTTCTGTGACAAACCCGGGCACACTGCAAAAGAGTGCTACAGTCTTCATGGACGCCCTCCTGCTCAAGCTTATCACACCTCTGCTGCTCCTTCCAGTCCCGGTTGGCTAATGGACTCCGCAGCGACCAACCATATCACCCCAGACCTTGGCAATCTTTCTCTTTACACAGACTACAATGGTCCGGATGAGGTTCTTGTCGGCGACGGTACAGGTTTGAAAATAACACACATTGGAAACTCTACTATCTATGCATCTGCTGCTTCTTTGCAACTCAAGGATGTTCTTTGTGTTCCTGCCATTCAGCAACGTTTACTGTCTGTTGCTAAATTATGTAAAGCTAATCCAGTCTCAGTGGAGTTTTTCTCTGATTGTTTTGTTGTGAAGGACCTGTCCACGGGGGCGTAACTACTCCGAGGCCAGAATAAAGGGGATGTGTACGAGCTGCCACCGGATGTAAAGACCGTCCGCTTAGCACTTGCCACTACTACAACTTCATCGACTGTCTGGCACAATCGACTGGGACATCCACATCCTAGGCTGCTCTCTCGTGTTTTGCGCTCTCAAGCTCTTCCTGTTTCCATTTCTTCGGCTTCCTTTTCTTGTGATTCCTGTTTGGTAAACAAAACTCATAAGCTTCCTTTTTCAGTGTCTACTTTAAGTAGTTCAAGACCATTTGATTTGTTATACATGGATGTCTGGGGTCCTTCGCCAATCTGCTCCATTGATAATTTTTCATATTACTTGGTCATCGTTGATCACTTTTCCCGCTACACTTGGCTCTATCCTCTCAAATACAAGTCTGATGTCTCTGACACTTTTATCACTTTCACACGTCTGGTTGAAAACTACTTTCATACTTCTATTCGTCGAGTCTTTACTGATGGTGGGGGTGAATTTCAGAAACTACGATCATATCTTCAAAATAGAGGCATATCTCATCTTCTAACTGCTCCTCACACCCCGGAGCATAATGGTTTAGCAGAACGCAAACATCGTCATGTTGTTGAAACAGGTCTTACACTCATGCATTGTGCACATCTCCCCAGTTCTTTCTGGTCTCATGCCTTTCAGTCAGCCGTGTACCTTATCAACCGTCTTCCATCTACCTCTCTCCATAATCAGACACCATATTTCACTCTTTTTAATGAGTCTCCAAATTATTTTAAACTCAAAAGTTTTGGATGTCTTTGTTATCCGTGGCTCCGCCCGTACACTTCTCATAAGTTAGCCCCTCGTTCTCGACCATGTATTTTTCTTGGCTACTCCACGAACCAAAGTGCATATAAATGTTTTGATCCAGTTGAGTGTCGTGTCTTTGTTTCTCGACATGTTCAGTTTGTCGAAACTACTTTTCCTGGTCTTCCCCCTAGTTCTGAGTCCTCCTTGTCTTCATCAGAGTGGCTTGCCTCCACCACTCCGACTGTGCAGCTTGTCCCTCTTTCTATTTCCACGACGCCTCACCCTCCCAGACAGCCAACTACTGAAATAGTCCCCTCTTCATCAACACATCCGGGCATCGCTTCTGCTCCTGCTCGTACACAACCTACATCGCCATCCCCTTCTTCTGCCTCCGAGAAGTCTGCCTCCCCACGGCCAGCTCCTTCACCGCCCACGCCACCACCATCACCTGCTGTCCTCCCACTGCCCTCAGCTCCACCTCTTCGGATGGTGACTCGCAGTCAACATGGTATTTTCAAGCCTAAAAAGATGTTTACTGCTCAGGTATCTTCTCATTTTGAACCTACCTCGGTTAAGCAAGCTCTTGCCGATCCTCGTTGGCGTGCCGCCATGCTACAGGAATTGTCCGCCCACACCTCTAATGGCACTTGGTCACTAGTCCCTCCAGCTTCCACCCAAAACCTTGTTGGTTGTCGCTGGATTTTTCGAATAAAGTACAAGGCGGATGGTACCGTTGATCGATATAAGGCTCGATTAGTGGCCAAGGGCTTCAATCAACGGCCAGGCATTGATTTTCATGCTACTTACAGCCCAGTACTTAAACCTGTCACGGTTCGGACAGTGTTCCACATTGCTCTCTCACACCAATGGCCTATCTTCCAGTTTGATGTCAACAATGCCTTTCTCCAAGGCTCTTTAGAAGAGGAAGTCTTCATGGCTCAACCACCAGGGTTTCTCAATACCAAAACCCCTGACTTTGTGTGCCGTCTCCATCGTCCTATCTATGGACTTCGACAAGCTCCTCGCTCGTGGTATTTGTCATTGTGCAGTTTTCTTGAAAGTTATGGCTTCGTCAAAACGCAGTCCGATGCGTCCTTATTTGTCTACCATCATGATGGGGTCTTGCTCTACTTCCTTGTCTATGTTGATGATCTTCTTCTCACAGGGAATGATTCTACTTTGCTCAATCGATTTCAAGAGCATCTTGCCTCTCGCTTCTCACTAAAACAACTAGGCGAGCTGAATTATTTTTTGGGTATTGAAATCCTATCCGGTCCCTCTGGTTTTCTCCTATCCCAACAGAAGTATATATCCGATGTTCTTGACCGTTTTCAGATGGCTGATGCTAAGCCTTCTCCAACTCCGCTCTGCACGTCAGCCAAACTTATGCTTCATGATGGCTCTGCCCTTATTGATGCCACACTTTACAGGCAAGTGCTCGGTGCACTTCAGTACTTACTTTGCACTCGTCCTGATATCGCATTTGCCGTCAACAAACTATCTCAGTTCATGCATGCACCATCCCAACTTCATTGGCAGTCTGTCAAGCGTCTATTGAGGTATCTACAGGGTACTCGTCAGCTTGCTTTACAGCTTAGACACTCCACTTCTCTTACACTAGAAGCGTTTGCTGATTCTGATTGGGCCGGAGATCCTAATGATCGCCACTCGACCATGGGCTACCTTATTTATCTTGGAGGTAATCTTGTTTCTTGGAAGTCAAAGAAGCAACGTTCTGTTGCCCGCTCTAGCACCGAGGCTGAATATCGAGCTCTTGCCCATGCCTCCGCTGAACTTGAATGGTTGCAAAATTTATTAATCGAGCTTCATCATCGCCCTCCCAATCCTCCTGTCCTCTATTGTGATAATCTTGGTGCAGTAAACTTCTCTGCAAATCCAGTTTTCCACTCGAGAATGAAGCATTTGGCATTAGACTTCCACTTTGTGAGAGAACTTGTGCAATCTGCTCGCCTGCGCGTTTGTCATGTCTCCACCATTCATCAGCTAGCCGATGCTCTCACTAAACCGCTTTCAACCCCACGTTATCTTCTTCTTCGATCCAAGATTGGTGTCGTTCCCGCCTCCATCTTGCGGGGGCGTGATAGAGATATAATTTAGAATAGAACCCATATCATTCTACAGAAGACCATGCTCACACCATCACCATTATTTCCCTCCACCACTGCTCTGCTCTCGCCATCTATCCATCTTCAGAGAACCATGTGATAGCTTTTACTCTCCTTATCTTCTGCCAACTACACTTATAACCATCTACTTATTTTACTGTTTGAATGCATGTATATATATAGATAGCTTGTACTATTGTATCAACTCAATAGAAACAGATTCCATCAATAGAATTACTCTTTACATACTTCCACACACCTTACAATTAGATCGAACCACTGACAGAGATAAGAATTCTTTAAATTTGGGGCAAACATCGGTTATCCTTTCACACACATGCGCGTGGTCTTGTAAAACATTAATGCAATTGATATAAGCAAGAAAAAATCATAAATCACAACCATCACATTAATAAAAAACGAATATATTGATTAAACCATAGTACAAACACAACTATATGATCCAACCCCTAAACAACAAGGGGTATTTGTGCCCGACATGGTGAATACATCATCGAGATTAATTAACAGCACGACGAAGACTTCTTATCTCCCACGAAACTAAATGATAGAGCTTAGCCTCTGAAATAGTTCGGATCGCGGTTGCCCCAAAATACGGTATGATTGTTGCGAGTCAAAGCCATGGTTTCAAGTTTCTATTGAAGATGCTCGGCCCGTAGGTCGACATGACAATCTCAATGAGCAACGGAAACTGCAGCAACATAAACAGAGTTACCGGAACGGCAGCGAGCAGTATCATCGGAACCACAAACTCCAACTGCCGGTCCATGACGATCACAACGGTAGCAGAGAAAGTCACCATCATGGCAGCGATCGAGACGAAGAGCGTCGACAACCCGATCACCATCTTCGTGGGGAGGGATCTAAGGAAATCAGCCATGGAGTAGCGCGCCGTGAGGATGGCCAGGAACATTAGGACTGAAGTGGACGCAGCGTAGAGGGAGATGGCGTCGGATATCATGAAGATCTTGAACGACCTGTCGTCGAGGAGGGTCGGGAGCCCAGTGTCCTTGTTCCCGCCGGGGACCGTGAGCGCGGCGGTGAACATGATCGTGATTATGAGGGCACCGACGACGCTGCAAGCCGTCGCCATTTCTTTCATCCATTGTTGTCCCGCCGTTGCTAGTTCTAGGTGGGTCCGCACGAATACTTGCTTTGCCGTTTCGCCTGTGCAATTGAGCTTATCTCTGTACATGGGATCCATTAGATGTTCCAATTCCTGTACGTTTCAAAAACCAGATAAATGATGTACCATTTACTAATACACTCTCTTATATGAACAGTTGAACACCAACTAAGAAGGAGATAAATGATGTAACATTTTCTAATACACTCTCATAGATGAACAGTTGAACACTAATTCAGAAGGGCTTGAAATTTGCATAGGAATCCGCATACCATATGCTTAATAAACAGAATCATCGGGATTCGAATAAGACCTCTCGGTTACAGAAGGCGTTGATATCATGTCATGACCCAGTTGGTCCCAACAACTCAAATTATTGAGAGCAACTGACTTTTGACACGATATCAGAGTTGGTTTGGCTAACTGGTCGCTTGTTCGAAACTCCATGATCCCCAATCTTACCGGTTGCTTAAAACACAATGCATGGTGGGCATGCATTTGCAAACATCTAGTTCGTGAGTTGGTTTTCATTTGAAACAATGTGTAATAAAGTAGTTAAGATCCATACAATTGTTTTTGTGACATGGTATCAGAGCCTTCTATTACCGAGAGGTCTTATGTTCAAATCCCGCGACGACCCCATTTGTTTAGCACATAGTATTCAGACATGCATGTGCAAACTTCAAAATCATATATATGATGGCTTTCGTTTGAGTAGGTGTGGTAATAAGTGTTATATGATCCATAGTTGAATCTCTCATAACAGTTTGAGTTAGTTGTATCATAAACCAATTGGTTCCAATAACTCGAGTTGCTGTGAGAAGTATGTGTATGATACTTGACCACTTTCTTACACCCCCTTAAACGAGCCAACACATGGGCACAAAGTTTGCATAAGCTCAGTCTATACCACGTACTTTAAGATAACAGTTAATATTGAGAGCTGTGAGAACTAGAAACCATCTATGATATCATGTCACAAATCAACTTATCTTAATAACTTGAGTTATTGAAACATATAATATGACTAACCTGAAACCACTGGAGTTCTCTTTGCATCTGAAGAGCGGCACCAGAGATGTGAGAAAGATTGGCACAAGGAGACAGCATGGCAGCCACATGTAGCATCGAGTTCTCCTCTCTGTCGACCGACGACAAAATGGCTGCTCTGTCGTGGAAGGAATACAAGAGATTGAAAACCTGCTCTTGTCGATACTCAACCGCCGTCATGAACGCATTCCTGCCTCTGTCGTCGACTTTGTACAACAAAGCAGGGCATGCTTTCGCTGCCTCCTCAACGAATTCGACGATCCCATTCTCCACGGCCTTGTGGAATGCTTCGCACACCCCGTGGCCTTGGAGCTTTCTCAAACCGGCCGGGGTCGATGATATTGAGGAAACATGTTGGCATACGAGGGTTAGGAGTTCGAGAGAACACATGTGGGCCATTTTCAAGTGATAGGTTTTGTTGAACTTACGGCACCAAGTCTCCTCTGAGAACACGTCAAGTACAGGTCAGTCAGTTTGTTAGTAAGTAGTAGGCATTCAATCAATCAACAAGACAATAACGAATGCATGACTACTGCACGCCCAATACCTTGTCCTTGTCGATCAATGGTTTGTTTGGTGTTGCTCAATGAACTCATCCCAAAGTTGTCCTCTTCTGGATGCAACGGACCAGGTAGTCTTACCCTTATATCTGCCAATCCATAGATTTAAAACTTACAATCTAGGGGAACACATAAAAGATATAAGGAATTGGAGTACTACTTATTTAGAATTTGTTGATTCTCGATATGACAATCGAGCCGTCCATTAAAGAATCGCGTGCTTTAATCTTGATAATTTGAATAATCTCTCACGTACAATAATTCAAGTTATTAGAAATCACTGCTTCTTGACATATATGATTGATAAAGAGAAACTTACATGAGTATAAGATTTGTAGATAGAAGACAACTGGACTTCCGCTGGGGAATGAAGTCGACATGAGAGATAACTGAATAGCAGCATTAAAATTATTGGCATCCATGGTTGTAGCCATGCTTGGGCGATGCCTCAGCATATCCAGTGCAATGCCTGCTCTTCGGTAATAATTGTTGATCAATATTTGTCAAAATAACCACAATACATAAATAGGGTGGTTTCGATGGATCAATTCATAAACAAGATAATTCGTCCAATTGTCTTATTTATAAAAACGAGTCATTTATAATGACTTCATTCGAAACTGAAATTGCATGTTCCAAAATGGATACTCAAAAATTCTTCCAATCAAATCGATACATTCAAAAAAAATTTACCAGCAAACAAGTCAATTTGATTGAGTTAGAAAAAATGAATGAATCAAACTTACTCCATATTCCACGGTGGATACAGAACTTGAGCACACTCGCACCGTGCTTGCCGTCGTTCTCGTCAAACAGCATCCTAAGTGGAGTGACGATGTAAAGCAATTTAACCAGATCGGAATCGCCCTTCCGAGAGGCCTCTTCCACCGGCAGGACCGCCGCTCCTCGTTGACTTCTGATAATACCGCTGAAAATGGCGGCCAACTTTTTGTTTCTGTAAACCATCTCCCGCACCATCCGGCGGTGGCCTCCCGCCACCGCAATGTGAAGCGCCGTGCAGCCGTCGCCATCCTTGATCTCGAGGTCCTCCTCTCTCATTGCCCGCATCAGCTCATAGCCGACCTCCGCCTCTCCGAACTTAGCCGCCAGATGCAGGCCGGTCCCCCGCCGCCCGCCGGGGAACCGCCTCGCCGCCGAATCTGGGTTCCGTCGAATCAAATCACGTAGTCGGGATATGTCACCTCTACGTATGCAGGCTTCCAGCTCCGCCAAGTCATCGTCGGCCGGCTGGTTAACCTCTGGATCGCAACCATTATTAAATTAATATATAAAATACTGAATAAATATATAAATAGTTGGGTTTGGGACGAATTTCGCTATATCCATCCTCATCCTCATTTTCAATTCATAAACCCATACATAATTAACTTCATTCCCGTAAGCGTTGAAGTTTTTAATCTACATCCTATCCCGACAATTGCGGATATCTGTACATAATACCCCACTTCGAAATCCATCTCCGACTCATCGCTCATCTAACATCTATATATCATTAAAATTTTCTATACGACCATAATTCATACTCACCCCATACCCAATCAGTACAATAATTTCCATTATTAACTGAATTGTAAGAGGTCTTATATCCACAAAGTATGGCTACTTTGTGCAGAGAAGGACAGTCAGAGGGAATTAATGATTTCATTACCTTGTACGTTGACATTTCCCGACGGAAGCTCCTGAACATCAAGGAGCAGCTCTGCCTGCTGCTTCTCAACCTGATCGTAATACAAAGTGGCGACGGCCTCCCAAGCTTCCTTGGCGGAAGTGATCCCCCTAATCTGCCGGAGAAGGCCGCTGCCGCACGAGATCTTGATCGCGTGCAGCGCGGCCGCGTTCTCCCGCCGCCAGCAACGTCCTTCAGTACTGCTGATATTACCGTCAATGGGTTGCTCGTCAACGACCAAGTGCCAGAGATCTCGGGAGAGGAGATAAGTCTGGAGGCAGTCGCTCCAGTCCTCGTAGCTGATTCCGCCGCCGCCTCCTCCGACCTCAAGTACATCCCTCGTGATCATCATTGCCATTGTACTCTGTATCGTTCGAATTTTATCGGATGTTCTCCAATAGAAACCAGAATTACTAAGTACCGAAACTGTCGTTCTCCATTGATTTAAGGAATAGAGAGAGAGAGACTACAATAAGTCTGCAACTAGCATTAATGTAAATTAATTTTCTTAGTTGAATTGAAGCTTCCCCAAATTTTCGGATCCAGCCAGCTGCTATATGCTTTGAGTTGCAAGTCCGTACGGTTCAAAAACTAAAAAGAAATGATGATGGAGCAGATGATTAGGAGCTGATTGATAATATTATATGACGACCTCGTTGATGATCTGGATCGAGTATGTATGTAAGCTTAAGAAAATGGATTTTTATGTTTGGTGGCAACAACTTGAGATATTTAACAATGACTAAGCTACGACCAGACCAGCTGAGACCCACTTGGCCACTTCCAATCCACCAACAAGAAAAATGGGATTGTCCCGTGTGACACACTCCAATGAGTGTGTGGTTGTTTCTACTTTTTTTTCTTACATTTGAGTAATACTTCCTGAAAGTTGTGAATTTTCATCTCAAATTTGTCGAAAAAATATGTTTGGTGATTTTAGAAAAAGTAAAGTTGGTGAAAAGTAAACAATAGAAAGATAGTTGATGGGATGGTGAATAGTATGTTTAATAATTAATAGTAAAGAAGTGAATGA
Source organism: Linum tenue (assembly GCA_946122785.1). Taxonomy (NCBI): domain Eukaryota; kingdom Viridiplantae; phylum Streptophyta; class Magnoliopsida; order Malpighiales; family Linaceae; genus Linum; species Linum tenue. Next base: position 25,749,324 of record CAMGYJ010000010.1, on the reverse strand, counting down.
AAAGTGTGTAAAATTCCTATTAAGTGTATAACTTGAAGAATAATTTTTAAAAGGATAAAAGTGTAAAGTGAAATTAATTTTGCGAGATTTTAGATTTGATTAATTTATAGGTTTTATTCTTTTAGAGTGAATTGATCGATTAGTGAGCTCATTAATGAGTCAAGCTTGAATCAAACTTGAGCCAACCTTATTTTTATTGAGTTGAACTTAAAACTTGGCTCAATTCCTCTCATTTGCCTCCCTAGTTGAAATTGACACTACAAATATATAGCTCAAAAATCCTATTCCCAATCTACCACTTGGACGTTAAAATAGTCCTTCCTAATATCAATATAAAGAGGTTGAATTTCCAGCATTTTGAATAAATTTAGGATGGATATTATTGTTGCCCCTTCTCATTAGCAAAACAATTTAAGGTTCTGGTTGTATGCTTTAAGTTAGTTGAATTGTTGATCCTGAGTTATTAGTTGAAGCCATGTGATTTTGTGTTTGACTTTGTAAAGCTTGAAACGAGCAAATTCAGTTTAGTAATTTACTTTCAAACTGTGGAATTGTCTCGCATCATTGGACAAGGTTGAATGTTGCAGCGTGTTCTTTGCCAATCTTGATTTAAGCATAGAAATGGTCATAAGAGTGACCGATTAATTCAATTGTTAATAAATATTTTGAACTAATGTTTTGACTGAGGAATTCTGGAAGAGAAACTTACCTACTACACATTGTGAAGAACATTGACAGATCCTGAGTTAGACGAATAAAGAACAGGATCATGATTGAAGAACTGCTGCACTTACAGAGGAAGATCACTGAAGAACAGGAAGGACTGGAGTGCGATAGTTCAATAGCTGTGTATAGTTTTTTTTTTGTGAATAGTTTTCTGTATAGCTTTTCATACGTAGTCGTTTTAGTTAAACAGATTCATTATTGTTTAAGCAGTGGTCTTTGCCACTTGTCATCATGTGACTGGTGGTTTTGTACAGAGGTTAATATAACCGTTGTATATAAAAGGACCACTGAGTCCACAGAGCTGGCCATTGAGCCTTCTCTCCAATAACTCTATCTGCCTCCATCCTCTCCCCTTCTAAGCTCAATCCTCTACGAAACCCTAACCCATACAAGAACTTTCTCATGGTATCAGAGCCTGGTTGCTCTTGATCAACCATATTTCTTTCCAAGACTTCTACACCTTTTCTTTTTCAAGCCTCTTTTTCAATTGATACACAATGAGTACTTCTGCAACTGCATCAGATTCGAGCACAACAACAATGGTGAACCAGGAGCTCAAATTTGAAGATCCTTACATGAATCCCTACTACATGTCCACTGGAGACAGCTCCTTTGCATCAATTTTGTCCTTCAAGCTCACGGATGAAAACTACCTTGTTTGGAGTGAATCCATGGAGGAAGCGCTCAGAACCAAAAACAAGATGGTTTTCATCGATGGGACGCTGCCGGCACCAGATGGTAACAACCCTTTACACTCTACTTGGCTAAGAGTTGATGGCACCATACTATGCTGGATTAGAGGTTCAGTTTCTGATGATATTAGACCAAGTCTTATGAAAATTAAAACTGCAAGTGAAGCCTGGAGATATTTGAAATCGAAGTTTGGGCAAGGAGACTTTATTAGGATTGCAGATCTAAAGGGTCGTATTGCTAATTGCAACCAAGGAAATCAGTCAGTGAGGCAGTTTTATACTGACCTTAAGGTTTTATGGGATGAACTTGATTCCTATCAGCCTATACCAGTTTGTGATTGCCCATCCAAGACCTATGAAACAGTATGTATGTACAGGGAAAATGGCAGGGTCATAAAGTTTCTGCAAGGGTTATCTTCCAATTACCAAATGGTAAAAACTCAGATGCTTTTGATAGAACCCCTGCCTGACCTGGATTCAGTATACAAATCTGTCATTCAGCTGGAAAGACAGATGAAGGGCACTAGTCTGGTTGGAAACAAGCCTGCAGATTCCATTGCTTTGGCAGCAAGTTCCAACCAGTCTCAGAGACAATACCCTAGGTCTCAGCCAACACCACAACCAGATGCCAACCAAGAACTTTTCTGTGTCTACTGCAAAAAGAACAATCATGTCATTAAGGACTGTTATAAACTGAAGATGAAGAAAGCCAGAGAAAGAATGCAGGAAGACAATTCAAAGTTTGCTGGTTCTGTGGATGTTGGGGAACAACTTTCTCAATCCTATTCTCATGGAGGACAAGGGGCTTCTAATGACCCACAGTCCATCCTAGCAAGACTTTCCACAGCCATGGAGGATTTCACTAAACTGAAGGTCATGATGCAGCAGCAGTCTTCACCTTCACCACCACTTTCACCTAATGTTCCTGCTGCACATTCAGTAACCCTGAATCGACCATCCACCTCCATGGCAGGTACACATGTTCTCTCAACACAAGTGAATAGAACAAACCATGTTTGGGTGCTAGACACAGGAGCTAGTGACCACATAATTTGTTCTGTTGATGATTACCTTAGGTACAAACCTGTAGAAGGTATTTCTGTTACACTGCCTAATGGGGAACAAATCTCAGTCACACACATAGGGATAGTTAGGCTATCATGTGGTTTGCTGTTAACCAATGTCCTTTGTGTTCCTTCCTTTGCTTACAACCTTGTTTCTGTAAGCAAATTAACACATGATTCCCCAGTTTCACTCATTTTTCGTTCTGATTTTTGTGTCATTCAGGACCTCATTTCTCAACTGAGGATTGGTTTGGTCCGAGTAAATAGAGGGCTCTACCTCTTTGACCAATCCCAGACACCAAGACACCATCCAACTCCTCCACCACAAGCTTTTAACCTTTGGCATAGTAGACTTGGACATCCTTCACTCCCCAAGCTACAAGAAATACAAAAACAGCATAAGGAAGTAGATACCAGTACAGTTACACACTGTGAAGTTTGTCATTTAGCAAAACAGAAAAGACTCCCTTTTGTTAGGAGCTCTTCTATTAGCAAAGAACCCTTTGATATGATTCACACTGATATTTGGGGCCCTGTTGATACCCCTTCTCTTGATGGTTTTAGTTACTTTCTCACTATTGTTGATGACTGTAGTAGATGTGTGTGGATATATCTTATGAGAACTAAGTCAGAAGCAGGAAAATTTCTTCAATCCTTCCATGCTCTTGTTTCAACTCAGTTCAACAAACAGATCAAAATAGTCAGATCTGATCAAGGTCAGGAATTTCATTTAAAGGACTTCTACCTTAAACATGGAATCATCCATGAAATGAGTTGTGTTAGGACAGCTCAACAGAATGGTCGAGTGGAGAGGAAGCATCAACACTTGTTGAATGTATCTAGGGCTTTGCGATTTCAGTCTGGTTTACCTATCACCTTCTGGAGTTTCTTTGTTCTCCATGCTGCCTTCTTAATTAACAGACTTCCCTCCCCTGTTCTTTCCAACAAGACACCCTTTGAAGTCCTATATGGTGTTCCACCTGACTATTCAGATCTGAAAGTGTTTGGTTGTTTGGCATATGCTACCTCAGTTTTGCCACACAAGCCTAAACTTGCTGCTAGGTCAATCAAATGCATCTTTGTTGGCTATGAATTTGGAGTGAAGGGTTACAGATTATATAATCCAGACACTAAAGAAGTTTTTACTTCTAGAGATGTGATATTTCATGAAACATTTTTTCCCTACAAAAATGCACCACATGACAGCAGCCCCCCAGCAGATTCCATGCCAGACACACCAGATATATCCCTTTTCCCCACATCGACTCCTATTCAAGACTCCCAACTTCCTACACCCTTTTATCCTGAACCTCATGATCCCTCAGACCCTACTTACAGTCCTCATTCACCTTCTGATTCATCTTCAGATGAATCTACTTCTTCCCATTCAGATCCAACCACAACTATGGATCCACCTTCCCCAATACCTTTTCCCCCTCAATCTCCTGCTCCCATTTCTTCAGATTCTTCCCCTAGTCATTCAGAGACTAGTCCTTCTGCACCTATTGCTCTACGCAAATCTGATAGAGTGCATAAACAGCCTGCCTACCTTCAAATGTATCATTTAGGCTTGGCTACCAAGACTCCCCTTCTTCTACCTAAAATCCCTTTTCCCATCTCCAACTACCTTTCTTACCAATGTCTCCCCCCTGCCTATAGATCCTTTTGTTTGAACATTTCTTCATGTATGGATCCACAGTCCTACGAAGAAGCCATGAAGGAAGGTTACTGGGAGCTTGCAGTGAATGATGAGCTTGCTGCCCTGGATCAGAACCAAACTTGGCTCATTGTGGACAAGCCTGATGGTAAAACTCCAATTGGTTGTCGATGGATATTCAAAACCAAATTTCATCCTGATGGAACCATTGACAAGTATAAAGCAAGGCTTGTTGCCAAGGGTTACACTCAAGTTCCTGGTATTGACTTTCAAGATACGTTTTCTCCAGTAGCCAAACTTAATTCTGTCAAGTTACTGCTAGGAGTGGCAGCTGTCAGGGGGTGGATATTACATCAAATGGATGTGAGTAATGCATTTTTGCATGGGGATTTGGATGAAGAAGTATACATGGTGTTGCCACCTGGATTACGTGAGAAACCTGAGTATAAAGGGAAAGTTTGCAAACTACAGAAGTCATTATATGGTCTTAAGCAAGCCAGTCGACAGTGGTTTATCAAGTTGGAAACTTTCTTAGTTGATTCAGGATTCTCACAATGTCATGCTGATCATTCAGTGTTTAGATTTGCAGTTGATGATTCTATTGTGGTGTTAGTTGTTTATGTAGATGATATCATCATCGCTGGCAACAACATGGAACTGATCATTAAGTTGAAGAAACATTTGAAGCAAGCTTTCAAGATAAAAGATATGGGAGAGTTGAAATATTTTCTTGGTCTGGAAATTGCTAGATCAAGTTCAGGCATTATGGTATCACAGAGGAAGTATTGCTTGGAATTACTAGCTAATTCTTAGTTTCTGGATTCAAAACCTGCTAAGACTCCTTTAAGTCAGAAAGTGGTATACTCTGCAAATGATGGTGAACCCTTAGCAGATGGAACTGGTTATAGACAATTGTTGGGGCAGCTGCAGTATTTGACTACAACTCGACCAGACATATGTTTCCCTATCCAACAATTGTCGCAATTTCAAGCACAGCCAACCACTGTTCATTTGCAGGGATTACACAGAATCCTCAGATATCTCAAAGGGAATCCAGGCCAAGGCTTGTTCTTTTCATCATCAACTACATTGCAACTTTCTGGCTATTCAGACTCTGATTGGGCAACTTGCCCTGATACAAGGAAATCAGTAACTGGATACTGCACTTTCCTAGGATCTTCTCTTGTGACTTGGAAGAGCAAGAAACAGACGACAGTATCCAGATCATCCTCTGAAGCTGAATACAGAGCTTTGGCTCAGTTATGCTGTGAAGTTCAATGGCTCAAGGTAATGCTTGAGTTTTTCTTTTGCAATCATCCTGACCCTATTACACTGTATTGTGATAACCAATCCGCCATTCACATTGCGGAAAATCCTGTTTTCCATGAACGAACAAAGCACATAGAAGTGGATTGCCATGTCACAAGGGAAAGATTAAAGACAGGGTTGATTGCATTGCAACATGTAAGAACAGATGTACAACTAGCAGACCTGTTTACTAAGGGTCTTGCTTCTGATAGATTTCGTTTCTTACTTAACAAGCTGGCAGTACACAATCTGTACTTGCCAGCTTGAGGGGGTGTGTGAAGAACATTGACAGATCCTGAGTTAGACGAATAAAGAACAGGATCATGATTGAAGAACTGCTGCACTTACAGAGGAAGATCACTGAAGAACAGGAAGGACTCGAGTGCGATAGTTCAATAGCTGTGTATAGTTTTTTTTTTGTGAATAGTTTTCTGTATAGCTTTTCATACGTAGTCGTTTTAGTTAAACAGATTCATTATTGTTTAAGCAGTGGTCTTTGCCACTTGTCATCATGTGACTGGTGGTTTTGTACAGAGGTTAATATAACCGTTGTATATAAAAGGACCACTGAGTCCACAGAGCTGGCCATTGAGCCTTCTCTCCAATAACTCTATCTGCCTCCATCCTCTCCCCTTCTAAGCTCAATCCTCTACGAAACCCTAACCCATACAAGAACTTTCTCACACATGATCAAGCTGAGAAAGAAGTTAACTGGTGGCGTCACTTCTCCTGACTGTACAATGAATTGGCTATCGCTACCTTGTTGCTCAAGATAATTGGAATTGGAAGAAGCCGAAGATGCAAAGTTTGTAGTTCTCAGCTAGTACATCATCATTCCAGCAAAAGAAGCAACCTTTCCTTTTTGGGTGGATTCACAATTAATCATATGCTCTCACAAAAGGAAAACCCAACGGAAAAATAAGAAGATTGAGAAGCAAGAAGGAGCTTACCATTTCCAAAGAGGTAAGGATCACACCAACAAGGCAAGTTGTTTCGAATGCAACGGCCAAAGCTTCAGTATAAAAGGAGTCTTGGAACAGCTACAGAGTATAACCTTTTCGGAGATCAACAAAGCTAGCTAGACAAGAGGGGATTTTGTGGAACTTTAGCTACAGAGTAGCTTTTGATCGAAAAACTAACGAAGAGGGAAATTTGTATATGTTTAAAATTGAATACTCCACGGTTTTGATTAGTCAAGTAGGGTGCAAGCCTGTGAAACACTACGACCTCGTTTGGTATTTGTGATTGTTAGAATTGATGTATTGTATGAATGCATGCATTATCAATTGATGTTTGGCTCAATGGTTGCATTTTAAGATTACGATATTTGGTAGTTGTGGTTGTATTGTTAAGTATATAGTAGGAAAATAAATTTTTGAATGAAAAGACACATTTACCCTTCCTTTTAGATACAAAAGTCAATCACATATAAAAGTTGACGAGGGCATAAAAGAGAAGAAAAGTTGATTCACAATCTCAACAATCTCACCAAATAGTTGAGATTCTAAATCATTCATTTTGAATGATTTCAAATGTCACATCAACAATCAAATACATGCATTGTGTTTCATTTTGCAACAAAAATACGGTGCATTCTCTATAATACATGCATTCATTAAATACATCATTTAGATACGCATCTATCAAACGACCTCTACGTTTTACTTGAGTTACAATTGTGGGTTGAAATTTGTTGGGCCTTGTGTTATATTAAGTTTTGGAAGTTTAAATATTGGGTTTTGAGAACTAACCGTAGATTGAGCCCATTACATATCCATTTTCGGCAAACACCAACTAACAAAGCTGTTTGAAGCTTCTCGATCAAACTTCCCATTTCATTGAGATTCCTCACTTGTTCTTGCCACAAGGTTTCACCTGGGTTTTGCAGGTGGCTTTATTGACTAACGATTCAGTGGAATTGAGCCAAAAGTAAAGAAAGGCGTGTCGCGCTCGACCTACCAACAATTATTGTCCTCTTAATTAATAATAAAAACTCTGACTATTAGATTAATAAAATTTGGAGTTTTTGCCGATTATTATATTATTATTTTGCCGATATATTAATGGAAAAGGAATTCTGTATGGAATTTTTTTAAACTCATTATTATATTATTATTTGTAGTTAGGTAAGATGGTTGCGTACTTGCTTGTATTAAGGTTTAGTTAGTTATTTTCTTTTCTTTTATTTCAAGGTTAAATGTCTAAGTTATATGTAAGAATTGATAAAGGGTAAAGAGGCTTATCAATGTAATTATAAGTGATTAAGTTGTAGACAACATTGTTTATTCTAATTTTATTTGTATCGTGAGAGGGGTGACTATTCGGTTGAGTCCCGTTAAATTGGCACAAATTGATTCGGTCTCGTCCGATTTTTTTGGAAATTTGGGGACCAAATATTGGATTGCTTACAGTCCGGTTTTGAGCCGGTCCGATCCCATCCGGTTTTGACCTGTTTTGACGGCTGCTGCCTGCTGGTAGACGGAGAACGACGAGATGTGGATGGAGGGCGACGACCTGGGACGGAGATAGACAAGTTGTCGACGAGATGCTGGCCGCGAGGTCGGAGTAGAGCGATCTGGGACAGAGCAGATGCAGGTCGGTGGTCGCGGTCGGTGCCTCGCTGGGTCGCAGGCTCGGAGCGGAGGCCATAATCGTGGTTGCTGGGTCAGACCTGAGGTCGGCGCCGCATCACGATCGTTCGGATTTCAGCCCGACGTCGCGTCTCTTTGCGGAGGTGGATCGAAGCGGAGGTGGTCGGAGCAGAGGTGGGACGGAGGCTCAGAGCGGAGGTGGATTGGAGGCTCGGTTGACACTCGTAGGTCGATTTTAGGGTCTTCGAGACGGCGGCTGTGGTTTTAATTGCGAGGGAAATGGATTGGAGGAGAGGTTGCGATGGAAGTGGAATAGTGGAACAGAGAGGGAGAGTGAGTCCTTCTCCTGCAAGTGCAACCCTAGAGAATAGAATCGGCTGAGCTCGCTTGGCCTGTTGGGTGGAGTTGTAGTGGGCCCGTCTGGGCCCTAGTGGGCTTTGCCTCTGGTTCTGGGCGGGCTTGGCCCCTCTGGTATGTTTTTGAGTTATCCGTTCTTCCGATTTTGACACGGTTTAAAATCGGATTGGATTTTTCCGGGTTTTTTGCTAATTCTGAGACCAAAGACGGGATTGGATTGTTTTACATTCGGTCCCGATCTTAAACAGTCCGGGTTATACGGTCCGGTTTCCGATTTTACATTCGGTCCCGGACCAAATAGCCAGCCCTAATCGTGAGTGAGTTAGATTTTAGGAATGTATACTGAGAAACTACTCAAAGATATTGACAAAATGAGACAGCCTTCACCTCCTCGCCGCATCCAAAATGAGAGCATAAAATAAAATTTTAAGATCAAGCTCAGCGACTACAACATTGCGAACCTGGCCCATTAGTGGGTACATAGTTTTGAAGATAATGGATGATGAAAAAAGAGATCTCAGACAATATTCATTAAATATAGTTGGTAATTTATGTTCTTGAAAATGAAATTTCACAATTCTAAAAATGTTGCCGTTAAATTTTTGCATTCAGTGAAATGAAAGAAAGAAGAAAGTGTTTGCTAATAGCGGAGGTAGTGAATTCAATGATGGAGATAATGACGTTATTGGGGAATGGATCAGGTCAGTAACCGTATGGTGAGTAACCATGAGTAACCTGTCTACATCAGCATGACATCAGCATCCCTCTCTCTTTTGGAAAGCCTTTAATTTTCCCCTCCTTAATCTTTGAAGAACGATTTCTCACTCGGTTTATGTTGAAATTTTTTTTTGCACAGTAAGATCACATTATTTATGCTCTTCAAAATGATATCCACTTCGATATATTTTTCGAACAAAAAAAATTGTGTCATTTTTTACTAGTCTATACCATATGGTATTGACTGGTATTGAAATAAGAGCATACTTATGCTTTGAAAAGCGTACCATGGTGGTATAAACGGTGGTATAAACAAACCAAGACTGTAGGATGGTTGAATACATGATAGTAGAAGTATATTAACTGTCATTTACGACTTTTAACATTGTGTACCATAAGATACCACCCCGTACCAGGGCGTGGTATTGTGTGGTATTTTAGTCCTATAATTTGTTCACCCAGAAATTTGTAGATCCAATAGATCATGATGAACTTGTCCCTTCTGTGCAAACGTTTTCAAAAACGAATTAAAAACGAAGAAGATACCATATGGTATGCAGTTGGTACTGAGAGGCAAGATTTAAATAGATCTCATTTTGTAGAGCACGACGAACTTTTTCCATCTATGGAAAAAATTAAAATCCGAGTTAAAATGAAGAAGATATGAGCCGATTAAGAAAGTTAGGAAAAATAAAAATGAACTTTAATTCTCCATCCTTAGATCTGGATTTTCTAAATAAAGGGTCCAGATTTGGTTATTGATGGGTGCTATCTTCAGCCATGCACGTTATTGAGATAAATTATGTGATTATTAATGATGGATATAGAAATTTCAAAGATGGGAGGAAAAAGAGAATGATTGATAATATTTATGATTTGAATGAGGTGAAATTCTACTATTGTCAAAAGATGTTTCACATTCTCAACCATTTTATCATTAAAATATGATTTTCAATATAATGCAGGAGAAGAATAAATAGACTATTGATGATGAATATAAGGTTTGATGAATAAAGATGAAGTAATGTGGAGAAAATACTTTTTCATGGCAGAGCAATCAAAAATAAATCCAAAAGAGAATTTGAAATAATTTCTAACACCAAAGAGTACGAAGTGCGTTTTGAATGTTAAGTTTTTTAGAAGTTGGTTCCCTGCATGAGTTGTGATGTTTCCTTTTGATTAGGACTTTATTCCATGAATGATCAAAATGTTGTAAAACTTATTATGTGTATTAATTATTTATATTTTTTGTAATTGAATAATTTGAGTTCTTTTATGGTACCAAATAAATGATTCGTGTAATTACTATTATAGTGTATACATTCATCCGGCTAACGGACAGGCCCAAATCTAGTAAAACTTATACTAACGCTAATTAACAAGTAGCAGTAGATAAGAATGCTCTAACGGAATCATAGGCTAATTAAAGTGACTAGTACGAGGATTTGCGGAAGATCTCATTGTCGAAGACAAGGACAAAAACCTTTTATAAGCCATGGGATCGAAGCAGGCCCCTGGTTCAGATGGTTTTACCGGGAAATTCTTCAAAGCCTTCTGGGATGTTGTGGGGGACTCAGTAATTGAGGCAGTCTGTTCGTTCTTTGAGACGAGTAGAATGCTCCGTAGTTTCAACCATACTTGGTTAACTCTGATCCCCAAAGTGGATAATGTTGAGCACATGAGACAATTGCGCCCAATTAGCTTATGCCAATTTGTTTACAAAATTATAACCAAGATCAAGGATGAGAGACTCGCGCACCTTCTACCACAAATCATCTCGGAGGGTCAAAATGCTTTCATCCGGGAACGTCAGATCGTTGATAATATCCTCATTGGGCATGAGCTGATGCATTACCTCAAAATTAAAACGCGTGGGAAGAAAGGGTACATGGCTCTAAAGGTTGACATGGAAAAGGCCTATGATAGAGTCGAATGGCCGTTTCTTCTGGCAGTGTTGGATAAGATGGGGTTTAGCTCGGTCTGGCAGGGGTGGATCCATGAGTGCCTCCGGTCCTCTTCTTTCTCGGTGCTAATGAATGGTACTCCTTCAGGATACTTTAATCCGTCCCGGGGACTAAGGCAGGGGGATCCACTTTCCCCTCTCTTATTTGTGCTTTGCACAAAGGGGTTTGCAGCGCTCCTTCGTAAAGCAATTGCGGACAAGAAACTGGATGGAGTTAAGGTGGCACCGCGCGCCCTTAAGATCTCCCATTTATTCTTTGCAGATGACTCATATCTATTCCTAAGAGGTACTCTTCAGGAGTGCGAGAACCTGATTGAAGTACAAAACGAGTATGAAGAGCTGAGTGGCCAGCGTGTCAACCTGGAAAAATCGACAGTGTGCTTTAGTAAAAATATTGCTCTGCCTGACCAAGAATTTCTGGCTACGGTTTTGGGGGTTGGGGCGGTTGGGGTTCATGATAAATATCTAGGCCTGCCAACACTGATAGCCCGCTCGAAAATGGCTGCGTTCCGGTATCTGGAGGATAAATTGTTAGAACGGCTTCAAGGGTGGAAGCAGCGAATATTATCTTGGGTGGCTAAAGAAACTTTAATCAAGTCAATTTCCCTGGCTTTACCTTTGCATGTGATGTCCTGTTTCAGATTACCCTTATCCTTGTGTCGGTTGCTGGATAAACATGTTGCCCGGTTCTGGTGGGGTGCTGAAGCAGGACAAGAGAGGGTCAGCTGGGTGTCCTGGCAGAACATGTGCCGTAGTAAACACGAGGGAGGTATGGGGTTTCGCCGATTTGAACACTTTAATCAGGCTTTGTTAGCTAAAATTGGTTGGCGTATACTCTCTGAACCCCAGTCTCTTCTGGCCCAGGTCTACAAAGGTAAATACTTTCCTACTAGGTCTTTCCTCAAGGCTAAACCACGCTCTAGGCCATCCTGGGGTTGGCAAAGTGTCCTGTATGGGAGACAGCTGTTGGAGGCAGGTCTTCGCTGGCAAATTGGGAATGGCAAGACGGCCTCCCTCCTTCACTCTAACTGGATACCTCGATTCCAGCTCGATCCTCTATATTATAATCCGTAGGTCTTACTAGAGGGGGGTGACCCGAAGGTTGCTGAGGTAATTCTCCAGGGGGAAGGGCGTTGGTGTGCTTCTAAGCTCAGACAATGGTTTGACCCGCCTACGTGTCGGGCCATTGAAGCTATTCCTCTTCCGCGACGGAATGGGGAGGATAGGATGATCTGGCATGACACAAGGGATGGGGTCTTCATTGTCAAATCTGTTTATCATCTGGCTGTGTCTCTGGATAGGAGGAAGGGGTGTTGGAAGTCACTGGAAAGTTGGATGGATATGGCTAGCTGGATCCGGTTATGGAATGCTAATATTCCTCCTAAATTGAAAGTTTTTGTATGGCAGATCCTCACTCAGACCCTTCCTACCATGGAGGCCCTGATAGATAAGCACATCCCAGTTGCTCCTCGTTGTCCGGTGTGCTGGGCTAGTTCTGAGACGCTGGAGTATCTATTTCTCTATTGCCCAATAGCACGGGCACTGTGGGACTATTCGGGGTTGGAATATCTGGGGGAGGGGTTGCCTCGGCACACTTTTCCATTGTTTCTTAGGAGACTCTTGGGCTTGATTGAGCACCCCATGCTGTTCATGGCTGTTGTGGCAGTTCTTTGGAGAATTTGGCGCTCCCATAATTGGGTTGTCTTTGAAGGGAAACAGTTTAGTTTCCCTGCGTTGATGCGCCAGTTTCACCAGCAATTTGAGGAGTGGATGTCTTTGCCACCTGCTAACCTTCTGCGTGGTGTTGGTCCCCCGGCTTCTCCGGTCTCCGCTCCGGTTGGGGCTGATAGGGTTATTTGTATGTGGGATGGGGCGACTAGGTGTGGCTCCCATGCGGCAGGGGGGATTGTTCTTTTGACTTCTGTGCGGGAGGTCCTATTGGTTAAAGGTGTCCAATTTCCGGGGATAGATGAGCCGTTGGTGGTGGAATTACTTGTGCTCCGGGAAGCGGTTCTCTGGTGCTTGGAGCTTGGCTTTTCGAGCATTGTTTTTGAAGGGGATGCCAAGGTGATCATTGATAAAATTAACCAGGCAGATGTTAGAGACAACCAGACGGGGGCGGTTCTTGAAGAGATGTTGCAGTATTTTAGTCCCCCATCCGCGTTTGATGTTGGGTTTGTAGGTCGGCGTTGCAATAGGGTAGCCCATTTGGTGGCTCGAAAGACCCTTTCATTGTACCCGAATACGAGTCGTTTTTTTTATTTCCAGACCTGGCTGGTTTCCAGGATGTAACTATCTCTTAGCTTGATTCAATATATGATTATCTTTTGTCAAAAAAAAAAAAACTTTTATAAAATGGTTTTCTTAGTAGGGTTAGGTAATGATTCAGACCGAATGGATATTTTGTGCTCCATATTATTTGAAGTACGAAGAAAAATTTGATCATAAATTAAATTTAGATATGGCCGAATCGAATGAAACGAATAAAATATGCTTTTGGTATGGTTTTGATAATACCCTTTTTTTTTGTTATTAGTCCGTTACTGTCTCAATTATATTCGATTATGATTGAATCAACTAATATCCACTCCTAATTATTTCAATGTAATTGGAATTTTACTTTGATAATTCAGCATAAAAGAGCAGTAGTTAGTAGAGTACCCTGCCTATTTGCAAAGTCCACATTCCCTATTGCCATATGGTTGAGCGATATTGGGTTTTATGCCCAGGGAGAAAGCTGTCAGGTCCAACCCAGTTGGAAGGCCCAAGAGTTTTGTGGCCGAGGGTAAGACGGGGTGTTAGGCGGTCATCCTGTAGACAAGACAGGGCATAGACCGCCTTACATAAAGCCCTGGTGGAGACAGGAAAGGGAAATCGACTAAGATTCACATCGGTATAGGCAGGACTAAGCATTAATTACCGCTGTAGGTGGTCCAGTACGGGACATGATAGGTTTAGGGCACCTGACATGGCATTTAATGCCCTAAACCCTCCTCTAACTGAGTATAAATACCATATGAGAGCATTTATGGTAACTCAACTATTTATTCTCTCTCACTAAACCTAACACATATTCTCAATTCTCTCTCTAACTTAAAAATTGGAGAGTGTCCTAGGCGACTGCCCACTGACCCTTATGTTGCAGGGTTTTGGAGTACGTCCCATAATCAAGAACAGACGCCTCACTCATGCTTCATAAAACCTCCTAGTACTTTCTAGGCACAAACACTTTGGCGCCCACCGTGGGGTGATAGAAAGAAAAGGCATTTGCAGGCTAGAAATGCCAACTGTGGAAGAAGAAATGGAGATAGAAGAATGCATAAAAGATCAGGGGCATCAATTCTCTAGCATGCTAGAAAGTTTGAGCCAAATCCTCGCCATGCTCAAGGCAAAGGACGCTCCAGAAAGCTCAAAAAGGCAAAAGGCCAAAGGCAAGGAAGTGAGAGGCGAGATTCCTGCCAGCCCTGCTCAACCAGAAGGCATGAAATCTGAAGACGAAGAAGATGGCGTAGAAGAACTCAATATGATTTTCTTGGAGGAACACCTCAAGTCGTCGTATGGGAAACTGAAGAGCCAAAATATGTTGCAAAACCCTTAGGTGAAAAATCTATTCAAAACGCAAGTACCTTCCAACTTCGCATGGCTGGGATTGCTGACCTAGATTGGAAACTCTACCCCAATGGAACATCTGAGCGTCTTCATGCTCAAGATGTAGCTTACTAACACCTCAGATGCAGGACCTGCTACATCTCCCTCTCGAAGGAATAATCGAAAGCTTCGAGTAGTTAGCCATGCTCTTTTTGTCAAAATTCGCATATCAGAGGAGAAGGAAGCTCACGGTGTCAGCACTTATCAAATGCAGGGAAGGAGGAGAGAAGACACTGATGAACTTTTATGACAGATGGAACACCATAGCTTGCGAAGTGCAAGGAATTTTGCCAAGCGTGACAGCACACAATCTTCGAATGTCAACACATAGCCGTGAACTGAAGAGATTGCTCGTAAAAAAAGAACACAACCTAGGGTCTTGGCCAGACCTTGACCGCCTGGTGAGGAAGGCTATTGTGTTAAAAGAGGCGCTGACAATGGAAGATAGCGCAAAACTCATTAATCCCAGAGCGGAGAAGGCAAATAAAAGGAGAGAAAGATTGCCAAAGAGAATGGGGCGCACACCGAAAAGACGAAATTGAAATCCTCGATTCACGAATCAAGACAATTGGCATGAAGTGTTTACCACTAGCAAGGAAGACGGCAGACGCCGACAAAGGAGCAAGTCGAGAGAAGCGCATCAGACGCAGAGAAGGGATGACGATAGAAAGTGGTGTGACTGACATCAACTGGCAACTCACGACTCCACAAAGTGTCATGATTTCAAAGCCATTCTTAAGTACTTGGCGCCAGGAGATTTGAAAAGCCTCTTGGACACACGGCCGCCCAACATAGAAAGGGTAGACGAGCGAGAAAGGTCGCCAAGTCTAAGAAGAAGATCTCTTACCCCCATACGTAAGAGATCAAGATCGTCAAGGAGAGAGCGATCCCCCCAGGTACTTTGCCCGCCATCACCACCATGGCGTACCCTCCACGGCGACAACCTAGCATGAACGAAGACGACATGGAGGTTATAATGATAGCAGGATGGCACAAGCTGCCTCAAATAGAAGGGGACCGCCTTCCTAGTGCTTGAGCGTCTACAAGAGTGAGGAAATTGAGAAAAGTTTTTCACCCTCCGAGTTGCCACCAAAAGAGTGCAGAGAAGATCCGTTGGTTCTCGCCTTCCGAACAAAGAAGTTCAAAGTCACTAGAGCGTTGGTCGACAATGAGATCTCAATAGACATCCTATTATACTCCACCCTAAAAAGCATGAAAAAGTGTACAAGATCTCAAGCCTGTGGCGACAAGCCTAGTGGGGTTTTCAAGGTCCAAAGTACGAGTGCTAGGGTCCATAACTCTACAAGTAACAATAGGAGAAGCTGGAGTTACGAAAACACGCCCCATGGATTTTTATGTAGCTGACTTCCCATCGGCGTACAATCCGATTCTGGGATGTGGCTTCCTGTCAAATTTCTCAGCAGTCCTATCCACCTGCCACCTGGTGCTCAAGTTTCCCGTAGGGGGTAAAATTGAACGCGTTCGGGGGAACACCCAGCAAGCAAAAGAATGCTATCAAGCAACCATTGAAAACTTGGAGGTTAATCTAGTTGAAACACGAGGAAGTCACCGTCGGTCCAAGGCGTTTGAAAAGGATTTGGTCATCGTACTAAATGAGGAAGAAGCATAAAAGAAAGTGAGGATATCATCTCACCTCCCGGAGGAGAAAGCGCGGAAACTCTTGTTACTTCTCAAGGAGTATAAAGAACTATTCTCATGGACCTCAGTAGATATTTCGGGCTTCTCAAGAGAACTCGTTGAACATCACCTGTTAGTAAAAAGCAAGGCAATACCAGTGCATCAAAGGAGAAGGAATGCCTCTCTGGAAAAACAAATGGTACTAGAAGAGGAAGTGAAGCGGTTGTTGAAAGCTGGTTTCATAAGGGAAGTCTGGTATCCAACGTGGCTGGCTAATCCATTCTTTGTCCGCAAAGCATCAGGATTGTGGAGAATGTGCATTAATTTCACAAATATCAATGCGGCTTTTACCAAAGTTGCACATCCCCTCCCAAGGATAGATCAACTCATCGATGTACTGCTAACCATGAAACATTAAGTTTTATTGACATGTTCTCTAGATACCACGAAATACGGTTATTCGAAGAAGATCAAGAGAAGACCTCATTCATGACACACATGGAGAATTTATGCTGCATGGTCATACCATTTGGCTTGAAAAATGCTGGCTCAACGTACCAACGAATGATAGATGCGGTTTTCAAAAGCCAATTGGGAAAAAATATAGAAGCGTACGTAGATGATGTCCTCTTCAACAACAAGATGGAATTCGACCATTGATAACTCGATATCTACACATGTTTTTGTCCACCCTTATTATAGTGATTGAGTCTCGTCTCTCGTGTTTTAAACCGATTTCACGCTAGATTGTTCGTGTTAGTGATATTTCAGGTATTAGTACGTGAATGACGGTTTGGGCAAGAGTTTAGGGTTGATTGGATGAAGTTAGGACGTGCAAGAGAAGGCTGAGGCATTTACACGAGCATGAGTTGATTTCACACGGTCGTACGGTGTGGCCATGTGACTGGTACTAAGTGGCCAGGAGTAACATGGGCTATGCACGGGCGCCCTTTGGCCGTGTGAGTATTCCAGAGATTTGCACGAGCAAGGCTTATTTTCACACGACCGCGATGGCTGTGTGATTGCATCGGCCAATTAAGCGCGACGCTGCATTTCAGATATACACGAGCATGATGGATTTTTACACAACCGTGTGAGTTGGCCGTGTAATCGAACAGAGCTGTGTTTTAACCCAATTTCGGTTTTTGGAGAGGGGCATCCGAGTTTTGAGAGCTAAAACAGAGTTTTAGAGAGACAAAGTGACGAACCTACTCTCCAAGGTGACCTAGATTGAGATTCTACACCATTGGAGCTCAATTGACGCTTGGAGAAGCACCTATTGACAACCAGAAACTGATTATCATCCTCCACAAGATGAATTCTACATCTGAAGCTGATTTCTCCTCTCTCTCTATGGAGTAACTTCCTCTCTCGCTTATGTATGAAAAACCCTAGATTTGTATGTTAGGTTTGATTGTATGAACCCAAGTACTTGATCTTTTGCCATTAATTATATTCAATTGAGGCATGGTTTATGAATTGCATGAATCCTGATCAAATTATTGTCATTTTGGCTTTGACCTAGAAAGAGAATATCTGCCTAGGTTGATAGAGCACCCTTAATTGAAGGTGGTGAATTGGCTACTTTAGTCAAGGAGTCAATTTACTGCTATGTACTGGATTCATTCTAGTAGAGAAGGTTTTTCACGTTAGGGCCACAGTTTGGTTACTCCGATGGAGGTTAGTCGCCCGTCGGGTATGCAAAATGAGAGGGTCTGGAGACCTTTAGTCGAGACTTCAGACTGATTAATAAACTTCCGTAATATAAGTGTCGTCATATCTAGACTTGGTGAATTACAACTCGGCTTAACTGCAAACTAGTGGGAAACATATATGGGTGACCTCTCTCGAACTTGAAGCACAACTTAGTTGCTTTGTGTTTGTTAAGATTAGTTATAACTTCATTAGAGTTAAATAGCTAGATAACAAGAATCTCGCCGAGTAGTCATCACTTCTAAGATCTGGGTTGACAATTAAAGCTAAACCTGCTATACTACACATTAGGTTGTGGTTACACTTGGACACTTTCTAGTGTGACGGTAAAGGAGATTCAAGTTTTTGGCACTGTTGCTGGGGACAACTAGTTTGTTGAAGAAACGTCGTTTCTATTACTTTAGCGTTCCTTTCCTGGATTATTCTATTTGCTTCTTCCCACTTTTGCCTTCACGGGGTTTGCTGCTTAGCTTTGTGCAAGTAGTGCATGACCCGTATCCAGTCGGAATCATTACTACTGTTGGATCCGTAACTTGAGTAAATTTGTCGCCAGCTTAAGGAACCACAGCGAGCGAGACTGGCTACATCGGAAGAACAGGTTCACGGTCGGATTGGTAGCGACTCCAAGCAAGAAGACGACATGGGAGACGAAAACAACCGGATGAACCATCTGAAAGGGACAACCATTGGGAATGCCCCTCTAGATCCCTCTGCTTAATCAAATCCCACCTAATGATGGCATTCCACAGGCAGACGCTGCCAACCATCAGCCACCTCCCCAGGGGCACACTATGGAGTACTTCTACACCCTACGGATTGCTGAAATCCGCCCATCCCTGCCAAAATTTTGGAGATCAAGCTATGCTGGATCTAGTTGATTACATCATCCATCCAGTTCCATGGGCTCAAGGATGAAGAGGCAAGGGTGCATCTTTCTCGGTTCTTGTAGCTAACATACGACTTCAAGGTGAATGGTGCTCGGAATGATGCGATCGATCTTCACCTCTTTCCTCACTCTCTAGCGTGGCATACAAAGAGTTAGCTCGAGACTCAGCCGACACTGTCCATCACTTCTTGGGATGATATGGCCAACAAATTCGTGCACAGGTACTATCCGGCGTCAAAGCCATCGGAAATTGAGCGTGAGATCACTCATTTCCGCCAGGACGATGATGAGTCACTGCGAGATGCATAGGAAAGGTATTCTGGACTGTTTTGGAAGTGTCCCCACCATTATTTCAGTGATGCATTCATCGTGGGTAACTTCTACAATGCCTTAACCCTAGAGAGTCAGAGGCTGATCGAGTCTTTGTGTCCGGGTGGAGACATTCTCACTAAGACTCCACCCGAGCTGAATCAGATGATCATTTGGGCTCTGTCTTGGCGAAGACTCTTGACAAGAGTGCTTCTACCCTGGGCACTCTCCACTACACACCACTCATCACTTACCTGGCCGACTTTCTTCGGATCGATTACTAGGACTGCGCCATGGAGGGAAAGTCTACGACTTTCGAAAAGGACACCGTCTCCCAGATGCACTTTCTACGGGAGTCGCAAGGTGTCAAGTGGGTCGAGGGCTTGCCAGTCCCGACCATTCCTGACCGTATTGCGGCGGAGCAGGACGCTGCGCCCGAGGATGTGAAAGCTTCTGCTGTCCACCAGCCCTTCCACCACAACACCTATGGGCATGGGGGTGGCAGCTCCTCTGTTCCATCCTAGGAGTACTTCTCCCACCAGTTTGAGCACATGGGCTGCCAGTTCCAGCAGTTGGGTTTCCAGAACCAACAAATCCTCAACCATAAGCTCCAGTTCCAGCAGTAGCAGGCAAGCCATAAGGCTGAGTACACCGCCCGCATGGCTGCGTATGACGAGCGCTTGGATTGCATGGAGGCTCAACAGGGTGTCACCCTGGCCCATATTGAGCGTGAGCGTAGCCGGGCTGGCCGGATGCAGGAGGTGCAGAACCACTTGCTCGAGCAGGTCCATGACGTACCACCCACCTGGCAGGCTCCCTATGATGCCTCACCGCTCCCACCCCCAAATTCCAGTGACGATGCTAATGGAGGACATCACCTTCGACATTCCCGTCGACGAGTAGTCTGTACTTATCGGTCCCTTCATTGTGGTTTTGTGTGTTTTGTCTTTGTTTGCTCCGTGTGTGTGCGGAGTTGGACCTGAGTTGTTTGTGTGTTTGCCTTTCGTTTGGATTTTCATTTTTGGCCCTCTAGGCTGACAACTCTACCTAACAAAACAGTGTTCTAGTGGTTGTTTATGATACCCTCTCTTGTAGCGACTGGTCCCTCTTCCAGTCCCGCTCTTCCAGTCCCGTGTTTCTAATGACTGGCGCTTGCTCCAGTCCGCGCCTCCTATTGTCCTGTTCTCGATAACATCGGTTCACCCCTATTCTCTTTCTTCTGCTCAAGTGAGGGCACTTTCGAACTTAAGTGTGTGTGGGGGGGGGGGGGGGAGGGGTGTTTTGTGTTTATCGGGTTTACTATGTGTGCGCTTGGAGCCTAGTCACTTGTCCAAATTTTGATTTGAGGACTCCAAGTACACGTCCCTTGGAATTGTCTTCTCAGTATGCTTTGAATTGACAGTCACTACAGTACTATGCAACCTAGGGAGGTAGTTGTAGCACTATGGAGGATGTTGAAGTATAAATATTTCGTATCTTTCTCTATGATGTGCCGGTTGATTGTGTGAACTAGTGGATTTAGGACCTTTGATTCATGTGGTATCGATGACTCTCTTTGTCCTAGTCGTGGACTCATGTATCATAAAAGGGTGCTTAGTGTGTGTCATTAAAAAGCAGTTGGTCCTCCATGTCGAAAAATTTGAAATTTTAAACATGGGGTAAGCCCAACGTGTGTGGCACTGTTCATTGCACAAAATCGGGTTTTGGAAGAGATTTTAGTGATCCTTGGCTGGGGCAGGCCTACAAGGTGAAGTTAAGCTGTCTTTAGTACCAGTAAAAACTCCACCCGTTGAACGGTTGCCTACTCTTGGATGTGTTTTTAAGGGCACAAATAGAGCTTCTGACCCCTCTTAATTTCATTGACCCTCCAAACGAAGTGAGGATAGTAATTAAAAGAAGTACTCTGCCGAGCAACAGATGTATAGAAATTGCTCTTGCTCACCCAATAAGGTGTGACCGTGCATATAAACTACAGTTTGGAAACCCATCAAAGTGAGAATGTGAAAACCAAAAGAAAAAGAAACAAATAAGAATATAAGGGATTCCAACGAATGAAATGGAATGGAAGAGCATCCGATATGAAGAGTCCTTGGTTGTTAAATTGTGTGAGTCTCTCTATCCATGAATTGGATTTCCTAGTTCCCCTACTTCTCATGATCATAGTTTGAGTCTAGTACTCGCATTGAGAGAGATAGGGGCATCTTAGAAGACCGGTTGACCTTGTAAGTTGCTAAATGACCTAGGAAGTCCTATGACGACGATTGGGGTTGCATGTTGCTATAGAGGTCTGGAGAGCTGCATTGGTTTGACTCAAGTTTGTTTGGGGACAAGTAAACAGTTAAGTATGGGGGGATTTGACAACTCGATATCTATACATTTTTTTGTCCATCATGCTTATACTGTTTGTGTCTCGTCTCTCGTGTTTTAAACCGATTTCACGCTAGGTTGTTCTTGGTGGTGATATTTCAAGTCCTAATACGTGATTGAAGGTTTGGGAACGAGTTCAGGGTTGATTGGACGAAGTTTTGACGTGCAACAAGAGGCTGAGGCATTTACATGGGTAGGAGTTGATTTCACATGGCCATACGGAGTGGCGGTGTGACCGGTTCTACGGGGCCAGGAGTCACACGCGCTGTGCACGGGCTCCCTCTCGCCTTGTGAGTATTCTAGAGAGTTGCACAGGTATTTTCACACGGTCGTGTGATTCCCTCGGCCAATTAAGCATGACACTGCGTTTCAGATATACACGGGCTGGATGGATTTTTACACGGTCGTGTGAGTTGGCCGTGTAATCGGGCAGAGCTGTGTTTTAACCCAATTTCGGGTGTTGGAGAGGGGCATCTAAGTTTTGAGACCTCAAAAAGAGTTTTAGAGAGAGAATTTCATGAATCCTGATTAAATTCTTGTAGTTTCTACTTTGACCTAGAAAGATAATATATGCCTAGCTTGATAGAGCACCCTTAATTGATGGTGGAGAATTGACTACTTTAGTCGAGGAGTCAATTTACTGCTCTGTACTGGATTCATTCCAATAGAGGAGGTTTTGCATGTTATGGCCTTAGTTGGTTACTATGGTGGAGGTTAGTCCCCCGTCGGGTATCTAGATTGAGAGGGTCTGGAGACCTTTAGTCGAGACTTCAGACTGATTAAGAACCTTACACATTATAATTGTCATCATATCTTGACCTGGTGAATTACAACTCAACTTAACTGCAATCTAGGGGGACACCATATCTGGGTGAGCTCTCTCGAACTTGAATCACAACTTAGTTGCTTTGTGTTTGTTTAGATTAGTTAGATTTCACTACAGTTAAGCAGCTAGATAACAAGAATCTCACTGAGTAGTCATCACATCTAGGAGCCTGGTTGACAATTAAAGCTAAACCCGCTATACTACGTAGTAGGTTGTTGTTACACTTTGACACTTTCTAGTGTGACGGTAAAGGCGAGTCAACCATCTGAGAGACCTAAGGAAAACATTCGACAGCTTAAGGTGGGAACACCTTTGGTTGAACCCTCTCTAGTGCGTGTTCGGTGCAAAAGCATGGAACTTCTTGGGTTCATGATCACCAACCGAGGAATTGAAGCACAAACAAATAGAGGCTATACTCAGCTTAAATCCGCCAGAGACATTCAAAGAAATCCAAGCGTTCAATGGTAAAATGGCCGCCCTAAGACGTTTCATCCCAAGAGCAGCAGACAAATGCTCCCCATTTCATCAGATGTTAAAGAAGTCAGCATCACGACTTCAATGGAGTGCTAAGTGCGATCGAGCTTTCTTCCAGTTAACAAAACAACTGGCCTCACTGCCGGTATTGAGCGCTCTGCTTCATGGAGAATTGCTATATATCTACTTGGTGGTCTCCAAGCAAGATGTTTGTTCCGTCTTGGTACGAAGAGAAGAAGATGGCTTAGACCATCCCGTCTATTACGTAAGCAAGGCGCGACTCCCGCAAGAAAAGCTTTACATGCCAATCGAGAAGGTTGTTCTAGCCGTAGTCTCAGCTGCAAGAAAATTGCGCCCTTATTTGCAAGAACACTAAGTCACCATACTCTCAAACCTGCTAGTGATGAAGATTCTGAGAGGAATGGACGTGTCTGGGATAGTGGGGCGGTCGAGTTGGTCAAAGAAATCCATCGAGGAACATGAGCTTCACATTTTGGACCAAGAATCCTGGAGAGAACGATATTGTTGCAAGGTTACTATAGGTCGACAGTGAATGCGGTCTAAGGATGCTATGAATGTGAATTGCACGCCAGCAAACAACACCTTCCCAACTAGGAATTGAAAATCATAATAGGTCCATGGCCGTTTGCACAATGGGGGCTAGATCTTTTGGGACCATTCCCTACTGGTGCCTTGGGGAAGAAGTATCTAGTGGTGGCCGTACACTATTTCACGAAGTGGATAGAGGCCGAACCGCTCCACACGATCACTAGTTCCAAGATTTAGAAGTTCTTGTTCACTAACATAATGATGAGGTTTGAGATGTCTCATACCATCATCACTGATCATGGTACGCAGTTTGACTGCAGACCGTTCGAGAACTTCTATGTCGGGAACCTTATTACCTGCAAAATGGCTTCAATCGCGTTTTCTCAAGCCAATGGGCAAGTTGAGTTGTCAAACAAGCTGATCTTACGGGGTTTGAACCAGAAGAAAACTATATAAAGCTTCTCCACAAGTTGGACATGATTGAGACACGGCTAGATGCAGTGTTAGTTCGAACCATTAAAGAACAGTCTAAGGTGGAAAAGACAGACAACAGAAAGGTAAAGCCTTGGCCGCTGGAGGAGGGTGACATGGTTTTGAAAAAGAAACTTTGAGCAAAAGGAAGGGCATGGCAAGCTAGCTGCCATATGGGAAGGACTGTTCCTTGTGGGTGAGAAGTTAGGCCCCGCAACATATGTGCTCGCCACCAAGGAGGGTAAGCAAGTTTCAAAGACATTGAATGATATCCACCTGAAAAATTACTTTGAGTAGGGTAAGAAAAGAAATTGCAGGGCCATTAGGCATTTTGTACGGTGGTAGCTTCGATCATATCCTGGAATGTATGTCATTTGCAACCCATTTCCATCTAAGTTAATCAAAGTGACTCTGAGCAATAGGCTAAAAGATCATGTTCATAATTTGAACCGCACCCGAGCGATAGCAACAAATTGTGTTCACATTTTGAACCGCCCCCTGAGCGAGAGCTTAAAAATTGTCTCCACAATTAGAACCGGCCTCGAGGGATAGGTTTAAAATTTTCTTAACAATTGAACCGGCCATGAGCGATAGCTTAAAAATTGTCTACACAATTTAAACCCCCTGAGCGATAGGCTTAAAATTTTCTACACAATTGAACCACCTTGAGCGTAAGCTTAAAAATTCTATCCACAATTTGAATCGCCCCTAAGCGATAGCTTAAAATTGTCTTTTCAAATGAACCGCCCCCGAACGCTAGCTAAAAGATGTCTCCACACTTTTAACCACCCCAGAGCAATAGCCTAAAAATTGTATACACAATTTTCACAATTTGAGCTGCTCTTGGGCGAGAAGCTTGGGAAATGTATAAATAATTTAAACCGCCTTCGAGCAATAACCAAAGAAATTACCGCAATTCGGAGAGTGCTCACATAATATGAACTGCCTGGGATACGTTTCACGCAATGAAACGCGCCCGCTAATTAGAAGAAACCGCATAAGGAAAATGAGGACTGAAATTAACTAAGTACGCCATAATAAGGCGCACAAGTATCCACTGCCCAGCAGCATAATTAGTCTTAGATGCCCTGACACGCCAAAACACAACACCAAACTACGACCAAGTGTAATCGCAGTCCAGGAATGCAGTAACAGGCAAGTTCTATTATCAACCCGGGGTCTAGATCTACTGCTTACTCCGTGATTATCTATTATCTAGCCAACTAAGTCGAGTGATTTGTGTTTAAACTAAAAGCAGTAAGAAAGCAGGAAATTATTCGGTTTTCTCAAGCAGGAAAGAGTCACTCGGGAATGAGTCCCCCTAGCTCCTTAGTTAGGTTCAATTGTAATTACCCTGGGTTGATTTACTGTTGATTAGACTGCGGAAGATCCGACAGTAGCTTGGAATCTCTTAAGCTGACCAAGACCTCTCAGTCTAACTACCCGGCAGACGGCTAGTCTTCACCGGGATAGAAAGCTGAGGCTATGAACACAGAACTCCACTACTGGAATTGAATTCCAGTGCAAAGCAGTAAACTGGCTAACTCTCGTATAACCAATCTCCTGCTATCGAATGAAGAGGCTCTAACAACCTAATCAGATTCTATCTATCTCAGGTTGCAGCAGAAATCAAGAAAAGCTTATCAGACTTCAATCAATTCAATAAACATGCATCATTCGATTAAAACCAAACAGTATAATCATCCCAAGTCATTACAATCAAATCCCTAACACCAGGAACTAGGGTTCTTCATACCAAAGTGAGAGAAGGGTTCTAATCCATAGAGAGAGAAAAGAAAACAGTAATCGGAGTAGTCATACTCATAGTGATGAGGAAAATATGCTCCGGGATGATGATTCCCACTCCTATGACGATCTCCAAGCTCGATTTGACGAAACCCAGCTCCAAGATAGCTTCTAGGATGTGTTCTTCGTACTTTCTCTCTCTAGGGCTCTGTTTTTGCTCTCAAAATCCGATTCTCCCACTTTTTGCTAGGAATTGGCTGAAAAACCAAGATTTCCCGACTCACACGGACAGGCCACACGGCCGTGTGGCTCACCGAGTTGCCCGTGTGAGTCAAAACGCAGCGTATCAATTAGTTCGATCTTCAGGCTTCCCACACGGCCAGGGTCGCACGGCCGTGTGAGATTTCCATCCTGCCCGTGTTTGCTCTCGGCAAAAATCACACGGCCACAATTGTAAGTTGCACGGCCGTGTGATGTCCCGGACTGCCCGTGCGGATTCCTTGGCACCTCGCCACGTGTCCGATCTTCGTCCAATCGACCCCAAACTCGCTCCCAAGCCTCCATTCACGTACTAGGACCTGAAATATCACAAACAAGCACAACCTAGCGTGAAACGGCCTAAAACACAAGAATCAACACCTCAAACGGTGTAAGAACAGGGGTAAAAACATGTGTAATTAACGGTCTATCATGCCCCCATAAAGGAAGCCAAACAAAATTACAAACAATTCTTAAACAAGAGATAATCTGACGGCTAAACCTATCCGCCATCAGCTGAAGGCCGTTGATCAACCTCTTATCTGTCGACGGTTCCATCCTGAGTATTAGCTCATTGGGTGGTTCCAGCCTAAGTTTCATCCTGCTCAGAGTTCAAGTCGTCATCACCCCAGAACTCAAAGACATCCTAGATTGCATGAGTATCCCAAATAGCCTTAGGACGCTCACGCCAAAACCAATGACGAATGAACGCCACGGTATCCCTTAGCAGCTTGTTCACTTAGCCTCATTAGCAGCTTTGAACTTGTCGGAGTCTAAGAAAGTTGCCTGTGTATCTTCATCCATGTTGTATAGATCAGCTTCGCGGTTATCTTCTAGCTCTGTCACCTCCCCCCTCAGCCTCACCACCTCGTCCTTAAATTCCTTCGCTCGCAGAGAAGCCTCACTAGCTTCCTTCTAGAACCGCTCAGCCCTTTCCTCTTCCTTTTTTTGTGCATCCTTGGTGGTTGCGAGTTTAGAGTCCTCCAAAAAAGCGGCCTCTTGTTCCTTGACAATTCACTCCCTCAGCTCCTTCTTAAATGCCTCTCGTACGTCATTCAGCTGAGTTAGAATAGGGTCAAGCGGGAACTGCAAACCCATTTGGATGTGTTCCACATGGCTGGGGATCCACTCACCTAGGCAGGATCCAGACCACCCAATAGAAGACGGGGTCGCATAATCCCAGCCAGATGGGAGCCCATGATTCTTCGACTGGAGAAGAACTTGAGATGCTTTATAAATGGCTTCATAGGGAGGTCCTCGCAGGTATACAAAACCTGGCACCTCCTCGCCTTCCCACATATCTCCGTGCAGCCGAACACGATATGTGGTGTTAGCGACCACCTGGAAGGCCTCCACAAGAGCCCATCCAACCATGTTAACGATAGAGAGTCGGCCACGAAGTTAGTATCCTGGAAGTTGTTGTGTGTCTCGTTAGCACTGTCCGACGAGAGGGCAACCACAGGGAAGTCACGCTGAGGCTAGCTCTCCGACTCAGATATGTCAAAGTCACCAAGGTTGTCCCCAACCGCCGATGATGCTCCTCACATAATCAAGAAAGCCCCAGTATCGGACAGAGAGTCCCTACCTACTCCTAAAAGGCCACAATCAAGACCGTCTAAGTTCTTCCTAAGACTAGTAGAATTCTTATAACTGCATAGCAAATCTATGTTCTCCAAATCCCATTCTATGTCAGAGACGCTGAAGGGAGAAAAAAGATTAAGCATACCTTGGGCAATTTGCTTGGTTCCAGAGGACGAAACCACTGCACCCACCGCCGGTCTTGGAAGAAGAACGTGGGAGACTCGCACCGGTGTCGGAGGTTCGAACCTCACCGAAAGTAGTAGCGACAGGAGCATCGCCGGAGATATCTTTGTTCTGGCTATCAGAGGGAGTAGTAGTTTGAGAATCGATCGCCATTTTTAACTTTTGCTTCTTCTTCTTCCCTCGTCTTTAATTGGGATCGTTTCAGCCTAGTGATGTAACTTGCTCGCTCCGCTGAAAGAAGAGGATGTCCTCCAAAATAGGAAGAAAGGGAAAACTTGGCACAACGAGTAATTTTGGCCAAGTTTCAGCAAAAACTCGAAAAGGAAACAGTTTTGTTTTTATCGAATATATATCGGTTTTGTCACAACTAAACAATCAGTTGACGTAAAAATACTCATGAAAGTACAATTTTGTCTAAAATTCAATTTTTTCTGATGGATTTAGTTTACGTCACTATTATTGACATTTTTTATGACATGAAATATGGTTTGTCACAAACGAATGTACGTAGTGACGATGATTCAGATTTTACCGACGAGGAATAGTCTTTGTAACAAATAGAAATTTTTGAGATGAAACATTATGGACGACCAAATTGTATTCATCACAAATAACCATTGTGCCAATTTTTTCCTCCTAAAAGTGGACTTAGTGACAAAGATTCTTATTTTTACGGACAAGATATAGGCTTCGTCGCAAATACATAAAATTTTGACAAGAGTTTAATGCCATCCCTAAAAGTATTCTTTTGCGACGAATTTAACATGCCATCGCTAAATTTTGTCACTAATGACTGTCTTTTTTGTAGTGTGTAAACGCGGATTTTCTTGTTATGTTTTGACAACCTTCTAAAAGGCATGAGATGAATAAGAATGGATCAAGTTAGGGTTTCCAATACACAAGATATGTTGTTATGATATCAGAGCCTGGTTGTGAAACCTAGCCGCCACCATGGAAACCAATGTAGCAACAGAAGCAACAACAACAGTTTTAGAAATTAACAACATATCTATCCTATGGAAGAACCTTACTTCTTTCATGGCTAAGAGCATCCAAGTTCAATATTGGTGAGAGAGAAGCTCAACACCACAAACTACAATGACTGGAGTAGAGCATTAATGTTTGATTCTCTTGTAATAAAAATAGGTGGGGTTCATCTATCAATCTAGAGACAAATCCCAATAGAGGAGCATGGGCTAGAAACAATATTATGATTTTGAGCTGGATACAACAACCAATCGAGTTAGAAATAAGAAAGACCATCTTGTCAAGCAAATCATCAGCAGAAGCTTGGAAAAGTCTGCAAACAAGTTATGGATCCGGAGATATCGTTAGAGTTGTTGAGCTTGAGGAAGCAAGGGAATCAATCCATCATAGAGTATTATGGAAAGGTAATCACTCTTAAAGTTGAACTAGACAACTATCAGCCATTGTTTCCATGTAATTGCACACTTACCAGTTACAACACTTATAGGGCTATGAAAAATGTACAAGAATACCAAGATACTAACTATGCTAACGAGTTCTTTAGGCCTGAAATGCAATTATGGAAGAAAATTATGGAACAGAGTTCTGTTTGTGGATGGACTCCCAAACATTAATAGAGTTTTCCAGAAAATGCTGCAACATGAAAGGTAATTATGGAACTCAAAAGGGAAAAATGGTAGTCACATGATCCTATGGTGTCACTTCTTTAGCAGTTCAAGGAGTTAACAGAAGGCCAAATTCCAATCTGAAAAGGCCTTACTGTACCTTCTGTAAAAGGAAGGGACATACTGAGAATGTATAATACCAGAAGCATGACTTCCCACCTAATTCAAGGACAACATCCAATACACCTGACAGGAAAATTGAATGTACCATCTGTAAGAAACAAGGGCATACATAAGAGAGGTGTTTCCAAAAACATGTATTTCCACCTAATTACATCTCAAGGAACAACAACACTCCTTATGGAACAGGAAGAGGCTATGCCCATGCAGAAAACAACTCAGGTAAATGCTTGTTGACTATTCCTACTCATAATCTGAGGAACAAGCAGAAGATTACATGGATTCTTGATACGGGACTGGAGAATCATACCATATAGTCTGCTCATTAGACCATTTAAGTAATTGCAAGGAATTATCAAATGCGTACATTACACTACCAGCTAGGGAGCATATACAAGCCACACATACATGACCTGCTTTGTGTAGTGATGATTTGATACTTGAAGATGTTCTTTTTATTCCTAGTTTCACTTTCGATTTGGTCTCACTAAGCAAGTTGACCACTAAGAACTCACTGAGTTTGACTTTTCACTATAACCTTTGTTTCATATAGGATCTGGAGTAGAAGAGAATGATCGGTTCTACTAGATTGAACAATCCACCTAGAAGCATATAGTATACCTAAGATCATCACAGTAGTTAACTCATCCACCTTTGATATGTGACATTTTAGATCAGGACACCTTTTTCCTTCAAGTCAGAATGTAACCCAACATACTTCTGAACTTCTTCATGTTGACATTTGGAGTTTAAATTCAATCCCAAATTATGATGTCTACAAGTATGTGGATGATTTTTCCGAATAACATGGATTGTTCTCCTGCACCTTAAGTCAGAAGCTAGACCTAAGTTGATTGAATTCTGCAACAAAATGCAAAGGCAGTTTCAGTCCCAAATTAAAAGGATCGGGAGTGACCAAGGGAGATAATTTCAAATGAACAATTTTTATGAATCTAATGGGATAGTTCATGAGATGTCCTGTGTTAAACACCACAATAGAATAGCAAAGTTGAGAGAAAGCATAAGCATATCCTTGTTGTTGCTAGAGCTCTAAAGTTCCAGGCTGATCTGCCACCTAGATTCTGGGCTGGCTATGTTAAACACACAATTTACCTCATTAAGAAAGTTCATTCTTCAATTCTAAACAATCAAACTCTTTATGAAAAACTTCAAACAACACCACATGATCTGATTGACTTGAGGGTGTTTGGCTGTTTATTCTTTGCGTCTACTCTACCATTCACCAAACTGCCACAGACAATTCAAACACATATCTTTTCTTTTCTCTACCAACTTCTACATCTCCTATCTTTGATGATACTCCTCCTAACCCACCATCATAGCTTCCACACCACAAACCATTCCTTCTACACCTATTGACTCAACTCCAACCCAATCCAATGATAACTATTACTCAAAGGTTATGATCCCCCACCAGGATTTGACAATCCTGTCTATCATCTTAGAAAATCATTATACGGCCTCAAACAAGCTTCCAAACAATGGTTTTCCAAGTTAACTGATAAGATGCAACATGTTGGTTACATTCAAAGCAAGGCAGATCACTCTTTGTTTTACTAGGCAACTTATTCTAGTAATACTTGCATCTTAATCTATGTTGATGATCTAGTTATTGGAGGCAATGACTTGACGGAATTCAAGAATTGAAAGAAGTTCTTCACTTTGAGTTCAATATCAGAGATTTGGATACCTTGAGATTCTTCTTAGGGATGGAAGTAGCAAAAAAACAAGCATGACATTCATTTATCTAAGAGAAAATATGCACTGGAGATCATAGAAGAGGAAGATTTATTGGATTCTTGACATGTATCTACACCAATGGACTAAAAAATACATCTCAGCAATCAATGTGACACACCCTATGAAGATCCAGAACATTATAAAAATCTTGTTGGCATGCTGATTTATCTAACAACAACTAGGCCGGCATTAGCTTTGCCACACATCAAGTAAGTCAATAAATGTAGCATCATTCACTAAAAGGTCATTCGCAGGATCTTAAGATACTTGAAATCAGCTCCTGCTATAGGAATTTTTTCCTTCAAGTTCAATTCAACTGAGAGCTTTCTCATACTCGGATTGGGCATCATGTGTTGACAAAAGGCGCTCAATTACAGGGTATTGTGTTTACCTTGGTAATTCCTTGATTTTATAGAAAAGTAAGAGGCAACAGTCAGTCTACAGATCTTCTTGCGATGCAGAATATATACCCCTTGCCTTTACTGCTTGTGACGTTCAATGGCTGCTCTACATGTTGTGCGACTTTCAGGTGCTTCATCCTCAGCCGACAAATATCTATTGTGACAATCAAAGTGCTATTTACATTGCCGAGAATCAGACTCTCCACGAGCGCACAAAGCACATCAAACTCGATTGCCATCTCGTCTGTGAAAAGCTTCAAGCAAAAATTCTTAAGCTGCTTTATATTTATCAAGGAAGAAAGAGGTCCCTTGTGTCATCGTTCCCATATCTTTTCTCTTGCGTTTTTCACTTACTCGCTACGCTGCCATTTTCTCATCTTTCCTTCGTCTTATTTTGCTTGAGGTTTGAGCTTTTTTCCTGTCCAAGCTAACAGACAAAATGTGTAAAGCTGGATTGTCTTATTGTTTCTTGATCCAACCTATAAAAGGCATGAGATTAATGAGAATGGATCAAGTTTTAGGGTTTTCAACACACTAAATCTGTTGTTACCAAGTCCAACGATAAGGAACCCTTGGCAATGGGGCGAGCCCGGATACTACATAAATATCTATTCCCTTCCCGTATATAGTGCGTGTCAAGTTGACTATCTATATAGTTATTAATCGAGGAGGACCATCCATTTTTATATTTTATTTACACTTTTTTTTATCGATAAAACGATAAACATATATTTCATATATAGAAATAGATTAATTGCGTCCATGGAAACTAGATATCCATACCCCTCTAGTACCAAATATAGGTCAGGTCTGAGAATTCTTATGCAAGTACGTATTGGGACAGATAAACCTATTCATATATTTTATTAGAAGAAAATATTTATTTATAACGATAAATCAAAGAGAAGTAATCCATCCATGAGAAATAGAGATAATAAGTAGATTGGTTTTATCCAATTAATTGTAAGATGAAATATTTCACTTATCTAGAGTATTACTAGATGACAATATGATTTAAATAGGCAAAACATAACAAAAATAGAAATTGAGACAAATAAGATAGAGAGATAGTGAGAGATGAGAGAGAGAACGCAAGGTAAAGAGATAGTGACACGAGCGACAGGTGTGAATAGCCGCCCCCTCAATTTGTTCGCAAATCTTGGAGCGCTTCTGGGAGGGTTAGTGTCGAGGATCTGGGTAGATCTTGCAAGGGTTTGTCTTCTGTGTGCAGGTGCCACACTTTGGTAGGAGAGAGGTACAATGAGAGATTGGCGATTCCATGTCGGATGAGTCAAGAAGAGTGGCGAACGGGTGCCACACTTTGGTAGGACTACTAACCAGAGTGGCTCTTTTTGCATATCTCTGAAAAGGTCCAAAGTGGGAAGGTCTTCAAGATCATTGTCCCATCCCACGATAGTAGAGATGCCTGGGCACGTTCAACTGCCCAGTTGCAAGACTTTTGACAGGTTGCAAAACCAGCTATGGATCCGCTCACTTTTAGATACCGCACAGAATCAGACGCTACCCTTGTTAGAAATTTGGTTGAACCGGACTAACCAAGTCAAACCTATTCTGGGCTGGACCGGACAACCGGTTTGGGATTAGACCGAACGAACCGATATTCTAATTCCATAAAGGCACACATCATTTTGGCCTAGTGGAGGTTGTATTATTTTATGGATAAGGATAACCTTATGGATAAATGCAACCCTTCATTAGATAAGGATAACC
Organism: Linum tenue; assembly: GCA_946122785.1. Classification (NCBI taxonomy): domain Eukaryota; kingdom Viridiplantae; phylum Streptophyta; class Magnoliopsida; order Malpighiales; family Linaceae; genus Linum; species Linum tenue. Next base: position 25,715,935 of record CAMGYJ010000010.1, on the reverse strand, counting down.
TTTCATATGGATAGAGACAACCTTTCATATGGATAAAAGCAACCTTTCGTATGGATAAAGGCAACCTTTCATGAAACAATGCATGGATTCGGCCCCTATAAATATGTGTGGGGTGGATGATCCCACATACCATCAAACATATTCTTCTTCTTTCTTCCAAATTTCTAAGTATGCTTTAGTGTTCTTGAGCCTATAACCTAAAGTGGTGATTGTTTTATCCTCGGGAGAAATTTCCTGTAACCCAAGGCTTTGTAAAGGGTGGAAATATTCTTTTCGGAAAGTGAACGTTGTTCACGACTCTATCATAATCCTAGTCACCCGTTCTTGGGCTATCGTACGTATACCCTCGCCCCTAAAAGTCCCAACAATCGAAAAGAATATTTTCCAGTATGATGGCTCGAACCGCTCTTTGCAAAAAATCGGTTCCGGTCTATGGAATTATGAGAATGTTCGATAAAATGGAGGAGGGATGATTCGAAGATGAGGAGGAAGGAGAAGGCTTCGTAAAATGGAGAAATAGAAGAATGCCAATTGCCTTTGTGTAGGTCACATACTCAATGGTTAATTTGTCTAATTCTCTATTTGATGTTTTTTTAAGTTCTAAACAAATTTGGATTTGTCTAGTGGTTTGGTGGTGTGATTTTGTCTAGGGGTTTATGTTATTTAAACCAAGGAGACAAAATGTATGTACAATTTATGATGATTATGGTAATGGTGTAATCAAACATTTGTAGGTATACGACATGCTTATCTTTGGGACCAATAAAAGATAAGTGAACGTTTGATAAAAAGTTGTTATTTAAATTCTCCACGTGGGACATGGGGGAGTTAAATGTGATTCTGTCTATGGAATCAAGTGGTACAACAAAGAATATTCCTCCTCTCAATATTTCTGCATTGAGAAGGTACTCGTAAAGAAAATTCCTTAGTGGAAATTGTCGTGGGTTAGATACGACAATGGATCCACAAGTATGGAACTTATGGTTAATACTCGCCAACCAGTTTTACAACTGGAGTATTCCATGTTAAATGGGTTTGATGTATGCATGACTTGCATGATGCTAGATATCGCATATGCGATAGAACAAATAAGTCGGTACATGATGAATCATATTGCTCATCATTTGAAATGAAGTGAGGCGTGTACTAAGATATCTCAAAGGGACATTGTATTGAGTTATAGTGGCTTTCCATCTATTTTTGGAAGGATTTGTTTATGTTAGTTGGATTTTTCATGTTAAAGGTGATACTTCAACATTGGGATGGGTCCTCTTGCTTGGGGGAGGTGCCATATTTTGGGCCTCTAGAAAGCAAACTTGCATCACTAGTTCCACTATGGAGTCAAAGTTTGTGACCTTGATTTCTCTTAGAAAAAATACATTATTGTTGAGATGCTTGGTTTATGACATTAATTTATGGCAAAACCAATCTCGCCTATTACTATTCTTAGTGATAGTAATGCTACTTTGGGTAAGGCATATAACCAAGTGAAAATGACAAGAACGGAATGTGGGAGTAAGGCATAGTAAAATCTATGAACTGATCATTCATAGAGTTGTGTCTGGACAATATGACCAGACTCGAGATAATTTCTTTGATCATTTGACGAAATGGTTAACTAGTGACTTGGTGATAAAGTCTGTGAAAGGGATGGGTTTAAAGTCCATATAATTTCTGATAATGGGATACCCAATTCCCCTCTAATACAAAGTTAGAGGCTGAATTCAAGAACCCGGACCTTGGTTTCGTATGCGCTTATGAGAAGGATTGGACACATGGCGGATAATAGTGTCAAGGCACTTAGAAGTTTGAAAACTTAAGTGTATATTATCTTCGAATATTCATATGAGTCAATGGGTTCAATCGTTAACAACACCCTTTGTATTCGAGTATTTGTCAAGTGTAATATACTAAGATGAGAATTCAATCGTCACGGCATTTTCATTTATGCTTAAGTTTTGTTGGAAGAATGTTGTGATTTTAGTGAATTCTATGAATACACTAAAATGGGGGAGGAATGTTGGAAATTTGGTTGAACCGGACTAACCAAGTCAAACCGGTTTTGGGTTGGACCGACCAACCGGTTTGGGATTAGACCGAACGAACCGATATTCTAATTTCATAAAGGGACACATCACTTCTTCCTCGTGGCAGTTGCATTATTTTATGAATAAGGATAACCTCATGGATAAAGGCAACCCTTCATATGGATAATGATAACCTTTCATATGGATAGAGGCAACCTTTCATATTGATAAAAGCAACCTTTCGTATGGATAAAGACAACCTTTCACGAAATAATGCATGGATTTTGCCACTATAAATATGTGTGGGGTGGATGATGCCACGTACCATCAAACATATTATTTTTCTTTCTTCCAAAAATTTCTAAGTATGCTTTAGTGTTCTTGAGACTAGAACCTAAAGTGGTGATAGTTTTATCCTCGGGAGAAATTTCATGTAACCCAAGGCTTTGTAGAGGGTGGAAGTATTCTTTTCGGAAAGTGAATGTTGTTCAAGACTCTATCACAATCCTAGTCACCCGTTCTCGGGCTATCGTACGTATTCCCTCGCCCCTAAAAGTCCCAACAACCCTCCGCTCTTATCCTTGATTCGCCATCCATGGCAGCTTGGTCCTATGCTGACGTTGTCAAAGGTGGAGGATTCTATGGCGCTAGAAGATGCGACATCAAAACCGGCAGCCATGGCCGGTTTATTGAAGTTGGCCTGGAGGGGATTTAAGAGAAGTAAAATCTCTTAGGCAGAATCTTGGTGGTTAAGTTCACCTCCTCCAACATGGAGATGTTCACGAAGAGTTATGTGTCACAATTCAAGCGTTGGGGACAAAAGAATGGGGTCATTGATGACAATTTTTGATTTAAAGAGTTGGGATATTGAAGATGGCTCCTTGTTTGCCCAAGTTTACAAGAAGCCCTGCGTATTGATCAGTTAAGCCACACCAGGTTCAGGGAGTTGCTTATCACTCTGTTTCATTGGAATGATTCCCTCAACATCACGACACCCACGCCGAATGATACATGGATCATGGTCTTTGATATTCCAATTCATCTCAAAAGTATTCACCTCTTCAAGGCCATCGATGACTTCTGTGGATTCCTGATCAAAATCGATTGGGTCTCTTGGTGCTCCCATGCTACACGAATTAGAGTCTGGGCGTCTCGCGATATTCCGAACGAATTTCACTCTTCTTTTGTTCACAATGGTTCAAAATCAAGGTTTTTGTTCCGTCGATGGTGTCTCTTGCCGGAAAGCACTGTCGACCGTTGTTGATGAACGGTGAGAACTCAAAAGGTCGTAACTCCAATTCTGAGCCTTAGGGTATTGCTTGCTGACAACAGGAAAACCGGGAGCGGGACAGTTGTAACTTTTTTCCAAATCTTCTGGAATAGTCTCCATGGACATGCATACCGCTACCCATGCTAGGATTTCTCATATTAATTGTGATGGCTATGATTCTCACGCGTGTGGAGACAAGCGTGCGGAGTGTCAACCTAAAGAGACCATCTGGATAAGAAAATTTGGGCCCATCTGGCAGCCCACTTCCCCTCCTTGTCTGGCTCCCCCACTCTCGCCTGTTTTGACAGCTAGCCCTGAACTTTCGCCTAGTACCACTTGGCCCAAATACCTTTTTTGTTCCCACCTGTGCAATCTTCTCCTAAACCCAATCCATCGACCCATTTCAGCCCCCATTCGCTTATCCATGTTGAGACTATCCACCTCTGTCGAAAGTCTTCCATCCCTTACTTCCACCACATTCCCAACCTTCACCAATATCACCTCTCCCCCCCCCCCAATCTACCAGTCACACTATCCCCAACCTTCTTTGAGTCGAGCCCTTCATCTCCCGCTTAATATAGCACTTCTAGTCTCATCTCCCTTGTATCCTCAACTCCCATTGGCCTCATCCCTGAACCCGATTACTACCCCTCCCCATATTGCACACCAACCCAAAATCACTCACTGCCCTTCTCACCCTCATGCCAGGACATCTCGAGTCAATCCAATGGATTTGATATAGATCTACCATCACCGTCTTGTGTCAACAACTGTCCCAATCGCGTTTGGACCTTGGATTCTTTTCCCTTCAATCTTGAAACGTTGGAAGAAGTAAGTTTGGCTGTTGGGAAGCTTTTCACTCTCGATCATGATGACGGGAAGGAAGAAGTGGATAAATCCGGAGTGACGCTTCCCTTGCTAAAGAACTTTGAACCTTTTCCTACTTTCTTTCTGTTTTCTCTTAAACTCACAATCACTCGGCTTACTTTGCTAGATAATAGATAAACACGGAGTAGGCAGTAGATCTAGACCCCGGGTTGATAATTAGAACTTGCCACTTTACTGCATTTCCGGACTGCGATTGCACTTGATCGTAGTTTGGTGTTGTGTTCTAGCGTGTCAGAAGCCCCCAACTAGTTTGAGGAAGAGCAAAAGAAAGGGTGGGTGCCGCACCTGAAATCTAATGGAATCATCAGTTCTTGTCTGTAACATTAGAGGGCTTGCTGACTCTGAGAAGCGAGCCAGAATCAAACAGTTTATTGGCAGGCAGAATGCGAAAATTGTGGGTCTTGTTGAAACTAAATGGTCACAGTGCGAACACGATACCATGAGGAGAATCTGTGGGTATAGAGATTTTGATTGGGATGCCAAAAATTCTACTGGTAGTTCGGGTGGCATCGTCATTTATTGGGATCATTCCTCGTACATAGCTATCACAAGGACAGAAGATTCCTTTTTTCTAAGTATTGAATTATGGATATGGTTTCTCTTAAAGCTTGGCATTTGGTGGTGGTCTATAGACCATAGGAGAGAGAGGAAAAGTTTTGATTTCTTGACAAACTCCATTCCTTCTGCAGTCACTTTGATGCTCCAGTTTGCATAATGGGGGATTTCGACCTTGTTCGCAGTCATGACGATTACAGGGGAAATAGGAGTGGTTCTACACTCAAAGATGCTTTCAATGCTTTAATTGATGATAATGCTCTATTGGATATCACTCTCAATGGTAGGAGATTCACATGGAGCAGGGGAGGTAATTTTGATAGCCTTTCAAGATTGACAGCGCTCTCATCTCATCTGCTTTTGATGACATGTATCCTGAGTTCTCTCTTTTGGCTTTAGAGCATGCGGAATCGGATCATAGTCCGCCTCTCCTCAAATTGGGAAGCAATTTAAGGGTCATGAGGCCATGGAGATTCGTGAACATGTGGATTGAGGATGACCAATTTTTCACTGCTATGGACTCTCGGCTGGCTCTTCCTTTGCAGGGGAGGGGTTCGATTTTCTTGTGGGCTAAAGGATTGCAGAATCTTAAAGGAAACTTAAAGTGTGGAATACGGAAGATTTTGGAGATATCAATGTCAGATCAATGAACTCCTCGCCAAGATTACTGATCTTGATAATAAGGAGGAAGATGGACCTCTCTTTGATTCCGAAAAGAGCGAGAGGGAGTGTCTAATTGATGTGACTAAAGCTCTTTATCTGCAGAAAATTCATTGGAGGAAGAAATCTAAAGAATTGTGGCTGAGATTTGGAGATATGAACAGTCGATTCTTTCACTTGGTTGCCAACCACAAGAGAAGATTGAAAACTTTTGAGTCTATCAAAATCAATGGCGAACTCGTTGAAGGCTGGGATAATCTTGCTAACAGAATTGTTGATTTTTACATGATGATGCTTCATGAAAATCCCGCAAGACTACTGCGAGCCCCTTCTTCCTACAAATGTTGCCTCTATGCTCATTCGTCCTTTCTTGGAAATGGAAATTTGGTCATCCATCGCCATTAGTGATGGGGAAAAACTCCAAGACCAGATGGATTCACCTTGGAGTTTTACAAAAACTGTTGGCCGAAGTTAAAGGGTGGTATTGTGCAAGCTTTTAATGAGTTTCATTCCACTGGATACCTTCCTAAGAGCGCAACTCACTCCTTCATATGTTTGATACCAAAGAACAACACTTTTTATGTTCACTCCATATACAACTTTCTCCACGAAACAAATGGTGATCCGCACGGTCTATACTCTTATAGAGTACTTATAGTAGAATTTGCCAGCTAATAAATCCAAGGAATCCGAAAATGAAGATGTTATTAGAATGAGTGAGTTATATTTTAAGGATACAACTCTTAGCAAGAAATAACGAAGAAACCACCAAGTATAATAGGATAATTGGAATTGAAAATTCAATAAAATGTCAAATGAACGGACAAACCATAGCTAGTTATGCCGCAATGTTTAGTCTTAAATAAATTGACACACTCTCTCTTAATGTCCCCAAAGTCTCTAGAACTTCCCTTGAATTTGCTGCACAATATTCTTGTCAACTTGGAACGCCTTTGCGAGAATGTCAGTGGATATGTCAGGCTTGGAGCCAAAGACAGCATTGCCAATGGTAATAACTCCTGGGTTTTGGCTATTCAAACCAGAAATTGTTACCGCATTCTTGTGCCCAATATTCCGTTGGTAGTGAACCAACCCAACTGGGAACACAAATACATCTCCCTTCTGAAGGGTTTTGGAGATGAGGCGATTATCAGGATTTGATGTGACGAATCCAACTTCAAGAGATCCCTCGATTACTGTGATAATTTCAGTGGCTCTAGGGTGGTAATGAGGAACAACGACGCCCCATGGAGCATAGTCGATACGGACCATCGAGATTCCCAAAGTGTTGAGCGCTGGAATTTGAGCCACTGTGACAGGGGTGATAGCAGAGCCAAATGGGTTGCCTGTGTTGCCAGGATTGTGGAGCCCGCTGAAGGAGAAGTCGTTTGCCTGAACCCAAGCCGGGTTTTTGCAAGCGAACCCATTCAGTTTCACTGCAAATGAAGAAGCAAGGCAACCCAATGATAAAGATACATATCTTATGTTAATTAGAAAGTACTAATCGAGTACCATGTCGATATATATGGTATGGTAAGTAGTACACACCTTGGCTGTTACTATCAGCCACGCAGAAGTCCTGAAGAGATGCTGGGTCAGCGGCAAATGTGAGAAAACAGGAAGTGAGAACCAGCAATAGGCTCAACAGAAGGACTACTTGAATATATGCCATCCCGAAATAGCCCAACAGATGTAGAGTACTGAGAAATGATAAGAAACCCTTCACACAAAGAAGCAAGAAAAAGCGAAGTATGGGTGGATTTAATGATTTAATCTATGTCTAAGTATACCGGCTGAAAGCTGTTCAAATAGAAGATCTAATCAGTAAACCGAGTACTGCTTACGGAATTAATTAATAAACAATAGTCTAGCCGGCAGTAACAATTTTATGGTAATCTACGAGGCCATCAGCTGTACTTTAGTGATTAGCTGAAATTTTGAAAGATAATAATGAAGTTGTCGCATGTGGTAAGCGTACTCATTATCCGTTTCCATTTTCCAGGTTCAGTTGTTCATACGAAGGAAAAGGCCAGGAAGCATGAAACAATAGCGGTGCATGCTTTGCAATCAACGTCAACGAACTGAACCGGTCAACAGATTCTTCGAGCCACTTCATACCAAATTATATGATAGTATGGTTTGGAAAACAGTTAACGAAAAGGACGGCTTGCGATTAGCTGTAATTTTGTAAGATTGTGCCTAATGAATAAGGATTATCGATTCCAAGGTTCGGCTTTTCAAACGAAAAGAAAAGGCCAGGAAGCAGTATTGAACTGGTCATAATTAGATTATTAAAGCCACCTCGTACTATGTGATGCATGTGAGCTAGGTTCTGAATGCAGTTAATGAAATTGACGGCCTAAATTTAATTAAAGAAACAACACACCTTGCTGTCAGTCGGTCGGTTTAATCAAAACCGATTTCTCGGTTATCGGTTAAATCGAGACCACGCTGACAGTCACCGGCCATCGACCGCCTAGCATGCTTCGGTTTGCCGCAGACCGACCGACTGGTTAACGGTTAAACCGCGGTTAATTGACTATCTAAAAAAAATTATTATTTATAATCATTAATTTATTATTTAATTACATGAAAACCTAAAAAAACTAAAAACAAAAAAAGAAAATGGAGATAGATGGAGACAGTGAGACTCTTCATCTCTCCTCATCTCTCCCCTCTCCTCTCGTCATCTCTCCTCATCTCCTCATCTCTCTACTCTCCTCCGGTCGCAGTATCGCACCCAGCCACCCACCATCCCGCCGCCGCAAACAAAAAGTCGGAGAAGGAGGAAGGACGGCGACGGCGACTCGCGGAGAGGAAAGACGGCGGCGACTCTTCATCTCCTCCGACCTATCTTCACTCCACGGCTCCACTAGTCACTAATCCTCCCGCCGCACCCACCAATCCGTAGATCCAGAATCCAGATCCCCACCTTCTTCGTCGCGATCCCTGCATGGCTGCATCTCCAACTAGATCGAAGAGATCTGACTTCTTCCCTCCTACACAGCCACCTGGGTTTTTTAGTTTCTGGGTTTTTGTTCTTGGGGGTGCGACAAGGAAAGGAAGAGGAAGGGGGCGAACGGCAGAGCAGAGGATCGACGGACTAGAGATCCGTGGTTGTGGGGGCGAGTGGAGGAGAGAAAAGGGGAGTGGCGGATTCGTCGGAAGGAGAGGACGGGCGGAGTGGCTGGGTCGGGGGACGGGAGACGGCGGCGGAATGAATGGTTTTGGAGTGTGGAGGAGAGGCAGAGTCGAAGGGAAGTGATGGTTTTGGAGGGTGGAGGAGATGCAGAGAAGTGATATTAGGTTTCGATTTTTGTGGGGGATTGGGCTAGAACGGTGTCGTTTGGCATTGATTAGGTTTAGCTCAGTTAGCCGCGGTTAATTGTCACCGGTTACTCGGCTAGCCGAACAGTCACCCTTCCTTGCCGACCACCGACCGAGGTTATATTTCGTCGGTTTTTGGTTAGCCGCTAACCGGCGGTTATCGGTTGAACCGACCGGTTAGCCGCTAACCGACAACCGAATTGCCACCCCTACTTGACCTTGTACACATTTTGCGGAATTCATTAGGCAATTAGAATTAAGGTATATACTTAACTAGGGGTCAACTATTAAGGTATATACTTAAATAGGAGTCATTTGTTGACCCTACAAGGATCGGGACGGGTAGGGACAACTTAGGGACGGGTCAAGTTTTGACCATGTGACCCTTAGCAACAACAAATATCTCACACCACATTGGACCTTTTTGTAAAATTTTAATTTTTTTTTTATGAATTGGTTTGGGTTTCTATTTCATCAAAAAGGAGTCAAAAATACTTGATGGCAACACGCTCTGTCAACTGAGCAAGTAAACTTATAGACAAGCAGAAACTATAACCTGCCTAATAAGCAGATACATACTAACTCAATCAAACAGGGAAACTAACAAAAACGGTCCAAACACAATGGATCCAAAAACAACCTCAAATCACTCTTCACTCGACGGATCAGCTCATTTATATCCAACACTCCTTCTCCAAATTTCACTTTGCATCTTTCCCTCCAAATGGTGGCAATCAAACACTGCCAAATGACTCTCCCAGCCTGAGCAACCACACTTTTCTTTTGAAACTGCAAAACTGCCCACTGAAGCTCATCCAGCCACTGATTTCCAGGCAAACGATCTGTATACTTAGAGAACAGAGCAGCAAACATTTGCCTGTATAGTTCACATTCAGCAAATAAATGAGAGCGTGACTCCAGATTATGTGAGCACAAAACACAACCATGATTTCCAGCAAGCCCCCACCCTAGAGCCTTGTCCCCTGTAACAATGTGATCATTCACAACAAGCCACACCAGGAACTGGTTTCTTGGGATACAAGGCCCCTTCCAAACCAGAGAACTCCACTGAACAAGGGATTGTTTGGGTCTAATTTCCTCCCAAACTTTCTTTATTTTGAACTTTTCCATTAATCCCCTTTCCAATGAACTCCATCACCATCCACAGACATCAAACTTCTCAATTTGTCCCTACACTTAAGCAGTTTAAGCCAAAACCAAGAACCTGCCTTGGTAGGTAAAGTCCAGAAATCAGCATTTTTGATTATGTATTCCCATATCCAAGCTACCCACAAAGATCCTTCAAAAGAATAGCCAAATATGCCTGGTAACACAGGAAGAATTCCAAGAGGCCATATCCCTCAAACCCAGTCCACCCTCCTTCTTGGAAAAAGTGACCCTAGCCCATGCAACCACTGCCTTCTTTCAAGAACCAACACCCACCCCCCACAGGAAGTCACTACATAGTTTCTCAATAGCTCTTATGACTGCTTTATGCAGGATAAAAATGGACATCCAGAATTCAGTCAGACTATACAGCACAAACATAATCAACTGGAATCTACCCGCATATGTCAAAGTTTTAGACTTCCAACTGGTAATTCTTCTAGTAACTTTATCAATCAGTGGAGCACAGGCTGCTATAGTGAGTTTACCAGCCAACAAGGGTAGGCCTAGATATCGAACAGGAAGGACTCCCAACTTATACCCAGAATAGCTTGCCATTGACTTTGCCATTGCTCATTTAGCCCACCACAATATAATTCACATTTAGCTGGATTTGATTGAAGGCCAGAAATTCTTCTAAACACAGACAAGACTCATTTAATACATTGAATCCCAAAATTAGACCCATCAGAGAATAGCAATAGATCATCAGCAAACATCAGGTGAGTTAACTTCAGCCTCTTACACATAGGGTGGAAAGACATTTCATTATATTTAATCGCCTCATTCATAAGACAAGAGAAGATTCCATAGCTACTGCAACTAGATAGGGTGAAAGAGGATCACCCTGCCTCAGACCTTTCTTAGCAGGGAAATACCCAACTGGCCCACCATTGAACCCAATACTCAACCTTGGTATTGTAACACACATTCTTAACCATTTTAGGAACTTTTAAGGGATCCCCATAGCTTGTAAAACATTAAAAAGAAACCCCAATCAACAGAGTCAAATGCCTTCATCAGATCCACCTTTACTAAGGATCTAGGAGAAATGTTCTTTCTACCATATTTCTGGACCAGTTCATGTGCAGGTAGGATATTCTCCCCAATAACTCTCCCTTTCAAAAAAGCAGTCTGGGATTCACTTATGATACTAGGCATGACAGTACTTAGTCTAGTTGCTAAGATTTTGGCCATACATTTATATTGAATGTTGCAACAGGAAATTGGCCTAAAAAATTTCATTTCCTCAGGGTTCTGGACCTTAGGTATAAGGGCAAGAAGGGTGGAGTTTATGCTCACAGGTATACTAGACACATGAAAACAGTAAAGGACGGCATTAATTACCTCCTCAACAATAATACTCCAGGCAACCTGAAAGAAGCAAGCTGGGAATCCATTAGGTCCAAGGGCTTTCTCACCATGGAAATCAAATAAAGTAGATCGAATTTCCTCAACAGTAATAGGACAGCAGAGCTCCACCCCCTGTTCAGGCAGCAGAGTTTTCATCAGAATGCTCTTTAACTAGTCAATGGCAGGAGGAACTACTTCCTTATCCTGTTCCCCCAATAACTTCCTATAGAAGCCTTCAGCAATCCTGGACATCCCATCAGTATCTGTTACCCTTGAGCCAGACTCATCAAGTAGTGATCTGATCATGTTCCTCTTCTGTATACTTTTAACTGAATTATAGAAACAAGGGGGGTATTAGAATCACCCTCTTTGAGCCAAACTTCCTTAGACTTTTGTCTGAAAAAAGATTCTTCAGCTTCCCTTAACTCCTTAGCCTCTTTAGCAAGTCGAAGCTCCACTACAAAGGTAACAGAAGAAGGATTCTGTAAAGCCTCAGCCTGATCCTCCAACAGTTCATTATCTTTTAAACGTACTCTTTCACTCAAATTAGAGTAAACGTCTTTATTCAACTTCTTGAGTAACCCTTTGAGAATCTTCAGCTTCCTACAAACACAAACTAAAGACGACCCATCAACTTGCACCATCCAGGCCTCCTTTACTAGATGCATAAATCTAGAGTGCTTGATCCAGAATTTAAAGAACTTAAAGAGTTTGGGCAAAGACTTAACAGAACTATCAGTATTCAGGAGAATTGAATAGTGATCTGACACTGAATGATCTAATAAGTCAACAGTACTCCACACTAGATCCCCTAGCAATTGGATTTCCCAGTTGCTTATTTATCCTTGTAAACCACGGACCAGATGCCTTGTGCCCCTCAAGCTCACAGTCAAATTGCCACTGTCTAAAATCAGCCATACTACTAGAGAAATGAGGCAAATTGGAAACCTCACTAACATCCCCAATTGCATTAAAGTCACCCAACACTGCCCATGGAGCTGATCCAACACTGTAACCTTTCAAGTCACTATAAAGGACCCTTCTACTCTGTTCCTCATTTGATGCATAAACCACCGAGAGGAAAAAAGGAACACCAGAAGCAACCATAATATGAATGAACTGATCTGTCTTATGTAAAAATATAAGTAAAATGTCAGACTTCCATAGTAACCATAACTTTCCCAAACCACTATCATTGTTAGCCACCTTATACTCCCAACCCGGAAACCTTTTACTTATCATTTCCTCTGCCTTATTATGTCTAACTCTAGCCTCTAGTATAACTAGTATATCAATATTATATCTATTTACTAGCTGTCTAACATCCTTATTTTTGTCCGGGTCATTAAACCCCCGGACATTCCAAGTGAGGATCTTCATCTCTTCTTACCAGCCCTCCCCCCTTTGCGAGGGAGAATTGGAGCAACCCGAGGCGTAGATGGCTTCTATTTAGCACTTCCAACGACAATCCAAGAATTAGGTTCTTGAGCACTTCTACTATGCTATATAGCATCGGTGCTTTAATGTACAACTTAACGTTGTACCATAACATTAGTTGTATAAGTTTAGGTTGTACCATAAAGGAGTTTGTATCATTATGTTATGGTACAACTTTACAACTTGAAGTTCTACCATCAAATAAAAGTACAGGTTCAAGTTGTACCATAAAAGAATTTGTACAAAATGTATAGGTACAATGTAAAGTTGTACCATAACGTTAAAGGTACAATTTCATATTGTACCATAAAGGAAAAAAACTATAGCACCAATGCTATATAGCATTGTAAAATTCCTCTAGGTTCTTTCACTTTATCTTCTGTAGGTGATTGAGAGACTACCCTCCCAGAATCTGGTGAGATAGTCCCCACAAACTGCTGCATCGGTTGACTAGGGCTCCCAGCCTGAATTGACGACCCAAGAACAACATCAACAAAGCTAGTAGCTACAATTCCAACAGGCAAGGAATATGTGCTTCCTGTTCACTTATATCCACCTCCTTCCCCTTAGACACCATATTTACCCAACAGAACCATTTAACACTTCATCCTGAACCACCAGGTCCTCTTCAGAAGTCACCTGAGCAACTGTGGCAGTCTCCTTCTCAATTACTGTAGAAGTAGATTTAGGAGACCTGGACTCTCCTTTAATGACCCACTTTTTATTACTGTTTGCCAAGATTGAACAGTCATTCCCATAAACTTGATAGTTTGTGCACACCCTAGGCAGGTTCAGATACTCAATAAAGACCTCAAAACACGGGTCATCATCAGGGTAAAGCCGAACCTTAGGAGGGAAACCACAATTCGCTGAAAGATCCACACAAACTTTGGCAAACCCCAACTGACTTCCCATCCTGGTAGCTTTGTCCATCCAGAGAGGAGGCCCTAGAGTACTTGCAATCCACTCTAGTCCATCAATCAAGTGATACTCCAGCGGAATCCCCCCGATTGTTACCCAGATAGGAAGCGATTCAACTAGCGGAGTCACTGGTTGAATACCGCCCGGGAGACCATTTCCGAAGGTATAGCTGATTACCTTGATAATGCCAAGGCTCTGATAGGAAAACCCACTTGCTCGTAGACGAAGAAGGAAACTGGAACACAAACATACGAGACCCAAATCGCGAAACGCGAACAGCGTCATCTCTCCCCCAGATTGCAGTAGCCCAAATATGAAGCTGAGCCACCTTTGGTTGAGCACCAACGAACTGCCCAATGAGACAATCACGCCAGCGGTCTTCCCCCTTTTTCTTCACCTCTCGAGGAATTCGAAAACCATCATTCACCCGCTCTGGAGATCGAAACTTCATCTTATTCTCCTGAGGGACATCGAACAGCTGAGCCCAAGTACTCCCCCCCGGATCCCTTGCTCGTCGTCGGAGCGGATTCTGACGACGAGGCCGCCATCGCAACGCAGAAAAACCTAGGGAAGGTAGAGAGGAGAGAGCGTCAGGTCAACACTTATATCGATTAAATTTCCAAATTTTAAGGTTTTTAATTTGAAAATTTTAGGTACTAACTTGTAAAAATAACAAAATTTGGATACGAAAATGTAATTTTACCATCAAAATTTATGGACTTATTTGTAAAAAAAAATTAGGTACCAAAACATAATATGTAAAAAATTAGTGCGTTGATTAGGGTCGACCCACTGACCCGGCCCGTCCCGACCCGTCCCTACTCTTGAGGGTCAAACAGCGTTAAGAAGGAGACAGGGATGGGACGGGTCAGTTATACATCTTGACCTTCAGGGATGGGACGGGTCAGTTATACATCTTGACCTTCAGGGACGCGTCAGACAGGGTCAGGGACGGGACATACAAATTTTCAGCCCTATACTTAACAAACTAATTATTATTATATAATATATATATAACAGCTTAAGTACCTCTTATTTATTTTTACGGTTCCTCACCACATTAATCATCACAACATTGTAAAAAACAAGTACATACTTATAAGCATAGAAAAGAAAACTCTGAAATTTCTTCTCCTTCTCGCCCATGATTCGGCCATCTCCCTCCTTTTCCTAACTGAAATATGACAATGAATCCCACAAGAACACTATAACTAACTCATAAACAAACCTCCAAAAGGAAATCCAAATACTAATAAAACAAATGAACAATAATAATGTTCCAAATAATAATTAAATATGAAATAATTAAATAAAAATACAGTATAACATCTATAAATTAATAATCGATAATTTAGTAATCTTGTATAAATTAATAATTTCTCCTATCCTGACTTAGGCTAGTGTAAAATATAAGCAAATTTAATTAAATGACAATATAATAATTTATGAGAACCAACCTACATAAATTAAATTCATGTATTTTGACTCTATAAATTAATAATTGTAAAAATACAATTCATATAGAAATTTTTGGACACCTTTCAAACGAAGCCACTTGACATATTAACTGCATTCATCTAGAAAGTCCCACAGACGTCAAACCGATAACCTTAACCAATTGGACATATTAAATACATTATTCCTTAAACTGTGATAATTTTATAGACTGCCACAAAACGATCGACCTGTTTACTGATGTGGTCGACCTATTTGGACAAAATGGTCGACCTCTACACTGATATGGTCGACCTATTTGGACGTCAACCTCATATTTGGAATGGTCGACCAGATGTACTATTTAACATTTTCTATGTTCAACAAACGGTCAACCTCTTCCACTAAAAGACCCTATACAAAACATGGTCTAGCACTTGCATCAATTGGTCTACCTCTCTTTCTCCAAGCAGCCCACTTTTTTCAAAAATTGATCCACCTGATGAACCATTCCTAGTGATATCATCATATATATTTAGAGTCCAATAATAATAGATATGCTTTCTAGTAAGAGATTGAAAATTAGTACAAAGGCTACAAGCATAGATGACAAGTTTCTCGAGTGAATGATCTCCCGTAGATTTAAAAAATGTTACGCATATTTATTTATTATGTTGCGTTACTACAAAAACAATTTGATATTGTTAGACTCGTATTGTCCATTATTTTCCTAATGTAAGTATAAGGTAACTGTGTTATATGGTCGACTGGTCGCTCAAAGCGGATATCATTTGTCGAAAAAGATATGTAAACCATTTTGCGGAATCGGTTGGCTGGTCTAGTGGAAGCAGTCTACCTTATCCAACAAGCAGTTGTAAGTTGATTGTATGTGTGTCACCTATCGATCCATTACCAGAAGTGGTAGACTGACTGCCTCGAGTGGTATACCACTTGGTGGAAGAGGTCGACCACTTGGAGGTAAGTGTGTCATCAGGTCGACCCATTACCAGAAGTGGTAGACCGGATGACTCAAGTGGTAGACCACTTGGTGGAAGAGGTCGACCGCTTGAAGTTAAGTGTGTCATTAGGTCGACCCATTTCCGGAATTGGTAGACCGGATGACTCAAGTAGTAGCTAGACCACTTGATGGAAGAGGTCGACCGTTTTCTCCAAGTTACGGTGACTTGCAAGTCACCGTAGGCATACCCAATAAGATATGATCACGGTTTTTAGAATTACCACTATTTATTTGTAGTTTTATGCGAGAACGTTGTGTCTGAGTTTTGGAGTTGCACGTCATACTCTTGTTCTGTGGAGCTGAAGAGAGATTTTAGTTCTGAGCTTTAGATCTTAGTGTGGTTGAACAATGGTGTTAAAATTGTGCTTTAAAACTTAAATCTTACAGTTTTAAATTTTTAAGTCATCAAAACTCTTCTACGGAGAATCACAATTTTCATTTACAAGTGTTGTCAAAATCTAGACTTTACCGTTTAAAATTAAAAATTATAGACCATCAAAATTCTTCTATGTAAAATCGCGCTTTAAAGTTAAGAATATACTTCCCAATAACATAAAATTAAAATCATTAATCAACTTTAACAATCGTACAGTAATCCAGCAACCCATTCGTTTGAGTGACCATCAATTGGTGTACCCACATAATTGCCAACAAAATAAATATAATGAGCGATGGATAAGTAATGAAATTCTAGTGTGACAAGTAACCATAATTTTTATGAAACATCTCATATATGTGGTTCTCTAGAACTTTCATTGGATTTGCTGCACAATGCTCTTGTCCACTTGGAATGCCTTCACGAGAATGTCGAGAGAAATGTCTGGCTTTGACCCAAAGATGGAGTTAGCTATAGTGATGACTCCTGGGTTTTGGCTGCTTACTGCAGCAATGGCCACTGCATTACCATGCCCAACGTTGCGTTGAAAGTAAATCAACCCAATTGGGAAGACAAATACATCACCCTTCTAAAGAATCTTTGAGATAAGGCGATTATCGTGGTTTGATGTGATGAATCCGACTTCAAGAGAGCCATCAATGACAGTGAGAATCTAGGAGGCTCTTGGGTGAGTGTGAGAAGGATTGATTCCCCATGGCGCAAAGTAAATACGAACCATCGAGATGACTAAGGTATTGAGACCGGTAATTTGAGTCACTGTGATGGCTGTGACGGCAGAACCAACAGCATTACGGGTGTTCCCAGGAATGCGTTAGAGTTAGTAAATAGAGTTGTAATACCACATTGATAGGAGAAGGAAAGTATTAAGAATTGAGTCTTTTGGCAGTTTAATTAATTAATCGTTATATTCAGTGCAGTCAAAATCGCGTTTTAAGTCGTAAAAACGTATCTAGGTCACTAAAACGAGTCAGTTTCCACTTAAAATCGTTTTGTACACAGAATCGATAAAAGTGCTCATAGAATCCGTAAAATCGGTAAAAACGGGTGAAAACGCATTTTTGTAGCGATTTTGTGCAATTCCAAACAATGAACAAAAAATTTCTAATTTTACTAGTGAAGGCGTTTTGGGTATTTGAAATTAAAAAAAAATTTGAAAAGGGTGGTGTCGGGCAGTCCACAATCGATCCGCTCCTGATCGAAGTCCCTAATCAGTAATCACTCGAGCATACTCCAAATTGGTTCCCTCGCGACTTCCATTTCCACCATTGCTACCGAGGCCGACGCGAGGCCTTCATCCTTGCCAGCTCCGGCAAGCCTTCCATCTCCGACAAGCCTTCCCAAATCCTACTACCCGGCGCTGCCTCCCTCTCTCCACGACTGCAGCTCCAGCTCCAAGCCTCTGACCAACGTTCTGATACATACAAACAAGTTAGATGACACCTGAAAATTGCATTTCGCATACATATTTTGGTCTTCTTGTGTTCTTCCTTTGCCAGAGAGCAAACCTAGAAGGGGTCGTTTGGATGCAGGTTTTCTAAAACCTGGGTTTTTAACCACAATCCCACAATTTAAAAACCTAGGTTTTTAATATGAGGAATTTTAATAAATTACTTGTTTGTTTATAAACCTAGGTTTTTAAGGAGAAAATGCAAAATACAGTTATGCCCCTTCTTCCTTCATCTTCGTTCCAAAAAAATTGTCGACGCCAAAACCAGATCAGAACTCCGATTGGTTGTCTTTTGTTGTCTCCACCACGCGACGGAGAGGGGAATCTGGAAGCTTCTCCTCGTCTTCCTCCTCAATCCCTTTCCCGGAACCCAAAATGCCCAGAATGCCTAAGAATTGGACATCATCAAGAACCCATAACCCCATAAATTTGATTCACGCATAAATGGACCATCAAATCCCCGCCGCCACCACCACGCATGAGTCATGACCAAATCTTAGCTCCTTCATCGCCGGATTCATTAGACGACAGAGGGAACGTAACGCCAAGCGAAAAACTCCACTCGAAGCCAGATCGAGAGCCGACGACGAACACCAGTGTGGAGCCAGACGCTGGGGAAACGTCTATGTTTGATTCGATCTGACTGGAGCTGGTGCTTGTGGCTCTGAACTGGATCTGGTCGTCGGCGATTAGTTTCGGATCTATGAGCGTCTGTTGAAAAGGAAGCAGGCTGAACGACGATTGACAGAAGAAAAGGGAGATCAGTTCAGTTGGTGACAAAGGAGGGTAAGGATGGTTTTAATTAAATTATAAGGGATATAAATGGAAGAAACAATATATGAGTGGGGGATTTAGAAATAGCTGATCCCCATCAGCTATTTTAAAAACCTGCGTTTGAGAGATTTCAAAATTTCTAAGGTCAACAATCTCTCATCTTCCCAAACGCAAGATTGCTTTAAAATCCTGCATAATGAGAGATTTTATTAAAATCTCTCACAAATCACTCACTACATTCCTCCATCCAAACGACCCGGAAAAGGATTGAGATTGGGTTGCTTTACAGTGAGAACTAAAATGTAAACTCTCGGTTTAAACGGTGTCGAGTTTTGTCATTAAACACGAAAGTTACAGACGTTAATTGAGTTTCAGATTAAACTCACCCGTTGAAATTCCCAAAATACCCTTGAACCACTTAAACCCTAGACCCGTTACCCTCACTCGGCCTCACCTCCACCTTACCCTAGCATATATATATATAATTATATGCAACATCGCAGCCGAGAAACAAATAAAGAGGAAAACCCCTCCCAGCTGCACTCGGCCAAAGGAAAGAAATCGATTGGGTGGCGAAGTGATCAACAAGGAGGCAGGGGGAGTACGAGGGACACCTAGCAAAATGATGATGCTCCGATAAGGGACTGAGATGGCCTTCATGCTGGCGGCCTCCACTCAAAGGGAGTGGGTTTACCCGACGAGGCCACGGTGAGTTGGTTCTTTCCCTGTGATGTGCGTAAGGGTTATGAGTGTCGTCAGTGGGTAAAGGAAGCGGGAGCGGATGAATCCTTCATTGCAAATATCATGAGCATGACATGGGAATGGGTAATTGTTATGTATTGGTGTAAGGGCGGTGTCTTTTTATCTGATAGTGGAAGCGTAAATCACATGAGCATAATTGCTTAAATGGAGGACATATATGGCCATTGTGTTGAACAATATATTAATTTCATGGGCATTAGTGATGTGAATGACAGGTGGGATAAAGTGAATTCGTTTGGGTTAGGGGCTTAGGTAGAGTTAACGTGTTAGTACTCATTAGAAACTGAAAGTGATAGTTCAATTGTACTAGCCATGATTCACGAATGGCTGGTGCAGGGCTGTACACTCTTGGGTACTGAAGGCAACAAACAAGAGCTGCAGCAATAAAGAGTTGGATACCGGTTATTAATTAAACGCCAGGGGATGACGGTTGGTCCGAGTAATTCAAGTTGACAAAGTGAGTGTAAAGGGTGTAAATTCTACGCCTTGTGTATTTTTAAGTATTTATTCTACGAGTGATAAGTATTTTTGTGAAGTGATTGTTGTCGTTGTTTGATTGTGCTTACGACTGATTATTTGTGCTTTGCTTGAGCTATGATTTGAGGTGATTTGGGGTGATTTTGTGCTTTTTACCTTAAAGCGTTATGTTATGAGTTATTGTTAAAGTTTAAGAAACAAGTTCTTTTTAAGAAGTAACTCACCTTCAAGAAGGTGAAGTCGTTTTAAGTGTTTTTAGTCACTAGCGTCAGTCTGTTGCCATTTGAGATTTTGAGATAGAGCAGCAGTTATGCTCTTGAGACTTTTAAGATGAGCATCAGTTATGCTCTTGAGAATCGTGGTGAAGAGCCACCACGATAAGTTTAAGATGTTAGGGGGATGAATCGTTACGACTCCCCTAACTAAGTTTAAGTTTAAGGAAAGCCTGGATGGCTTCTCATACGTATGAGTTGGCAACCGGACTAGATAGTGAGGGATCCTCGTGTCAGTCAAGTATTTAAGTTGAGATTTAAGCTTTAAGAATGGAGAGTCACAGTTACTTTCATACAGTTTTAAGAGTTAAGATTTTTAAGAATGGAAGTACAAACAACTTCCCTCAGTTTGAGTTTAAGTGTTTGAGAAGAAGTGCAAAATTATTAGAAAGTTTAAAATGTAAGGGCGTAGACTGACCCCAACTCACTCACTAGGCATTAGTAAGGGAATGAGCGAGAACCAGATCGGTAGCAGCTAGCTAGAGGAGCAGTTAGAGAGCAACGAGTTCGAGAGGAAAAGTTCGAGGGCAGCCAGCTAGAGGAGTGCAATGCAAGCGTCACGGAGGATGCCTAGTTAAGATTTTCAGTAGCAGCAGCGGTAGAGACTACTTAGTTATTAACATTTTATGATTATGAGTATAGACTGGAGATCAGATTGAGATTTAAAGTTTGAGTTTAATTTGCCCACGTGTTAGGGCTTTGCTTTGAACTACAAGTGTGTGTTTTCAGCATTTTATTTATGAAAATTTTTCCCGCTGCAATTTAAGAATTGAGTATTTTATTTATCAAGAGCACTTTAGAAAAAGTAGTACCCGGCCGGGTTAGGGTGTTCAAGCAGAGCAAAAGAAATGGAGAAGGATGGAATGGTGAGGGATGCTTTCCAAGTGAGCTGATCGTCTCCTTTTATAGGCTAAGAAGAGGGCATGGATTAATTGCAATTGGTTGAGAAATCCATCTCCCAACTGTCCACTGCTCCCTCGTTAGTTTTATTATTTTTTTCTTTTTCCAATTATCACCGCCACTTTGATGGCCGGTTCTCCACCACATGAGAAGGGCCAACAATTCTCCCCTGCTCGACTATATGGGCGACGTCGTCATCCCTGCAGCTGATCGACAGAACTCAAACTTTTCTCTTGGAAGAGTCTTGGTACACATCTCAGATCCATTTTTGTCAGTATGGATCTTCTCCAGTTGTAGCTGATTCATTTCAAGTACATCATGAATCCAATGATATCGAACATCGATATGTTTTGATCGAGCATGAAATGAAGCATTCTTCGCAAGATGAATAGCACTCTGACTGTCAAAGAACAGCTGCAGTCGTTCCTGTAGGAACCCAAGTTCATTCAGGAACTTCTTCATCCATATCATCTCCCTGCATTCTTCTGTTACTGTTATATACTCAGCTTCTATTGTGGAAAGAGCTACACACTTTTGTAGCCTTGACTGCCATGATATTGCTCCCCCTGATAAAGTAATCAGGTACCCAAAAGTGGACCTCCTCGAATCAACATCCCCTGCCATGTCAGCATCTGTATAGCCAACAAGGACATGTTCACCATCTCCAAAACATAGATTCATTTTGGAGCTACCTCGAAGGTATCTGAGGATCCACTTTACAGCTTCCCAATGTTCCTTTCCTGGTTTGGAAAGAAAACGACTGATAACTCCAACTGCATGAGCAATATCTGGCCTTGAACACACCATGGCGTACATCAAACTTCCCACTGCTGAAGCATATGGAATTTTATCCATCTCTGTCTTTTCCTTCTCAGTCAAATGGGCTCTGTTTGGAATTCAGGGGCGGAGCTAGGAATCAAGCTTCGGGGGGCCGAAATTATTTTACACGTGTTATCAAAAAAGACAAACAAACTAAAAAATAATTATCAAATTAAAGAAAACTAATACTTTTAATCATCATAATTGTCCAACCCACTTTATTAAGACAACAAGATTTACTTAAAACATGATTTAAGATAAAAATACTATGTCATTTTGACTATAAACGAGTTTATTACCAAAAAAATTAATAATGCATTCCAATGTTAACTAGTTTCATTATTTTTAAAGCAGAAAAATCAATATGCACTATCTCCTAAAAAATTTACTCATAATATATTTAAAAGAGTCCTTAAAAAAATGTAAATACAAAGCCAAAAAGTACTCATTATAATTTCAAAAAAGTCCTTAAAACTTTGAAATGCTTAGTTTAAGAATCTAATTAATTTAAGAAACTAAAATATGGAAACTAGATGATTATATTGGAGTCTCATGCAAAGTACAACTAAAACAAGAAAAGAACAAAAGTTACTATATGGGGGATCGAACCCACAACATTTCTAATCACCTGTTAATGTCATTCCGTTAGACTAAACCACTCATTGTATTAAAGTTTGCAACATTTATTATATGTATTATACTACATTTATACATAATTTTCCATAATCGTGAACAATTTATACGTCATTTTCAAAATTCTCGGGGGGCCGAGGTCCCCTGAGGCATAGTGTAGCTCCGCCCCTGGTTTGGATGTCAATGTAAAGTGGTTAGCAAGAGGAAAGCTAACCGCCTTAGCATTATCCATGTTAAAATGTTCTCAATGTACTTCTTTTGTGACAACCATATCTTCTTGGCACCTCGATCCCGAATGATCCTCACGCCAAGAATATGTTCTACTGGTCCCAAGTCTTTCATGGCAAAAGACTTGCTCAACTCCTTCTTCAAGTCGTTGATCTTGGAAACAATTTGCCCAGCAATTAGCATATCATCCACATACAGCAACAATATGATGAAATCTCTATCTGAGAATTTCTTCACAAATACGCAGTGGTCAGAAGTAGTCTTCCTGTAACCTTGCTCCCCCATAACAGACTCAAACTTCTTATACCACTACCTTGGTGCCTGCTTCAAGCCATACAAGCTCTTACGGAGCCTACACACATGCTCCTCCTTTTTCTCCTTCTTGAAGCCTTCTGGTTGCTCCATGTAAATCTCTTACCCCAAATCACCATGAAGGAAGGCAGTTTTCACATCCATTTGTTCAACCTCCAGGTTAAGACTTGCTGCTAGTCCCAGCACAGTACGAATGGATGTCATTTTCACCATAGGTGAAAATATCTCGTTAAAGTCAATGCCTTTCCTTTGGCTGAAGCCTTTCATGACTAGTTTGGCTTTGAAGCGTGGCTGACGGTTGTGTTCATCATGCTTGATCTTAAACACTCACTTGTTCTTCAAAGCTCTCTTGCCTTTGGCAACTTCACCAGCTCAAATGTGTTGTTCTCATACAAGGAATCCATCTCGTCTTGCATGGATTCTATCCACCTTTGCTTGTCTTCATCATTCATAAATTTTGTGAAGCATTCTGGTTCTCCGCCGTCAGTAAGTGAGACGTATTCAGTCTTGGGATATCTGGTAGACGGTCGTGAAATTCTACCAGATCTTGTTGTTCGAACAGGAGAACCATCTATGGCTGGTGGTTGACCATTTTCATCACCATCTTCTGGTTGAACCTCCACATGGGCATCTGGTTCAACTATCTCAGGTTGATCATGTTGTACTTCTTCTCCAACTTCTGTACGCTCTGGTGTTGGAGGCACTAGCTCAAGGTTTGGCTGGCTAGCATCAGTACTAGCTAGGAACTTCTCCCTGCTAGCCCATTCAATTGCAGCGTCTTTGGTGGTGTGAATTGCTGCTGAATTCCATATTCCTTGCAGAAGGCAACAAACGGACCTCTGTACTCTCCACCATTGTCATTCCGGATGCACTTCAGCTTCTTGCCAGTTTCCCTCTCCACCAGGGCCATGAATTGTTTGAAAACGTCTAGGGCCTGATCCTTGGTCTTCAAGGTATACACCCAAGTCTTCCGTGAATGGTCATCAATGAATATCACGAAATATCTTGCACCTCCAAGTGATTTGACGTTGACATCGGGTTCACAAAGATCTGAGTGAACTAGATCCAACACGTTCTTGGCTCTTGAAGGGATCGAACTTTTGAAAGCAACTCAGTTTTGCTTTCCCGCAAGGCAATCGGCACACTTCTTTAGATGAACATGATCCAACCCAACTATGACTTTCTTCTGGGCCATCTTTGCCATGGACTTCTCACTAATGTGACCGAGCCGTTTGTGCCACAATTCAATTGTGTCACCATTCTCCGCTGAGTTGACAATCTCTGGGGAGATCTTGGCTTCCGTCACATACAGCTTTGACAGCTTCTTGTCCTTGGCCAACACCAAGGAGCCTCTGGTGAGTTTCCACTGGCCATTGTGGAAGGTGTTACAGTAACCTTCGTCATCCAACTTGTCTACAGAGATGAGATTCGGGCGCATTTCTGGAACATGCCTGACATCCTTCAGTAGTAGCTTCGTACCATTCATCGTCTCCAAGCATACTTCTCCTTTTCCAATAACTTTGAAAGGTTGCCATTACCCATCCTTACCACACCAAAGTCACCTGGTGTGTAAGATGAAAAAAATTCTCTCTTGGACGTCACGTGGATGTTGCACCACTATCAACTACCCAGCTTGTCTCCTGGGTTGTCAGGTTGACAACATATTCCTCGTAGACAATATTGAACTCATCAACAAAGTTTGCACCATCATCATCACTGTTCTCATCTCGTTTGCCCTTCCTTCTCTCATTTCTGAACTTTGGGCAAAATCTTCTGATGTGGCCCTTTTCCTTGCAGTGATGACAATAGATGTTGGCAAACTTGTTGGACTTCCCTCGACTCTTGCCTCTTTTCTTTGAGCCTCTCGCTTCACTTCTTCCTCTGCTTTTGGAATCCACTGTCAGAAGGTTTGACTGGGACGATGATGAGGATGCACCTTGTGATCTTTTTCACATCTCTTCGTTCAGGACTCCGCTTTTGACAATCTCCATGTTTATAACTCCATCTTTAACAGAGTTGGTAAGTAAAACTTTTAGCGTCTCCCAAGATTCTGGAAGGAAAGCCAGAACGAGGAGAGCGACCACCTCATCTTCCATCTTTATGCCCATACCGGACAACTGATCCACGATTCCTTGAATTTTGTTCAAATGATCCGCCAAGGATTTGCCTTCCTTGTATTTCATCTGGACCAACTTGGTCAGATAAAATAATTTGTTGTTGCCGGTCTTTGATGCATAGAGTGCCTCCAGCTTGTTCCACAGAGTTCTGGCATGAGTTTCTCCGCTAATGTGGTTGTATACATTATCCTCGACGAACTGTCGAATGTAGCCACATACTTGCTCATGCTTGAACTCCCATTCCTCTTCAGTTTTGCCATCAGGTTTAGTTGGGCTAAACACCGGCAAATGCAACTCCGTCACGAGTAGGAGATCCTTCATCTTGTTTCTCCATATGTGATAGTTGGAGCCATTCAGACTTATCATCTTGCCTGTTTTTGCCTCCATTGGATGTGGTTCTGATACCACTTGTTGGGCGCAGCGAGTTAGAATAGCGGGTAAATATATTGCACTAATAAATCACACGCTTGTAAAAAGTTCAAAGGTAAGTTGGACCTGGTGACAGAGCTTCCAGAATTACGGTAACCAACTTACTTAGATCAATTTACTTCGGTAATTTAATAATGCAATATACTACTGCTATTCTCAAAATAGCATCAAGCATTGATAATAATAAATGACACCGAGGATTTACATAGATTTTCTCGATACAAGAAATAGAACATACGGTGTTTCCCAAACAACCTCACTATTTCACTCACAAGGAAATCTCCTATCTATCCGTGGTAGTGAAAAAGTTTCACTACCAAAAAAACCCACAAAAGAAATACGAACAGAAGAGGGCATGGATTCATTGCAATTGGTTGAGAAATCCATCTCCCAACCGTCCACTGCTCCCTCATTAGTTTTATTATTTTTTTCTTTTTCCAATTATCACCGCCACTTTGGTGGCCGGTTCTCCACCACATGAGGAGGGCCAACAGAACGTTGAAGGCGTGGCAAGAGGAAAAGAAGCAAATGATGGTGGTAGTGCGCGCACTGGCGATAGACATTCCATTTCGTCACTGGCGAAGTGGCTATGTCTGCTCTTCATCCATGCATTTGCAGATGAGCCATTAAAGAATTGACGATTACATTGGTTGGTTCATTCTTTTGGTTGGTTACCGAGAGGGAAAATGGGCTTTTGGCAGTCATCGGAAAAAATAAAACAGGTAATTCTTAGTCTCTGTTCGTTCAATTTTTGGATGTAAAGCATGATGCATTGGAATTGTTTGAAAGTATGCCATGCATAAGTTGCAAAATGAATGCATTGGAGGCATCTGTAGATACATACATATATATTGAAAGGAATTCGGTTCCTGTCCCGATTATATATGTTTGGTCGTTTCTTGCCATTACGAAAGAAAGAGGAAAAAAAAAATCATGGTTCCTCATGTATAAATAGAAATTAATCACTTTCTGCACCCGGATAGATTGTTTATTAATTGATAAGTAATTAATTAGTTGAATGATTAACCATCTTTCGATGGGTTTCAGTCCATGCATCTTATCGTATATATAAGCATGAATGTTTGTATGTATGTGTGTATATATACTTCCGTAAAAATGATTCTCCAACTCTTTTGGTTAATGAAGTTGAATACTATGATAGCATTTGAGAAGAGAACAAACTCATAATTCATATTATGAGAAGAGTTCAAAAAAATTCATTTGTGTTTGAATTTGGAAGTATTCACGTTGAATTCTTGTAACAAATTTTGTCATCAAAATTTGTATGAGTTTAAAGTTTTTATGCTTGCAAGATGCAACGATTTGGTTTATGTAACAAAATTTTTTGACTTATGATCTTGAAGTAAATTGAAATAATTGTGAAAAGCGTTCCCCCAGCATGAAATTTTGTTTAACATGTATTGGTTTATAACTTCATGTTTCATATGCCATGAGGGCAAGGAAAATGAAACTAAATTTGATCCTTGTTTGGATTGAATAGACTTGCCAGAGAATGATGATCATCAAAATAATCAACTTCAGGATTGTTTATGGTATCTGTACACTATACCATTGGAAAACAATTTGACGTATGATCATTGTGTGTAGCTATTTGTCATAATATTTTATGGTATATGTAGACATATACCATTCGAAAATAATTTGGCATAAGAGCCAATTCATATGATCTATTGAACTTAAAGTCTGAATTACTTATGGTATATTTATGAAGTGCATACCATTGGTAAGTAATTAGACCATTGACTTAGAATATTCATTTGAATTACTTGTGGTATGTCAAAGTTACCTTGATGAAAAGTCATTGGTAAGTAATTAGATGGTATTTCCAATAAAATCTGGAAATGCAACTGAATTACTTGTGACATCTCAAGTTACCTTGACCAATTCCATTGGTAAGTAATTATATGATATTTCTAATAATATCTGAATTGTTTGTGGTATGATAATTCAATTAGTCCATACAATTGGTAAACAATTAGATCAATGTAGTGGTTGTAAAAGTTCAATAAGTTAAACCATGGATAGTTGGCAAGCGGTAGAATTGTGGGGGAGATGTTTTTTATGCTAGTTGGATAACGAGTGCTAGTGATAACAAATCTACAATGGGTGGATTTTACACTAGGTGGTGGAGTTGTTTGTTGGGCTTCAAAGAAACAAACATTTATTACAAACTCCACTATGTAAGTTGAATTTCTAGCCCTTGCGGCGGCTGGAAAAGAGGCAGAATGGCTAAGAGACATGTTGTTAAGTATAGAGTTGTGGCCACAACCGATATTGCCAGCCATTTCTGTCTTTTGTGATAGTGAGGCTACTTTGTCGAGATCTTATAACTAGATTTACAATGGTAAGTCTAGAGCTACTAGTCGAAGACATGATTACATTAGATATTTTATTTCTAATGGAATCATTTCTATTGTGTGTGTTCGATCATGCAATAATTTGGCAGATCCTCTTACCAAGGAATAGCCAAGAGGCATGATCTATGAGACATTCCAAGGGAAGGGATGAGACCTCTTGTGATGTTAGAAGTAATGGGAACCCAACCTTTTCTTTAGGTATTCACTAATAAAAAGTTCAATGTGGTAATAACAAGTTACTCTAACTAAGGTACTAATTTATTGTACAAGTAAACTAGTCCAAAGAAGGGTGAGTTAAAGAACTCCTAAGATGAGTTATAGAAATCTTAATGAATTCATTTGGAATGTCAGCTATGTGAGCATTAAGAGTGGTGCCGCTCTAACAAAAGTAGATGTCAACTTTTCTGAATGCTCATGAAACAGGATCAGCACATGGCCATAATAGTGCTACTCTTGTTGGTGGTTGTGGTTTAGAGAAGAGGCAAGTAAGTATGTGTCATCTCCGCTTATAGCTTTGGATCGTGACTCCTAGACTTAAGCCTGTCACTGATTCGTTATCAACTTTGAGATGCTTACACTAGGTAAAGGTTCAAATCGAAAAGATACCTTTATGTATGCGTAACTTGTTCGAGGCATGTATTCTCAACTCTTGTTGACTAAGTGGGGGATTGTTAGAGTTAGTCAATAGAGTTGTAATACCACATTGATGGGAGAAGGAAAGTATTAAGAATTGAGTCTTTTGGCAGTTTAATTAATTAATTATTTGTTATATTAATTAATTAGCGTTTTAATATTGTGAAAAGAGATATTCTTTCTGAAAGGTAACTACCATTTTCTGTGAAAGGATGTGTCCTTTCGGGAAAGGTAACTACCTTTTTCTGTGAAATGATATGTCCTTTCGGGAAAGGTAACTACCTTTTTCTGTGAAATGTTGTGTCTCTTCGGAGGTAACTTACAGTTTTCACAAGTATAAATAGAGGACTGCTATAATAAATCTTTTTATGACGTGAAATTACTTCTTCTACCCGTTTTCCTTCTCTATTTCATAAACACAGAAGTTTGCATGATTGCTGCTTCCAGACTTAAAATTGAAGGGACTCTTGGGGGTGGTTTGCTCGAGCCTACCGGCAATTTGTAGTGGGGGCAAATAATACTCTAAGGAGAGTGATTAATCACGTATTCAATCCGATTATTTCCTTCCAGTTCCTGATAGAATGTGCAAGCAGGTGAAGGAGAAATCGTCGGCTTGGACTGTCGTGGAACTCTTGCAAGCGAAGCCGTTCATTTTCACTATAGAGGGAATTAATGAATCTCGAATTCAATCAAACCGTTTACATAGACATTATAGTCAAACTCGAATAAATGTTGGTAAGATATATATGCATACCTTGATTGTTTCTATCTACAACACATAAATCCAGGAGAGATGCAGGGTCAGAGGCAAATGTGAGATGACAGAAAGTGAGAGCTAGCGCTAGGGTCAACAAAAGAAGAATTGGCATATTTCCCATCCCAAATTCACGAACAGATCGTTAGAGATAAATTGTTTGAAATACTTCATTCAAATAAGCAAAAAAAAAAAAAAGGTAGTAGTTTAGATTGAGTGATGTTTGTGAATTATGCCCGTGAAAGGCTGTTGAAATAGAGCCTAGCTATGTCTGCTTATTGGCCCAGCCGCCCAGGCTTGAGGAACTAATGGTAGGTGGCATTGATTTGTCATATCGTACAGTAAGATATAAATTAATAATAATAAAAAGTGAATGTAATCTACGAGTACGAGGTTAGCCGTCCGTCGGCGATTGACTGAATTTGTAAGATTCTTGCCGACGATAATATAAAGCGGCACATGCCAGGAATATCCAATTAATCCCAGGTCCGGCTTTTCTTGCAGGAGGCAAAGGCGATCACGAAGTTGCATGGAACCCATCACATTTTTATAAAAAAAGAAACCCATTGCATGGTAATCAACGTCAAGGAAATTAATGAAATGAAACTAATCAGTGGAAAACACGAGTGCCCGGGCAAAGTGACACAGCCGACTCATTAGCTTACCCATTTCACAAGTTTGGATAATATTAGTTTGTTCTAGTCCAATATAAGGAAACCCCACTAGTGATACGATAGCAAGGGGTGGGATGACCGGTACTTCAATACTTATACTCGTTTTGTATAATATAGTTAAAATCGCATTTTAATACTTAAAAACTTTCGCTTTTAGGTCACTAAAACGCTTCTACACATAATCGCCGTATTTATAATTAATGTAGTTAAAAACTGTGCTTTAAAGCTTACGATTTTATGCTTCTAGATCACCAAAACGCTTCTACGTAGAAACACGCTTTTGACTACATTGGTCTTGTATATCAAGTGCATATCATAGATAGATTAGCTATGTCCATGTGATCGGGTGTGTATCTTAACAGGGTCGGCTCTGAACTTCGAGAGACCCTGTTCAATAAATAAAAATGTGGGCTAATTTTTTATTTAAAATATAGTAAAATATTAATAAATAAAATTATTGAAAATTTATATAAGAGCGATAATGGTTTTACATAGAAAGATGAAAAAATTCAATATTTAATAGATTGAATCAAAGAAAGTATTAGCCAAACCTTTTGAAGAAGTACAATGTAAAGAGCAAATTTTTTGTTCCCCTCATGTAGTCCATTATATTCAAATTATCAGTGAAACTTTTTGAAATACGAAGTATTAACTAAGCCTCATTAGCAGTTTTGTTAGTAATGCTCACTTGACAACATGATGCTGAGTTGGAAGAGACTCGTGGCGATCAACATTCTGAAATTATAGTATTTTATTTAAAACAAGAGTTACAAAATTATTGACAGTAATAGAAAAATGACTATTATTCTTATGCTTTACAAAAATTTGACTAATATTTTGTATTTCGAAATGAAAAGTTTGATTAATAAATGAATTACTTGATAGAAGCATGTGACTTAGGAGGCCCTATAATTTGGAGGCCTCGTACGGTGAGGTATGCCTGCACACCCAAGAGCCACCTCTGTACCTCAAGTCCTCAATATTCATACTTGTTAGTTAACAAGCTAGGACAAGTTTTATAATTCTCATGCGAGTACGGATCGGGGCAGATAAACACTCTGCATGTTAAAAAAAACTATAACAAAATAGCATGGTAATTAACATCAAGGATTGAGCTGAACTGGTCATATTATTTTTTTAACACAAAATTCTCAACAACCACTCAGGTGACATTAAAGAAAAACATATAATGTCGTCGACTCAAAGTCACATGCATGGTTTGTTTTGGGTCTAGTTTGTAACATTTTCCTTTGTAGGTTGAAAAGTTCATAGGGAGAAACATTTTCGGTATATGGCGTATCAAGGTGTAAGTAGTTTTAAAACATTAAGGGCGGTGGGGGCCGCTATTTAGAAATCCAAAGAATATAGGGGTCGATGAAAATCCATGGAGTAGGCCCACTATACTATCATGCTTTATCTATATGATGACGTCATCACGGAATTTTCTTCTTAGAAAACTACCATTGGAATGTGGTTGCCCTAATTTCCTAATTTGGTCGTTCGGTATGCCTCTCCGATTAGAGCACTAAGACAGTTTAGGACAACTCAAATAGAGACTCCTTACTAGTTTTGATTTCCTAAAGGTATTCTAATATGCAAATCACACTAGAGCATCAAGCCATCATAATCATCTCAACACAGGACTAGAGGATAATCATTCGAGTAAAGCTCTCTGCCTCCCTCACTTGAAT
This sequence comes from Linum tenue, assembly GCA_946122785.1. Lineage (NCBI taxonomy): Eukaryota > Viridiplantae > Streptophyta > Magnoliopsida > Malpighiales > Linaceae > Linum > Linum tenue. The sequence continues at coordinate 25,684,181 of CAMGYJ010000010.1, read as the reverse complement.
TCAACCTCGTTTTAGTTACTTGTCTGTTTAGTTTAATAGCTTAAAACAACATTTCTACCGTTAGATAAGTTGTAATTTGCTAAATAATATACTGATCGGCTACTAAATGGCATACCCTACTCTATACACACTGTGTTGATTTGTCATATTAGATTCGGCTGGCCTCTGAACCCCTCTAAACAACCTTCAAGATTTGTTTTGCTGGAAAGTCTTGCGCCCCTTTGAACTCCTCCCTTGCCAACCAACTATACATGGATTTCACCAAGAACTTTGAGTTGGCCTCCAACTTCCACGTCAACCTGCATTGACTAAATCTGTTCCTGGAAAAATCAACGGATTACAGGCCAACCGAATCTAATATGCAGACAAAAGGTAAAGAAAATGCGTTACTGGGAAGCCGATCGAATTAAACTGGAATGCTTCTCCTGGACTGGGCCATGGCCAATAAAGCAATATTTAATCATGGATTTTAATAATTAATCAGTTGGAACTCCTTTCTATATAAACCGGATAATGGATATGGAACTGCTCCACCAAAAACACACTAGCAACACTAATTACTCCAATACCTTCATACCCTTTTCAGTGCCTCTTCCTTTACTTAGTTCTTCTATATAAACCGGATAATAGATATGGAACTGCTCCACGAAAAACACACTAGCAACACTAATTACTCCAATACCTTCATACCCTTTTCAGTGCCTCTTCCTTTACTTAGTTCTTCGTCCCTCATCATTGTTACTGCAGTTTGCAATGGCACACCAGCTTGCTTTCCTCGCCTGCTTGGTAGCTCTCGCTGCTTGTGTAGGTTTCCCATTGGCCGGAGAACCTGCCAATCTTCAGGATTACTGCTTGGCAAGTCCTAACGCCAATGTAAGGATGAATGGATTGGCATGTAAGGATCCTACGACGATTCGGGCTATCGATTTTGCATTTAGCGGGCTCCACATTCGAGGGAATACCGCGAATTTGGTGGGTTCACCCCGGTTTCTGTGACCCAAATTCCGGGGCTTAACACGCTCGAAATCTCAATGGTGCGGATCGACTATGCTCTGTGGGGTATCAACTCTCTCCACACTCACCCTCGTGCCACCGAGATCCTGACCGTGATCGAAGGCCCTCTTGAAGTTGGGTTCGTCATGTCAAACCCTGAGAACCGACACATTACCAAGGTGCTTAAGAAGGGAGATGTGTTTGTTTTCCCGATCGGGTTGATACACTGCCAACACAATGTTGGGCATGGAAATGCTGTGGCAATCGCCAGATTGAGCAGCCAGAATCCCGGAGTCATCACTATTGCCAATGCCGTTTTTGGATCCAAGACCGACATTTCTGACGACCTCCTTGCCAAGGCATTCCAAGTAGACAAGCGAGTTATGGACCGACTCCAAGCTAAGTTCTAGGTCTCTTAAAGAGTATTGACACCAAGTGACCATATCGGATGTACTTGAATTAAACGCCATTATCTCATGGTATTCATATTTTAATTTGTTTTGGCTCCAAAGCTTATCAGATTGTTTGATGTTCGTGATTAATTAATTAATGTTTATTCAATTGTTCTAAATTATTAAACTACTTTTTCGGATTATTTTATTACTGTTATGTTGAATTGATTGGTTGTTTAAATCGCTTGGAAAGGGATGTCGCACAGTGCTGGTAGAAACTGATTCACAACTTGCTACTGAACTTGCCCGCAATCGAATCTATCTGGTATACCCCAATTTAACTCTTCCCGCTATAATTTTTCAAAAGCTAACTTAAGATCGGATGCACAACGATACAAGATTTTCGACGATGAACAGTACTCTCCGTCGGCAAATTGAATCACTTTGGGACGATGTCGCACAGTATTGTAAACGTCATAAAAATTTACAAATGTTTACAAGCCGAAGGTAAATGTAAGTAACTATCGGTAAGCCCAAAATTTTTATCAACCCAAAGTGACCGATTTTAAATAAAATACAACCGACGCTAAATGATTTTGATAGAGTATTCAACAGTTGATTGACTACTACTAACACTACTTTTAGTTCTGCTTTTTAATTAAATTAATTCTATAAAATTATCCATTTGTACTGCCAAAAAAAATTCTTATACCATCTACGATGAATCTGCATAATTAAGAGCCCCTGCCACATTAGATTCAAAATATGTCTAAGAATTCTTAAACCATTTATAGAATTTCATAAAATCAAAATAATCTGTTCTTAAACCAGCTTGTTCTTGCTATTGCTAAGTGTCACTACCCAGAAATCTGACATTTTGGCTCCAATAAAAATAAACCATTCGTACCATGATGGATATAATAATGCAAAAGTGGGGATCTATGGACTATGAAAATTAATGCTTCAAGTTCATGGGCATGGAGACGTATCCTGAAGTTAAGGGGTGCTGTTCACTCATACATGGGTTTGCAGGGGACTGTGGGCATGTGGAATGGGCAATAGATGCATTTGTATTCTGTTAATCGTGTCTATGATACACTTCTTCCTCATGGCAGCAATAAGGTATGGCATCATCTGATATGGGCTAAGTTCTCTGTACCACGTTGGAGTGTAATAGCTTGGATCATGGTCATGAATGCTATGGTTACTAATGTTAAGCTGGTCAAATGGGGGAGAGTGAGTGATGATGGATGTGTTCTGTGTGGACAGAGTAGTGAGACGAGAGACCATTTGTTCTTTGAATGTAGTTTTTCGCAGAGGATGATGAGTGGCATTGATCTGGGTTTAAGAAGTCGCACGTGGGACTCTAGGCTCTTAGAGGTGTGTACGATTGCGAGAAAACAGACACCTCTGGGTAGGCTGTATTGTTTGATTTGGAATTCTTTGATCACCTTCATCTGGAAGAAGCGGTGTCGAAGGAGTCACGAGGAAAGTCCACGAGAAGCTTATGTAGTTGCAGAACTTTGGAAAAGCGATTTATATATAATTTGTAATTAGTGGTTTCCCGTTGTTGATGCATGATTGCCAACAGGCGGGTCTTCCATTTATTGCATTATAGAGAGTAGTCCATGGTAGTACAGTGGGTGGGTGGGTTTTACTTTGGGTTGTTGTTCTGTTTCACGAGTAGTTCCATACTGGGATTTGCCCCTCGTTGTAATCAATTTTGGTGAGACTAATTGGTCTCACTGTTTCGTTTGAATGAAAAGGAAACTGATTCAACGAAAAAAAAGATATAGATCCCAAACTAACACTTGAAATACAATTAGAATTATTAAACCATAAGTTGTACAAAATTACCATAATATAGAAGTTATTGTTCCTTACGATAAAATCATGATGTTTTGTTCACGAAGGATGTTATAATCCCCTGCGGATGGTTTTAGGTGAACAAAACGCAATCGTGATGTTATGATATTTCCCTTTTTACCATTTACGGAGACTTCCTCTTCTTGCGACCCATCCAATTTTCCCCCTCAGTGGATCCCCTGGCGGCTAGCCAAGCTGAGATCGGAGTTGGATAGTCGTGGTCGCTGCGAAGCCTGGATTTGATTGTGTTGGATAGTAGGCGAACTGAACAGAGTTGGATAGCCATGATCACTGGCTAATCTGGGGCCGACGAAGCTGGGATCGAACTCGAAGCGCTCATAATCCCTTTCCCTGTGGAGCGGTCAACGGCTGGCAATGCTTCTATATCTGGGATAAGCTGCATGCATCCTCTCTGTTAGTATATAGAATAGATAGGACCAAATTGTAATATTTGTTTACTTTGTGTATTGTTTTGTAATAGAGTAGAATAAGAATAATATATAAATGTAATATTGAACAATGTAAATTTTACTTTTGGTGAAATAAAATTGGATCCGTTTCTCTCTCATAACATGGTATCAGAGCACTTTCTCTGACTTCTTTCTTTCTTTCGCTTCCGCTTCCCATCTAGGGTTTCGTCTTCGCGACGATGGCTTCTTCGTCTTCGTTCCAGCCTCCGATTCCTCTCGCAGCGGCGCTTGCGCCGAATCACCCCTACTACATCAGCTCCGGTGATTCCTCGACGACGCAGCTCGTGTCAATCGTGCTCACCGGGCCGAACTACCACTCCTGGGCGAGATCGATGCGCTTCGGTCTTCTGTCGAAGAACAAGCTCGCCTTCATCGATCCAGCCGTTCCGACGCCGCCACCGGGCGATCCTCTCTACACCGCCTGGCAACAGTGCGATACGATGGTGCTCGGCTGGATTCTTCGCTCTCTGGCTCCAGATATCGGTCAGAGCGTCCTCTGGCTCGATTCCGCAGTCGAAGTTTGGAGAGATCTGAGCGAGCGCTTCAGCATCGCAGATCTTGTTCGCATCGCTGACCTTCAAGACGAGGTGTTCGCACTCAAGCAGGGTAACATGTCTGTAAGTGAGTTCTTCACTAAGCTTAGGGTTCTTTGGGATGAGTTGATGACCTATCGGCCGATTAAGTCCTGTGCTTGTGTCCCTAAGTGTTCTTGTGCTGAGTATGCGAGGCTGACCAGATTATTAGGTTCTTGAGGGGTCTTGGTGATGATTTTGAGTCTGTACGTTCCTCGATCTTGTTGATGGATCCTCTTCCTCCAATCAACAAGGTTTTCTCTACTGTTGTACAGTTTGAGCGTCAGAACAGAGTGATTACTTCTGCTAGTGTCAATCCTTTGGCTTGTGCTGTTCAGAACAATCAGTTTAAGAGTCAGTCTAAACGTCCTGTTTGCACTTTCTGTGGATTGACTGGTCACACTGTTGACAAATGCTTTAAGAAGCATGGTTATCCTCCTGGTTACAAAGGGAAAGCTAGGGTTAATGCTGTAGTTAGTGAGTCTAAAGCTACTGATGTATCTGTTTCTCTTGAGAACGGAGTTCAGAACTCCGATTCTGTTGTACTTACACAGCAGCAGTACCGAGCTCTTGTTGCTCAGCAGTTTTCCTCGAGTCAGTCTTCTGCACCTGTTGCACATGTCCCAGTGGCCAATGCATTTACAACAACTGGAGGTGCTTCTGATTCTTCTGCACCTTCCTCCTCTGGAGGTAAGTATGTTCTTGCTAATGGTCATTTGCCTCAAACTGAGGTCTCTTGGGTCATAGACAGTGGGGCATCGGATCATGTCATTTCCAGCTTAGATTACTTTAGTCATTATTCTGCTGTCAATGATGTGAATGTTTCTCTTCCTAATGGTGCCAAAGTGCGAGTTACTCACATTGGTTCTGTTTGCTTGACTGATGTGTTAGTACTTCGGAATGTGCTATATATTCCATTGTTTGGCTTCAATTTGATCTCTGTCAGTAGGTTAACCAAAGACACAGCATGTTCTTTGACATTTTTTCATGATCACTGCATTATCCAGGATCTGGTCTCCCGCAGGCTGATTGGTACAGCTAGAGAGTCTGGTGGGCTTTATTGCTTCACACCTACCTTCAGCAACTCTCTTCCTGCCCCAATCGCTGCTTCCTCACCAGATTCCAGTTGTTTTTCTGTTGTCTTTGATACTACTATTCATGACATTGACATTAGCCACTATAGACTTGGACATGCTTCTTGTACTCCTTCGAACATTGTTATGTCTAAAGATTCTAATGTTGTTTCTCATAGATCTAAGCATTGCACTGTTTGTCCCATGGCTAAACAGAAACGTTTGCCATTCATGGTAAGTGAGTCTCATTCCCTTGCTTTGTTTGACTTGGTTCATATTGACATATGGGGTCCATATGGTGTTACTTCCATTGATGGTTATCGGTATTTCTTGACCATTGTAGATGATTACTCTCGCAATACTTGGGTTTACTTGATGCATAAGAAATCTGAAGCTCGTGACTTGCTGATTTTCTTTATTAATCATGTTCAAACTCAGTATAATCTTAAGCCTAAAGTAATTCGTTCTGATAATGGACTTGAGTTTCACATGCCTGCATTTTATAGTTCTTTAGGCATCATTCATCAAACCACATGTGTTGCTTCTTCACAACAAAACGGTCGGGTGGAGCGTAAGCAGCAGCATATCATTGCTGTTGCTCGTGCTCTGTTATTCCAGTCTTTCCTTCCTTCTAAGTTTTGGAGTCATGCTGTCTTACATGCCACTTTCTTAATTAATAGACTCCCTACTCCTGTGTTAGATAACAAGTCTCCTTATGAATTGTTACACCATTCTGTTCCTGATTATTCCACCTTTCGTGTCTTTGGTTGTTTAGTTTACATGTCTACCTTAGCCCATAATCGTCCTAAATTTGACCCTAGAGCCCATCCTTGTGTGTTTCTAGGATTCCCCTTTGCTACTAAGGGTTGTAAACTATACAATCTAGTTACCGAGTCACTGTGTGAGTCTCGTGATGTGGTTTTCCATGAAAAGATATTTCCTTTCTTTTCCAATGCTTTTTCTCATGCTTCGTCTGATTTTGTTTTTCCTGTTATTTCTGTCTCCTCAATGGATACCATTGCATCTCATGATGTTAGTGGTAATCCAGAGACATCTACCGGTTCGGCACCCGACCAACATATCTCCCCTATCCCTTCTCCTTCTTCTGATTCTTCAAATGATGATGATGGTGCTGCTCCTCCTGAGTATCCTCCATCTTTTGATGATGAACCAGAACCTCGTCCTGCACGAAAGAGACAACAGCCTCTTAAATTTCGTGATTACATTTGCAACTCAGTGGTTGATTCACGAGTTTCCTATCCATTATCTTCTGTTTTATCCACTAATAAGCTTGCTGACCACCATTCCAAGTTTGCTCTAGCTGTTTCTACAGTTTTTTGTCCAAAGACTTACAAAGAAGCATCCCAACACGACAAATGGAATGCAGCTATGGATCTGGAAATCGATGCTTTACTACGCACCAACACGTTTACAGTAGTACCAAAACCACCAGACGTCAAACCCATTGGTAATAAATGGGTTTACAAGGTAAAATTCCACTCTAATGGTACAGTTGAGCGAGAAAAAGCTCGACTTGTCGCCAAAGGGTACACTCAAACACCGGGCATAGATTACTTAGACACTTTTTCCCCTGTTGCTAAGCTCACTACTGTCCGGTCTTTACTTGCACTTGCTTCCATTAAAGGTTGGCATTTACATCAACTTGATGTAAATAATGCCTTCCTTCATGGAGATTTAGTTGAGGATGTTTATATGAAACTTCCTTTAGGTTTCAAAGTTGATGGTGACACTTCTAATCTTGTTTGCAAATTAAATAAATCTCTTTACGGTTTAAAACAAGCTAGTAGACAATGGAATCATAAGCTAACTGAGTTTTTGTTACAAGCTGGTTATATTCAATCCAAAGCTGATTATTCACTGTTTACTAAACATCAGGATGGTAAGTTCCTTGCTGTTTTGGTATATGTTGACGATATTATAATGGCAGGTGATTTTCTTAGTGAAATTGAGTCTCTAAAACAAAAACTTGATGATGCTTTTAAAATTAAAGACCTAGGCAATCTTAAGTACTTCCTAGGACTTGAAATAGCTAGAAATGAAACAGGCATCTCTGTTTGTCAACGTAAATATGTGCTAGACCTGTTGAAAGATTCTGGTCTGCTTGGTTCTAAGCCTGTTCTTACCCCTTGTAATCCTGGTGTTCGTCTCTCCATTAAATCTGGTGTTCTTTTGGATGATCCTGCTATTTATAGACGTTTAGTTGGCCGTTTATTGTATCTGTGCAATACCAGACCTGATATTGCGTTTGCTGTCCATCAACTAACTCAGTTTATGAGTGCGCCAACTGATGTTCACTTGGCAGCAGCTCATAGAGTACTTCATTACTTGAAAGGCTCTCCTGGCCGTGGTTTATTTTTCTCTTCAAAGACTGATCTATCTCTTAAAGCTTTCTCTGACAGTGACTGGGCAGGTTGTCCTGATTCCAGGAGGTCCACGACTGGTTTTTGTGTTTTCTTAGGCAGCTCTTTGATTTCATGGAGGTCCAAGAAGCAGCAAACCATTTCCCGTTCATCAACCGAGGCTGAGTATCGGGCCATGGCTGATTTAACTTGTGAAATTCAGTGGTTACATTATTTGTTTGCTGATTTAGGCCTATTTTTTGATAAACCTACTGCTATGTTTTCTGATAGTCAGTCTGCTCTTAGGATTGCTGAGAATCCTGTTGCTCATGAGCGCACTAAGCACATTGAGCTAGATTGTCATTTAACCCGCGATAAGCTTGCATCTGGCCTCATTAAACTGTTACATGTTTCTACTATTAATCAGATTGCTGACTTGTTCACGAAATCGTTGCCTACTGCTGTGTTTTCAGGTCTTGTGTGCAAGCTGGGCACTCTTGACATCCATGCTCCAGCTTGAGGGAGGGTGTTAGTATATAGAATAGATAGGACCAAATTGTAATATTTGTTTACTTTGTGTATTGTTTTGTAATAGAGTAGAATAAGACTAATATATAAATGTAATATTGAACAATGTAAATTTTACTTTTGGTGAAATAAAATTGGATCCGTTTCTCTCTCATAACACTCTTTTTTTTTTTCGGCGCAATAGACCGCTTTTCCCGTAGGGGTTTATTACTTTGTTTTTAGAGCATCTTCATCAATACAATTGCAAAAGAAATTGCCTTTGTGTTTTTTTTTTTGCAATCTACATCACATTCATTTCATTCACCTACATCAATGCAATTAACTTGCCTTTGCAAATGTAATTAAATATTATGTTTAAATTATAGAAAATTAAGTAAAAGAGTAAAGAAAATAATATAAAATAAAAAAACTCCAAAGGCTTTTTACTTGCATATGGAATTGCATTTGTTCCAACCTTGCAAATATGCAATTGGTAGCCACATCAATGCAATTGATTTTGCAATTGCAAACACCTATACCATGTCATTTTGCAATTGAGAATGCAATACCAATGTGGATGCTCTTATCCGTTCTAACCTTTTTCTCTTTCCCCACTTCCCTTCAGAGGCAGATGTCGGTTTCTCTTTTCTTTGACGCTTCCTGAATCCAACTGGCGGCTAGATAAGCATCTTCCCTTCCAATCCGATCCGAACAATATCTTTTCATCTCTACAACTATTCCTGTCTTCTTCATTGAGCATCTAGAGCCGATGGATTGCCAGCGGACGGTTTGACTCCATCAGCGCGACAATCAACGTTTCTTGGCCATAACCGGCACCATTCTCACTACGAAGTTTAAGAAAAAGAAAAAAATATCTAGGGTAGGCGGGATCCCATCATTTGAACATGTAATTGGGTAGCACATTGGAGCTGGATGAGTGAATATAACCGAGGACAGGTAGGAAACTGGAGATTTCGTACATTCTGATGAATTTGGATTCTGGTGGATTGGGAAAGTAGATTATGCCTATTAGCTAGGCATAGTTAGGGGTGGCAGTCGGTCAGTTTCGGTTTAACCGAAAACCCGGTTATCGGTTAGTCGAAGCACTCCACGGGCCATCCGACAACCGACCGAGAAGAGGCTCACGGTTAGCCGACAAACGACTGTCTGGTTTTCGGTTTTAGGCTCGGTTAGCCGCTTACCCAAAAAATACCCCTTCTCTCCAAAACGCTGTCACTTAAGGGAAGTTCATTAAAAAAAATTCTCTACCGTCCAATCCTTATCCCCAACTCCAAAGTTCTCGATCCTTCGTTCCAAACCTCCCTTTCAGTCTTCAGATCTATCTACACCGCTGGCCTTCTTCTGCAAATCGCAATTTTGAAGGACGACCGGCGAGGTGAGTGTGAAGTGCGAGCTGCGGCAACGGCGAGGTGAGTTTGAAGGGCGACCGCTGGCCTTCTTCTTCTTCTTCTTCTTCTGTATTGCTGTCGCCTGTCTCTCTGTCTCTGCTAGACAACAGCGAGCTACGACAAGGCGGGTGTGAGGGCAAAGGAGCAGAGGTTTGGCTGGTGGCGTGGAGCTCAACGGCGGAGGCAGACAGAGACGAGCGAAGGTCGAGGCGGGACGAGCACGGCGGCAAAGACTGACGCGCGCGAAGGAGGACGCGGGATGGACCGACGACGATCTGGTGGTGAGGAAGGGGATGACGGCGGGGACTGGGAACAGGGGGAGAGAGGAAAGGTAGGGTTGGCTGGTTGGTGAATGGATTGGTGAGAGGTGATGAAGGAGATGGGTCATTTTGGTGGGAACCCTCGGTCGGTTACTTTGGTTAGCCGATTAACCGGCTTCGGTTACTCGGCTAACCGAAGCTCCTACCAGACACTCCGACCACCGACCGATGATTATAAGAGCCGGTTTTCGGTTAGCCGCTAACCGACGGTTATCGGTTGGACCGATCGGTTAACCGCTACCCGACTACCGAACTGCCACCCTTAGGCATAGTAGAGATCTCAACGGGAGGTTTTGCATGCCTATTTAGTGGTGGTCTTTCTTTAACTCTTTCAATATATTTGTTTGGTGGTTGGAGAAAGACTATGACGAGTAAAGCGTGTGCATTGGTTCTCATTCTTTTTGGCATTAGCAGTATATGCATGAATTACACGTTGCTGTTGCCGTGGGAGGATGCCACTTGGTTACCTCCACTATTTTTATTATGTGGAAGTTCTGTTTCAATCTTATTAATTACGATATTTTATGATTACATTTTTTCTAGGGTTACTGAGATTAAAAAAAAACAAAAAATGTTCAATTTTGGTCACTCGAAATATTTAAATCAATTAGTGGTACTTCGGTTTACTGAAACCGTTCACGTTTGGTCACTCTCCGTACAACTCTGTTAACTTTGACTGATGTGGCAGTCAACTCTCAAAGTTGACCGTTAACTTAGTGACCTGGCAACTAGGAAATTATTAAAAAATAAAAAATAAACTTTTATATTTTCCACCTCATTATTGCATTCATTAAAAAATAAAAAAATAAAAAAGCTAATTTCTTTTCTACAAACCCCCTTACCCTACCCGACCCAACCACCACCACCACCACCCGACTCCGACTCATGCCCCATCCATGTCCCCGACGCAGGCTTCAATCCCTCCTCCCACTCCTCCTCCGCCGCCTGCGCCGGCGACATCCAATCGAACGGTAGTCAACTCTCAAAGGCTGGTCCTCCAATCCAACGGCGGCGGGCCCGAGCTGCAAGACCACCGCACTCTTCGCGACTGCGATATCACCAACAACTTTGAGATCACCGCCACCGCGCGTTCTCCAATGCCCGCCCCGCAATGTAGTTGGACCATGAGCTGTTATCCATCTATTATAAATTCTGGTAAACCAATAATTTACCAATTTCATCTTTCATCATTTTCGCATGGCATTGGGAATTCGATGAGGCTCAAACGAGTAATTCTCTTCTGTGAAAATCTTCCCTCTAATGTCCTTCCCTATTCCTAATGTCCACCATCTCAAACAACTCTTCTACTTCTGTTTCACTTGCAGCTCGGACCCGCCGCCGCCGTTGGATTGAAGGACCAGCCTTTGAGAGTTGACTGTCGTTGGATTGGATGTCGCCGATGCAGGCGGCACAGAGGAGTGAGAGGAGGAATTGAAGTCGGCGCCGGGGACGGGGATAGGTCAGGAGTCGAAGTTGGGTGGTGGTGGTGGGGAGTGTTGCTTCGGTGGTCGAATTCTGCGGGGGTGGAGGTTGGGTCGATAGGGTATGTGGGGTTTGTAGAAAAGAAATTAGGTTTTTTATATTTTTTATTTTTTAATGAATGTAATAATGAGGTCCCTTTGGTTGCTGGCAAAATTTCTGCGAGAGAATGTGATCTACTGATTTATAGAATTGTTAGTAAACTCCGTCCTTGGAGGTCTGGGAAGCTCTCCTATGTTGGCAGACTAGAACTTATTTCCTCATTCATTTACCCAGTTCTGCAGTATTGGCTTGGTATTTTTATTCTGCCTAAGTGTGTTATAAAACAAGTTCAGAAACTCTGCTCTGACTTTCTGTGGCATGGTAATGAATCTGGTAAGGCGAAGGTGGATTGGAATTTACTCACAATCCCCAAAAAGGAGGGCGGATTAGGTCTAAAAGACCTTACTGGTTGGAACGTTGCATATGCAGGGAGGCTACTTTGGCTCCTTTTAATGCAGGGTGGCTGATTGTGGGTTGCTTGGGCTTATAAGTATAAAATCAAAGGGAAATGATTCTGGGATTTGAAAGAGACACAAAGTGGATCTTGTATTTGGAAGAAGGTGCTTAAAATTCGATCTTGGTTTCAATACAGACTGATGGTGGAGGAAAGTGGTGAAGTGTCCTGGGAGGGTAAATTGTTATAGAGGTACAAGATTACAGTTGTGTGGAATTCCTTGCGGAATAAACATCCTGTTGTAGCTTGGTGGCGCCTTCAATGGGCGAAATATGCTATTCCTAGCAACAAATTCCTCTCCTGGCTTATTATTAAAGACAGAATATATCATCACACGAGACAAGTTACTTCGTTGGGGGATGGCTGTTGACCCTAGCTGTATGCTCTGTTCCACCAGCCCTAAAACTCGAAACCATTTATTTTTTTATTGTGAATACACGAGAAGGGTTGCAGAAGTGGTTTTGCAGGGTTGTCCTATGCCTGCTGATAGATGGTGGGAGTCATGGTTTGGTGCTGCTATTGGTTTATTAAAGGCAAATATCCAGGGGCCTGTTATCTGTTTCTGTTGGTGCTGGCTACTAGCTGCCATCTGGCGGGGAGCGATGCTGCAGAATTTTTGGTAGTGGTAGGGCTTCTGTGGAGAAGCTTATGGCTAATTTTAGATCGGATATAGGCTGTTTGGTATTAATCATCATGAGTTTAGTTCTTCGTTTACCATTCTTCATGCGTAGGGGCAGGGTAATCATGTAGAGGTAGATATAAGGGGTTGTTTGTAGGTTTCTTTTTGGGGTGGGTGTTTTGTTCACCACTCTTGTATTTTTCGATTCTGGACTTTGCTAGTTGAGCTTAATGAAAATTGCAACTTATCGAAATAAAAAATAATGAGGTGGAAAATATAAAAGTTTTTTTTTTAATAAGTTTTTAGTTGCCACGTCACTAAGTTAATGGTCAACTTTGAGATTTGACTGCCACATCAGCCAAAAATTAACAGAGTTGGACGGAGAGTGACCAAACGTGAACGGTTTCAGTAAATTGAAGTACCACCAATGGATTTAAATATTTCGAGTGACCAAACTTGAACGTTTTTTGTAATCTCAGTGACCAACCATGAAATTAACTCTTTTTTGCTATGAAGATACAAAATTAGGTTAACCTATTTTGTACAAATCATTCAACGAAATAAAATTCGTTTACATCTTCCTATGATGTCTTTGTGCTTGATCTTATATACTTTGTAGCCTATTCCTAATTAAGGAGGGCAGGATAAATAGATTCATAAATTCTGATAATTTTTATATATTCAGAATGTGATTTTAAGAATTTGTACAGTTAATTAGAATGAAATAGTCTATGGAGGAATTTTACAATGCTATATAGTATTGGTGCTATAGGTTTTTGTCTTTATGGTAAAGCTTGAAATTGTACCTTTAAGTTATGGTACAACTTCAAATTGTACCTATACTTTTTGTACAGCTTGAAATTGTACCTTTAAGTTATGTACAACTTCAAATTGTACCATAACTTTTTGTACAAATTCTATTATGGTACAATTTGAACTTGTACCTTTATGTGATGGTACAACTTCAAGTTGTAAAGTTGTACCAATACAAATTCCTTTATGGTACATCCTAAACTTATACCTTTAATGTTATTGTACAACTTCAAGTTGTACATTAAAGTACCAATACTATATAGCATATTAGAAGTGCTCATAGTTTATGTAAAAGAACTGTGTAAATAACATTATGTCATCCAATAGACAAAAACAAATTTTGATTCCTTGAACATGCATGAATGACAATCTACCCATTTTATTACTTCATATAAATTCATACGCGGGTTTCTTCTATTATGTGATGTATTTTGTGTCTGTGAAAATGTGTTGTATTTTCTTAAATATGAATGTAGTTTTTTTTCCAAGGAATGTAACGTGTTTTAATTCTCTTACTATAATGGAAGTAGTGCATTATGTAAACCTTTCATACAGTGAGTTTGTCATCATTTCATAATGCCTCTATGCCCACTCTTTTGGTTTCAATTCAATTAAGCCTTCAAACAAACTACTTAAAATAATCTTAAAATGAATAATTGTAATTTATATAACTTTTAAAGGACCCGCTGCAGAGCGCGGACCAATTAACTAGTCTCATTTATGCCTACATCATATATGAGCATGCTAACCCATCGCACGAACTAGTCATGATTCTCAGAGACGGCAACATTGAGTTTAATCCTCGTGTTGGTTAGGCGCTTCATATTCTAGTCTCTATTTCTTTCCCTGTGTACTCTAATTAGTTCTATGGCCTCCAATGAAGGGGGAACAAAGAGTTTTAGTTTGCATTGGTGCTTGAAGGGGAACCGTAACTCAAGGCCGCAAGGAATTAATCTGAAATTAAATGTCTACAACATCTTAATTAAGAAACTGAAACAATTGAAAGGATTTGATCAACGATTCATCAAAGGAACACTAACTGTGAATTAAATTTCAGTAAACTTGATACCACCTAATTGCAAAATAAATATGAATAATTAAACAATAACTAATCAAATTGATTGCAACATCACAAGAATGCTTAAAAAAAAAAAAAGTGAGTAAATTCCTCTAGAACGTCCATTGCAGTTGTCGCACGATGCTCTCGTCCAACTGAAACGCCTTGGCAAGAATGTCAGCTGAAATGTCAGGCTTCGACCCAAAGACAGAGTTAGCAATAGTGATCACTCCGGGATTCTGGCTGCTCAATGCGGCAATCGCTATGGCATTTCCATGCCCAACGTTCCGCTGGAAATGAATCAACCCAACTGGGAAGACAAACACGTCACCCTTGCGAAGAATTTTGGAGATAAGTCGATTATCAGGGTTCGATGTGACGAATCCAACTTCCAAAGTGCCTCTGATAACCGTGAGAATCTCGGTGGCTCGCGGATGGGTGTGAGGAGGGTTGATACCCCAAGGAGCATAGTCGACACGCACCATTGAGATGCCTAAGGTATTGAGACCAGGAATTTGAGTCACCGTGGCAGATGTGACAGCGGAACCAACGGCATTGGCTGTGTTCCCAGGAATGTGGAGGCCGCTGAAGGAAAAATCGTTTGCCCGGACTGTCGCAGGATTCTTGCAAGCGAAGCCATTCATTTTGACTGCGAGGAATCAATCGAATCGAATCAAATTCAAGTATAGACGCATGATAGTCAAACTATAGATTGCGCCAATTAATTATTCAAAGTCCTGTAAATACCTTTGCTGTTGGAATCTGCGACGCAGAAGTCCTGGAGAGGAGAAGGATCAGAGGCCGAGGTGAGACAGCAGACCGTGAGAGCCGTCAGCAATAGGCTCAATACAAGGACAAACTGATTCGCCATTGCCAAACTTGGAGCAGAGTGAGAATAGGAAGACTGAAAGATATCAATGTGGAACAGGGAGACTGTGTTGGTTGATTGAAAGAGTGCCCCTATAATGTACTATTTATATGGAAGCTTAGGCCGTATGCAATTTTGGCATTTTCCTTCGGATCATAGATTTGTTGATTACTATGATCCACAACAAGGATAGCCGTCCTGATCCACAAAGCTTGGATAAAGTCACTCCGCCGGAGGTCTTAGAAGCCGGCTTCAGTTGTGTAGTGTAGTGTAGGGTTCGAGGGAGTTATCCAAATCGGCCAGGGAAAAGGTTGAATAATTCAGATCGGTTCAAACTTTGTTCACCGAAAGAAATAATATTAATGCTTTCTTATGAAGTATTTGTTTAACGTGGATCTATACAAACAAATTATATAGAGAACGCCTACACTAATCCAGATTATTTTTTTAAGTGGAGAATTGGAGTTTAAATCTCTAAATTGTAAGCAATTCGAAATTTAAATTCTCCTATTTGAAATTTTTATTATTTGATAACTATTTTGTTTATAAGAGTGATGTAGATTAAGTTTTTGTTGTTAGGTATTATTTAAACAACTAAAACAAGTCTCGATTGTTAACATCCAATAAACATTTAAATACTACCTTTTGTAGCAGTTGACATGTTTAGATTTAACCAAAAGAATCAATAAACAAAACTTGAGAATTTATTGATGAAGAGATTTAGTGGGATAAATAAAAAAAAGGTAAAACAAGACTAACAAAACTCTCACAACTCAAGATATATAATCTCTCTGATAATATATCTATGGATTTAAAATATTTGAAATTTCTCAAGAAAAAATCCATGATGCAAAAAACACAACTTTCTGCAAAATTTATAGATTTAATGAACTTATAACGCAAATCCTATTCTCCAAACGAACCCTTAGATTTTTTTTTCTCTCGAATGGATCTAGGCATTGAAATTGATAAATTACAATCACTGGTCATAGGTAAGGCTTCTGTCATGGTAAGTTCATGTGTCGAGAAAAGTTAGTGATACAAAGAGTTTGCCGGATCAAGATAATCCTTGAGAGAGGACACGAAATTTGTGGTTCTTGTCTTGAGGGGATGATTGTTTGGGTATAATCCAAGTATCACATCGAAAATACAAGGCTAGACATCATTGTATATAAGTGTCCATCTATTTCAATTAGTACGAGGCCTTTTAGAGATAATACCCAAATGTACATTATGTTGGCTAGGCGCAAAGTTGACCATATCGTACTAATGGTGCTACCCGATTTAAACAAGTGATATTAGAACCTGTTTTGAAGTTTCGATATGAGGCGTTGGACCATCATTATGTGATATCGGAAATTGATATATGTATTTGTTTGTCACATCAAAGGATCGGATATCCGCATTTGTCTGGTGGATCAAAGAAGATTGACATTGGTTTGGCGAATCAAAAGAGCTTTGCGTCTGTCTGGCAAATCAAGGGGGATATGCATTTGGTAAATCCTTGGGTTTAACAAAATCTGTGATCCAAGTTGTTTAGCAAATCAAGATAATTGTTGAGTGAGGACACGAAGTTTGTGGTCCTAGTCTTGAGGGGAGGATTGCTATGGTACCACCCAAGTACCACTTCAGAAATACATGGGTAGGAACCTTTGTATATTAGTGTTCACCTAACCCAATTAGTACCCAGGATGGCACAAATATCCGTAACTGTGAATATCTGCCCGAATCCGACCTAATCGGGTAGGGTAAAATCCGAACTCAAAGGACATTTAGTGGGTAAAATCAAGAAGATAAACCAAATTATTATATCTTATAAAAAGTAATTAATTGTGAATTCGGAACTCAAGTAACATTGATTCAAACATTAAATATTCAATTATGTGTTGTTCAGTTTAGATAAAAATATATGTGTGTAGCCAAAATATGGGTCTTCATGACATATATAGTAATTTGTTTTGTGACAAATCTATACATAATATAAAGATAAATTTGGCTCTATGACGAAAAAGAAGTTCGTAGAATCACTCTCAGACCACGAAATTTAAAAGGAGACTCTCATTTTCCAATTTTATCATTATATTATGTTAGATTTGGTAAAAAAAAATGACTATACTCGTTACAAAGGTTCATGTTTTGGTTACGCTTCTGTATTTTGTCTAAACTAAACTAAAGTACACATACAATTTAATATTAATGTTTAAATCAATGTTAATTGAGTTTCGATTTCAGAACTAATGTCTTTCTATAAAATATAAATAACTTAAGATAAACTATAAATATAGAAGCATCATCACCAAACATATTCCTAGAGTTTAATAAAAAACATAACAATAAACACAATGTAGTCTACATGGTTATAATGCTCTTTTTTCATTTAAGTTACCAGAGTTCTAACTCCAATGATAACATTTTTAATATATAAAGATGAAATGAGTGCAATTACAAAAATAACCTTTCTAGAATCACTTTCCTTATAAAAAAACCCGAAATTTGAGATCGGACAACTCCAACCCATGTTTTGCTTCTATATATCTTGTAGATTGTAGATGAAATAGGTCTCGGCAAATAACGCCTAAACCTTATTGGGCCATCTGAGAGAGTGGATCCAGGGCTTGCATTTCTTATATGGGCTTTAGATCCAGAAGACCCCATTTGAAGACAGATTCGTCCAGAAGGCTGGATTATATCTAGAATGTTTTGGGAATCTCTCTAGATGATAATAATGGATTAACGGGTGGGGTTGATTTTCTCTAAACTCAAATCATCCACCGCACTCACACAAAATTTGTCAAAAAATTTGTGGGATTTTAGAAAAATTCAATCAAACGAGCACCAACAAATCACAAATGTATGAGTATGTATGCGTTTATACCATAGTCACACATTATTTCTCTAAACAGTTACATCGTAATATTATTAAAAAATTTCTTTAAAATATATTTTCATAAAGAACAATAACATCTCTAAATTATTAATATTATTACGATTACACAAAATCATATAATTTTGCTTTTTCTGTGCAAGTTAGGTGGAAAGCGAGTTGGGTTTTGTTAAAATCTAACCCACCAATTTTAAAAGTAAGTAAAACCTACATATAACCCAAAATCCGTCAAAAATGAGTTTTCCCTGCTTTGACCGGAGTGGAACAAGTTGGATAATCATGGATTCGGGTTCAATTGTTATTTATAAGTCTGTATGTTATTAAATAACTTAATTTTTTCAATCACCTAATTTAAAATCAATCGCCTAATTTAAAAAAGTCAGAACCAGAAAATTTTCCTTCAATTAGTCCCTAATATTTTAAAATAGCTTAAATATTCTTACCGTATAGATTGTAAAAATTATAATACAACATTCTAATAAGGTATATATAATGATATTTCAAAATAATTTCGTTTGCCAACAAGAGAGTGAGAAAGGAAACAAAAATGCAGATAAATTTGACATTTTCTGGAACCTTTTTGTTTATAAAGTCGTACCTAAAAAGCAAAGTTGTTGAGACGAGTCTCCATTATTAGTAGGAGTGTTTAAAGGTATTGGTTACTGTGATAATTGTTTTAACCGGTAGTATTTGGATAATTTGGTTTGGTTAATATGGATAATTGGTTTGGTTTGGTTAATTTTTTTTAACTTGTTTGGTTTGGTTTCAGACACTCCTGACCAATCAAACCAAATTAATCAATTAAGTAATTAGTTCTATATCTAATATATATTATATACACATACTTAATACTTTGCATAATCACTCAAGAGTCAAATTAAATATAATTGTATTTATTACATGTATTTATGTTAAGGGTTGGATATAATTATGAGTTGATTGTTATGTGTTATTCATTATATGAATTGCGAATCGATGCACTAACCAGAAAATTTTCTCACTTGATGATAATGTGTGTTTGGTTTATTTTGGTTAACCAATTAACCTAATCGATCAAACTTTACTTTGGTTAATTTGGTTGTTGTATTAGTTTGAACGGTTTGGTTATGATATTGTATTACATGATTAATAGAATTTAGACTTATTTAGTTTGATAATTACTATATTTCTAAAAAAAATATAATTACTATGTTAACCATTTGAACACTCTTATTTATTCATGAGACTTTAAACATTGGGGATATATGGTCACTTTGGTTATGTGTGTGAACTTATTATAAAGCCATTTGTAAATAAGAAATTAGGAAGGATATATAGAAGATGGGTAGATAGGAGGCTAACACTATTATGGTAACTACTATACAGGACCTCCCTCCACCTTCTACCCTCACCTCCATTTTTCTTTGTAAAAAAATCCCAACAAGTTATTTGTTAAACAAAAAATGAGGTGGATCAAATATGAGATCTCAAACTTTCCGGTCGAGAGTTTTATCAATTGGGCTATCTAGCCTGCATGTTTACCAACAGAACAAATGCAAAATAAGGTTTTATATGGATCGAATTTTAAAATTCTGAAAATCCGCGACTGTCGACTTTCTCATTTTATTTATTTATTTATTAAAAACTCATTCGAATTGCAGAAAAAACTAAAGGAACCGATCTAAGTAAATGGTCTAATGAAGATAACAAAACCCAAATTTACAATTTTATGAATTCAGTATAAATTTATTTATATATGTCATACAAAGGAATCGCTTAGTCGAGATTTTCTAGCTCCCCTGACGTGACAACCCTTTTTCCGTATAAATAACACAAGTAATCTCAAGTGGCATTAGATATATTAATCGGCTAACTACTTGGAGCTAAGATATTCAACTACCACAATATCCGTGAACTAAACCAAAACAAAAGTGGGGATCTTCCAGATAGCTCCTCCACTCCAACCCACCCAACTCAACCCAACCCAACCCACAATAATATGCGCTCCCTTCTCCCTTTCTCCCACTCCTTCCCCCGTTTTCTCTTTCTTTATTCTCCTCTTATTGATCAGTATGTCAGACTCAACAACGATTTCCCGACGGAGTTCCTACCGGCCGGCGGCGACGACGGCGGGCAGCAGTGGTGGAACATGGGAGGACATGGCTGACCTTTCGCTATGTGTACCCCAATGATTAATCATGATGATGATGAAGGTATTGGCGCGCCTCAATCTTAAAGGCATGGCTAGCTCAACTGTTATTACCACCGATGATATTTGTTGTTAATTCATTAGCCATGTGATTTTGATTGAGCCGCGTCAATATCCTCCTCTTCCACTCCTTGATTATTCATCTCTCTCTCTCTCTCTCTCTCTCTCTCTCTCTATCTGGACTTTCATTATGAATTTTTTGAAGGTAAGCTTTCTGATTAATTTCTTGGTTCTCATGCTTAAACTATGAAGATTAATTATCAACTTAATTATGTATGTCGGGAACTACTCATAACTCCGAATTTTGCTGTGTACGTATAGCAATTTTCTAGAGTTGAGAATTAAGATCAAGGTCTAGCTCGATAACAAACTGTTACAGGACCCGATCGACAATAGAAAATCATGCCATACTCATATAATGGTGTATTTTCTTGTCTTCATCTGATTAGGTTAATTTGGTTTTTATTCAACCCGTTCTTTCTCAACTTTCTAAAAGTTCATGAAATTTGAATCAATCTACCTGTATGTTGTGAACCGAATCGTTGACGTCATTTACAAGTCACGATGATAATTGTCTCATTGTGGCACAGAAAGAGAAGGGCACTACTGATCAGTAGTAAACTGTTGATCATGAGTTGTTTAAAAAAATATATATAGCAAGTTGATTCGGAAAAAGGGATTAGAAATTATGCATGATGATCGATGCAATAAGAAAGTAGGTAAGATGGGTGTTTTCTAGGTCGGCCATTTATATGCATATTTCTTTTCGTATAAATGAGCACAACTGCCCTTAATAGTTTTCAATAATCTTCTTCTCTCTAGATGAGTCCCTGGTGGCCATTTTGAAAGGGATAGCTAATCAATAACCAAACAGCATATCTATTTAGGTAGAAGGAAATTTCGTTTGACACTGTAACTGAATTATTATAGTCATTATTCAACATTCAACTTACAAAAAGAAGCCTGTTGATGAAGAAAAGCAATCCTTGTCAGGGATAGCTAGTTAGCTTGGGTTGGCTGTTTAGCTCAGTCGTGTAACAATCAGAGCCTATAATCAAAGTGGTGGTAGCAATTAAGCTCCAGTTCATATCTCTCTCTAGTGATTCTCCACCAGAATTTTTATTTTTAGCAATGAATTATCCACCACATATATATTGCGAATGAATGATGTTTTCTTAATTATAAAACGTGCATATATGTATTAACAAGCACCACATCGTCACAGATTAAGTGTGATCATAAGAAAGTACTTAAGATACCAAAAAAAATACTGAAGAAGCTACCTTTAATTAATCATTTTTTTTTATCCATCTTGGTATGTTTTTGCCTTTTGGGCATATTTAACAAAATTTTGTGGATGTATACACCAAATTATGCACACAACACATTATTTGACATAACCAGACAATGCACTTGACATATTCGTACAATATACTTGGCGTATCCATTGTAAATATGCTTAATACATGTTATAAATACACTTAGCACTTGTTGAGTAGCAACTGTGAATAATCTCATTGAATATATATTGCGAATATTGTTAGCATGTGTTGTGAAGAATACGTGTACGGTCTTGAATATGCATATGTGTTAGCCGTAAAAAATACATTTTGAATTACAAGTACAAAATATATTGAGATCGGTGTTAGTTGATGCATAAAAATAACATAAGGGTAGCTTTTTTTAGTGAAAATAAGAGTAGTTACTTGACAGACTTGCGAACCTGATTACCTGATCTTCCCATCACAAGCAAAGCATTAACCTGGCTGAATCAATTATGTGGGCAATCAAGTGGATCAGCATCGCAGCTAGCCTCTAAGCTTCGGTGTCTGTTACGTTACGTGTGTTATTTGCATTATTTGGTAAAAAGGATCGCTTCTGTCTAATGTTATCCAAATGGTTTCATGCTTGATTGTAGTACGTAGTTCAATACGTAATTCATAACGAGAAGGTGTGGATATATATTGGTGAGACAGATTTAGGATCATAATGAACGATATTATATAATAATTTTTAATAGGCAAAATACACTTGTATAGTCAAAACTTTCACGTTTGTGCCACTTATAGCCACTTTGGGCGAAATACCACTTGTAGCCAGAATTTTAAAACTTTCGTGCCAAATATAGCCATTTCCGTTACAAACTTTAACGGTTTTAATAACACCGTTAACTTATTCGACGATTCGCTGACTATATGTCAACTCAGCGGACACATCAGCGCCAAATAATCAAATATTGACACGTCACATATTTCTATTATTTAATATTTACTCATCATAAATTAATGAATAAAAAAATAAATTTTTATTTACACTCATTTAGCCATCTGCTTCGCACGACCCATCTTCCCCACGAATCCTCTTCACCTTTCCGACTCTGTCGCAGCAGCATCCGTTGTTGTGCCGGTGGTAAGATGGAGATCAATTGGGGGCCGACTACGAGAAGCGATGCATATCGTTGAAGGTCAGCCGCCAAAAAATTGTCATTATTCTCGACATCGATTTCGCCTTCTGCTATCTGTCACTGGTTTGGATCAAAAGAGAAGGAGGAGCGGCGGCAAAGGGAAGAGTGACAGATGAGCAAATTGAAGGAGGCGATTGGAACTAGGGCACTGCGGTGAGGGGAGATGGCGTTGCTTGCCGGCACTAGTTGATTTCTTGAAGATCTGGTGGGGAAGTTCGATCTGGAGCAATGGCGGCTGGGGACGACGATTGGAAAGGAACGACGATTTGTATGGCGGTGATGAATGATGACGGCAATGTCCGGGTCTACGGGGTTTCAGGTAAGAAGCTTGTTCCAGGGGAAGTTTGCGTAGCTGAGGTCGTCGGAGAAGGGTTGGGTGGGGAGGTGAGGGAAGAAGAGGAATTGTGGTGCTTCAAGCCCATGGCTGGCTATGGTGAATGAGGGTTTTTTTGCAGGGGGAAAATTGTAAGGTTTGGGGGTTTTGATCGGAGAGTGTACTTTGCGTCTTTTTGGTCCATTTTCTTCTTCGTATTTTTCCTTGCTTGCTGTGGTCCGTCATTAATGGCGGATCTTCTCGAGTTCTTACAGAGGCACATGCGAAGGAGAGGATTTGTTTTGATTATTTTTGTTTAAAGAAATTACAATTTTATTTTATTTTTTATTTTTTGGTTAATTCCACCTGTGTCGCCACATCAGCCTTTCTGTTAGTCCAATCAGCATGTTAGTGGACACCGTTAAAGAATTGGACGTAAGTGGCTATAAGTAGTATTTCGTCAAAAGTGGCTATAAGTAGCACAAACGTGAAAGTTTTGGCTATACAAGTGTATTTTGCTTTTCTAATAAAAGAAACATTCCTAATCAGGGTGTGTTGGTTGAGAGTATATCACAAACGTTCATCCCGCTCTAAGTTCAAAATCAAGCTCTTCTTTGGCCAACTCATGGTAGCTTGAGATACAATTTTGTCATATATGAATATTGTCTCAAACGAAATTCAACTCATGAAGTTTGAAGTTTGTAAAAATCCGTCATATTTTTTGCTTTAAAGACAAGAATTAATATTTCTAGAATCGTGAGAATTTAAACACATGATCTCAATGACAACCCAGTTCTAACGACTTCTTTACAAATCTCACTATGCATTGTGGATGCTACTATCTCAATTGCTCGTAGCAACCAACACAACCAGAAACTACACATAGGAGAGAAAATTACACCAATAAATAATAAATGGATCCTGTGCTGAGTTGAATGCCTTGATAGCGAAGAAACAATCTCACTAGCTAAGGCATTTTCCATGGACAAATAAACTGAATGATAATTTCGTTATATATGACGGTTATGTTGCATTTTGAAGGTTTGTAATTTGTTGGTGTCAAAATATTTTTTTTTTTTATGGGAACCTGTATTCATTTCATAGATCAAAGATCAGTCTCTGTTACATGGGCCACGGCCCAAATCTTCTTCTAGCATAGCAAGCAGAGATAGTGGTGGACTATCGGTCCAAACCACTTGACAATCCCAAACCGACCCCGAGTGGGCCAACCAATGGGCAACCCTGTTCTTTCTTCTACTCGCGAACGACCAAGATATTCGAGTTCCAGACAGTCCTTCGTTCACCTTTGCCAACCTCAGAATCTCATCGCACCAACTTCCCAGTTCAGTGAAATCCTCTTCCTTCCTCCTCAGTTTGTTGATGAGCACTTGACAATCAGATTCGACAATTAAGGGGCTCAAATTCTTCCGATTTGCTTCAACCAGTCCCATCACCAACGCCCTAGCCTCAGCCTCAATCGGGCTGCATGCTCCTTTTGCCTTCTTCATCGTCGCTCCCACAAAAGCTCCCCTCCAATCTCTGAAAACGCAGCCGAAACCCACACCCCCGTTCTTAAAAACCCCAGCATCCGAATTGAGCTTAATAGCACCTACAGGAGGAGGGTTCCATTGATGGAGCTGAGAATCATTTGTCGGCGCCTCAAGGACTGAAGGACCTCGAGAGAGATCTTGGGCCGCGAGATAGGATTCAATCCACGACAGCGCCCGGGGGATAATATCGCCTTCCTCGAGCTTGTTGTTGTTGTACTTCTGGTTACATCTTTCTTTCCAGAGGAACCAAAGGATTGAGGTAAATTTCTGAATTTGTTCAGTGCTGCATACTTTCCATACCTCTTTCAACCACTTCATAGGTGTTCGATTTTCCCCTAACTTATAGGCATCTTCCACTACACAGCCCTGCCATTGCCGCCGAATCCAAGCGCAGTCCCTGAGAGCATGCATCTGGGTCTCCCTAAGGGAGAAGAATGGACATTCGTCTTCAGCCGTTTCCACCCAGTCCGACACGTTCACCCCAACTGGTAAGATGTTCCTGCAAACTTTCCAGAGAAAAATTTTCACTTTCGGTTGTGTGGGTAGACTCCATAGATTTTGCCAGAGCTCAGAACAATCCTCCCCCGAACTATGAGCACGATCGATTTTGCTTTGCTGCTTGTTGCGAATCCAGAAATAGGCTGACTTGACACTATAGGAACCCGATTCAGAGTCCTTCCAAATCCGAGAATCCTCTTTCGGAGGAGAGCATAGGGGAATCTTAGAGATCAACACCTGGTCTTGAGCAGAAAAGAGTCTCCCAATTTTCTGATTATCCCACACCCCCTGGTTTTGATCAATAATTGAACTAACCAAGTCATCCGGGTACTCGTTTCCAGGAATAGGATCAGGGCAGTAAAAGGATTTACCAGGAATCCACTCATCCTCCCAAATCCTAATCGACTTCCCGTTCCCCACCTTCCATCTAAATCCATCCACAATAGTCTCCTTTGCTGTCCATATACTCTTCCATATATAACTAGGGCGATAACCCAGCTTAGCTCCAAAAATGTCACTTTTAGGGAAGTACCGAGCTTTAAGCACTTTTGCCATGAGAGATTGAGGCCTTAATCTCAAATTCCACACCTGTTTCCCCAACATAGCTAAATTGAAAACCTTCAGGTCGCGGAATCCCATTCCCCCCTCCTCCTTTCCATCACAGAGTTCATCCCAAGAAATCCACTTGATTTTGGTTTCTTTTCCCTTCTGACCCCACCAAAAATTAGCAATCAGACCTTGAATTTCCTGAATAATGCCATCCGGAAGCAGAAAAACCGACATAGGGTATAAGAATTGAGCTTGAGCCACTGCTTTAATCAGAATCTCTTTCCCTGCTTGTGACATGGTTCTGTTTTTCCAATCCTTGAGCTTCTTTCTCACCCTTTCCTTGATATCAACAAAAATTGCTTTCTTGGATCTGCTGATCACCGTTGGGAGTCCCAAGTATTTAGGGAATTTTGCCACTTCTCTGATGCCGAGCGTCCCACAAATCTCCAACCTCCTGCTGCATCTAACATTATTACTGAATGACACCTCCGATTTGTCGAAATTTACCAATTGACCAGACTCCTGCGAGTAGACTTTTAAGATTTCTTTCAGTTTGTCGCAGTCCTTTAGGGTTGCCTTTCCAAATATGATACTGTCATCCGCGAACAATAGATGGGAGACCGATGGAGCCTTTTTTCGAACTTGAACCCCATGTAAATTCCCTTCTGCCTCTGCCTTTTTAATCATAGCTGACAAGCCTTCTGCACAAATCAGAAACAAGTAGGGGGATAAAGGGTCCCCTTGTCTGAGACCCCTCGTAGGTTTGAAAACTTCAGTCTTGTGTCCGTTTACTAACACAAGTAGGAGACCGTCGTAACACATTTCATGATGAGATTAATCCACCTCTGCTCAAAACCCAGCTTTCCCATAGCATTCTCAAGGAAACACCACTCCACTCGATCGTAGGCCTTGGCCATATCGAGCTTTGCTGCAAAAAAACCATCTTTTCCGCGGTCCCTTTGTTTCATAAACTGGAAGCATTCAAAAGCCACAATTACATTATCAGTTATACTTCTACCAGGCACAAAGGCGCTTTGCTCTTCCAAAATGATTTCATTCAAGATCCCTTTTAGCCTATTTGCCAAAACCTTTGAAATAACTTTATAAATCACACAACAGAGGCTTATAGGCCGAAAATCTCTAGCACTGGAGGGTGTTTTTAACTTGAGGATAAGTGCAATAAGAGTATGGTTTGATTCCAGGGGAAGCTCACCATTAGAAAAGAAATTCTGGACAGCCTTTATTAATTTAGAACCCACCAGCCCCCAATTTTTTTGAAAGAAGCCCGCAGCGAAGTCGTCAGGACCTGGAGCTTTGTTTGGACCCATTTGGTCCAGAGCATCCTTTACTTCGTCATCTCTTAGTGGTATAAGAAGTGATCTGTTCATCTCCGGCTCCGACCCAATAAAGCTAGAAAATTCTTATGGGGATGAAGTGGGTTTGATTTTAGGCTTATCCGTTCCATATCATTTCTGCTGTTTTACTAAAAGTATTCTTCACATATATATATATATAGGGATCATATTGTAACATGACAATTTAAGGAAGTATAAATAATTCAAATAAAAAATAAAAAAATAAACACCTAAAATGTAATTGAGTGGCCACCAAAACCAAACAAAAAATTATTTTCCTCATTTTGCTCTTCACTCTTACACTTTTCCCTCTTGTTAACAACATTATGTTAGTTATTCATAGCTTATTAGTTGTGTCAGAGTCGGATATTGACAATTTTGATAGTATTGTACTTTGTCTTATGAATTAATGTATGTTTTAGGATCAATATTTTGAATTCATAGTAGGAGTGATCGTATATTTGTAAATTCATGATTTATTAGGTTTGTTTAGTGTTATGATAGAATATAAATATCTATGTGTTGAATTCTAGATATAGTCGTATTGAATATGTGACACGCCTCTACCGTCACACTAGAAAGTGGCCAAGTATAACCACCTACTAATGCGTAGTATAGCGGGTTCAGTTCTAAATGTCAACCCGGGTTCTAGGTGTGATGGCTACTCCGTGAAAATCTTGTTATTTAGAGGTTCAAGTGTAGTGAAGGTTTAACTAAACTAGCAAGCAAAAGCTGTGAAAGTTGTGTTCAAAGTTGAGAGAAGTCACCCAGATATGGTTCCCCCTTGACTGTAGTTAAGCCAGGTTGTAATTCACCAAGTTCAAGTTCAATGATAGTTATACCGCGGGAGGTTCTTAAACAATCTGCAGTCTTGACTAAAGGTCTCCAGACCCTCTCAATCTGAATCCCTAGCGGGCGACTAACCTCCACCGGAGTAAACAGATTGAGGCCCACACGAACCAAACCTCCTCTACCGGAGTAAATCCGATACATAATAGTGAATTGACTCCTCGACTAAAGTCGTCAATTCACTACCTTCAATCAAGGGTGCTCTATCAACCTAGGCAGATATTCTCTTTCTAGGTCAAAGCAAAAATAACAGGAATTTGATCTGGATTCATTCCATTCAAGAAATCAAGCCTCAATTGAATATAATCAACATCAATGGATTCGTACTTGGGTTCATATAATCAGACCTAACATACAAGTCTAGGGTTCTTCATACCCAGGTGAGTGAGAGAGTTTACTCCATAGAGAGAGAAGGGAAATCTAGCTCAGATGCGGAAACCATGCTGTGAAGGATGAGATTCTGCTTCTGGCAATCAATCGGCACCTCTCCAAGCTTAAGCCAAGCTCCAATGGTGATGAAGATCGATCTAGGGCGCTTGGAGATTCTGGTTCGTCACTCTCTCTCTAGATATCAGCTTTCTTTCTCCAAAAATTCCGAACCCTTCAAAAATTGGTCTTCTTTCCCTTAAAAATCAGCAGGTTCACGTTCCCCGGCCATGATACCCGGTCGGATATTTCAAGTGCCCGGCCAGGAATTTCAAAACGCATAGCAGCAGGTAGGGGATTAATACCCGATCGAGGTCCAGAATACCCGATCGGGTATTTTAGCTCTCCGGCCGGGACCCCTTATGCCTTTTTGGCGTCTAAAACAAGAATCCCCGGCCTCTCTTTGTATTTTACCCGGCCGGGTATTTTAACTCTTGGTCGGGTATTTTCCTCTTCCAGCGCCCTTCACTCCAGTGTCCTCCTTTTTTACCAAAAACCCGTTTCCTCACCTTCACGTCAACGCCAAGTCCTGAAATATGACATAAACATACAACCTAGCATGAAATCGGCTTAAAACACGAGAATCGACTCTCAAATGGCTCAAGAACGGAGGTATAAACATGTGCAATTAATGGTCTATCAAATGCCCCAACACTTAACCGTTTTCTTGTCCCCAAGCAAACCTAACTCAAACCAATGCAGCTCTCCAAACCTCTATAGCAACAAACACCCTCGATCGTCGGTAGAGGATGTTCTAGATCATTTAGCAACTTACGAGGTCAACCAACGCACAAGTCATCTCCTAACTTCTTCGGCGATAATGCTAGTCTTGAGTCGGCATCATGGCAAATAGAGATCAGAGGACAAATGAATCGTGGACGAATGGAATCTCAAAAACAAAAGATCATGGACTCGCATTTTTCAAGGTGCTCTATTTTCTTCTTGAAGATGGTTGGAACCCCTTTTTTCTTTTTTTTTTCTTTCCTTGTGTTTCTTCTTTGTTTTCTTTTTCTTTTTTCTTTTCAAGGGTTCCAACCTGTTTTTACTCAAAATGGGGGCTCCCACCTAGCAAAGATTTTGCGGGAGCCCGGCTCTTACCGGCCATGCCAGGAGCGGATGTCTCGAGCCTTGTGCGGGGGAAAGAAATGTAAGGGGGCTGGAGGTAGTAGGTGGAAATTGGGAACGGATTCTCGTCTCCCCTTACACACTTTCTCCCAATTCGCAAGAGAGACGTTATTTTAAAGCACATTTTTTAGCACCTTTCTTTTTAAATCATGATATAGGAGTCCATGACAGGTAGAGAGTACACAACACCACACAATGCAAGGGTCATAGGATCACTAATTCACACAATCAACCAACACAGTATGAAGAAGAAATGAGACTTCTTAAATGCATCAACATCCCCCACAGCGCTACAATACCTCCCTAGGTTGCATATTACTATAGAGACTGTCAATTCAAAGCATACTGAGCAGGAAATTTGCAAGGAACACGTACTTGGAGCCCTCAAATCGAAATTTGGACAGCGGACTAGGCTCCAAGCACACAAACAGATCTAAACAGTCAAATAGAAACATCCCCCCCACACTTAAGTTCGACATTACCCTCAATGGAGAAGAGGAAAGGATAAGGGGAACGATGTTACCGATATGCGCAGACTGCAGTGAGACTGGAAGGTGGACCATTCAGACTGAAACAGACTGGAATGGGACCAGTCAGTGCAAAGGCAGAGCTAAAGAAGACACAAGCACTCAAGCACAGATACGTTACGTCAATTGTCAGCCCCATAGTACACCATCCAAAAGAAAAGAAAACAAACCAACCAAAAGCCAGTTTGCACTCCCAACCAAAACAAAAGAAACACAAAACGACCAGCGAGTACAACCTACTCGAGCTGGCTGAAGTCGATCTGCTCCATGAGGTCTTCAACCCCATCTGTCAGTGGTGGCGGGGGTGGTGAATGGTCCCACCGGGTAGTCCAGTGGTGCTCCTATGGCGGATGACAGGACTAGAGGTGCTCCTAATACTCCATCATCCGGCGGTTACGATCCCGCTTCCGCTTGATGCGAGCACTAGTGACTCCCTGCTGAGCCTCCATCCGGTCGAGCCGCTCGTCCAGAAACTGCTGGTAAAGCTGGACTTGATGGTCCAAGAGCTGCTGGTTCTGGACCCTGAGCTGCTGAAAATGGAGCCCCATCTGATGGAACTTCTCCGTGAAGAAGTCCATTGATGGACCAAAAGCCATCGACGAACCGGAGGAGGACTCGCCTCGCTCGGGTCTCCGTCGTGGCTGAAGATCCTCTGGGGGGAGAGTGGGTGCTCCAGCTCATCAGCAACCATGGTCCCGTCATCATCATCATCGGCCTCATCCGCGCCGGTGTAGTCCTCATCCTCCTCGTCCTCCTCATCATCATCTGCATCCTCCTCGGGAGTCAGAGATAACCCATCCACCCAGGAATGCCCTTCATCAGAGGCCAGCAAGAGCACGTTGTGAAGCACCTCCCGGATGATAGGGGTGGAGTCGCCCCGTGTTGTGGCATAAGTAAGTCCCGCCAAGTCGATCTCGAAATGGCGCGCCAGCTTTGTGATCAAGGGACCACAAAATAGGTGGTTGCGTTTCCCATGGCACCGAGAGAAGGTGGTGGCCACGAAAGAACCCAAATGTAGCATGTGATCCGGCTCCCTCATCGAGTACATGGCGTTGAGCACCCGCTTCGAGATCTTGTGTGAACCAGTGACATTGGGGACGATCGAGCGGGTGATCAGGATGTTGAGGATGTGCCACTGTGGCTTGAGGGTGGAGACGTATGTCTGGCCGGCATCGAATTAGTCCACCCTGTAGGCACGATGAGCTATGCGGCGGTAGAATGCGTCCTGGTTCCAGTCCTTCGGATGGGGATCACGATCTCGTGGCGGGAGTAGGGGTGGTAGTAGATGCCCAGTGCATACGCCAGCCCATCGATGCTCATCTTCCGCAGGTCCCGCACAGCCTAAAGGTGACACCGGTGGGGAGTCTCGGGCCGCTTTGGAGCGGTACCGGAATGTGGTGTAGAACTCACACACCAGCTCCGTGTAAGTGAGCTCCTCGATGCACAGTAGAATCCGCCAGTCAGGGTGGCTAAAGGCGGTGGAGATCTCGTTCAGGCAGTGGAGCTGGTCGAAAACCCCCCACTCCAACTGGTGATGGCGCTGGATCACCCCGCGTATGACCCAGCGGTACTGGTCAGCGTACTCCGGGTGCAAGCGCAGGTCCTGCATGAACGGATGATCGAGAGACATGATCCTGAAAAATCAACAAACCAAAGGTGGAGCCAAGAAAATACTCGTTAGGACCAAAAGTATGGGTTCAACTGTTCCCCCCACACTTTAAGGACACCTATGGTAAGAAATCACGCACAAACGGTCATTTTGCAAGCAAAACAACCACAATTCAAGTATGAATCATGTAGAACACGACACATTCAAGCATAAAGACATCAAACATGCATTTGCTATTTCTAACCACGACATCCCTCACCCTATTCTAATTCAAACATGCCGGCAATTCACATTTCTCGGTCCAAACATCTACAGTCCGATTTTCCAGAAAAAAAAAAGAACAAATTGAGCAAGCAACACACTTGGAAACACAAGTAGAACCGTAGAGGGGACGCGAAACCACGCTAAAAATGGACCCGAAAAGTTCGCCAGGAAGCCCGCCAGAAAACGTCGGCGTGGTGGCCGGTAGTCGCTCACGCGGGAGAGAAAGGAGAGGAAATGAGAATGAAGAGAGGGAGAATTCTGAAAAAATGAGAGGAGATAGAAAGGGACGATCGCGGGTTCGCTTTTAAAGCGAAAATACCCGGTCGGGTATTCCCGCAACGCGGCGTTTCTGACTAAGGAAAAACCCGGCCGAGAAGCCAAAATCCCCGTCCGGGGATTTTTGGGTCAAGGTCGAGGATTTCCCTTTTCCGCGCCCCCTAGGCAGAATGGGTCCCGGCCGTGACGCCAAAATACCCGACCGGGTATTTACCCTTTTCGACCAAAATGCAATTTTTTTCAAATTTTCGAACACCCCTGCACGAACACACCAAACCGAGGCAGATCAGACGACCTAACTTCATCACAGACGTGCAACTGACTCAAACACAACACAAAACAAAGGAAAAGGGGGAAAATAAATGCAAACCGTGGTGGGGTTGCCTCCCCATAATCGCTTCTTTACCGTCTTTTAGCTGGACGCCCATGGCGGTACTAAGGGTCGACGAGTTCAACCACTAACTCCGCACGTTCGATCTCGTCTCCCAGATAGAGCTTGAGACGATGGCCATTCTCTTTAAACGGCTCAGTTTGCGGGTTGGCAATCTCAATTGTGCCATATGGGAACACCTGTGTGACCGTGAACGGTCCAGACCACCGGGAGCGGAGCTTTCCAGGAAAGAGTTTCAGGCGAGAGTTATAGAGGAGAACTCGATCACCAAACTGAAACTCCTTCGCACCCCTTAAACGAGTTTCGTGAAGGCGCTTAGTACGCTCCTTATATAGCTTGGTGTTCTCATAGGCGTGGTAACGCCATTCCTCCAGCTCCAGCATCTGCAATTTTCATGCAGCACCTGCAACACTAACATCCAAGTTGAGCAACTTTAGGGCCCAGAAGGCCTTGTGCTATAGCTCCACGGGCAAGTGACATGTCTTTCCATAGACAAGTCGGTACGGTGAAGTACGAATTGGCGTCTTGTAGGCATTCCGGTATGCCTAGAGAGCATCATCGAGCTTGGTGGACCAATCCTTGCGGGACTGATCCACCGTTTTCTCCAATATACGCTTAAGCTCCCGAATCGTCAGCTCGGCCTGACCACTCGTTTGAGGGTGATAGGCCACGGACTCCTTATGAGTGACACCATAGCGAGACAGTAATTTATCAAACTAGCCTCGGAAATGGGTGCCTTGGTCGCTTATGATGGCTCTAAGTCTCCCAAACCGGGAGAATAGCTGCTTCAAAAATCCACAAACACGTCTAGCATCATTAGTGGACAAAGCTTGCGCCTCGCTCCACCTTGAGACGTAATCAACAGCAACTAGGATGTAAGTATTGCCAAATAATGGAGGGAAGGGGCCCGTGAAGTCGATACCCTAGACATAAAAAAACTCACAGTTTATAAACACATTTCGGGGCATCTCATCACGGGCAGAGATATTACCTGACCTCTGGCTTCGATCGCACCTGCGTGCGAAGGCGTCTGCATCCTTGAAGAGCGTGGGTGAGTAAAAGCCCGACGTAGCACCTTTCTCGCCGTGCGGTTACCGCTATGGTGACCGCCAGTAGGTCCCTCGTGGCAACGAGACAGAATGCCCTCATCTCATTTTCCATGACGCAACAACGGATGATCCTGTCGGCTCTGATCCGGAAGAGATGAGGGTCATCCCAGAAGTAGTTCTTTAGGTCGGAGAAGAACTTCCTCATGGTGTGAGTCGTCATCCTTTTAGGTAGCTGCTGGCCCACTAGATAATTTGGGATGAGCAGATGAGGTTCAGCTCCCTTATTGTCCCGAATCTCGATGTCGAACTCCTGCAGTAGTAGGATCAATCGTGCAGTTAATGGTCTATCAATATGCGGGACGTGTATCACCTACAGATAATTGAAAAATCACGAGAATACAGATGAGGTTGCAAAATCTCTCCTCACATGAATATTAGGATGAGCATGAATTTCCATATTTTCAAAACCTCACCCACAAATATATCATGGACACTAACTCAACTGTATTCCACATTCATTTCTCCAGGAAATCTCTGAGATAAAAACCCATAACTTCATCAATCATCGCTTTTCTATCTGTTAACAATACACCATCATCGCTTTGAACCAAGAATTTAAAAATGGTAAGCCGAGCTTCCCCCTTCTTCTCTTGTTCTTTCTTCCTTTCATTTGTTTTCCTTGAATCTGTTTAGGAGTTTTTTGTCCGATTTTTTTCATGATGGGTGATTCCTCTTCTTCGTCAAGTTTGATCTTTTAGATCTAGTTTGAGATGTTTCATGGGTTACAGAGGAGGTCGGGGTTTTTCTCAATCGTTTGCATTATCCTTCATGATTTGTTTCTCCTCCTTGCTTCACCTCTGCAACTAGGTGTTTCGGAGATGTCTTGGGAATTATTGTGATCCTCCCATTGTTTCAACTTTATGGAACTCGAAGATGAAGATCTTTTTTTTTATGAATAAGGCGAAGATCTTTCAACTTAAGCTCTGGCTTGTTTTTCTGGTGCTTGCAACGGTTGATCAGTTTGTGTCCGTCTTTCGAGGAGGTTTTTCAAGTCTGTTGTTATATCTGTGTGATGTCTAAAGGTTCTGTCTTCATCGATTTGCCTCCTCGTCGGCATTCTTTGTGATTCTCTAATGGGTTCTTGCTTGGTGTGACCGTATTATTTCTACATGGTGGTTGCTCCCGTTTGGGACTATTTGTGTTGCTAGGGTTTTGTTCAACCTTTTTATGTTGAGCATTCACTCTCTCATTTTTTTTATAACAAAGGAACCTCAACCCCCATGTGCCACTTTGTGATAGTGGGGTCT
This sequence comes from Linum tenue, assembly GCA_946122785.1. Lineage (NCBI taxonomy): Eukaryota > Viridiplantae > Streptophyta > Magnoliopsida > Malpighiales > Linaceae > Linum > Linum tenue. The sequence goes on along the minus strand of CAMGYJ010000010.1, from coordinate 25,649,263 downwards.
ATTAATCCTAGGGAGCACCTTTACAGGACACAATATCGAGGGACTTCGCCTCCAGCACTCATTGATGCCTCCGGTAACACACAAGAGGGGCCGCTGAGAATAGACTCTCTCAATTTTTGGCTTGAAGTCTGGCACATTTTGTGTCTGTTTGTATCTCTCCTTGGGATTTTTGCCAAAAATTTAGTTTACCCTTTCCTTTGTTCATTAATGTAGTTCTAATGACTTAATAAATTCATATAAATCACTCCGAAAAAATTTACAAAATCGAGACATTCTACATGATGTCACTGGACTTTAAGAAAATTGCTCATGCAGTCCCTGAGTTGTTATACATGTCTCTTCAAACAATGTAAAAATAAGAGAATGCAATTAATGGAGAAAAGAGATGAAGGGGTTAATTTTCTTGAGCCATTTTATGGGACCGGTTAGCGTGACTACCCCCTAAAAGGGTATGATTTTTGACACCCAACTTCTTTACCGTCCATTCTCACTTCTGTTAATCTAATGGTAGAAATTTAACAGTTGGTAATTTGTAATTAATTTTGTAATTATTGATCCCAACATACATTGGAAAGGGAAAGAAGCAGTTCCCAAACATAATTTAAAATTCATTCCCCCATCCCCTTTTTATGTCACTGTTTCATCTCTTTCTCTCTCTGTGTTCTGAAACCATAAACCCTCCCGCACCATCTCTACCAGAACCGTCCCCGGCCGTAACCCTTCTCCGTCGTCGCATCTAATCATTATCCCCCGCCGTAACCCATCCTCTCCTTAACAACAATAGTCGGCCCATCCCTCCCGTCGGTCGTCCTCCGTCTTCCATCCCAAACCCTCAGCTTCGAACCTGGTTTATCTTTTTTTTTCTGCTGCGCTTGATCGTTTCCCGTCGACAACCTTCTATCTGCGGAAGAGCTTCGATAATCCGATAGTGGCCGCACCAGGATTTGCCTAAGGTGAGATAATAGTGGTACATTTCACGGTAGTGTCATCGTTTGCCGGACGCTATAGGGTTTCACTTCACGACAGGGAGCGACAAAAAACGACATGTAGTTAAGAGGAGAGAAAGACTATACTTGATTTTCCGTTATTTAAACTTCCCACAAACAATTTCATAGTGACTTCAAGTTTATTTGTTGCATTGGCTGGATATTTTATTATTGTTGGCATTTTCCTTTTTTGATAACACGTTCTACTCCACAGTTAGTGGTGATACTAATGGGAAGTTGCTGGTTTGTTTACGTATCAGATTGGTTGTACATATATCTGTTCAGTGGTACATGTATCAGTTCACTGGTATATCAGTTCAGTGATACATGTACCATTTCAATGGTATCACTCCAAAGTCTATCGAACACTGCAATGGGAACATTTAGGATGAGTTTCGACTTTGCTAATGGTTCAAGTTCAATATATCTAACAGTACAAGTGGGTTGTCACATTTTGGTGTTGAAAGTATGGCTTGAATAGTTGCACTCGTACTGGTATCAGGTCAGTGGTACATGTACCAGATCAGTGGTAAATGTTCACGGCAGTGTCGACGTCTCCCAGACATTGTAGAGTTGAACTTCACTATGGGGAGCGGTAAGTAACAATCCCCCGCCGTCCTTCATGTTCTTTTTCATCTCCGGATGGTTCTCCGTCGACAGGAAACCCCCAGGTATTCTTCTTCATCTCCGGCGGGTTCTCCGCCGCCTTTCATGTTCTTAACAACCAGTCGCCGTCCTTCATGTTCTTCTTCATCTCCTATATCTCGTCCTCTGTCGACGATCAACCCACCACACAGGTCGGAGGTAATCCCACCGCTGCGACGGTCGAAGATTTCAGGTCGCCATTGATTTCTGCAGAGAGATGTGTTGCTATTTTTCGAGAGGGAATATTAGGAATATGGTAAAGTTGAGGAACACTTACCCCATTCAACAATATTGTCGCTTCCCTACTCATAATTATTATCACAATTAATGTTTTTCCAATTTACAAGATTACAAACAATAAAATAAAAAACAACTTCCATTAATACAACTTGCCAAATGATTGAATGGTAAAGTGACCAATCAAAAAGAGAGTGTCAAAAAGCAGACCCTTTAAGGGGTTAGCATAGTATCCGACCCCCATTTTATACCAAATCACTTGTTTGCTAAACAATAAATACATGAGTTATTTTGTCCATACGAAAGTCTCAAATGACTTTATCGAGTTATTTCCAAATGACTCCTATATATGAGTCATTTTCAAATGACTCATTATTTAGTGAAAATTTTGCAACTATGTCCTTATGTAAATTCACGTCTATCTTTCTTTTTCTATTATTTGTTTTCCATGTCATTACAAAGAGGGTCATCTATGTAACGATACATCTTTTTTGTTCACAAACACCAACATTTGTAACTAGCTTTTTACTCGGCCCGTTGGCCGGTGAGATTTATTTTATAATTTATATTAATTAAATTATTTATATGTTTAAATCATTTTGGATCTTTTATTGTGTTATTGATTCATAACAAAGTTTGTAGTATGTTTATATTGAAAATTTCCAATATTTAGCACACTCACTTGTGATGCTTCGGTTTTCTAATCATAAATTATGTCGTTGTCACGTCTCATTTAGAACTTATGTCAAACTTTGTAAATCAAAACACTAATATTTATCTTATGTCAGGCTGAACCACACAAACACACATATATGGTGCCTTCTATCGTACTGTAGTTAAAATCTAGGGTACGACATACCCTTAGTAAGAAAATGCTATCTAGACCTCGAATTAACCGGATTTTGAGGCATTATACTATACCCTAACCCTGGATGAGTGAACCCTTGGTCTTAGTTATCTAAACCATAGACCCTAAACCCTATAATTGTGCATGTAATTTGTTGCATATGTTTCAACGAATCATTACCATCGATTTTTGTTTCTAGTTAAATTGATCTTAGTGTATGATTTTTTTAGAATTAAGGCCTAGATTTTAATCTATAAGAATTAGGGTATACTACCACATTGCAAACTTTGGTAATTCGAGGTCTAGATAGCATTTTCTTACTCAATGTATGCTATACCTTGATTTTAGTCAAGAAGCGATAGAACCATCCATATATGTATATATAGTTCAAGCTAGTGTGCACTATACTTTTTCATTCACACACACTACCATACGACCATTGACTTTTACTATTTAGACCCCGAATTAACCGGAGTTTTTTGGGGCATGATATTATACCCTAACCTCTAATGGGTGAACTCCAGTCCCTAATTCTCTAACCTCTAATTTATGCACATACTTCAACATACATATCTTATATCATATTTTGAGTAAAATCAAAAGTATAGTATACCTTGACATTATATATGTGTGTGTATATATAGTAGGCTCAAAATTATCCAGATACTTCACCAGACCTATCTTATATCCCCTAATACTCATATTAAAAGTGCTACTTGCTTATCCCCCACCCCGGGATAAAGTTCCTGCTTTTACCCCCATAACATCAAATAACCATTGGGGTTGTCTATCGTTCGATATGTAATATATAAAGAGGCAAATCCTAAGATCCTGCTATTTATTTCATATTCTCTCCCGCCGCTCCCTTTATGGAGAATAAAAGGGTAGGGATGACAGGATCATAACTCGATATGGTTTATTATGTTCATCGTATCAGAGGTTATGTTCCTTTTTGCTTTTTTGGGCTTCTTTTCATTCTTCTTTGGCACCTATGGTTGTGATCAGAAGTATTTAGCCCTCGAAAGAGATTGGGATTTTAGGTCCTTTGGAAATCCAATACACATTCACGATCCCCCGAGTTTGGACGAAATCTCGACCAATGTTGTAAATATTAGGACTTTTTAATGAGAAATTATTAGTAAAGATACTTCATTATTGGATCAATTTATTCATCCAAATTGAAACTTGACACAAACTGTATCCCTCATGATGATTAAATTCTCTAATCTCGACTCATTTCCACTTTGGATGTTACTTTTTTATCAAGATACTTAAATTGAGTATATTATACAATATGTATCAGTTGTTAATTCATGAAGTTTAGACTGAACCTTAACCCATGGTCATTGTTTATATGTTGATTTATGATAGACCATTGATTGCACATGTTTTTATCCCTCTCCTTGAGCCGTTTGAGATGTCGATTCTCGCATTTTAGGCCGATTTCACGCTAGGTTGTTCTTGTTTGTGATATTTCAGGTCCTAGTACGTGAATGAAGGTTTAGGAACGAGTTCGGGGTCGATTGGACGAAGTTTGGACGTTTGGCGAGAATCTCAGAAGCCACACGGGCATGCCTAAAGGCCACACGGCCGTGTAGGAGACCCATTGTGGCCGTGTGAAGTCTCGGCAAAAGCCACACGGGCAGCCTGGTCACTCACACGGCCGTGTGGGTCGTGGCCATGTAGGATTCCCGAGTCACTTATCAAAACGCTGCGGTTTGCACAACTCACACGGGCAGCTGGGGATGTCACACGACCATGTGGCCTGGCCGTGTGAGTCGGGATTTTCTGGTTTTTAAGCCAATTTCCAGCCACAAGTGAGGAGTTCCGAGTTTTAGAGAAAGAAAGTGATTCCTAGAGAAAGAGAGAGAGAGAGAGAGAGCGACGAACCAGAGTTCCCAAGTGCCTTAGCTTGATCTTCATCACCATTGGAGCTCAGCTCACACTTGGAAAAGTGCCGATTGATGACCAGGAGCAGATTCTCATCCTTCATAGCAAGATTTCTGCATCTGAGCTTGCTTTTGCTTCTCGCTCCATGGAGTAACTTCCTCATTCATCTGGGTATGGAGAACCCTAGATTTGTGTGTTAGGTCTGATTGTATGAACCCAAGTACAGATTCTTTGATATGATTATGTTCAATTGAGGTTTGAATTGTTGAATGGCATGAATCCTGATCAAATTTATGTTGTTTCTGCTTTAACCTAGAAAGAGAATATCTGCCTAGGTTGATAGAGCACCCTTGATTGAAGGTAGGGAGTTGGTGACTTTAGTCGAGGAGCCAACTCACTATTCTGTACCGAATTCACTTCGGTATTGGAGGTTTTGTTCATTAGGGCCTCAATCTGTTTACTCCGGTGGAGGTTAGTCGCCCGCTGAAGACTCAGATTGAGAGGGTCTGGAGACCTTTTGTTAATTTGGACTTTCAATAAAGTTTCACTGCTAGATAATAAGAATTCACTGAGTATTCATCACATCTAGGACCCGGGTTGATATTAAAACCCAAACCCGCTATACTACGCTTTAGGAAGTGGTTAAACTTGGCCATTTTCTAGAGTGACACTAGGAGTGAGTCATCTTAGAATCGCAATCTAAGACACTCACACACACACTATCGAGGATTTTGGTCTTAATATGGTCCTTGAATGTGTAATTTTCAAAGATTTTATCACTTATATATTTATAATTGACAAAGAGTGTCTACAATACACATATTTCAAGTGCATTTAAAATGTCTTATCATTTGAACAATATCGATGTATTTCGTTTGATTATTTGCATTAACTTATTATCTTATACAACATATATCAATTCGTGATTTTCGAGTTTGGACGAACTGACAACCAATGTTGAGAGTTGAGATTATTGGATAAAGATACTTGATTGCTGGATAAATATGTTTATCCCAATTGACTATCTTACTAAAAATTGCCAACCTTTATTTGGTAAATGCCTAGGTTAGTAGTTGATGAAACGTAATGTTTATCGTATATTCTCATGAAAGATTTCTCTAACCTTCACATATGTATTTTTCAAGAAATCTTGTGTCTCATCCTAGGGTATGAAGTAAAAGTTCGTCAACAATCATACCTAAGTCAATTTGAAAATTTTGATTTATAATCGTGGACGATAACTCCAAGTCTGAAAGAAAATTTCTTAGCATACGACTTAGGATCTCAATAGAGCTTTGATCAATCAACATGACATAGAGAAACTATTGTTAATGTGAACTTAGGACACATTATAAAATTATTGCAAATGCGATCCCTCTTCATTTGAGGAGTTTAAGATAGAACATGATCTGAATGAATAAGAAGTCTTTTTTAAATAAATAATTGTAACTACTCGATCAAAATTATACTCTGACATTTTGCTAAATAATACTTGTTTTATTTTATAGACATATACTTTACGAATAAGAGAGTGTTTCATTACAACAAAATATAAAGTAATATAATTTATTTTTCAAAGGTAATTGAATGTCAAATGTTTATTCTCTCTCTTTTCATATATATTTTTTATTTAATCGATAAAAAAATTATTGTTTATGCGTATGTTTGTTTAATTTTTTCATCAAAATGGAGCTTATCATTCAATTTTAATAAAAATGAGTAGAAATTTTACTTCATAAGGTTTAATTAAGTATTTTTTATTTAAAAAATGTGATATATGTCACTCTCTGTTTTATTATTTATATTTTGTTACTTGACAAAAAATTATTATTTATGTGTGTTTGGTTAAGTTTATCAACATGTAACTTATTATCAAAGAAAAAAAAGGATAAATGAAAAAGAATAATTGGATAAAAGAAATGGAAATATTAAAGAAGAGAGATGTAGCTCCATAAATACATTAATAACTACTTTTTTTGTTTGTAAAAAAGTTGTCCAACTTGGCAAATTGTTGATCCTCCAAGTGCTTATATGGCAATAGATTACTTTTGAAGTGCCATAATATATAGTATAGATAGATAGATAGATAGATAGATAGATATAGATAGATTAGCTTAAAATTCGAGACTTATGGAGGCGTTATATTTTGTAAAGAAAGTTAACTTAGAATTATTATGTGAAATTAGAAAGTAGTATTATACAAGGCAAACACCGAAAAAATTATGTTTTGTTGGTGCAAAATTATTTTATTTCCGTGGCTGGTTTATATAGTAGTATTGTAATCGATCTGACCACCCAGAAAAAAGATTAAATGGTGCATTAACACAGCAAAACCATCAATTACTACTAGGGATGGCAATTTCGACCTGATCCGATTTACCCGACCTGTTTTGGGGTGGGTCAAACCCGCCCCGTAGGCGGGACGGGGCGGGCATGGGTACCTCTCATCGACCCGACCTGCCCTGACCCGCCCCATTTTGGACCCGTTCTTGCCTAAATTACATATAATCTTAGTCAAATTACTTAAGATTTTCCTCTTATTACATTATATTTTAGCTATAATAAAGTTGTAAATAAGTGAAAATCTCAATTTCTTCAGTAATTTAACTCCATTTTATCATATTATGGTTTCTTTCTTGGTCTTTCAATGAAAAGAATGAATATTTCTAATGTTTTTCATATAAATTATATACCCAATGGGTCGACCTGCCCCAATCCGCGCCCCGTGATAAATTACCCGACCTGTACCCGACCTGCCATGGGGCGGTATGAGTATCGAGATACCCGCCCCGGACCTGCCCTTACCATCCCTAATTACTACCCTAAACCTTGGAGCTTGTAATTTGGTCCAAAAATTTGCACTGGGCTTTCTGCCCGGTCCAAATGAAGAAACACAATTGGGCTCTTACCGCCTACGAAGAATGCAAACTTGCCAAACACGGCCTTTCTCATTGTGATCCTGATAAAAATCACCCTCTCATTGGCAAAAAAAAAAAAAAAAAAAATCCCCCTCTCTCCCAATTTTGGGGTTTGTGTGGAAGACAATGGAGCGAGACATCTAAATCACTTCCCCGCCACAGACCCCAAATTTATATTTTCTATTGAACTATCAATGGCGTTATCCAAATGCTGCTGCTCTCCTCGTCTTCGAACCTCTTCCTTCTTCCCCCTCTCTCAAATTTCTTAACATAGAGAGGAGCATAAACGAGAGCAGCCATTTTTAACCATGCCATTTTCCTTCTCTGCTTCTTCCTCTTCACCTCTGCCTCCTGCTTCCTCTCCTTCCTGCAGATCCTCAACTCCAAAACGACCCAGAACCCATTTCTCGTACCCTCTCCTCTCCCCAAATCTCCTCTCCAAGAAGAACAACCATCCATTCCTCCGGACATACCCACACCGCCGCCGGCAGCGCGATTTCCCCTCCTGCGCCGCCGTTCCGGGACTCGATTTCGGCAACTTGGACTCAGTCTTGGAAGCTGCCGGAGTATTGACCGCTATCATAATCGTGCACGAGAGCGGCCACTTCCTCGCCGCCACCCTCCAGGGGATCCACGTAAGTAAATTCGCAGTTGGGTTCGGTCCTATTTTGGCCAAGTTCAATTCCAACAATGTCGAGTACTCGCTTAGAGCTTTCCCCTTAGGTGGGTTCGTGGGGTTCCCTGATAACGATCCCGAGAGCGATATCCCAGCCGACGACGAGAATCTGCTCAAGAATCGGCCGATTCTGGACCGGGTATTAGTGATTTCAGCTGGTGTAATTGCTAATATCATTTTCGCCTATGCGATTATCCTGGTTCAAGTTTGTTCGGTTGGTTTGCCCGTTCAAGAGGCATTTCCTGGTGTCCTTGTCCCTGAAGTTCGACCCTTCTCTGCTGCTTCTAGAGATGGGTTGCTCTCTGGTGACGTTATCCTCTCTATCAATGGTGCTGAGATGCTTAAACCTGGGGTTAACTCGGTCTCTGAGGTTGTCGAGGTCATTAAGTTGAATCCCAAGAGAGACGTGGTGCTGAAAGTGGGGAGAGGACAGCAGGATTTTGAAATCAAGGTAACCCCAGATGAGAGTTCTGATGGAACTGGTCGAATTGGAGTTCAGTTGTCACCGAATTTCAAAATTGATAAGATCGTAGCTAGGAATATCATGGAGGCGTTTAGCTTTGCTGGAAGGGAGTTTGTGGGCCTTACCTACAATGTTTTAGACAGCTTGAGGCAGACTGTGATGAACTTCTCACAGACTGCAAGTAAAGTTTCAGGCCCTGTAGCTATCATTGCAGTTGGTGCTGAAGTTGCTAGGTCGAATGTTGATGGGCTTTACCAATTCGCGGCACTACTCAATTTGAACTTGGCTGTGATTAACCTTCTCCCTTTGCCTGCTCTCGATGGAGGGTCTTTGGCATTGATTGCTGTGGAAGCAGCCAGAGGTGGGAGGAAGCTACCTTTGGAAGTGGAGCAGCGAATTATGTCGTCGGGGATTACGTTGGTTTTGCTTCTTGGGATGTTCCTCATTGTCAGGGATACATTAAACCTGGATTTCATCAGAGAGATGTTGTGATTGATTACTTTCATGAGAGTATTCGAAACTGAAGAATGAAGGTGGCCAATGTGGATATGACACTGAGTGGCGGCTAGTTGTAGAAATGGTGTACAATTGGTATGGTTTCTTCAACCAGATGGGTTTTGGAAGAGGTATTTCCATTCATGAATCAATACTTTGTGGTTTGAAAATTAGTGTCAACTTGTTGAATGAACCGTTTTCTGGTACAGTTTCTGTAAGTCCTAAACAAGTTAAAAGGATGATAGTGAATTGGTGATGATACCAAACTCTTCCACAGAAAAAGATGTCTGATGATTGATAACATCTTAATCCTTGGCATTCCAATTCGGGCCCTCATCGGTAGTCCATCGGCATTCTGCACTAGCCATATCTGCTGCTTTTTTCTTTTGTCTGCTTGTTGATGTATGATCATAACGTACCTAACCTATTTGATAACTAAGGTAAGGGTTGAACGAAGAATAGAGCTTCCCTTCCTAATTTGGAGTGTGATTTAGTGCTGCAAATGGTGGTAAATTGCCGGTGCAGCGTGGAGGAGCCGGGACAGAGATTAGTTGCTTCAGAGGTTTAGATAATAGCTAAATGGACAGACTGCAATTTCAGATGGCGGCAATTTCTTTTTAACCTTCAATTCTAGCCGGGAGATGTGCTTAATGTCATTTTGTGCTATCCAACTATAAATCACTTCCAAACAACTTTCTCAACTAATCCAGCATCTGAAATTATATTCATATGCTTTATTTTTTTCAAAAGATAATCGATATATTGATCAGAAACAAAGGTAGTTACATCCTGAAATTGAGCTAGGCCAGAAAATTAAAGCAACGACTCGTAGTCGGGTACAAATGAAGTTGGTGGCCCTATTACTACGCCGACCTACAAACCGAACAGAGAAACCTCCCATCGAACCAAAAACCCCCCACAATCTCCTGAAGGAGCGCCCCAACTCTACTATCCCTAGTAGTTGCCTGATTAATCTTCTCAATAAGCACCTTGGCATCCCCCTCAAAGCGCACCTCCACAAACCCAGAATCTCGGCACCAGAGAACAGCTTCGCGAAGAGCAAGAGCTTCAGCAACCAACGGGTCCTCGATGCCTGCAAACTGAAATCCTCTGGCGATCAGAGTGTTCCCCAAGTGATTCTTCACCACCATCCCTCCTGCCGAATGGGAGGCTGCTGCCTTGGTAGCCCCATCCCACAAGCAGATCATAGGGCAATGTGGAACCTCAACTTCCGGGGAACCAGGACCACCCTGAGCTTTACCAGCCGGCAAACTGATCCATTCCTGGTACTGCTGGTGGTATTGCCGCATCAAAGCCGAAAACCCAAATTGTTTTCCTTCAAACACAACCCAGTTTCGGGACCGCCAGATTTGCCATAGGACAGCCGTAACCGCCATGACCAAGTGGTCCTGATGGAGGATATTCAACAATCGTTTCAGGAACAAAGGAAATGTGTGACGAGGCAACCCCTGCCCGAGATATTCCAAACCTGAGTAGTCCCAGAGGGCTCGTGCCACCGGGCACTCCAGGAACAAATGCTCCAAGATTTCTGACTCCGTATATTCATATTCACAACAATCGTTGTTAAGACAAATGAGTGTGATCATCTGTTAGAAACACAGGGACTAGCAGGTCGGGTTAGAGGGTCTTCACTCGACTCTAGTGGGATATTTTGCTATTTCCTTTGTAATTTGGGAGAACCTATTAAAAGGTTGAAGTACTATTTTCCAAAACTAAGGGCCCGTTTAGTATTGTTGCTTGTTTTTGTTGTCTGTTTTGTTTTATGAAATTTGGAAAACCAAGAAAAAAAATCGTGTTTAGTTGGGTTTTTATTTTCTGTTGTGAATGAGAGTTGCACAACAAGGCCCAAATATGAGAAACAATAATTTATTGCTTTGGATATGATTCTTAAACATGTTGCACACGGGATTCCTACTGGTTGGGCACTTGATTTCATTAAACCAGACCAGTTTTCGAATCCCCACAGAAGCAAAAATATTTCTTTATTTTTTTTAACTCAGCCCCCCCCCCCCCCAAACCCTACTTCAACATATCACTATCAGCCGCCCCCATACCATTTTCCATCTTCTTCTCGACGACAGAGGAGTTCACCTCCGAAGGTCGCCCTCGCCCAGCCTCCGGCGCGACCCCTCCGCCTCCGCCCGACGACGCCTCGCCTCCGCCAGCGCCGCCTCGCCTTGCCTCCGCCCGCCGCAGCCCGCGCAGCCGCCCAGCCCGCCGACGTCCGCCCGCGCAACCGCCGCCGACGCCCGCCCGCGCAACCGCCGCCGACGCCTAATGAAGCAGTCGATCTGTTTTCGCAGATGGAGGTGCAGGGCTTGGAGCCTGATGCAGTCACTATATCCACAGTTCTCCCAGCATGTGGAGACGTTTCAGCTGCATCGTTAGGAAGGAAAATCCACGATTATGTTGAACGAAAGGCCCTCCGCCCTAATCTGCTTCTGGAGAATGCCCTGATTGATATGTACGCCAAATGTGGGTGCTTGATCGAGAATGCCCATCATCTCTTTTTTCTGGTTTTTAGTTCTTATAGTAGTAACTAAACGCGTTTTTGTTTCTTGTTTTCAGTTTTCATGATTTATCAGATTTACACAACACCACTGCAACCACAACAGCAACAAAATGATACTAAACGGGACCTAAGAAAGAACAATATTAAAATCCCTAATTGCCTATTTCTTTTTCTTTTCTCTAGTCTCCCCAGCCCCAATTTCTTGCCCAATTCTTCTCCTATTCTCAATCTCTAATCCTAATTCTATTCTCCATTCTTTCCCAATATCTATAATTCTTACATTGGTATTGAGGTCCGGATGCGAGAATGAAGGTTAGATGCTAAATTCCCTTACCAAAGCAATGTCAGGGAATTGGATGCTCGTGGTGATGTCGTCCAATGATAGCCTAGAGTAGTCCAACATTGTTTTGTTATTCCCTCTATTGTCAACCAATGAGTGATCTTCTTCAGCCATGGCTATGTTTGTTGCTGCTCTCGCTAGTGTCTATGCAAGATATTCTCTATTTCTGGTGGTTGACCTCTTTGCATAAACTAACTTAAACTAGGAAAACTAAAACGAACACAACATGTGTTGCACAAAACCCCCAAACCCACATTCTCCTATACGTTTGTGTATTGTGGAGAATTTGAAAGTCTCGAAATAAGGTGGTATTTGAGCATTATCAGTCTCATGCCCAGCCTCTAGCTCGTCAATGCTTTTTCCAAGTCTGCGAAGTCTCTTCCTCTCTCCCTCCGGTACCCGTCCCTCCCCTTCAACCCTCAAGCTCCCGCCTCTCCTCCTGGATCCCTCCTCCTGTTGGCTATCTGAAGATCAACTTTGATGCTACGGTTCGTGCTTGCGGTTGCTCGTCTGGACTAGTGGTTCGTGGAACAGACGGGCATGTGGCGTTGGCAGTAGGGTTCCAACACCCAGGCATTGTTGACCCCTACCTCGCAGAACTTCTTGCAGCTCGAGACGCTATCTCCCTCTTGGTCTCCAAGTCCCTTCCTTGTGTCTTCATCGAAGGTGATTCAGAAGTGGTGATTCGTCAGCTTCGCCAGGGCATTTCTTTAAATTCCCTCGGAGGTCCGGTGCTACGTGATTGATTCCAGCTCCTGTCTCGGTTTCTGTTTCCTTAGAGTTTAGAGCAGTTCCTAGAACTGCTAACGGGGCTGCCCATAGAGTGGCGCAGAAAGCCCTGTTACTTTCTCCTCTTGAGATCGGTTCCTTCAACTTTGTAGGGCGGCTTTACTGATGTATTGGTTTGGGAGGGTTGTGGGAAAGATTGTATAGTTTTTTCTCTCTTGACATTTCTTGGAAAAAAAACAAAGAATAAAAAGAAAAAACATTAAAAAAATATAGCAATAATAAAATGATTAAAGTAACTGAATTAAGTCTTCCTAATATCACAGTGACCCAACAAATGGCGTCATAAACTTTGTGGCCTCTTTTTAGTATCAATACTGAGGCAAGTACACCCGTCGTAGAAGCAATACAATAGCAAGCAACGTCATATCCCACAGAGACTATGGACTACTAGTAGTAGAGTTATCTATCATTTAATCAATATTTTAGCTATTAATTTAATTAAGAAAATAATTAATAAAGCAATAAAAGACATCAACGACTAATATTGGGGTCGGTTAGCATGCTAACCCCCTTGAGAGGTTAGAAAAATGACACCCCCTGGGGTATTAAATACAACTATAGAATTTAATACACATTAAATACACATTAGAAATTAAATTCACCATATTAATTATTTGTTTTTTTTTTCAAATTAAAATCTACACTATATACATTCTCTCTCCCTATATCTAATTTTTTCTTTTTCAGCAGCCTCCCACCGCCACACTTCTCCGGTGAAAATCCCATCGACAGACTCCCTCCAACCGCCTGCAAAAAATATACCACTGCATTGATACGTTGTACCACTGCACTGGTAGCGATATCAGTGCACTGGTACCAATGTCATATCTGAGTATCAGTGCAGTGGTACAAATACCAGTACAATGGTGCAAGATATCAATGCAATGTTATATTTTCGCAGGTGGCCGGATAGAGTCTGCCAGCGGGATTTTACCGGCAAAGTGTGGTGGTCGGAGGAAACTTGGTTGTCGGATGCTGCTGGGAAAGGAAGAATCAGATATAGGAGTGAGAAAGATCAAAGATGAGAGAGAGAATTGTATTTTGTATATGTTTAGATTTTTGACAAAATACACTTGTATAGCCATAACTTTCACGTTTGTGACAAATATAACCATAACTATCGAAAAACACAAAATAGCCAACAAATCGGATGGTCATGTGTCAAATTTAGCCATTTCCGTTAGAAACTTTAACGGTGTTAAAAGCTCCGTTAGTTAGGTTAACGTTAGGCTGAATAGGATGCCAAATCATCACCCACGTCAGCGACCAGTCATCATATTATTGCCACATCATATTGATTTATAAAAATAATTAATTTGAAATTAAAAAATTATTTTTTCTAACTTTCCCCCTTCCCTCTGCTGTGCATTATCTCTCAACCTTCCTCTGCCATCGTCATATCTAAAAAAAAAAACTCAATCCTAAAAACCCAGATCAAGAACCCTTCGTTGATTTTCCAAATCAGCCTTTTCCCATCTTCCCAATTTGTCTCTCTTGAATCCTCCCCCAACCATAACCAAAAGCCCCAAATCCAAACCCAGCCTTCCGTTCCCCAAAATCCCTCCATCCTTCCGACGCAATCTTCAATCCGTGTCCCCAAACCAGATCCCGGTGACGTTTAGTCGCAACAGAAGTGGCCGTCGACGCGAGCGCCGGTAGATCCAGTCGCGGTCCAGCTCCTTGTCGCGTCCGCATCATCACCGTCGAGGATCGGTATATCCAGTCGTGCTCAGCCCAGTCAAACCTTAACTCCGGCGACCACGAAAGCTCAGCCATAATCGACCTCCAAGTCGTCGCGTCGACACAAACTCGACCTCTAGTTTCGAGAAGAACAGGAGCTCCAGCCGACGGATTTGACTAGTCCCCGCTGTACGTGCTCAGCTTGCTCGACCCAGATCAGTTGTCGCTCTGATTCGAGATTCAAACTCAAAAATACCCAAAATCTCCAGAGAATATACCTAACCCCATCCGTCTCCGATTCAGATCTGCCTTACCGATCCTACCGCACAGCCAAGCCCTGCAGCTCCTTCGCCGCAGCCCTCTCCGCCTTCAGCTCCTCGTACCGGCTCGCCTTCACCATTTCTCCCAATCGAACGAGCATGAAGCCGACGTTCATCCCCAGTTGCTCGAACTCTCTCAACTCGCTCTCCGCCTCTCCCACATCTTAAATCTCTGCCTCATCCGCGGAGCCAACCATGGACGATACCATGATGGCGACGACGATTGAGGATGAAGAAGTGCTGGTGGTGGTGGTGGTATTTTAGGTGGCGATGGGTTGCGGCGGCGGCTTGAGGTGCTTCTCGACCTCGAGGGGATCCAGCCGGCAAAGAGGGTGTCGATTGAAGCGTTGATTTATAGGGATAGACAAAGGGCAAATAGATTTTAGGGATTTCATGTGGTTGTATTGGGGGATTTGTGTTAATTTGTTTTTTTTTTGTTTAAATTTGTTTTCATTTTTTTTTTTCATTTCCACGTCGGAAAGTGGGGTAACTCAGTGGCCAACTCAGCGCAAGCCGTTAGTACAGTCATAACGTCTACTAACACCGTTACCAAAATGGACGGAATTGGCTATTTGTGGTTTTCGAATAGAAATGGCTATATTTGTCGAAAGTGTGAAAGTTATGGCTATACAGGTGTATTTTGCCTAGATTTTTTTTAAAAACAAGTAATTAATATGGTGTGTTTAATGCTTACTGTGTATTAAATAATAGAGCATTTATTATGTCTATCTTCATTAATACTTGTGAATGATTAATGGAAAAATTGACCAATTAATAAGGGGTGTCAAAAAACCAACCCTTTTAAGGGTAGGCATTAGGTAACCAGAGCGTGGAGCGAGAGCGGGAGCGGGAGCGGGAGCGGGAGCGGGAGCGGGAGCGGGAGCGGGAGCGGGAGCGGGAGCGGGAGCGGGAGCGAGAGCGGGAGCGGGAGCGGGAGCGAGAGCGGGAGCGGGAGCGGGAGCGAGAGTGTGAGAGCGTCAATTTTGTAAGAATTCAATATTCAGAGCGTGAACAGAGCGTCAAATATTATATTATTTTAATCAATTATTTATTATTTTCCTGATAGACACATCATAAGTAATATTTGATTGTTACAATTCTTTGAAGAGAAAAATTATCACAATTAATTAACTCATACAAATTAGAGTTTATGGGATTCATGCATTCCCAGTTCTGTTTACACAACAAGCGAATTTCATTACCTGTTTGGTGGGACAGATTTCATTAATATTTATTCCCATCCCTCCCATGGACCAATTTAATTAGTATTCACCGCATAAGTACTAAGTAGCTTATATAAATATAACTATTATATTATTAATATTATAATAATAAAAGCATATAAATTCTCCACTAAAAAAGCAATCGTTTCTCATTAAAAAGCATCTCTCTTCCGTAGCAGTATCCCCCTGACATCGCCTCTGCCTCGACTTCTCCGCTCTGGACTTCCCTTCCTCCGCTGCTATAGGCAATCCATCTCTCTCTAATCATTGGCGACTCAAGTTCCTCCACAATTTCTGCCCATAACTCTTTTCCCCCTCACACCGCTTCATCTCCTCTTGACATCCCTCCCAAGTCGCCGTCTTTGTTCCTCCGACAAAACGGCGTTAAAGGACATCTTGCTCTATGCAGGACTCACCGTCGGAAGCAGAGTTCTCCATTACTCTCCATGCAACCCTTTTCTTTTCCCTCCCCAATCCCTCTGGAAAGCATAGATAAATATACAGAGAGAGAGAGTCTGGAACTCTGGATTGGCCACCAGCACCGCTAGCTCAGATCTTTGCTCAAGTAGATTGGACAACTGCTGGGCGGCCTGAAATTCGCGCTCTCAATTCAAGAATTCGCGCTATGGTTATAATTAGTTCGTGAATTTTGGACGTTTTGCAAAGAATTCGCGTTTTGGCGAATTGGCGTGGGAGCGGCTGGCAAGTGAACGCGAATTAGGTGACCTAAGGTAGGCATAGTATCCTACCCCACTAATATTAGAACATTAAGGTAAATAAAGTAGAGAAGACGTTCGGATATAGAGAATCCCCCTAGCCGAACATAAATCATCGATTAGACCATACATAGACTCGATGTTGTTATTCCCTGACCATAGAAATTCCCAAAATAGCATTAACTAGGGGTGGGCATTGGGTGGGTCGGGTGGATTTTGACCATAAAATGCACCCACCCGCGCTTAAATGGATTGATAATTTTTAACCCACCACCCACCCACATTTAGTCTCGGGTTGGGTCGGGCGGATGGTGGATGATTCGGGTGGGTTTGTGGGTTCACCCACATCACAATGTATATAATATAAAGGAGTCAACTTGACATGATAATAGGTGAAGAGAGTTATCGGGGGAAACCAGAAGATGAAATAGGGCGAAAAATGTCGAATTGGTTCTTAAATTGGATAGAAATTCTATTATGAAAGAGTTTTCTACAGATTGAGATGATTATCAGGTGCAAGGAACTAAGAAAAAAATTCCACAAAGGAAAGAGCGGTGATCTAGGCACAAGAATTAGAGAAAAAAAATAAAGGGAAGAAGAGAGGATCGCTATTTGGAAGGTTGGATTTGAGGTTCAAACTCCAGGAGCAGTCCTAGTTTATGTCTAACGTCTCCACTCTCCCCTCTCTAGCGCCGCCGACTTTGATCTCTTCGCTGTTGGGTTGAGCGGGTCACCCGCGCACCCACCCACAACCCACCCACCACCCGGCGGATGGCTCCCAGCGCAACCCGTCACCCACCCATAGATCCACCCACTTAACGAAATTTAGGTCAAATGCGGGTGGGTCGGCCCAAACCCGCGGATGATTCGCCCGCATGCCCAGCCCTATCATTAACCCATTCTTCTAGTGTATTAATATTCTATTAGTCAACCTGTGAGTCGTGTCGTGATTTGAGTTGAAGTGGGAAACTTGTGGGGTCAAAAATTCTTGGCAAAATACAAATGGATAGCCATAACTTTCAGCTTTTTGACAATCATAACCACTTTTTAAAAAATACACTAAAATAGCCAAATTTTTAAAACTTGTCTGACTAATTTAGTCATTTCCGTCAAATACTTTAACACTGTTAACAGCTCTGTCATTTAAGTAGATGTTAGGCTGATGTGGCTGCTACTTGGACAACGCATCATGCCCACATGGACACGTCATGCCACGATAATTGCCACATCATAATATTAAATAAAAAATATATATAATTTATTTATCCTCCTACGCCGAGCTCTCCCTCCTCCGCCCCATTAGGGCTGGCAACCGGTCGGTTTCGGTTTAACCGAAAACTGAAATCTCGGTTATCGGTTAAAACGAGATACGACCAACTGCTGCCGCCAACCGACCGTCCTCCAGCCTCGGTTATCCGTCGACCGACCGGCCGGTTTTCGGTTTTGACGCGGTTTAACCGGAGCGACCGAAAAACGAAGGCCGATTCGGCTAACACCTAAAACCAAACGATAACCGATCAGTAACCGACCGACCAGCAGGGAGAAAAAAACTAAATTAATAAAATTATAAAAAAAACCCCACTAATTAGAAAAAGAATCCTTTACCCAGCTTTCTCTTTTAATTCCCACTTGTTTACCGACTCACTTCCTCCCTCCTTCCCCCTTTGCCACAATCGGAATTCCAATCGCCAATCGCAGGAAGAAAGAGGATAGCAACAAAACCCCTAATTCCCACAATCGGAATTATTCACCATGGTGCCATACGAGACCGCCGCGATTCCAATCGCCAACCCGCCGACGACTTCGTCCTCCTCCATGACCACCACCACCATCTCCAAGTCGCCTGAAATCGACGGCCTCCTCGCCAGAGCCGGGTACAAGGTCCGCTCATCCGACCTCCGCCACATCGCCCAGCGGCTCGAGACCGCCATGCATGCTCAACTCGCCCTCCCAGCACCTCTCCCTCCTCACCTCCGACGCCGTCCTCTACAACCCTTCCGATCTCTCCACCTGGGGTACTGCCGATTGGATCAGCCGAGATGGTAGGGTGGAGGCGAGGCGGTGAGGGCGGAGGAACGCGCGGGAGTCGTCGCCGACGGGCTGGCCGAGATGGGAGTGTGGAGGCGGCGGGACGCAGGGGAGGGGAGTCGTCACCGCTGCTGAGGAGGCGGCTGGGCGATGTGTGGAGGCGGCTGGGCGATGGATGTGAGGGAGGAACGAAGGCCAGGCTGCTAGGGTTTGGGTGTTTTAGGGATGGCAAAACGACGTAGTTTAGGTCGGTCGGTTAGCGTCGGTTAGCCGGTTAACCGGTATCGATTTTTCGGATAACCGCCTAACCACTAACCACCTCCGACAACCGACCGCCACTTATTTTTTTCGGTTTCCGGTTAGCCGCTAACCCTCGGTTAACGGTTAGACCGGCCGGTTAGCCGCTAACCGGAAACCGAAATGACAGCCCTACGCCCCAGCTCCACCGCCTCGCGCCGATGTCAGGCGAAATGTAATTTCCCTGCTCATGTTTGTCGTCTCAATCGAAATTGCCAAGTACCCACTCGGACAATTGCTTAGCACCGACAGTGGAATGCCAGAGCTCCTTCCTCCTCAAGCGGCGAGACTGCTCTTGTTTCCATCGTCGTCGATCCCGCTGCCACAAAGCCCAACCACCATTGTTGACGATAATGAACACATCCCAGTCTGCGAGAAGCTCTGATTCCCAACCCCGACCCAACGATGAACAAAACCCAGAGGTGGAGATCGATGTTGCCGGTCAGATTTGCGACAATATCATGACATCCTTTCACAGCCGGTAAGAAGAAGAATGAGACGGTGCCAATCAACGGCGATGGGTGGCCATTTGAAAGGCCTTGTGGGTGGTGGATTTTGAAATTCCCAATCTATGAACCCTAATCGTTATGCCTAGAAATCCCTAATATGCCAATCGTAATCGCGTAATGTGATTTGAGTTTGGGTAATGGGAGCTGAAAAATCGCCTCGCCGCTTACTACCTCCGAACTCGTTAAAAGCTTTTCCTCTCCCTCCTCCCCGATGGTGGATCTCCTGAACTTGTCAATTCGCCAACTTCTCCAACATTCGCGAACAGTCGTGCATCGGCTCGGAGCTTCTTGGCTCGGACCTGTTCATATTGCAGAGCAATATTGGAAATTAAACATGGGTTAATACCTGATTTTGGCCAAAACTATGACCATATAATCAACTTTCGCTCGTGATTTCAGAAATTAACATTCTGGCATCGACTATGCAACATATAGACTCAATTGGTCAGACACATGGCTTGACCGTCAATTTGGACGGTCAACAACATTGACCGTTAGTCAACACGTCATGTCATTGCCTCGTCAACCCAAAAATTATTTAAAATATTCAAATTTAAATTATTTTTCTAATTTCTATTATTTATCATTATCAAATTAACCAAAAAATTTAAAAATAAATTTTATTTTTTTATTTTTTGAAAATGATAACATTTTATAAATTAACCAAAAATAATCAAAGTTTTTTAAAGTTTTTAAATTTTATTTTTACGTTAATTGAAAAATGATAAATAATAGAAATTAGAAAAATAATTTGAATTTGAATTTTTTTAATGATTTTTAGGGTGATGAGGCAATGACATGGCGTGTTGACTAACGGTCAACGATGTTGGCTGTCCAAATTGACGGTCAAACCACGTGTCAGACCAATTGACTTTATATGCTGCATAGTTGAGACCATGATGTTAATTTTTGTAACCACAGGCCAAAATTAATTATATGGTCATAATTCAGACCAAAATAAAGTATTAACCCATTAAACATCGACGATCTGAAAGGGGTTTGGGGAGGGTTCACGATGGCAGGATGATGGAAGGGGACTCAGCCACTAAGGAGTGTTGCAGGAAGATGGAAAAGGTGGGAGAGATGGTTACTTTCCTTTCTTTTTACCCTTTTAATTTAATTAAAATTCATGTAAGTTAATGAAAAATCGTAAGTCTATTCAGAACTTATAATGCTGTTGTTATAGTTATTGACGGAATAGACATTTTAGTGAATTTTACAAAAAATGGTTATTGTTGTAAATAGGGTTAATACCTTAGTTTGGCCTGAACTATAAATATATTTTCTACTTTGGCCCGTGGTATTGGAAATTGCTATTCTGGCCTGAACTATGTAGCAAACTTCCTCATTTGGTCTGGAGGCAGGTTTGACCGTTAAATCAGATGGTCAAACTTGTTGACCGTTAGTCAATGCCCACCTCACCTGCCATGTCAGCTTTGAGGACATAAAAAATATATTTTTTTATTTCTGAATTTTGTTTTCTTGTCATTTGCTAAAAATGGGCCCTTTTTCGTTCTTTTAATTAATTTTTTTATTTATTATTTTTATTAATCGAAAGAAAACTAAATTCAGAAATAAAAATAATAATTTTTTATGTCCTCAAAGCTGACGTGGCAGGTGAGGTGGACATTGACTAACGGTCAACAGGGTTGACCGTCTAATTTGACGGTCAAACCCGCCTCCAGGCCAAATGAGGAAGTTTGCTACATAGTTGAGGCCATAATAGCAATTTTCAATACCACGGGCCAAAGTAGAAAGTATGTGTATAGTTCAGGCCAAACTAAGGTATTAACCCTTGTAAATAAGTGTATAGTTATGGCTATCCGAGTGTATTTTGCCAAAATTCTTTGCCAAATATCTATAAGGCGTTGAATGGTCGTTTCATTAATAACGAAACACGGTGTACAGAGTTAACAACATTGAAAGGAAGGACAAAAAAACCAACAGAAATAGGGTTGAAACTAAAGTGGAACAACAAGTCCCCAGGCATGCAAAACCCAAAACCTCGGCCCAAGACACTTGGACAGGCCCAACCCTAGTAACCCTACAACCGTTGGCCCGATCACTGAGGGAATGGCAGCCGAAAGCATCCCCACCACCGAGAACGCACCGCCAACCTCCTTTTTGTCTTCACGTTGACAAACGACCGGGAACACCAGAGGAAGGAGACCAAAGCTTCAAACAGCACCGACTCCACAAGACCGCTAACATGCTGACAAAAGGGAGAGCTGAAACCTCGATGGAGAGAACCAATCTCAAAGAGAGCTCCGAGCTTCACCTGTACAAACAAGTAAAACGAAGCGCAAACCCAGACTTTGGACAGAGTAGAGGCACCCAAATCATCGCCAATCTGAGCCCTTGACTGGATCCAATCTCAACATAGTCGTCCCTGCTCACAAGCCCCCTAAATCTTCATTCAAGACAGCCATGGTCCTAGCATCTCCGAATCATCCCCATTTATGGATGAAACATGTAAAGGTAGATGGAGCATCAGAGGGGAGCAAGCGAACCGAAGAACCCGACTCCCTCAAACACCAGGGAAAATTATCCACACAGATCTGCGATCTGGTGGGGAGCAAAAGCATCTTTATGAGGGAGGTCAGAAGAGCATCATCACAAAGATGGAGGAAGAGCCGAAAGGTCAAGACAAAAAACAGGGGAAGCAACACTAAAGGCGTGAGACTGAAAGGAAAAAGAACCAGGAAAAAAAACAAATAAACAGAGGACAGTAATGAAATGGAATGGAAAGGAAAGCATTGAAAAATAAAAAAGGAACGTAAAAGAGAGGTTAAGAGCTATCGTCGGTCTCAAAGTGGAGGCCGACGGTAGCTCATCACATATCTACTTTTGAAATCAAGTGAGAGGGGAGAGAATAGGAAAGGTAGAGAGAGAGGGAAGAATTCTTTTTAGTAAAATATAAAATAATCATGTTGAGTGAGGTTTTAGTGGCCACGTAGGTTCCTTGGAAACTTGGCAGCCAGTGGCGAATTCAGAAATTATATTAAATGTGTTCAACAATGAAACAAAATTAACAAGGATTATCAAATAGTCTTGATTTCAAATAATCAGTTGACAAACCTACCAAGTTGGCAGCTATTTTCTTTGCTTCGTTCTTTAATTCTTCGAGGTTGCTCACGTCCCGAGCACGCACACCAACATGATCGTATGTTAGGGCAGTTGAGCTCGTAAGTTTGACTTCAAATACATACAAAAAAACTTAAAAACATCTTGAACTTAATTCCCAATTCCTAAGTGCATTTCATGTACAAATATCGTTGAATTTAGTTGAAATGACCCGAAACACACTAATACAATAAACCAAGTATAAAACTGGCAAAACATAGAAATATAACTACATGACCTAGCAAAAGACATTAAAAATATGAAAACATGTATAATTTATTAGTTATCAATATGCTAAGATCATCTCTTCCAACATGTATAAAGGCAGTCATAAGACTAAAAACCTAATAAATCAGTGACCTTTTTACAAAAATCTAATAAGCTAGAATAATAACATAATGATAATATTTTTATTGTAATTTATAGGTTAGGGCACTAGCTGTACCAAATCTTATAATGTCCTATTTGCGTGTTCGGGGCACAACCCATCCTGCTCTACTATGAGTCGGATTTTATTCATCATATCATACATACGACGGAGCGAATCTTAATTGTCCTCGCTATCCTTCCTTAATTAAAAGAATGTAAATAAAGATACATAGACGAATTAAACACATTCAGATTGCTCAAACACCAAGCTAAAGCCAAATGAAAGTCCTAATTGGCGAGAAATTTTACAATGATATATAGTATTGGTGCTATACGTTTTGTCTTTACGGTACAACTTAAAATTGTACATTTACGTTATGGTACAACTTCAGATTGTACGTATACTTTTTGTACAAATTCTTTTATGGTACAACTTGAACTGTACCTTTATGTGATGGTACAACTTCAAGTTGTAAAGTTCTACCATAACATAATAGTACAAATTGATTTATGGTACAACCTAAACTTATACATTTAATGTTATGGTACAACTTTGAGTTGTACATTAAAGCACCAATGCTATATAGCATAGTAGAAGTGCTCCCTAATTGGCAATGACAAGAAATAAAATTTTGGATTTTAAAAAATGGACTAGTAATAGTATACACTTATGAAAAGCAACCTAATTAATTATTTTTACAGGAAACCATCCTAAATTTAGGTGTCATGCATTCATGCAACATAGTTGTTCCCCGCCTTGTGATCATCCCATATCAAAATGGAGAACTGGTGCGTGATCATGAGCCCTAATTATTATTATAATCTTAACAATACTAAAAAAAGGAGGTGGATTATTTAGAATAACAAAACGCGTAAAATATTATATAGATATGTATTATCAAGAAAGGAGAAAGCAAAAAACCAAAACAAAACTCATCAAAATTTCCATGCAAAACGGGACCGAAAACAAAGCTCGCACCACTCCTTAATCTGTCTTCTTCTCTTTTTCAATTTTCATCGTCCTCCGTCCTCCCCTAATCACCATTATCATCCCTTAAACCCTTTAATTAGCTCATAAAACAAACAAAAAATCCCCAGTTTTCCCCCATTCTTCTCTTTCTGCCTTCCCTTCCAAAACCCATCTTAATTAATTAATAATAATTACTTATCCCACTCTTGTCCCTTCCCTTCTCCAAATTCCCCTCTCTATTAAGGGTTCCCCAAGAATCAAAACTTGAAAGAAAGCTTTCAAAAAAAAAAACTTGAAAGAAAGAAAAAATATAGTCTTAAGGAAAACAAAAAAGAGAGTAAAAAAGAAATTTTTTCTCTCTTTTTTTACCACCCATTCTCTCCTCTCTTTCAAACTTTTTTTTGTGTCACCCCACAATAATTACTCTTCGATTTGAGAGAGGAGAGAAGAACCCACAAAAGATCATTTTTTTTTTTTGTTTTTGCAGACGTTTTTTTCCATAAAAATTAAAACAAGAATTTAAAGCTCTGCCCGTAATATATATATTTACATTAATTTGGCGGGTGGTGGTCGTCGACGAGGAGAGGAAGAGAGGCTAGAGAGAAATCGGAGAGGAAACAACAACAACAACAACAACAAAAAAATGATGCGAAACGACATCGTCGAGAGAGGGCTCGATCATCAAGGTGCGGGGACGGGAATGGCGATGATGATGTCAGCCGGCGGCGGAGTGGGACAGAGAAAGGGCGGCAGCGTGGCGGTGCAGCAGGGGTTGAAGAAGGGGCCGTGGACGGCGGCGGAGGACGCGATTCTGATGGAGTACGTGAAGAAGCACGGGGAAGGGAACTGGAACTCGGTGCAGAAGAATTGTGGGCTGCTGCGGTGCGGGAAGAGCTGCCGGCTCCGGTGGGCCAACCACCTGCGGCCCAATCTGAAGAAAGGAGCGTTCACGCCGGAGGAGGAGCGCGTCATCATCGAGCTGCATGCCAAGTACGGCAACAAATGGGCTCGCATGGCCACTCAGGCGAGTCTCTCTTCTATATCTATTATCTAACACATATTCATTTTTGGTGTTCTTCATTTCATCCATCTATATATCATTCAATTAGGTTATGGCGTCCCATCAAAAAAAAAAAAAAAAAAAAAATAGGTTATGGCGAATTCTCGAATTTCATGGGGTAAAAGAGACTTGTAGTTTGATGTTACATTCACATTTTGGGAATATACTTTCAATTATGTTATTTTAAATATTTTAATGGTTTATTGCTAGCTCGGTCTATTTTCTGTCGTCATAAACATTTTAATTTTGCGCTACTGACTACTGGAGAGACCAACAAATTGTATTTAAAGCTATTTAACTTTCATTTGCTCTTTCCGTGAATCATGAATCATTTGAGTTTTCGTCAGATACTTTATACTGCAGCGATATAAAAGTCATATCTGAGTAGATTGAAGTATCTTAACTACTTATTTATTGGTCTTCAACTTCTTACCGACATGTGTTATCTATATATATAATTTTAAAATTCAAGTTAATTTTCAATTGGGGTTTAATTTTTTTTTATAATATATATAATTTTTGAAGGTATCGTCTAAAATTACCTAAAAGCATTTTAAAGTCTCATAAACTCTGGATATTTGCTTATTACTTTGCAATAGCAGTTGCCCGGAAGAACGGACAACGAGATAAAGAACTACTGGAATACGAGAATGAAAAGAAGGCAACGAGCTGGGCTGCCGGTCTACCCTACAGAATTCCAAGACCAAGCGGCAGCGTTTCATCACATCCAACGCCATGAACAGAACAATCTTACCGACCACAACAACAACAAATCGTCGTCTCTCTTCTCCGTATTTCGCAAGGCACCAGATTACACCTCATCATGCTTCTCCCTCTCCGCCGACGGCCTCCCTGATTTCTCGCCGACGCCGGCCGCTGGTTGTTTCAAAGGTCACAGTAGTAATAACACCAACCTCCCTTCCTCCGCCTTCTATGGCAACAACACTACTCCTCATCACCACCAGTACCAATACCTCAACGCCCAAAACGGCGCCGTTTTCGCTCCTCTCTCATTCTACCCTCTCGTTTCCACATTCGCCCCTCCGCCGGTCACCGGAGGAGGAGGAGGAGAGAACATGCCGAGCAACTTCGTGAGTTTCACTTCCTTAATCATGGGAGACTACGACGCCGACCAGCAGCTGGAGTCCTTCAGCTTTGCGTCGGCTTCGGAGCTTCCTTCACTCCAAACCCCGCCGCGCTCGGCGTCGTCGAACGCCACCGGAGGCGGCGGAGGAGGGGTTTGCGTGGTGGCTGAGGGATCTGACAATGGCAACAGCAATAGTGACAATAATACTGCCGCCGGGGTGACAAAAGGAAATGACCAAGATACCCTCACGGTGATGGAGAACAACAACAGCGGGCTGTTGGACGCGCTGCTGATGGAGAGCAAGGTTATATGTCGGAAGAGGAAGGCGGATGAGATGGACATCGGTGCAATTAGCTCCACGGCGGCGGAGGAGGAAGGGAACTTCGATGCTGCCGCCGCTGTTGCTAAACGTAAATGTACAGCGGCATCGTTTTGGGGAGCAAGCAATGGCGAGCAGCAGGCGTCATGTGAAGGCGGCGGGGATAATTTGCTCTTTGCGCACTCTTCAATCGGTAAGCAAACTAACACTTTATTTTCATGTTCGTGTTTTAGTTTTGGGCATTTTAATTACAATTTTTTTTCCAGTTGTATTTTTAATGTTATACTTATAGTACAATTTCAGGTTGTACGTAAACTATTTTACATATTTTTTGTAGTACAATCTGAATTCGTAAATTTTAATTATGGTGTAAATTGAAATATAAAAGTATAAATTTGCTTATGGTATAACCTGAATTTATTATTTTTAACATTATGGTTCTAATTTTAATTTGTACCTCCAAACACTAATAGCGGTAGGGGTGGGCAATAGGCACGGGTTGGGTGGATTTTGTCCTCAAATTGTGACCCACAATCCATCCACATTCTTCTGTGGGCCCGGTTGAGTGGGTGGCAAATGGGTGCGGTTGGGTCGTGGGTTAACCCGCAAAAGCAATTTTTCAACTAGTCATTAAGAAATTTGACTAATATTTATAATAAGTTCATAGCAAATTTGTAAGACTATCAATTTACACTTCTCACTTTGACTCAAGTGAATCCATGTAGTATTTGCATCAAGATTTTAGTACTCTATCAACCAATTATTGTGTAGATTAAACCTACGCATTTTGTGATTTTGATACAATTAATAATCATGTGGGTCATTCAGGTGACCAACAATCCACCCACCCACATAAATGCGGGTGATAGATTTATCAATCCGCAATCCACCCACATCAATCACCCACTACTTACGGGTCGGACTATTTACGGGTGGTTCAAATATTAATAGGTGGATTAACCACCCACGTGTCCACCACTAAATAGCGGTCAATATCTTAAAGCAGAGTAGAATTGCTCTTTGTTGAAATGTTTTACGTCTTTTAACACAAGAAATAACTATTTTGAGCAATTATTATATCCGTTACAGTAATGGAGCCGGCGAAGGAGGAGACGGTGACGGCGACGGCGGAGGAGATGAGTTCAATGGACGATGACTTGCTGAGCCTGCTCACCAACTTCCCGTCTTCCATCCCTCTGCCGGAATGGTATCGTGAACACAGTACCATACAAAATACAACCACCAACGTCAACATGAAGGAAAAAGCCACCGCAGTTGGCACGTGCGGCGGTGGATGTGAAGCCTCGCCTGCTCTTCAGGGGCCATGAAGAGAGAATACATGAGATGAAGCATGCATGGAGTTAACTGGGTTGTGGTTGAGTGAAGTAATTAAGTTGTGATTATGTAGCTGCTGAATGAATGGAGTTTTAGGTTAAGTATAGGGTTTGTAAGTGTCGAATATGTACGTGGGTAATTTAGCAAATGACAAGTGTGTGCTGTATTGTGTTACTGTATGTCAGTGTATAGAAAATTAGGGTTTCTTTCTTTGTGCTTTGTCCGGGAAGGGATTTGGTGGGGAAAGCAGAAATGTATAGCACTAGATTTAAAGATTGCATTAATCAAGTGTGTGCAGAAGAACTAGATACTAGAATTTGTTTCAATTAATACGTATATGGGTGACAATTTGAATTCAATTAACTAATACATCTACTAAAATATAAATCGGCCGACACTAGTCATATTCATGATTAAGCTCAATTGAGACTTCGGATCGTTAACGAATGTTGTGTGGGAGATAGATTAAGTGTGGTAAGTATATAGTATAATATCCATGCATGCGGGCAGGATAGCCGCCGCATGATACTAATGCAATTCTTAGCTTCCTTCTGTATCAATTTTTTTTTTTTAATGGATAGCTTAGCTTAGCAGCTGTTAGTGCAATTCTTAAACCCAGCTCATTTCAAGCCAGAGATTCCTCTCCTCGCCAAAATTGTGTGCCTTCTTTAATGGTCGTAATTTTTTTACCCTCTCTTATTCATAATCCTCAACCTCAAATCCCCCTTAAATTAATGGGAGTTAATATTTTACGCCCTGAAAATTTAAAAATTTCGCCCTAAATTTAAAAAATAGACACCTTTACCCCTACCTCTCCAATTTCTAACCTAAACCCCAAATGAACAATCCCGCCGCCGTCTGACCAGAAGAAGGAAACTGCGGGCAAAGCAGAGCAGCGGGGGTCGTCTGGATGGCTAGACGAAGGATTTGAGTTGCCCCCGTAATCCTAATCCTTTCCATCATTACAAAATTTACTATTAGTTTTTTAGAGTTATGAATTGAATAATTCTAGCTACTTCTCTATATTAAGTTGCAACGTATGACCCGTACTTATATGTAAAACTCCATCATCAAATCCTATCCATTGATTTTGGGAAGCGAAAATGGTTCATATTATAGAAGGGCGATGAGGGAAATTAGAGATCTTAGGACTTTTTTGAGAGGCTACGAATAAAAAGGTATAGATTCTCAGACGACATGAAGGAGAATTTTCAATCTCATACAAAATTTCAATCAATCATATATTGTTTATTTCAACCATAATTAAAAAATAAATTGCATAGAACAAATTCATATTTTTCCCGTAATTATTGTTATTGGGGCTTGCTATTTGCCGCCAACCAAATTGCTATTTGCCGCCAACAAAAAAAAAAAGTATATATGTACATCTTTGGTTAAGGAGTTTCACAATCTACAACATATCCAACTTTCAGAAAACGTATTGAATCAGAAAAAATCGACGCTCGCCAGAAAAGTCGCCGGAAAATCATCGGGAAAGCCTATCCTCGACGTAAACTGCGGACACGCATCCATGAATCATCACTAAGCAGGTGCGTCAATTTTTTGTAGTTTCGAACCATTTTTCCGACAATTTGCAACGAACAGACGGTGGTCCGAAAAATTTCCGGCGGCCGGAACATGGCCGGGCAGAAAATTTCCGGCGGCCGGAACCTGGCCGGGCCGCCGGAAATTTTCGGCCCACCGTCTGTGTTTGGATTTTTCGGAAAAATTCGATTTTAGGAGTTGAGTTTAGCGTTTAAGAGTTGAATTTAGCGTGTAAGAATTGAATTTAGAGTTTAGGAGTTGAATTTAGCGGTTAAGACTTGAAATTAGCGTTTAGGTTCACAGGAATATTGATGAGTTATATTGTAATTGTAGGAAAAATGTCAGAGTGGTTACCGGCTGATCATGATTACACACATGAATTTGAGAATGGGGTCCATTATGCAAGTGTGAAGTAAGCTGAGTTAGCTGCAAAAGCAATCGCTCAGGAGTGTGGGTTCTTTATTGTTAGAGGAGCATGGAAACCGAATACTGCTGGACCACATCCTGTTACTGCCCTCTGTATGTATTGCAACAGAAGCAGTAGGATCGTTAAGTCTTATAAACCAGACCCTACGAAGGAGGCGCGTGGGAATATTAGTTCGAAGGGTACTGGTTGCTAATTTCATATATGTATTAAGGAAGTATGGCAAGAGAATGGTCCAAACACATCGGTCATAGTGGGAGTGACAAGTCGTGTAACCGGAGCTAATAGAGGGTTTCACAACCATGAAGAGGTGTTGTATCCAGAACATCACCGACACAACAAACAGTTTAGTGAGGCTGAAAAAGAGAGGTTAAGATTAATGAGGAAGGCGGGGGTGAGACCAAATCAGCAGAAGACGACACTCAATACCGAAGGGGGTGTGCATCATGATATCAAACAGATGTACAACAGAAATTCCAAGACAAGATTGGATGAGATGGGTGAAATGGATGCGATACAGTTTGCGCTTCACGGAGCTAAACAGCGTGGGTACCATATCTATTTGCAAAAGGACTCTAATAATGTGCTAACTAATCCGTTTTTTGCGCACCCGACGTCCATTCAGATGTTGCATGCATGGCCGTACGTCATCCTCATTGACTCGACCTACAAGACGAGCAGGTATGGCTGGCCATGGGTTGAGACTATTGGGGTTACTCCAGTCAAGAAGAATTTCAACATTGCATGTGCAATTATTAAGCAGGAAACAAAGGAAACATATGAGTGGCTGCTGCGATGTATTAAAAGGTTGCTCGGTGATACAGTTTCGAATGTCATTGTGACAGACAAAGAAGGTGGTATGCTTGCTTCTGTTTCTGTGGTCTTCCCTCTCCCACATACTGTCCACCTACTATGTTTATGGCACGTCAACAACTGTGTGAAGAAAAAGTTTGAGCAATTACTGGGTGGAATTGCAAAAAGAGAGGTAGCACAAGCGGTATGGAAGAAATATTTCGACAAAGCTGCATGGAGTTGGACTCAGGAGGGTTTTCTTCAAAAGATTAATGAGTTTGAGAGGGTCTGGACAGAGAAGAACATAAAAATGGTCGACTACGTGCGAGGTGAGTGGTTGCCTCATCAGACAATGTGGGCAAAGTGCTACACGAACCATGTGTTTCATCTTGGTAACATGAGCTCGAATAGAGTTGAGTCATCTCACTCTTCATTCAAGACTTTCCTTGTGTCTGGTAGAGGAGCGATTGACACTTGTTTTGCGAAGAACCACAACTACATGGAACATCAGTTTCTGGAAGTGGTGAATGAACTGCACAAGTCACTGAATCGCAATCTGAGTAGGGCAATTGAGGCTCTGTGCACGTTTTTTAGGAGGGTCGTTAGTTGTGAGGCAATCAAACTGATGTTAGATGGGGCGGCGGAGTTGAAGGACAGTTGTGCGTGTCATTTTCAGATGACACATGGGCTCAAGTGTGCTTGCCAGGTTGTTCAAGCTAGGAAGAAGGACGTCAATTTTATGCTCAAAAGTTGCATGTATTTTGGCAGACTTTGGATTATAAAAACCCCCCATGTCAACAACAAGTCAGTGATGAAATTGAGCTTCAACGAGAACACTTTAGGCGTCTTACTGTTGAGGTGGAAGAAAGAGGTCCTGAAGCAGTGAGACAAGCAAGAGATGCCCTATTCTATGGGCTTCACCCAGCAGAAGACAATGTGAGGGAACCGGAAGTGAATGAGAATCCGAGAGGACGGCCTCGAACGAGCACCAGTCGCATTCGTTCATATTATGAGCGGTCTCGTTCGAGGAGTATTGGGCCTGATTCGAGTGGAGGCAAGGGCGATCGAGTGGAGGCAGATCTCGATCGAGTGGAGGTAGATCCCGATCAAGTGGAGGTGAATCCGACGAGCATGATACAGGTGAGTAATTGGTTAAATATTATAGTCCATCTAGTAGTAATTGGTTTATGTTTGTAAATTTTGTCCAAGTAATTTTGACCGTTTGGTATATTTTTGTAGATTACTCATCCCAGAGCCCCCAGGGCAATATTCTTACCCTTACATCGATGAGCTTTTTCCAGAGTTTGTTCGACCTTTGCTGGTAGGCGATTTCAACCCTAGTCCAGATGGCCATTGTGGTTTTAGGGCACTTTCTCATTGTATTTATGGGGATGATAGTCACTATCTGCTCATGAGATTGACGATTGTCCAAGAAATCCAACAACATTTCTGGAAGTACGAGAAATTGTATAATGGTGGTCCACTAGCTCACATTGACTGCATCAATTGGCTCGAGGCGGGTTCCGCACCACCGGGGCGATGGATGGATTCTGAGGACTTGTTCGTATTTGCCACCATCTACATCATCGCAGTCACGGTCTTCTCATACCAGGTGTTTGATGTCAATAATGCAAACCGTCCACTACCCAACCGCTACGATAATGCCTATACTATATTGCCTATTGATGCGGACCCAGGTACTTTGCCACCAACCATGTTCTTACCACTACACTATGTGAACAACCACTACATTTGATTGTACTTCAACCAGGATCAGTTCCCCATACCCCCTCTGCATCCAATTTGGCATGGGCTAGCAAATCCTAATGTGGCGGAGTGGGGAGCTATTCTCGAGGTTGGACAAAATTTGTTTGCGAGTCTTGGTGGTCGGCAGCGAGCCAGGCAGAGAGACCCCTGAAGAGCTAGGGGAAGGGGTAGGGGTAGGAGCAATGCATAGTGTTGCAATGCTCTATTTATATTTTGTTGTTTTTCTAGTTGTATTTTAAATGCCCTAGTGTCATTATGAACTTATGATTTCATTATCATCATGAACTTATGGATTTCATTATCTACCCTTGATGTTTTAATCATGAGTGTGCAAACATCCGATCCAAACATAAGTAGTCAAACATCTGATCTAAACATAAACATGGAAACATGCAGTCTAAACATAAACATCCGATCCAAACATACATAAGTAGTCAAACATCCGATCTAAATATAAATATGCAAACATGCAGTCTAAACATAAACATCCGATCTAAACACAAATAGTACAAATCATAAATGATCCAAACATCAAAACAACTAAAAATCCCCTGGAGGGGGGAGTCCTTGAGAGACCCAGTACTCAGTCCATACATCCTGCACTCCGTGCAGTGCCTTGTAGGCTCGTCGAGAATGCTCAAGAAACTCCTCTTTGGTCCCTGCTGCTGCTCCGTGCAGTGCCCAACAGCAACAACAAGTACGACTGCGCCTCTGTCACATGTGTCCCGTTCACCTGCAAGTATCTGGACGCCATCTCCGCAAGAAAACCTCCCTTCTCGTACCACTTACCCCTATTACCATATCCAGGGGCCTCCGAACGACCACTCAACTGCTCCGAGTTCATCCCAAGAAGCGCACACAAACCCACCTCCTGATGGTCAAGCTGCGCAGAAGTCCTACTCATCAGTCGTCCCTCAACAGGAATCTGCAGTAAGTACTGAACATCGTGGAGGAGGATCGTCATCTATCCAAAAGGCAAGTGGAAGGTGTTCGTGTCTGGCTGCCACCTCTCCACAAAAGCTGAGATCAAAGCCTCATCAATCGCTATTGACTCGCTAAAACACAACTCCTAACAATGGCCAAGTGTAACCAATGTAAGGGACTGCAGTATAGTGGCTCAAGTAATAAATATCGAATCCACGGGTCTCTAGAGTTACTATTACTCAGCTTCAGTTCATTATCTAGCAAAACA
Source organism: Linum tenue (assembly GCA_946122785.1). Classification (NCBI taxonomy): domain Eukaryota; kingdom Viridiplantae; phylum Streptophyta; class Magnoliopsida; order Malpighiales; family Linaceae; genus Linum; species Linum tenue. The sequence continues at coordinate 25,615,688 of CAMGYJ010000010.1, read as the reverse complement.
GATCAAGATGAAAGAACTAAAACTACTCTAGCAAACTACAGTTAAAGTTAATCTAATTACAGGTTGGGAACTCACTTAGGTATGATTCCCCCTAGCCACTAGCCAGATTAACGATCGATGATTTCTAACTTGTTTCACTTCATTCACAATGCGGAGAATCCTTGACTAGACCTTGAGTCTCGACTAAAGGAACAAGGCCCTCTTGAGTCAATTGCCTAGAGGGACGTATCCTTCTCTAGAACAATCGATCAAGGCGTTCTGAACTAGACTCCCTCTATCGAATGAGGTTCTCAATCGATACAAAGCAGTGAATCAACCCTCGACTAAAGCAATCGATCCACTACTATCAATCTATGGTGCTCTATTGACCTAATCAGGTATTCGCTCTCATAGGATCAAAGCAGAATCAATAATCTCGACTAAAGCAGAATTGAATCGTGAAAACATGCATAGATTGAATATGAACTCAAGATTATCAAGTCAGAGTACTCATACAATCATCCAATCAAACAAACATAGCTAGGGTTCCTCAAAACCTAAGTGAAGGGAAGTTACTCCATAGAGAAGAGAGAGACTGCAGTAAGAATCTTCAGATGATCAGTCTTCAAGTCCGGGCTTGATTCCCGAGCTCCAATGGCGAAGAAATCCTCCAAAATAGCTCCAAGAATGTTCCCAAGTCGCTCTCTCTCTCTAGGGTTCGTCCCTTGGGTGTTTGGGATCCAAAACCCAGCTCTCCCCCTTCCTTTGGCTGAAAATCGGGTTTTAAACAGCAATTCCCGACTCGCACGGCCAGGGTGCACGGCCGTGCACATCACCATTCTGGCCGTGCACTCCAAAACGCGGCGTATCAATAAGTCGAACCTCAACCAACTCGCACGGCCAGGATTGCACCTTGCACGGCCGTGCGGATTTCACTTGTGCCCGTGCGTGCCCACGCACAATCCCGCACGGCCAGGCTGGTCACTTGCACGGCCGTGCGTGGCCACGCACAATCCCGTGCGTGGCCACGCACAATCCCGTGCGTGGCCACGCACAATCCCGTGCGTGCCCACGCACAATCCCGTGCGTGCCCACGCACAATCCCGCACGTCCAAACTGGTCACTTGCACGGCCGTGCGGGTTGTGGGTGTGCCCGTGCGACTTCCTCAGAACCTCGCCATGCGTCCGATCCTCGTCCAATCGACCTCAAACTCGCTCCCAAGCCTCCATCCACGTACTAGGACCTGAAATATCATAAACAAGCACAACCTAGCGTGAAATCGGCCTAAAACACGAGAATCAATACCTCAAACGGAGTAAGAGCAGGGGTAAAAACATGTGTAACTAACGGTCTATCAAACTCCCCCACACTTAACCGTTTGCTTGTCCCCAAGCAAACCTTACTCAAACCAATGCAACTCTCCAGACCTCTATAGCAACAAACAACCTCGATCGTAGGTAGAGGACTTCCTAGATCATTTAGCAGCTTACGAGGTCAACCGACGCACAAGTCATCTCATAGCTTCTTCGGTGAGAGTACTAGTCTCGAGTCAGCATCATGGCAAATAGCGAACAGAGGACAAATGAATCGTGGATGAAGAGACTCTCAAAAACGAAAGATCATGGACTCACATTTTTCAAGGTGCTCGATTTCCTTCTTGAAGATGGTTGGAACCCCTTTCCTTTCTTCTTTTTTTCTTGTTTTTCTGTTTTTCTCTTTTTTTTCAAGGGTTCCAACCCGTTTTTGCAGAAAACGGGGGCTCCCACCTAGCAAAGGTTTTGCGGGAGCCCGGCTCTTACCGGCCATGCCAGGAGCAGTTGTCTCGAGCCTCGTGCGGGGGAAAGACATGTAAGGGGGCTGGAGGTAGTAGGTGGAAATTGGGAACGGATTCCCGTCTCCCCTTACACACTTTCGCCCTATTCGCACGGGAGACGTTATTTTAAAGCACATTTTCGAGCACCTGTTATTTTCAAAACATGATACAAGAGTCCATGACAGGCAGAGAGTCCAAAGCACCACACAATTCAAGGGTCCTAAGATCACTAATTCACTCAATCAACCAACACACTATGAAGAAGAAATGAGACGTCTTAAATGCATCAACATCCTCCATAGTGCTACACTACCTCCCTAGGTTGCAAATCACTACAGAGACTGTCAATTCAAAGCATACTGAGCAGGCAATTTGCAGGGAACACGTACTTGGAGCCCTCAAATTTAAAAATTTGGACAGTGGACTAGGCTCCAAGCACACAAACAGCTAAACACTCACCCGCATACATAATCGAACATTCCCCCACACGTAAGCACGACATTGTCCTCAATGGAGGAAAGATAAGGAGGGTAGAACGAAGTTACCAGATCAAGGGTGAATGATGATGGACGGGGCAGGCGGTGCATTCCAGGAAGAGAGAGTAATCAGAACACAAACACCACACAAAATCTCACAAAGGTGGAGTTATTGACTCTAAAATCAAATAACAAAACTGACTCGACCGAGGAGAAATAGAGAAAGAAATGCAAACCGACTGGTTGGGTTGCCTCCCAACAAGCGCTTCTTTCACGTCGTGAGCCGGACGATGGCTCCTAAGTTTCGGTCCACCCCAAAACCTCCTTGAAGTTGAGGTTCTCGTCGATGAGGTGGAGTCTCAAGTCACGAGCATGTGGTGCGGCAGGTGATGAAGGCTCGTGCACTTGATGCAGATGAAGTCTCCACCCTCGAGACCTCTTCTTCTCTTCTCTCGTCTCATTGCCCCAAACCAGATATGACAACATCGATTGACCACCATCGCGTCCACCAAGAGGGACCGATGTCGATGTGGCTTTGGTCTGGCAAAGAGACACTGCAAATGGGTCCTTGCTGAGCAATTCCTCGAAGTTGGGTGGGGATATCACAAGTAACTCATAGCCGGTGCAAGCCTCTTCCACCTCAACTCCGTCCTCAGCCTGGACGCCAATTGCTTCTTCAACCTCCCTTTCTTCTTCATGTGGTATCACCCCTGGGAAATGATCAAGAATTCCTCCTGCTTCGCTTTCGTCATCCTCCACAACCTCTTTCTGCACCCTTTCTTGCTCTTCTTCTTCTAGCACGGATTGGAGAGCAAGTTGCCAAGCAATTTCTTTCATGAGATCTTCTTGCATCTCCTCACTCATGCCCACCTCTTCAAAGCTCAGTGCGGGATGTGGGAAAGGGTGGCCGGCTACGACAGGACATTCCTGATCATGATCATCACGGGAGCTATCCGTGACAACTTCTGTGTGCTCCACAATGTCCTTGTAGCCTTCTTCTTCCTCGTCCTCTTCTAGTATGGTAGCAGACGGGTGATCTTGAGCAAGTTGTGAGCCAACTTGCTCCACCCACTCTGTTTGCTTCGCTGAGCGTTGAACAGCCTCTTCCATATCATGGAGAAATGAGGAATCGGAAGAGGAAAGGGCTTGGATTTGAAGATCCATCTTGCGATTGCGTCTCTCGGAGTCCCGAACGAACTGCTCCAAGAGAAGCCTCAGTTCATAGTTTGGATCTGGCTGTGGAGTGTAGCATGGCTCTGCAGAATGGCCCGTTAAGGCCGCCATGGGTAACTCCAGCTCTGATGGCCCTTCTGGTTGTGGAAGAAAGTCTTCTTGGTAATGAAATTGTTCTTGATATGCCCAGGGGTCAGATTGTACTCCGTAGTAAGGGGGTTGGTACTGGAACCCGAATCCATAGTCTTCTCCTCCTTGATTGCTCCAGGGTGTCTCGGGGTAATACCACTCGGATGGTGGTGGATACCCCCAATGATTGGAGAAGCCATGAGGATCCATGATTCAGATGTGCACCAACAAAAACAAAAACACCCAAGTGAAAAGCAAGGGTGGAAAAGAAAAGAAAACCGCTAAAGTAACAAACTTCTGCCTTTCCTAATACTCTAGAAAGTCCCCGGCAACGGCGCCAAAAACTTGACTCGCTAAAACACAACTCCTAACAATGGCCAAGTGTAACCAATGAAAGGGACTGCAGTATAGTGGCTCAAGTAATAAATATCGAATCCACGGGTCTCTAGAGTTACTATTACTCAGCTTCAGTTCATTATCTAGCAAAACAGATCAAGATGAAAGAACTAAAACTACTCTAGCAAACTACAGTTAAAGTTAATCTAATTACAGGTTGGGAACTCACTTAGGTATGATTCCCCCTAGCCACTAGCCAGATTAACGATCGATGATTTCTAACTTGTTTCACTTCATTCACAATGCGGAGAATCCTTGACTAGACCTTGAGTCTCGACTAAAGGAACAAGGCCCTCTTGAGTCAATTGCCTAGAGGGACGTATCCTTCTCTAGAACAATCGATCAAGGCGTTCTGAACTAGACTCCCTCTATCGAATGAGGTTCTCAATCGATACAAAGCAGTGAATCAACCCTCGACTAAAGCAATCGATCCACTACTATCAATCTATGGTGCTCTATTGACCTAATCAGGTATTCGCTCTCATAGGATCAAAGCAGAATCAATAATCTCGACTAAAGCAGAATTGAATCGTGAAAACATGCATAGATTGAATATGAACTCAAGATTATCAAGTCAGAGTACTCATACAATCATCCAATCAAACAAACATAGCTAGGGTTCCTCAAAACCTAAGTGAAGGGAAGTTACTCCATAGAGAAGAGAGAGACTGCAGTAAGAATCTTCAGATGATCAGTCTTCAAGTCCAGGCTTGATTCCCGAGCTCCAATGGCGAAGAAATCCTCCAAAATAGCTCCAAGAATGTTCCCAAGTCGCTCTCTCTCTCTAGGGTTCGTCCCTTGGGTGTTTGGGATCCAAAACCCAGCTCTCCCCCTTCCTTTGGCTGAAAATCGGGTTTTAAACAGCAATTCCCGACTCGCACGGCCAGGGTGCACGGCCGTGCACATCACCATTCTGGCCGTGCACTCCAAAACGCGGCGTATCAATAAGTCGAACCTCAACCAACTCGCACGGCCAGGATTGCACCTCGCACGGCCGTGCGGATTTCACTTGTGCCCGTGCGTGCCCAAGCACAATCCCGCACGGCCAGGCTGGTCACTTGCACGGCCGTGCGTGGCCACGCACAATCCCGTGCGTGCCCACGCACAATCCCGCACGGCCAAACTGGTCACTTGCACGGCCGTGCGGGTTGTGGGTGTGCCCGTGCGACTTCCTCAGAACCTCGCCATGCGTCCGATCCTCGTCCAATCGACCTCAAACTCGCTCCCAAGCCTCCATCCACGTACTAGGACCTGAAATATCATAAACAAGCACAACCTAGCGTGAAATCGGCCTAAAACATGAGAATCAATACCTCAAACGGAGTAAGAGCAGGGGTAAAAACATGTGTAACTAACGGTCTATCAGCTATCTTGCGGAACATGGAGTAGATCAGGTGCTGGAGACCTGACTGCTGAACCAGATCCTCCGCCTCAACATGACTAAACACGTAGCTACCCAGATACTCAACCGCCGATGTACGGCTATAGCAACTGATGTCCCCTCGATCTACAACCCCCGTCTAAAGCGCATAGGCAGCGTGGCCACGGAAGCTCCTAATGAGGCTAGGATCCGTAGGTCCACCAGGACACTCACCAACAAGCTCCCACGGTGGAGGACCACTCGAACGTCCTCCCCTACTCCGTCCAGTCCCCGAGCTCTCTGTCTCCTCACGAGCAGGTGGTACAAATCGCCCAGCTCGGTCCCTATACATAGCAGGATATGATGTTGTCGTACAAGACGGCCCTCGTCCATGTTCACGCGTAGGTGGAGGGACCTGGATATCCTCATCAGTATCGTCCTCATCAAACTCATCCGAGACCACTCTCGATGCAGCACCCTGGTTCCTCCCATGGAAACCAGACGCCCGTGATGCCGAACGAGCAACTACAGTAGGAGCCTCTAACTCATCCTCCCCTAAATTTGCCTCTGACTGATGTCCAATATCTCGAGAGCGCTTCTTCTCCTTATTCTTCTTAGGCACTTTCCTTCGTGTTGATGCATCAACAACCCTACAATCGAATCTATGCAACTCACTCCCACCCGCATCATCCATATCTAATTATCTACAAATTCACACAATATCATACTTAGATGCGCACTAATAAATTAAATTTCTATTAACTAATGTACTATTAACATTAATTGTTAATTAATCACAAATTAATTAATTCTCTATTAACTAATGTACTGAATATTAACATTAATTGTTAAATCAATTATTAATTAATTAATTTTCTATTAACTAATCTAAGTAATTAAACATTCATACACCTATTACCAAAAAAAAAAACATTTATACACCAACTTAAATAAATATTAACACTAATTGCTAATTTCTATTAACTAATTAAGTAATTTTTTTATTGACTAATTAATAAACATATTAAATTAAATTAAATGCAAAAACTGCGGCCGGTGCGTCGCCGGGCCGAAAACATTTGGCGGCGGGTGTGTCGCCGGGCCGAAAAAAAAATTCGGCCGACCGACGAACACGCCGCCGGAAAAATTTTGGCTGGCATGTTTGGCGACCGGCCGAAAAAAAATTGCGGCCGTGGCGCCGCTGGGCCGAAAGGAATTTTCGGCTGGCTTCACGCCCGACCGAGAAATTCTTTCGGCTCGACGGCGTTCCGGCCGTAATATTTTTCGGCCCATCGTGTTTTTTTCCGGAAAACTGGAAAACTTGCCGGAAAATTGAAAAACTTGCCGGAAAAAGTAAACTTACTTGTTTTCCGACGATTGAGGGCGACGGAGGAACGGTGCCGGCAACGGAGGCACTAGGCTCGTCGACTGAAGTTTTTGTTGGAATGAGTCAAATGTTAATGGTATCCGAATTTATAGAAAGAAAGGAAGGGAAGAAAGGGAAAATTCAAAATTTGAATTCAATTTTTTTTTAGTTGGCGGCAAATAGCAATTTGGTTGGCGGGAAATAGCCGTTCACTTATTTTATAGCACTAGTTGATTGAATACAATCTGCCCTCGCAAAAAACTCCATCTACAAAGACTAGATATGGGCCCGCCCGTTAGCCGGATACATTTCGGAAATAATACATAATCAATAATATTTCAAAACTTGATCTTACGAAGAAAATTCCATTTACCACTTGGCTGCGAGAATAAAAACTCAAATCCTTATTGTTTGTTATTTTTGAAAATGTGCAGGATGTTTTTAGTGGGTTGTATGTTGGTTGGATTACTTTTATTTTTGTGGAATTACTTTTTATTTGGATGTTCAAATCTAAAATGATGTATTAGTATATATAATAGGATAAGTAATCTCTTTTGATTTTACAGGTTTTCCATAAAAAAAATATCTATGCTTTTTACTCTTATCCTTATACAAATTACAAAATAATAATTTCTATATACATAAAATTGTATTGTGTTTAATTAGTTATAGTTTATTGCTTGGCCTGCCCAGCTAGATTTGAAATACAAATTCATCTCCTTTTCCTTAAGATATAAAAATTATTATAAAAGTAATTAACTTATAAATAACATTGTAAACCCAAGATACTAACCCATTTTTCTAGAATTCCTATCATGGTTACACTTACGTTCTAATGTTGATTAAATTCATATAAAATAATCATTAATAATTATCCCAAATTATATAATATATACGAAAAAATGAATAGAAACGTAGGGAAATTTTCTTCCGGAAATTTTCGGATGGATAGAAACGTAGGGAACTTGAGTTTTTTTGGATTCATGATAATTAGTTAATTATAATAATTTGTTGACATAAATATCCCAACTAAAATCACTCAGAAAGTTGGAAATTTTGGATGAAGCACGTTCTCATGCATAACCTCCATAACTATAGGTGTCAAAACATAGCCCAACCAGATTAACCCGCCCGATTAACCCGACCCGCAATCCGAATTGACTAAAAGTCAACAACCCGTAACTCGCCCGACCCGCAACCTAACTAACCCGCAATCCGACTGACCCGCAACCCGATTAACCCAAACCCGATTGACCCGCAACCCGACTGACCCGCAACCCGATTAACCCGAACCCGATTGACCCGAATCTGACTAACCCGTAACCCGACCGAGTCAACCCGAATTTCATCTAATTCACTTGAATAATTATAAAAATATACAATACATAGTTTTTCAAAATAAAGTTTTTCATTCTAAACTTAAGTAAAATTATTTTTTTGTTTCATATAGGAAATTTAAAAAATATGAAACTCACTTGATATTACGTATTTTAAGAAAATTACAAAAATTGAAACATGAAGGTCACTTGAGATCATGACAATATTAATTTAATATATAAATTAAAATTTTGATTAATTTAACTATTCAATAAAATTATCAATTAAATATAAATAAAGTAAAGTAATGTATTTGGTAATTTGATGTTTTTAAATAAAGAGGAAAATTTTGGTGCATTCAAGTTTTTGGGAAGAGAAAGAAGAGGGAAATTTGGTTCTTTGAAATTTTTAGAAAAGAAACAAGTGGGAATTTTGGTGGTTTTGATATGTGGGAAGAGAAAGAAGTGGGAAAGTTTGATTCTTTAGATTATGAAAGAGAAATAAGGAGGGAAACTTTTGAGTTTTCAAATTTTTGTAGAAGGAAAGAAAAAAGTAATTTGGTTCTTTCAATTTTATGGAAGAGAAAGAGGAGGGAAAATTGAGTTTTCTAATGTATGGAAGTAAAAAGAAGGAGGGAAATTTTAGTACTTTTGTGAAAAGAAAGAAGGAAACAAATTTGGTGTTTTCAATTTTTTGGTTTTTCATAATTTTAGCTTTTGAAATATGAATCTTTAACTTTTATATGGAGGGCATGACTAGTTAAAATTATTCTTATATGCTTTGAAGGCTAATATATATATATATATATATATGTATGTAATTGTTTATGTGCTAATAAATAAATTAACCATTAGTTACAACAATTTATACTAAACTTGATAAGTAATCTTTGACAGTTCGTTGTTTAGGATATAAAGTATATGGTTAGGGTATAGGGTATAAGGTATATGTGGCTTAGGGAGTATATGGTTAGGGTATAAGATATTGATGGTTTTGACGGTTCCAAGTTTTTTATTAACATATGTTCACTTGAAGTCATTTGAAGTCTTTAACGGCAAGAAATCCCTTTTTAATTTATGTTTATGGTATGTGGTTAGGATACAAGGTATGTGGTGTAAAGTATAGGATATATGGTTAGAGTATAACAATTAGCAAATATCACTTTTTATCTATGTTTTGAAAATCAAAGTATGAATTTCACTTTTAAATTAACTATACTAGCAAAATCACAACTCAAAGACATATGGTTAGGGTATAGGGTATAGGTTATGTGGTTAGTGTATAATGTATTGATGGTTTAGGGTATACAATCAACAACATATACTAACTTAATATTGTTGATTGAGAGTAAGGCTAAGTGTATAGGATATATGCTATTGAGTAAGTTATGATTGAAGTCACAATAATTTTACTAAATTTGATAGCTAATCTTTAATGGTTCAATTTTTAGGATAATTCGAACAATTTTACAAATAACTCGTTTGGCAACAGTTTACTGAAGTTATTTGGGCAATGAGTTATTTCGAAATAACTCCTTTTATCACTATGCTTTTGCCAAATACCAGATTTGCATGATTATATTAAACGAGATACTTTAATCCAATTACTACTGAATTAATACTAAAATATCAAATAAACAATTAATGGTGTTTTTTGGTTGCAAATATTAATATCACCATTACTATTAGCTATAATACTTTACCAATTATGATTAATTACATAACAAGTTTGCAAGTCATACAAATTGATTTAACATTTTGACTAGTTTTCTCAAAAAAAAAAGTATATATATACGAGGTAGAAATAAATTGGTTAAAAAGTTGAGAAAATATTTTAAATTAGTGTAATAAAATGTGTAAGTTGGTAATGAGTAATGAGTTAAGTTACTTGATGCGCTGGCCCGAACAACCCGAAACCCGATCCGCCCGTAACCCGCCCGACCCAAAACCCGATGAACCCGCAACCCGATTGAACCCGAACCCGATGAACCCGCAACCCGACTAACCCGCAACCCGTTTGAACCCGAACCCGATGAACCCGCAACCCGACTAACCCACAACCCGTTTGAACCCGAACCCGATTGAACCCAGCCTGAACCCGCCCGATTGACACCTATATCCATAACTAAGTGGTAGGACTATGATGTACTATCTACACTTTTGTATCAGACACTTTGCAATTAAACTACTGCTATCTCAAACTATACAGCTAACCAGGAAGTTGCCTATAGCTTGCTGAGAGACTAGAGCTGTCTAACAGTAGACAAAACTCTGAGTCCCCTGCACTATATAACTGCACTTCTTCTATAATCATCCGCAACACTTCATCACTACTCTTACTTGAAGCTTGGAAAACTCTACGACAGCGTTCTCTCCAAAGCATCGATACGAACCAGCACCATAGAGTCCCAGCTATCCCTCCACATAGGTCTTCTTCTCTACAATTTTGCAAATTAGATTCACCATGCATATTGCTCCACTCCCTCGGCCAACACACATTTGGGAGCAGAAATGTCAATAGACTCTGAGAGTAGGCACACCTACAAAACAAATGATCTTACGGTTCCTGTTCTGAAACCCAAAATAAACATAGGTCATCACGTACTAACCCCCACTCTTTCAGTTTATCCTTTGTAGCCAGTCGACCAAGAATCGCCAGCCAAGTTATCAATCTATAATTGGGTATAACAAACTTTTCCCGCAACATTTTTGCCCACTATACCCGATCAGCTTTAGGTCGAATACTTTGCCAGATAGTACTCATAGCAAATAATGTCATAGTTTATGCTCTACAATATGACATTTTGTTGACACCTAAAAAGTTGGATTAGATTAAATGTCGCATTAATGAGTTTTGGCATTTAATTCTATGCCACGTGATTAAAACAGCATTGTGGAGAGATAAGCAACGTCGAGAAGAAGTTAAACGGCACCACGAGTAAGATCCAACAACGCTGCGGTACTTGAAACGACATTGTTTAGTAGAAAACAATGTCGTGAACCAAGGTTCGGCTTTGCAATATTGGTGTTGGGATTGTAAAAGAAGTGCTCTCTATTCCTTATCTAAGAAGGAGAGGATTCGGCCAAGATTGTATGGGTGCGTGACCAACACCGTTATGGAATTAGAAACGGTGTTGTTTAGTAAAATAAAACAACACCGAGAAGTCAAGCCCAATCAACACTGTGTAACACCCTAACCCGGCTGGGTACTAATTTTACCAAAATATCCTTTATAAACCATGAAACAAAATAAGAACTCCAAATACTTGGAAAAATAGCGGAAACTATTCATAAATAACTTTAACAAATACTGAGAATAAATCGTAACTTCTTAAAACAAAGCCCTAACACTTGGACGAACCTCAATCATAAAATCTTAATCTGAACTCCAGTCTATACTCATAATCATAAAATGAAATCACTAAAAAGTCTCTAATGCTGCCGCTTATTGAAAACCTTGATTAGGTATCCTCCGTGACGTGCGAATCGTCCTCCTCTAGCTGGCTTGCCTCGAACCGTTCTCTCGATCTCGTTGCTTTCTCATTGCTCCTCTAACTAGTTGCTAACGAGCTGGTTCTCGCTCATTCTTGTACTAAGGCCTGGTGAGTGAGATGGGGTCAGTCTACTCCCTTACGTTTTAAAATTTCTAATACTTAGCACGTTACTTAAAAAACTTACTAAAATTGGTGGAAATTGTTTGTACTTCCACTCTTAAAAACTTGTAACACTTAAAACTATATGGAGCTAAATCTACTCTCCCCTCTTAAAACTCAAATCTCAACTTAAATCTTTTGACTGATGTAGGGATCCCTCACTAGCTAGTCCGGTTGCCCAATCATAAGTATGAGAAGCCATACAGGCTTTCCTTAAACTTAAACTTAGTTAGGGTAGTCGTAACGATTCATCCCTCTAACATCTTAAATTTATCGTGGTGGCTCTTCGTCAAGAGCATAACTGTTGCTCTATCTCAAAATCTCAAATGGCAACGGACTGGAGCTAGTGACTAAAACCACTTAAAACTATTTACCTTCTTGAAGATGAAGAACTTCTTAAAAGAAAACATGTTTACTAAACTTCATCTTACTTATAAATAAAGCATGCAATATGATATGTATAACTGGAAGAATAAATCACCCGCAACCACATGCATCATATAAACACACAAAGGCAAGTATGGCACATAGCAATCAATCTCAAAAAATGAAGTATCGTAAGGCGTAGAATTTACCCCTTTACACTCACCTGATTAAATCAAGTCGATCCAACTTCAACTTACCCCATGAGAATGTCCACGTAGAACAAAGCTCCCATTAATATATGCGGTTTCATAGTGGTCAACGTCCTCAACAACATCTCTGTAAGCAAACAAGGAAGCAACTCCAATTGGAACGAAGATGACGCTGACCAGCAGGAAAGCGGAGATCACCCATCCTGGTGTGAGAATCGGCTTGCAAGCAGGAAGTTCCTGTTGTGTAAACTTAGAATATTTAGGTCACTTGGAATTGCGCCAGTGAGCAGCAGAATCGGTGGATCCATTGGCAGTAGCGGAACTGGAGGAAGGGGTGGCGTTGTCGTTGCTCATCAGACTGGGACGGCAGGGGAGCAGACCAAGTGTGGGGGGCCGCCGGCGATGGAGATCACTAAGCGATTCTGTCTTCCTACACGTATTTTGGGGGGGTGGGGGTTTGGGTGGAACTTCGAATACTGCTTAGGGTTTAGAATTAGGCTTCTCTTAGCCTAATTATATGGGAAGGGAAGTAACCGAAATCACAATAAAAGAGGCAGTTAAATTATAATTAATTTGTAACCTCTATCTATATTTAATTAAATTAATAAAAAGATAGTTATCAAAACCATTTGAGGGCAATATCAGAATTGCAGGGTAAATTTTGGGTATGCGTACGATAGGCTCAATCCGACTAACTCGTTTATTATTGGTTGATACTAAACTCAAAAGTCGAGGTGTAACACCGTTGTACTATCAAACAATGTTTATTATAAAGCAACGTCGCGAGCTATTGGGCACCTATGTACATTGGCAAGATGGGTGTTTAGTTATCCAAACTTGGCCATGTATGTGTCTTGCCAATTTGGTGAATTTTAGGCCAAATTAATAATTATTTAAGTAATGGATTGTGGCACTTATCTAAAGTGTACCAAGATTAAAAGCACGACAGTGTTTAGTGAAAACAATATCGCAAGAGTTTAACAATGTCGTGGAGTAGGAAAGCGACGTTGTTGTGTCCAAAATATTGTCGCAAGTATGGTGAAATCGATGACTGGGTTGGAGGGTCGAGCAATTCAATATCGGCGTGAAGTTGAAAGCTTGACGCAAAATCAAACAGTGTCGTAAATAGAAAACGATACTATTTAATGAAAACCCACATTGAGTCCTATTACGTGGTTGTGAATTAGACAAGGTCAATGGTGTCGTAGAAGGAGGATAAAAATTTATAGTGATGAATATTTGGACGACGTTGGGATGAAGCAATGTCGTTTAGGTAAGAACGACGTTGCGAGGCTACGAGCTCAACAATGTTGCGAGATCAACGATGCTGCGAGTTTCGACAGTATTATGTAGTCAACGATGCCGAGAGATCAACAACCTCGCGGCGAGTATGCGGGGACGAGGGGTGAAACAATAATGTTGTTTAATCAAAGGCGGTGTTGTGATTCGAACCATGTTACAAAGTTGATGTGTGAGCACGTGACTTTTACGCAAGGAAGATTGGAAAAATATGTGAAGCAGTTGAAGACTACAACTTCATGAAGAAGGATGAAGCACATGGGAGACAACGGCAAGGCGGTTTCATAGCGTGAATGCTACGGAAGTGATTTTGATAAAAGCATCGGAGCAAGGAGAGAGAGAGAGAGAAGAACCAAATCAACACAAAAACACATCTGTCACACTTTACCTTTTCTTTGTAACTTCTTTCGCGGAGCTCTCCGTCCAGGAAGGATCTCCATAGTCATAGCAGTATTCGTAGTCGCGGAGCTCTCCACAGGAATCTCAATAGGAGTAGTTTTAACGTAGATTCCCCAAAAACTCAAAAACCCTCGTTCGAACATTGTTTGGAGAGGTGTGAAGCGAGTAGCGGTCGTTCTTGGTTAGAAGTCAGAGGTGCATCGATCAAATCAACATCATTCGGCGGTGGATATTTGACGGTCGTCTTGATTTCATCATTCAGTTGTGCGTTCGATCAAACGACACCGTAAGAGTTTCCACCGCGAAAAAATCAAATCAACACCGCCCGAAACAAATTCGGCACTGATGGTGGATATTTGGTTTCGAAGCGAAACACATTTATTTTGTTATTTTAGCAAAAAAAAATTCAATTGCCTATCTTACTATAGTCTCAAGATTATGGTATGAAAGTGGTGAGATTGTAGTATGATGTCTTATCATAATGGTAAAATCATAATATTACAATCGTAAAATGATAGTATGAAGTCTTACCATAGTGATAAGATCATAGTACGGCGGTGGACATATGATAGTATGAAGTCTTAGAAAAATGGTAAGTTCATGGTACAATAATGATAATATGATAGTATTAACTATGAAGTCTTGCCCTATTGATAAGATGATAGCAAGCACATAATTTGAGATTTTTTTTCCTTTAAATATAGCAAAATGTATATCATTGCATATATCATAATTAATTCATTTTCTCTGTAATTATTTTTTAATTTCAATTTAGAGTGAAGGAGATTTGACCCAATTAAAAAATCAATAAAAATATAGAAAGTAGAATTGAACACTCTTCACTTGAATTAGTGCATAGAACTATAAGAACAACCGCATCGCCTGTCATTTCCTTCTTTCATTCTGAAGTGGCATGGGGGGCTACCTATTTCATGGTTGCAGCCCCTCTTCCATATAATGACAGCTTCCATTTAATGGAAGAGCAAATGGAATGGATAATGTGTACCGATTGGGTCTCACTCCACTTTCTGTGCTTTCTATTTTTTTTTTTTCATTCCCTTTTGTGTGAGTTGTTTTGTGTGGGTTGGGAGAAATTATATTTGTGTTGGTAGTTATAATTTAAGTTAAACAAACTTATTAAATTAAGTAAATTCATTAAACTTATGATCAATTAATTTTGTAAATTTTGAAAGTGTTATACCGGAAAAAAAAGTTCACGTACGCTTATATAGATTTAAAGATGTCTCAACTACATCCAAATACAAATTACATAGCAAATCAACAATACTTAATAAAAAGTCATTACACACAAATTAACTGATTCACAGTTTAAAGTCTAAACTGTCACACAAAACAATTACACGTATTACATAAATTATTCAAACCATAAAATAAAATCATTGATTGCCAATAACTCTTGGATTTTCTTCTCATATAACATTTTTTGTGCGTCTGTCATCGTTGATAGATCTAGTTCCATCAATTTCACCATTAACTTATCTCTCTTGTATGCTTCTTTCTTCCTCTCTCGTTCCTCTCTTTTCCTCTCGCGTTCTTCCTCTAGTCTAACCTTTGCAGCCGTGAACTCTTTCATCGCCTCTACCTTTCCTGCTTCAATAATGATTTTTTGTTGCACTGCTGCTTGCATACTCTCCACCGAATCAGATTATATAGATGGTTTTTTACCTTTATCCTTTGAAGCTTTTCTTTCTGGAGGACGAGAATGAGATACGACCTCACAATCTCCGATGGGAGGCATGCTTGTGTTAGAGGACGATGAAGTGTATTGTCCGGAAGCAGTATTCGTATTCCTTTTTGATCCTCTATCTTCATCACCATCAGTTGCTTTGAATTTGGATTGACTAGACCACTTCTCCTCATCCTTTAAAGCATTCCAAGCATGTAGGAAAATAAATTTTTTACCTGTGAGAGTTGGAATAACTCCAATGCTCTGAAGTTGTGGATCAATATGTGCAATTGCAACAAAAAAAAACTAGAAGATGAAGCAAGCTCATCTAGACGTAGAAGGAAGCCAAGAAAGTACATTCAAAGGGGTCATGAAGCTGGACACCAACAACTATACAATGATTACTTTGCTGAGAATCCAAGATTCCCAGAAGACAAGTTTTGATGAAGATTTCGCATGAGAAGAAGCTTATTTCTTCGCGTAGTTGAAGGTGTCATGAATCAAGATTCATTCTTCCAAAGCAATCACGATGCCATAGGCAGATCAAGTCTCTCACCTCTTCAAAAGTGCACAGCAGCAATTCGAATGCTAGCTTATGGTGTGGCAGCAGATGCTGTTGATGAATACCTGCGAATTGGTGAGTCCACTACATCATTATGTGTTAAAAAATTTGTAAGAGCAGTCAATGTTGTGTTTGGTGAAGAGTACCTAAGGAGGCCCAATGCTGCTGATGTCGAACGCTTACTCCATCTGGGAGAGTGATAGACCGATAATTATACATGTTTTCACCCCATTCTGAAGCCGTTCGAGATATGGATTCTAGTGTTTTAAGCCGATTTCACGCTAGGGTGTGTGTTTATGTCATATTTCAGGTCCCAGCGTTGAAATCGAGGCGGAGAAACGAGTTTTGGGTCGAAAGGAGCGAAGTTGGGACGAAGTGAGCTGCAGGAGGAAAATACCCGGTCAGGTGGCCAAATACCCGACCGGGTATTCGCTGTTTTGGGCGCCCGAGAAACAGAGAGGTGCCCGGGCAGATGACTTAAATCCCCGGTCGGGGATTATGGAAAGTGACCGGGGATTTTCCCTTTACCAAAGCGGCGCGTTTTGAATATACCCGGTCGAAACCCCAAATACCCGACCGGGTATTTTGACCGGGTATCGCGACCAGGCAGCCAATTTAAGGAGAAAGAAGGCCAACATTGAAGGGTTCCGAGTTTTTGAGAGAGAAAGCGATCCCTAGAGAGAGAAAGCGACGAACCAGAGTTCCCAAGCGCCATAGCTCGATCTTCATCACCATTGGAGCCCAGCTTGAGCTTGGAGAAGTGCCGATTAAACGTCCAGGAGCAGAAATCCAACTTCACAGTATGATTTCCGCGTCTGAATCTGCTTTTGCTTCTTTCTCTATGGAGTAGTTCCCCCATTCATTTGGGTATGGGGAACCCTAGATTTGTATGCTAGGTCTGATTGTATGAACCCAAGTACAGATTTGTGAATTGATTATATTCGATTGAAGTTTGAATGATTGAATGACTTGAATCCTGATCAAATTCCTGTTGTTTCTGCTTTGACCTAGAACGAGAATTTCTGCCTAGGTTGATAGAGTATCCTTAATCGAAGGTGGCGAATTGGTGACTTTAGTCGAGGAGCCAATTCGCTATTCTGTACCGAATTCAATTCGGTAGTGGAGGTTTGGTTCGCTAGGGCATCAATCTGTTTACTCCGGTGGAGGTTAGTCACCCGCTAGAGACTCAGATTGAGAGGGTCTGGAGACCTTTAGTCGAGACTTCAGGCTAATTAAGAACCTTCCGCAGTATAGCTTTCATGAAAACTGAACTTGGTAAATTGCAATCCGACTTAACTGCAGTCTAGGGGGAACCATATCCGGGTGACCTCTCTTGACTTGACAACAACCGTTTACTTGCTTTGTGTTTTTGTTTGCTTGAATCTGCACTAAAAGTTCACTGCTAAATAACGAGAATTCACCGAGTAGTCATCACATCTAGGACCCGGGTTGACAATAAAACCCAAACCCGCTATACTACGCTTTAGGAAGTGTTTACACTTGGCCATTTTCTAGAGTGACAGTAGGAGTGAGTCAAGTTTTTGGCGCAGTTGCCGGGGACGGCTAGGTTGTTGAAGAAAAGTGATTTCTGTTACTTTAGCATTTTCATTTTCGCATTGAGTGTTTGTTCTTTCCCACTTGTGCCTTCACGGGTTTGCATTGCTTGATTGTGTGCAGATAGTGCATGACCCGTAGCCAGTCGGGAGGTTTACTGCCGTTGAATCCTGAGATTGAGCGCACCTGCAAACAACTTCGGAGACAACAGCGAGCTAGACTGGCTACGGTGGAGCGCAGAGACGGCCAATTGAGCAACGAATCCGAGGACGAGTACGAGATGGAAGGCGATCAGAACCCACCTCCTCAGAACCAGATCCTGGGGAACGACCCAAATCCCGAGGGAGCTGGGGCCCATCATCATCCACCACCACCGGGTCCCACCTTGGAGTACTACTATACTCCACGGATTGCTGACATCCGCCCGGTCATCCTCTATCCGCCCATTCCTGCAAACAACTTCGAGATCAAGCCATGCTGGATTCAACTCATCACATCCTCTATCCAGTTCCATGGCTTGAAGGATGAGGAAGCCCGGGTACATCTTTCCCTTTTTCTGCAGCTGACGAACGGGTTCAAGCTGAACGGTGTCCCAGATGACGCAATTCGCCTTCACCTCTTCCCCCATTCTCTGGCGGGGAATGCTAAGAGGTGGTTGGAGACCCAGCCCCCATTGTCCATCACCTCTTGGGATGATCTGGCTGACAAGTTCGTGCACAGGTATTATCCGGCATCGAAGACCACAGAGATTCAGCGGGAGATCACTCACTTCCGCCAATAGCCAGATGAGTCACTTTGTGATGCATGGGAGCGGTACATGGGATACTTCTGGCAGTTTCCCCATCACGGCTTCAGCGATGCATTCACAGTGGGGAACTTCTACAGCGCCCTCACTCCCGACAGCCAGAGGGTGATTGAGTCTCTATGCCTAGGAGGGGATATCCTTACTAAGACTCCACCCGAGCTGAACCAGATGATCAGCACCTTGGCTGCCCGAGATCATTCTTGGGGACAGAACAACAGAGGCAGGAATTCCCGGGACCGGGGTGTGCATGCTATGGAGGCCAGGTCCGGGTTAAAACAGCAGGTGGCTGAGTTGGTGCAGACATTGAAGCAGCCGAACAGTCTCCTTCCGGGACGAGGTGTAGCTACGCCTCCAGTAGCTCAGTGTCAGTGGTGTGAGAGCCCGAATCACCTGGTGGAGGATTGTCAGTCAATGAGGGAGTCCTCTACTCCCCAAGAGCAGGTGGACTTCATAGCCAATGCTCGGCGCCTGGACCCATACAGCAGTACCTACAATGAGGGATGGCGCCAGCATCCCAACTTTGCCTGGAGCAGCAACACCAACAAACCACCTGGTTTCCCAGCACCAGCGGGTGGTTTTCAGCACACGCAGCCCTTCCAGGCTAGGCAGAGGCCACCACCACAGCAGCAGCCCTACCAGCCTAGGCAAGGGCAGCCATTCCAGCAGCCCCAGCGCTAGTTTGCTCAGCCTCCAGCAGCCGCAGCTCCAGATAATCAGATGGCTGATCTGAAGAACATTTTGCAGGCATTCATGACCACCAGTCAGGCGAATTTCACGAGGATGGATCAGAGCATAGCCTCACTGGAGGCAGGCCAGAGAAACCAAGGTGCCATTCTGCAGGACCTACAGAATCAGATTGGGAGCTTAGCTCGCCAGAACACTACCAGGGCACCGGGGACTCTACCTGCCACCACTGTTCCTAATCCTCGTGACCCTCTCCAGCAACTGGACGCCATCACCACCAGGAGTGGCAAGACCATATCTGCTGCTCCTGCCCAGCCCAGGCGAGACGACCCACTACCTGCTTCAACACCTCCAGCTGACACTGCAGAAGTGGGGGAAGGCAGCGAAACACCTGCTCCCAAGCCGCAGCCTGTGGTTAAGGAGCATACACCCCAGCTGCCCTTCCCCACTCAACTTCATAAAGACAAGCTGGAGACAGAGTTTGCCAAGTTCATGGCAATGTTGAAGCAGGTCAACATCAGCATGTCGTTCGTGGAGGCACTGTCGAAGATGCCCAAGTATGCCAAGTTCATGAAAGACCTCCTCACCAACAAGAAGAAACTTGGGGATCTTTCGACAGTGATGCTCAGCGAGGAGTGTTCTGCTATCCTGCACAACAAGGTGCCGAGAAGCGCAAAGACCCAGGGAGTTTCACTATCCCTCTTGTTATTGGCAGCATGCATGTAGGAAATTCCTTGGCGGACCTAGGCGCTAGCATAAACGTCATGCCCTATAAATTGTTTAAGAAGCTAGACCTAGATGAACCTAGAGCTACTAGGATGAGCATTCAGTTAGCTGATCGTTCTATCGTGCATCCTAGGGGTATCATTGAGGACTTGCTTGTTAATGTAGGTGCATTCACATATCCTGTTGATTTTGTTAGTTTGGATATAAATGAGGATGTGGATGTGCCTTTGATTTTGGGTAGACCATTTCTCGCCACCGCCAAGGCGCTTATTGATGTGCATAGTGGTAAATTGATCTTGCGTGCTGGTGATGAACAGGCTACTTTTTCTGTGTCTGACAATGGGAAACATTCTCATTTGCATGATGACATAGACTACTGTGATGTGCTTGCCGATTTTGAGACCGCACTCGCCATCACGAGTGCGGGTACTGATGATGCTCTTGAGCGTTGTATTTTGCTAGGTGAGCAGGCATCGCAGGAGCCGCAGCTGGCGGAGCAGTTGGCCTCATTGGAGAATGGCCCCTTCTTGGAGGGCGACAGGCTGTTTAAGCCAATCTCATCCTCTACTCGCATCACCACCTCCTTGGAGGAACCACCAGAGCTGGAGCTTAAGCCCCTCCCTCCTCATTTGGAGTATGCATTTCTCCGGGAGGGGAATAAGCTGCCAGTCATCATCAGCTCGACCCTCACACCCGAGCAGAAGACCAGACTGGTGGCCTTGCTGAAGCAGTACGAGCGAGCTTTAGCATGGAAGATCACAGACATCCGGGGGATCAGCCCCTCCTTTTGCTCGCACCGGATACTACTGGAGGATGAGATGCGGCCAGTGAGGCAGCCGCAGAGGAGATTGACGCCGAACCTGGAGGCTGTGGTTCGGGTCAGTCCCACCCAGGTGGTGCCCAAAAAGGGTGGGATGACCGTGGTGCCTAACGAGAAGAACGAGCTCATCCCGATGCGCACGGTGACTGGGTACCGTGTTTGCATCGACTATCGGCGTCTCAACAACGCCACTCGGAAGGACCATTTCCCGATGTCGTTCATTGATCAGATGCTAGAGAGTTTGGCGGGGCACGAGTTCTACTGCTTCCTGGATGGGATGTCCGGGTACTTTCATATCCCTATAGCACCGGAGGACCAGGCGAAGACCACTTTTACCTGCCCCTTCGGCACATTTACTTACCGGAGGATTCCATTCGGGTTATGCAACGCACCAGCCACCTTTCAGCGATGCATGCTCGCCATCTTTGACCGTCTGGTCGGCGAGATCATGGAGGTGTTTATGGACGATTTCTCGGTTTATGGAGACTCCTTCTCTCACTGTCTCCATAACCGGGAACTTGTTCTTAAACGGTGTGAAGAAACGAACCTGGCACTGAGTTGGGAGAAGTGTCATTTCATGGTTCGAGAAGGCATAGTCCTTGGGCATAAGATCTCCAAGATGGGGATTGAGGTGGACAGAGCAAAGATCGAGACTATCAGCAAGCTGCCTCCTCCTACATCTGTTAAGGGGATCCGGAGTTTTCTTGGCCATGCAGGTTTCTACAGGCGGTTCATCAAGGATTTCTCGAAGATCGCCCTGCCCCTGACCAAGCTTCTAGAGAAGGATGCCCCCTTCCTGTTCACTGATGCTTGCACAGCGGCGTTCACCACCTTGAAGGAGAAGCTCACCCAGGCTCCTATCATGGTTGTTCCTGACTGGTCCCTACCATTTGAGCTGATGTGCGACGCCAGTGACTTTGCTGTTGGAGCTGTTTTGGGGCAGAGGCGAGATCAACACTTCCGACCTATCTACTACGCCTCGAAGACTCTGAATGATGCCCAGGAGAACTACACCACCACAGAGAAGGAGCTGCTTGCAGTGGTGTTTGCCTTCGATAAATTTCGCCCCTATCTGGTCTTGTCCCATGTGACCGTGTACACAGATCACTCCGCGATTAGATACCTGATGAGCAAGGCCGATGCCAAGCCTCGGCTCATATGATGGATCTTACTACTGCAGGAGTTTGATATTGAGATCCGGGACAAGAAGGGAGCAGAAAATGTTGCAGCTGATCACCTCTCCCGGTTGGACGCACCATAGAGGAGATTGACGACTCCTTCCCAGATGAGAGGTTGATGATGATGTGCTTGGTGGAGAGTGTCACCCCCTGGTATTCTGATTTTGCGAACTATTTGGTGGGCCAGCAGCTGCCCAAGGGGATGGCAACTCACGCCAGGAGGAAGTTTTTCTCCGATCTGAAGTACTACTTCTGGGATGACCCTCATCTTTTTCGGATCGGAGCCGACGGGATCATCCGTCGTTGTGTCATGGAGAGTGAGATGGAGGGCATTCTATCTCACTGTCATGAGGGCCCTACTGGCGGTCATCACGGAGGAAACCGCACGGCGAGGAAGTTGCTCCAGTCGGGCTTTTACTGGCCCACGCTCTTCAAGGATGCAGACGCCTTCGCACGCAGGTGCGACCGCAGAGGTCAGGTAACATCTCTGCCCGTGATGAGATGCCCCAGAATGTGTTTATAACTTGTGAGATTTTTGATGTCTGGGGTATCGACTTCATGGGCCCCTTCCCTCCATCATTTGGTAACACCTATATTCTGGTTGCTGTTGACTACGTCTCTAGGTGGGCTGAGGCGCAAGCTTTGCCCACTAATGATGCTAGACGTGTTTGTGGTTTTTTGAAGCAGTTATTCTCCCGTTTCGGGACACCTAGAGCCATCATAAGCGATAGAGGCACCCATTTCCAGGGCCAATTTAATAAACTACTGTCTCGCTATGGTGTGACTCACAAGGTGTCTGTGGCATATCATCTCCAGACCAGTGGCCAGGCCGAGCTGACGAACCGGGAGCTCAAGAGGATCCTGGAGAAAACGGTGGATCAGTTCCTCAAAGATTGGTCCACCAAGCTCGATGATGCTCTGTGGGCGTATCGCACTGCCTACAAGACACCCATTGGTACTTCACCGTACCGGCTTGTCTATGGAAAGGCATGCCATTTGCCCGTGGAGCTAGAGCACAAGGCCTTCTGGTCCCTTAAGCTGCTCAACTTGGATGTTCGTGTTGCAGGTATTGAGCGAAAAATGCAGATGTTGGAGCTAGAAGAGTGGCGTTACCACGCCTATGAGAACACCCGGCTGTACAAGGAGCGCACTAAGCGCCTGCACGATGCCCGGTTGCGGGATCCGAAAGAGTTCCAGGTTGGTGATCGAGTTCTCCTCTATAACTCTCGCCTGAAGCTCTTTCCCAGAAAACTCCGTTCCCGGTGGTCTGGACCGTTTACGGTCACCCAGGTGTTCCCGTATGGCACTATCGAGATTGCCAACCCGCAGACTGAGCCGTTTAAAGTGAATGGCCATCGTCCCAAACTCTACATGGGAGACAAGGTCAAACGTGCGGAGTTGGTGGTGGAACTCTCGGACCCTTAGTTCCGCCATGGGCGTCCAGCTAAAAGACGGTAAAGAAGCGCTTGTGGGGAGGCAACCCCACCACGGTTTGCATTTTCTTTTCCCTTTTTTCTGAGTTTTTTGTGTTGTGTCGAGTCAGTTGCATGTCTGTAGTGAAGTTCGGTCGTCGTTGATGCCTCGATTTGGTGTTTTCGTGCAGGAGAGGTTGAAATTTTGGGGAAAATGAGTTTTTGGCCGAATTGGGGGAAATACCCGGTCGTGGGCCAAAATACCCGACCGGGTATTTTTGGTTCGCGCCCGGGGCCCCCTCTGTTCTTGGAGTGGGGAAAAAGGGGAAATACCCGACCTCGTCCCAAAAATACCCGACCGGGTATTTTTGGTTCGCGGCCGGGGATTCCCAAGCCCCTGAACGCAGCGTTTTAACTAAATACCCGACCTCGTCCCAAAAATACCCGACCGGGTATTTATGGTTCGAGGCCGGGGGTTTTAGAGACCTTGCACGCTGCGTTTAGCGAACCCCGGTCGAGGATTCACAAATACCCAACCGGGTATTTGTGAGACCCGATCGGGGATTTTTCCTATTTAAAGGAAACCCTCGGTCATTTCTCTCTCTACCCTCATTTTTTCCAAAATTCCTTCTCTCTCTACTCTCAAATCCTCTCCCCTCTCTCCTCTTTGGCAGCCGCCGGCCGCCGTTAACCACCGGCGGCCACCGCCGCCGCTGCCGCCGGCCGCCTCCGCCGCCGTCGCCAGTCACTTTCCGGCGACTTTCCGGCGACTCGCCGGCCATTTTCCGGCGAGCCTCCCGAGCGATTTTTTCGCTCCCCTCGCGTCCTAGCTACAGTTCTCCTTGTGTTTCCAGGTGTGTTTCTTGTTCATTTCTAGTTTCATGGAAAATCGAACTATAGATTATAGGACCGAGAACTGTGTTTGCCTGCCTGATTTAGAGTAGGGTGAGGGATGATTGAGCTTGCATGGATTTATATGTGGTATATGTGCTGCCCGTGTGCTTATTGTGGTTATTCTGTGATCTTCCCTTGAATTCCGGTTGAGTTGATTTCAATTCAACCGGCTGTGCTTAACTGTTAGCCTAGGTGAGCCTGAGTGTGGGGGAAGTGCTGACCCCATGCCGTTGGTCCTGACAATATTTTTTCTTGGCTCCACTTTTGGTTTGTTGTTTGTGCAGGACCATGTCCCTCGATCATCCGTTTGTGCAGGGCTTGCTCCTGCACCGGTAGTACGCGGACCAGTTCCGCAAGGTGATTCGAGGGAAGCTGGAGCGCCACCACCATCTCGAGTGGGCGGTGTTCGAGCAGCTCTACTGTTTACAGGAGCTCCGCACCGCCTTCAGTCAGCGCGATTGGCGGACGCTGCTTACCATAGACGAGCCCACCTACACGGAGCTGGTGTGGGAGTTCTACACCACGTTCAAGTACGACAAAAAGCAGCCTCGGAACTCCTATGCAGTGACGTTCCGGTTGGGTGGCCGCCCCCGCCAGCTGACCATTGACGGGTTGGCCTTCGCCTTGGGCATCGAGTACCACCCGTTCGATGGCCACGAGGTCGAGATCCCGAACCCGACCGACTGGAACCAGGAACATTTCTATAGACATGCCGCCCGGCACGACCATAGACATGAGTTCTTCGAGGCAGGCCAGACCTACGTCAGCACTCTCAAGCCGCAGTACCACATTCTGAACCTGCTGATCACCCGCTCCATCGTCCCCAACGCCACCGGCTCGCATAAGGTTCCGAAGCGGGTGTTGTATGCCATGTCCTGTATGGGGGATCCGGAGCACATGCTCCACTTGGGATCTTTCGTGGCCACCACCTTATCACGGTGCCACGGGAATCCCACCCACCTCTTCTGTGGTCCCCTGATCACCCGGTTGGCACGCCATTTCGGGATCAGCTTCGAGGGGCTTCATGATGCTTCTGACCAGGGCGGCTCCACGCCCCTCAGCCGGGACGTGCTCCACAGTGCACGCCTCCTGGCCACTGACGACATCCGCTCCTGGGTGGATGGGCTTTCTATGCCCCCTGAGGAGGTTGTGGATCTTGATGAGGACGAGGAGGATGATGACTATTTAGGAGAGGAGGTCGATGAGGACGCTGATGATGATGATGACGGTGCTATGGATGCCGATGAGCCGGAGCCCCCGCTCTCCCCCCCTGGGGACCTCCGGCCTCGACGGAGACCGGTGCGGGGCGAGTCCTCCTCTGGTCCTTCTGGTCCGTCGATGGCTTCTGGCCCGTCGATGGACTTCTTCACCGAGCAATTTCAGCAGATGGGGCTCCAGTTCCAGCAGCTCGGTCTTCAGAACCAGCAGCTCATGGACCATCAGTTCCAGTTCTACCAGCAGTATTCGGCCCACCAGGCCGAGTACAGGTCCCGGATGATGGGAGTTGATGAGCGCCTTGGCCGCTTGGAGACCAGCATGGGAGTCACTAGTGCTCTCATCGAGCGGGAGCGAGATCGTGGGCGTCGTTTGATGGAGTACTCGGAGCACCTGCTCCAGGCTTGTCACCCTCCCGAGGAGCACCACTGGACTACCCGGTGGGATCATTCACCGCCACAGTAGCCACCGGAGGATGGCGACGACGACCTCATGAATCAGATCGACTTCTCCGGTCTTGGAGGGCCCTAGGGGCATGTTTTGAGAGTTTTTGGCTTTTGTCAGCATGCAAACTGTTTTGTGTCGGTTTTTGTTTCTTTTTCTTTTCATCTTGGATGCTGTACTATTGGGCTGACCATTGGACCTAACGTATGTGTTTGAGCTTTTTGGTTTCCTTTAGCTCTGCCTGTGTTCCCGAATGGTCCTCTCTCCAGTCCGTTTCATGCCGACTGGTCCATTTCCAGTCTCCTGCAGTCTGTGCACACCGGTAACATCGTTCCCCTTTCCATCCCTCTTCTCCATTGAGGGCAATGTCGATCTTAAGTGTGGGGGGATGTTTATCTTTTGACTGCATTAGCTCTGTTTGTGTGCTTGGAGCCTAGTCCACTGTCCAAATTTTTAAATTTGAGGCCTCCAAGTACGTGTTCCTTGCAATTGCCTGCTCAGTATGCTTTGAATTGACAGTCTCTGTAGTGATTTGCGACCTAGGGAGGTAGTGTAGCACAATGGAGGATGTTGATGCATTTAAGAAGTCTCATTTCTTCTTCATATTGTGTTAGTTGATTGAGTGAATTAGTGATCTTAGGACCCTTGAATTGTGTGGTGTTGTGGACTCTCTGCCTGTCATGGACTCTTGTATCATGTTTTGAAAGTAACAGGTGCTCGAAATGTGCTTTAAAATAACGTCTCCTTTGCGAATAGGGCGAAAGGGTGTAAGGGGAGACGGGAATCCGTTCCCAATTTCCACCTACTACCTCCAGCCCCCTTACATGTCTTTCCCCCGCACGAGGCTCGAGACACCCGCTCCTGGCATGGCCGGTAAGAGCCGGGCTCCCGCAAAACCTTTGCTAGGTGGGAGCCCCCGTTTTCTGCAGAAACAGGTTGGAACCCTTGAAAAAAAAAAAGAAAAAAAACAGAAAAACAAGCAAAAAGAAGAAAGAAAAGTTCCAACCATCTTCAAAAAGAAAATCGAGCACCTTGAATTAATGTGAGTCCATGATCTTTTGTTTTTGAGAGTCTCTTCATCCACGATTCATTTGTCCTCTGTTCACTATTTGCCATGATGCCGACTCGAGACTAGTGCTCTCGCCGAAGAAGCTATGAGATGACTTGTGCGTCGGTTGACCTCGTAAGTTGCTAAATGATCTAGGAAGTCCTCTACCTACCATCGAGGTTGTTTGTCGCTATAGAGGTCTGGAGAGTTGCATTGGTTTGAGTTAGGTTTTCTTGGGGACAAGCAAACGGTTAAGTGTGGGGGAGTTTGATAGACCGATAATTATACATGTTTTCACCCCATTCTGAAGCCGTTTGAGATATGGATTCTAGTGTTTTAAGCCGTTTTAACGCTAGGGTGTGTGTTTATGTCATATTTCAGGTCCCGGCGTTGAAATCGCAGTATAACTTTCATGAAAACTGAACTTGGTAAATTGCAATCCGACTTAACTGCAGTCTAGGGGGAACCATATCCGGGTGACCTCTCTTAACTTGACAACAACCGTTTACTTGCTTTGTGTTTTATGTGCTTGAATCTGCACTAAAAGTTCACTGCTAAATAACGAGAATTCACCGAGTAGTCATCACATCTAGGACCCGGGTTGACAATAAAACCCAAACCCGCTATACTACGCTTTAGGAAGTGGTTACACTTGGCCATTTTCTAGAGTGACAGTAGGAGCGAGTCAGAGAGCAAAGAGGTTTCCCAGGTATGCTGGGAAGTATTGATTGCATGCACTGGGAATGGAAAAATTGTCCTATTGCATGGCATGGGCAATATGCTAAGGGGGACCATAAAACTCCAACCATTATGCTTGAAGTTGTTGCTTCACAAGATTTGTGGATATGACATGCTTTCTTTGGTGTTCCAGGTACCTTGAATGACATAAATGTGTTAGATAGGTCCCCTATCTTCCATGAAGTGTTAGAAGGGAAAGCACCAAAGGTTCGATTTTCCGTTAATGGAAGAAACTACAATTTGGGGTATTACCTAACAGATGGTATTTATCCCAATTGGGCCACTTTTGTCAAGTCAATTCCACTACCCCAAGGATTAAAACACAAGTTGTTTGCGATGAAGCAAGAGGCGGCTAGAAAAGATGCCGAGAGAGCATTTGGGGTGCTCCAATCACATTTTGCTATCATTAGTGGACCATCACGCATGTGGTGTAAGGACATAATCGCTCAGATTATGAGAGCATGTATAATTATGCACAACATGATTGTTGAAGATGAACGAGATACATAATTCGTCGGTTTGATTACACAGACGAGGACATGAACTTTGAAGTCTCGATGCCTACAGTTTCTCAAAATCATCAACCAAAGTATGATGAGTATCTTCAGAACAACACAAGGATTCGTAATAGGTCAACAAATAATCAACTTCAATCCAATTTGATAGAAGAGATATGGAATCGATTCATATACGAGGAGTACGATGATTAACCTAGCATCATTTCTATGTATTTGTATCAAGTGTGTTTATTTGCAATAGTAATTGTGTTATGTACGTGTGTTTATTTGAATTGTGATTGTGTTGTAATTTGTCATTTGAATATTGTACTTGTGACTTTAATAAAAGTTTCATGTATTTTTATTAAAGTCTACCCATTTTAAATTACATCATTTATTTTTTTAATCAATGAATAAAGCTATAATATATTATTTAATGAATTAGTAAATTTATTTCATCATTGATAATTAAATAATTACAATATATTATTTTAATTATTTGATACGTCTTAAATTGGTAAAATCATATAGGTTAGATATAAATGTATAGATGTGTTAAAAAGTAAGTTGGGCCCACCATATGAAATAGATAGTGGATTTCATGAATGTAGAGGAAATGGAAGAGATATGTAGTGAAATGGAAAAAGTTGCTGATCTGGCATATGGACTAGGAATGGTATTTTATGGATGTGGATGGTCTAACAACAACAAAAAAAGGACGAAGGGGAGCAGAGATGACGAGGCCGCCCTACATTTCCTAGTATTAATTTTGGGTCGTTCTGGTAGTAGGCAGATGAACTAAGGTTTTGTAGGTTTTTGAAATCCGGTAGATAGAGTATAAAATAATTACCCAAATGCAGTGTTGTCCTATGCATCGTAGAGACCCTGTTCCAAAATCGAGATGTGGCCTATGAAATCTTTTTATAAGTTAATAAAATTAAAATGATTATAATACTATTCTTCGAAATATAATATCTTTCTACTTTTTAGTCTCCATTAGATTATTTTCAATTATCATCATAGCTATTTCATTATGATTTTTTTGTATTATTGTTAATACAAATAGGATTTTCGAAACACAAACAGTACTTTAACCATCAATATACGTGTTTAGTGTATATATACATGAGATTATTAATCAATAACTAACACTAGTAGTAATTAATATAATTAAACATTTCATCATTCTCATAATCAATTAATCGTACACTAGAATTACAATATACAATATACTATCGGATTAACTAACGGATCTAGATGGAGGCCCCTAATATTTGGAGGCACAATGCTGGAGGGCCGGCTGGCACACCCTCTAGGCCGGCCCTGGCCAAATGAACATTGATATGTTCCCCATTCTCCCATAAAATAATTAATGGGAGCTGACAGGTAGAAAAAAGTCCTGCAAAATTCGGTCGTATCATCGTATCAAGAGATAGTGATACGATGATACAACCAGAATTTTACATGGTTTTGCGGGTGAGAGTTTCTTAATATGATGATACGACCAAGATTTTACATATTTTTGAGGGCGAGAGTTTTGTACTGGAATCCAAGCCATAATTAATTACCCAAATCAACATTGATCCAATTTTAAAGTTAACTTGTGAAAGAGATTGACAGACTTATTATAATAAAATAATAAATAAATATTCCTATTTTGGAATCCATATAAATATTGGGTACCATATATTTTTATTATTAAAAGTTAATATGTGAAACGAATATTTGACATAACAATCACCGTAAATAATTGTAGTATCATTTACTGCGTTATTGGTCATAATCTTCTTATTTTTAATATAATTATATTATGGACTTTGCTACTTGCTACGGTGACTTGCACTTTTTGGTCGACCACATATAGGATAAGGTCGATCTAATCTGTTGTTTCAGTTTTGTGAGGTTCAACGACGCGGTTGACCTTTAACAGCAAATGGTCGACCTCTTTGGGAAGCGAACATAATAAGAGGTTGACCCAAATACCTCAATTGTCGACCATTTTGCACTTAATATATCAACCTCATAAGTGAGAAGGTCGACCTCTGTTTCATTAACGGATCAACATCAAAGTCGGGATTATTTAGGAAAATATTATAAAAGGTCAATCAGACAAGTACAAGGTCGACCGCGTGCACACTTTATCCGTATTGGATAAGGATTCCAACACCAGAAAGGTAACCCTAACTTATCTAGCAGTTAATTCGACCCATTCTCGTCCTAAATATCTATAAATACGAATATATGCCACCTTCACCGCCATCAAAAGTCTGAATTAGGTTTTTTTTACGGTTAGAGCTTTTGTGAAGAAGATCCTTTGCGGTTGCTGTTATATGTGTTTTAAGAGGTCGACCACGTCGAAGGTGAGGTCTACTTAATGTAGCTATCATCGTCATCTTGTCTAATGCGCAATTTGCATCGTTTAATTTGATGTTTTGTTGCGTGCAGAATACCATTCGATCGACCCTTATCTCAATCAGGTCGGCCTCTGTTTGACAATTGCTAGAAATTGAATTTAGGGAAGCACACTCGGACTTCTGTACTTGCGAGGTAAGGAAGATCAAATCCAATAGGTCGACCTAATATTTTTCAAGGTCGATCGTTTCTGTTTGTTTTGGTTGGTTATCCTGAATGTCGACTTTGGCTTTGTTTGTAAGACTATATTGTGCTTAAAAGCTCGGTCGGCCAATGAGTTTGGTCGACCTATTAGTTGTTCGTAGTAATATTACACTTGCTTTTGTTGGTAAATTAGTATTTTTTTGCTGGGTAGGTCGACCTAGGAAGAGCAAAGGTCATTCTAATTGGTTCTGGTAGTGACAAATTGTCTTTAAGGTCGACCTAATAATAGGTCTAGTCGACCACGTCTCTGTTTTAAGTCAATTTTTCAAAATTGAAGTTGAATTATGATTTCAATTTTTCTTTAAATTGTTTAGACGATGGTGCATGATGAGAAACAGCAACACGATTTGGGTGAAATCATGAAAGTGTTGAAAGCCACACAAGAGCAGTTGGTGGTGTGTCAAAAAGAATTCAATGACTATCAGAAGTCCATTAGTGATACAGTGAAGCAACTGTCAGTTCGATTGACAGATATTACTGGGATGATGCATGATGGTTTAGAGAGGCTAGAAGGTGATATCAAAGAAATACGTGGAGAACGAATGGAGAATGGAGGAAGAGATGGTACAAGAAAGAAATTTGACATTGATGAAGAGGAGGAAGACCATGATGACTCTGCAAATTGCTACCAGAGCATAGAAGATTTATGGAAAGAGCACAAGTTAAAGGTAGACAAGTATATTCATATGTGAGTGAAGATATTAGTATTACTATCATTAGTGCTAATTTGTTTTGTTTATATGATTGACAGAGTGAAACAACGTTTGGCAGCAAGGGTTCCTCTCCTAAGTAAAAGATACCTCGATATGAAAGTGACTCCTACACCACTTCATAAAATGATCATTTAGTAAGAAAATGTTTATTTAGTGCTGATAGCGACGAAGATAAATCTAAGAGTCCTTTCGAAAATCACAGAGTAAGTTTACGTTACATATTCATCTACAATGTGTGTTTGTTTTCATATGTAACTTTAATTTTAACTATGATTTGTAGGTCATGAAAGTTGAGGGCCTAGAAGGATTCATAAAAAATCTGCAAAATCCAATTGAAGACTTGTTTTTTATTTTTTGTGGGAGTTGAAGACTTGTTTTATGTTGTTACTAAAGAGAAGGCTGGAGACACGAATTGGGACAAGTAAGAGAATTTTTTTTTTAATTTGTATATGTGGTCGACCGTTTAGACAATGAAGTCAGCCACGTATTCCTAAATAGGTCGGCCTTGACTGTGAATAGGTCGACCGGTACTGTGCAAACCACAATTGACATTTCTGTTATTTTGGTTTTTGCAGTTTGACCATTGTTGACTTGTTTACCAAATATGTGCAACGACAATATTTGAGTTCGGTCATTAGCGAGAGTAGCTGAATTTTCTCATCCGTAAGTACTATACTGCTACGACTTTCGTATGAATTGTGCACTATCTATGTTACGATTTACAAGGATTTTGTGGTTGATTGTTGGTTGGTAGGTAGTGGATTTGTGTGCAAGGGCACTAACAATGTCTGAAAAACATGAGAATAAACAGTCAAACGGGAGGTATTTGCCAAATATATTTTCGGTAAGAGCCATAATTTTTATTTATTTGTCATAACCTAGTTATTAATATTGTACCATGTCAATTAATCTCAATAAAAATATGGTGCAGAAAATTATATGCACTAACATGAAGACCGGACAAATTCATAACAAGTTGATGGATGATGGCGTGGTGTTTATGCCAAATGTTAGTGCATGCCAGAAGGTTAGTCAATGTCTCTATTTCATTAAGCTTCCAAAGTGCATTTGTTTGTATTCGCTTTTAACAACACATGGTGAGTTTTTCGTTGCTAGATATTTATGCCAGTTCTGGAGGATGAAGCACATCATTGATTTTTGTATCTTGTCAATGTCCAGCAAAAAATTGCATTTTTGCTTAACAGTCTACCTTCAACTAGTGCGGCGAATCGTAAGCGTAAATCAAACCTCCGGAAATTGCATGATATTTTCAAACTGGAGCGCATGAGCAATGTAGTAGTACCAAATTTTGAAGATTTCAATTTCGAAGAGCTATAGTACCGAGTGTGCTGTGCACGTCATGTAGTGGATGCGCTATGGATCCACATATCTAGATAGAGTGGTTAGTATATCGTCAACCAACATACTTGTTTTATTTTTATTTTTATTTTTTTGGTTCTAACGAAGTCTTATATGACATAATGCATATAGGAGAAGAACACAAATTACCAACTTGAAAAGGAGATTCTATGGTATCTGGCTACAGATTTTGGAAATCCTGCACGAGAAAATCTTTTCAAACATGTAGTAGATGAATGCATGGAATGAGGCAAAGAGAGAAAGAGTTCAAACAAAAAAAGCAAAGAAATGAAGTCATTAAGTTACAATGTTGAATTATTTAGACAATACTTTAAATTTATATTTGCGAGGTTGTTTCCTTTTGGATATTGAATGTTTTTCGTTTATTTGATTTGTTATACAATGATGTATTTCAAGCATGTAGTAGATGAATGCATGGAATGAGGCAAAGAGAGAAAGAGTTCAAAAAAAAAGCAAAGAAATGAAGTCATTAAGTTACAATGTTGCATTATTTAGACAATACGTTAAATTTATATTTGCGAGGTTTTTGGATATTGAATATTTTTCGTTTATTTGATTGTTATACAATGATGGATTTCAAGCATGTAGTAGATGAATGCATGGAATGAGGCAAAGAGAAAAAGAGTTCAAACAAAAAATCAAAGAAATGAAGTCATTAAGTTACAATGTTGCATTATTTAGACAATACGGTAAATTTATATTTGCGAGTTTGTTTCCTTTTGGATATTGAATGTTTTTTCGTTTCTAACACCCTACCCTGTACGTTTTGCCTAATCATATTGTTCACACAATTGTAGAGGAATTTAAAACTGGTGTTACATTAATTACCAAAAATCAAATAAAATTTCGACATGAATTACTCGCGTAATGGGCTAACAGTTCTTGCAACTAGACCTGCAAAATAATTCATCCGAATCCCTGCATTCGTAGACATACATATATACTCACAACCATTTACATTGGCTTTCATAGCTATAATCACACTTTCGTACTCTGCAACTACATATCATACTTATACATGTCATAATCATCACTACATACACCACCACACACATATACACATATAATCAGCTTTCCACACCTGTGGATATCTCATACTACATCAAAAACTAGTATGCACATGAAAATGTTCTCAAAACATTTTTACAAAAAGGTGTGGATCACTGGCCAAAACCCCAAGTAGTCATCCAAGCACAGAATAGTTGAAGACCATACCTCATCTTGACTTCAACTCTAGCTCCTCTCCCACCTAACACTTATCTATTGTTGCTGCTAATGATCTGCTTACACATAGCATAAGTAGAGAAGAAGAATAAAAGAGGGTCAGCTCATAGCTGAGTGAGATAATCATAGCATCGCGAGTTCATAACAGAGCATACCCCTACCATACATCTAACAATCAAGCCAAAATACTAGGGTTGGACCTCAGGAATCCGACATCCCAAAAGGCAAAAGACTCAACCACCTTGACTTATGCATATGCATCTTATCATGTTTTATTTCTAGGCGCCTGGCTACTCCTATGCTAATAATTCTCCCGGGAAACATACCCCACATCTCGTCGAATGTAGTCATACATACCCCAACATCCCGTCGGATGTGGTCATACATACCCCACACCACTATGGGTGTAGTCATATTCCGACACCGCTCTGGGTGTGGTCATATCTCGTAAGAATTCTTCAATCACCACCACATGAGAGGTGTGACTATCATACATATCATAATAGAGTAATAGCATAAGGAGCCCTAATTACTATGTAGTTGACCGTGAGACCACAACACTCATATTTGGTATCCTTATACATGATTCATATCTCATCTTGCTTAATCATAATTCATTACTTGCACATGTACTCGACCTGGCCATAATTGGCTCAACATAGGTAAATCAGGAGTCGTATAATTTCACTTCCTCGGGATAAATCCTCGTGCAAGTCATCCTCCTCAAACATCATAATATCACCCTGGGAAGTTTATTTACCCCACTTGTGAATCCAAAGACAACCACAATATCACATCATGTCAAAACACCTGATCGAACAACCATGAAGTCATATCAACGGTTAAGCCACAAATGCAACATGTATGCAATCATCAACATAAACAAGGTCCATATCGGCTAGGGCAAGTCAATAATATCATACAACAATCCATGGTTCATCATAGAACATAAAAGTCCATACACCCCTAATCATGCCATTCTAATTCACCTAGGTCAATTCTAAGCATCAATATAATTATCGTGATACGACAAACCCGGTATGTCGTGCTAATCCCTCACTAGTTCTGGTCGTTCAAACTCCGATTTAAGCTTCCCGTACTAAAACGTCAATTTCACCAACGAACCCCGAATTAAAATCCGAGACCGTCCTAATATCCCCTGCAGTATCCCTGTCAATGTTAGTTCTAGGCTCCGGGTCAAATTCTTGATAAAAACACATCAAACCCTAGCCGGAGCTAAATTCAGCGATTTGGAACCTGACCTAAATAATTGCCGAAATTCATGGATTAGAACTAGAGGATTGATTACCTCGCTGCAGGAAGCTCGTATATGAAATTTGGGCTCAATCCGACTTCCGGATACTCCGAAACCCTAATTTGGCTTATCGGGAATTCAAGAAATTCCTGATCCAAAAACTCATTTTAAAGCTCTAAATCGATAAACTACGATGTATGGATGGATTAGGCATTACTTACGGGATTTTTGTAATACTAGAGCTCAAGATTCGAGCTTTGGAAATTCTGTCGTAGCTCCCCTGTACCGCCCTCTGTCTCTCGGTTTCCTCTCGGTTCAGAAATGGGGAACAAGATGATGATGGGAAAAAGAATGGACCGGGGAAGGGAATTAAATGGACTGGAGTATATATATATATATATAATACGTATACTTATCCGATCGATTAATAATCCGATTTTCGCCGAAATATTATCAAAACGCTCGATTTTAAATCGCAAACTTTCTAGCGATCAAAATATGGGTTTTGCCAGAACGGGATGTTGCAATTCTCCCCTCCTTCAAAGATTTCGTCCCCGAAATCTAACCTTTAGTCGTACTCTAACTCCTCTTACTTACCCTTAACATGGTCTATCGTAGATAAACCATTACCTAACTCTTAGGTTAGGAGATTCATAACATAGAAAGTAACACATAACACCTCAAGTTCCCATGTTTAGGTTTCAAAAACCTATATTGGGCTATCACAACAAAAGCACATCAGCAAGTTCAAAACATAACTTATTAAGCAAGATTGTTAACCTGCAAAAAAGGTTGCTACTAACTCAGGGTACTTCTCTCGCATAATTGCTTCAGTCTCCCAGGTAGCACTCTCACTTTCTTGATTCCTCCACACAACCTTCAACATTGGAATTTCCTTCCTACGAAGAGTCTCAATCTGAAAATCAAGAATCTTAACTGGAACCTCTTCAAATGTCAAATCTGGACCCAACTCGATATCTCCTAATATCCCCTCTTCAGCATACTAACATGAAATACATTGTGGATTTGAGATAGTTCTGGAGGCAATGCCAACTTATAAGCTACTGGTCCAATCTTCTTTGTGATTTCATATGGTCCAATATATCGAGGTGCAAGCTTTCCTTTCTTACCAAATCTCATCAACACTTTCCATGGTGACACTTTGAGAAATACTTTCTCACCCACTTCGAAATTAACTTCACGCCTATTCGTGTCAACATAAACTTCATGCCGATCTTGAGCCACCCTCATACGCTCCCTAATTTCCTTGACCTTATCAACTGTGATCTGAACTATCTCTGGCCCTGAGATTTGCCTTGCTCCTTCAAGATCCCAACATAATGGTGTTCTACACTTCCTCCCATAAAGTGCTTTATATGGTGGAACACCCAAGCTACTATGATACTGGTTGTTGTAAGCAAACTCAATGAGGGGCAAATGGTCAATCCATGACTCCTCCCATTGCATTACACATGATCGAAGTAACTCCTCCAAGGTAAGGATGGTTCGTTCACTTTGTCCATCTGTTTGAGGATGATAAGCTGATGTAAAATGCAATTTAGTTCCGAAAGCATCATGTAAACTTTGCCAAAACCGAGATGTAAAGCTCGGGTCTCGATCAGAAACAATAGAAATTGGCACACCATGCAATCTGATGATCTCCTTAATATATAGTTGAGACAAAGTCTCCAGTGATGGTTTCCACCTAATGGGTAAAAAGTGAGCCGATTTGGTCAGTCGGTCCACAATAACCCATACTGCATCTTTTCCCCTTGATGATGGGAGACCATATACAAAATCCATTGTGATTCTTTCCCACTTCCATTCTGGAATTGGAAGTGGTTGCAGTTTCCCTACAGGAGCTTGATGTTCTGCCTTAACTTTCTGACATACCAGACATGTGAAAATATGTTCAGCCGCTTCCTTTTTCATCCCACGCCACCAAAATATGGTTTGATAGTGTGATACATTTTAGTTTCTCCTGAGTGCATAGCATAAGCAGAAGAATGAGCTTCATCTAGGATCTCTTTCCTCAAGCTATCAACATTAGGTACACATGCTCTTCCATTCATCTTCAACATGTCATCTACCATTTCAAATGGGCTTTCTTTTCCTTCCTCAATGTCTTGAATGATTTTTGCCAACTCTGGGTCCTCCTTCTGCTTCTCACGAATTTTATCATGCAACAAAGGTCGAATGTTCAACCGAGCTAGTAACCCTGTTACACCATCCACTTCCAAATCAACATTCATTGCCCTCAAATCAACCAGATCATTTATATTCTTCTTCCCCTTTCTGCTTAGGGCATCAGCAACTACATTAGCTTTACCTGGATGGTAATCAATTGTACAATCATAATCTTTTAGAAGTTCAATCCATCTCCTCTGGCGACTATTTAAATCCTTTTGATCCATAATATACTTCAGGCTTTTATGATCAGTTAGGATTTTAAAAGTCTCACCATACAAATAATGTTGCCAAATCTTGAGAGCAAATACCACCGCTGCCAACTCCAAATCATGAGTGGGATAATTTACTTCATGAGGACGCAATTGCCTAGAGGCATATGCAATAACTCTTCCATCTTGCATTAACACACAACCCAATCCTTGATACAAGGCATCACTGTACACCACGAACTCTCCATGGTTTGAAGGTAAAGCCAGTACTGGTGCTGTGGTCAATTTCTTCTTCAGTTCATCAAAACTCTTTTGACATGATTCATCCCAAACATACTTGGTATTCTTTCTCAAAGTTTAATCAATGGTGCAGCAATTTTAGAAAATCCTTCTACGAACCGCCGATAGTAACCACCCATGCCAAGAAAACTTCTCAACTCCGCCACATCTTTTGGTGGTGCCCAACTAACCACTGCTTCCACCTTTTTTGGATCCACTTCCACCACTCTTCCAGAAATTACATGTCCCAGAAATATTACCTCCTTCAGCCAAAACTCACATTTTGAGAATTTTGCATAAAATTGTTTCTCCCTTAGAATTTGCAATAAATTCTAAGGTGATTTTTGTGCTCCTCTTTAGAATAGATGAGAATATCGTCTATGAACACAATCACAAACTTATCAAGATATTCATGGAAAACTCTATTCATAAGAGCCATAAATACCACTAGCGTATTAGTGAGTCCAAAAGGCATTACCAGGAACTCATAATGCCCATATCTTGTTCTAAAAGTTGTCTTTGAGGTTGCTCCATCTGCCACTTTCAGTTGATGGTATCCCGACCTCAAATCAATTTTAGAAAAGACTGATGCACCCTGCAATTGATCAAACAAGTCATCTATTCTTGGGAGGGGATAACGATTCTTCACTATTGCTTTATTCAACCTCCGGTAGTCAATGCACATTCTCATGGAGCCATCTTTATTCTTGACAAACAAAACCGATGCACCCCAAGGTGAGATGCTAGGTCAAATAAACCCCTTGTCTAGCAATTCTTGCAATTGTTCTTTAAGCTCCTTCAGTTCAATTGGTGCCATTCTATATGGTGCCATTGAAATTGGTGTTATGTCAGGTACCAATTCAATATCAAACTCTACTTCCCTTTCGGTTGGAAGGCCAGGAAGTTCTTCGGGGAATACATCAGGAAACTCCCTTACCACCTCTACATCCTCAACCTTCTTCTCATTTACAACAGTAACTTGATCAAGAAAGGCTTCACAACCTTCCTTCACTAATCAAAAAGCTTCCAAGACAGAAAAAACCATGAGTCTCATTTTTCTTAATGCCTCGGAATACAACAGGACCTTTATCTGGTGTGTTGAATAACACTTCTTTCTTTTGACAATCCACAACAACTCCATGTGTTTCCAAAAAGTCCATCCCAAGGATGAATCGAATTCATCAAAAGGTAGCAGAATTAAATCTGCTGCTAGGAAAGCTCCTTCCACACAAATGAATGAACTTCTAATAACTGAGTCTACCTTCAAGGCATCTCCCACAGGTGTTTTAACACAAGGTATAACCTAGCTTATCTGGAACTAAGCGTAGCATATGTGCAAACGTATATGACATGAATGAGTGAGAGGAACTAGTATCAATCAAAGCATATAATTGCTTGCCAAGGATAGAAAGCATACCAGTCACAACTTCTGGTGCCACTTCTGACTCACCTCGAGTCATTGCATAAACCCTCGATGCTCCCTGTGCTCTGGTACCCTGTGTACCACTTCCTGATGGCTGATTCCGACCACCACCTCTACCACCCTGTGAACCACCACGACCACTCTGAAATCCACTACGGCCTCCCTGGTAACCACCCCTGAATGGGGCTCTACTAAATTGCACTGAAGGCTCGGACTGTGTAGCTCTTACTTCTCTCGAATGTGGACAGTCCCTCATGATGTGCCCAGGTTGGCCACAGTGAAAGCATACACCAGAGAATCTCCTACACTCTCCAAGATGCCTCTTCTGACAAACTTGACAAAATGGAAATTGTGTGGCTGAGGAAATTGGTGCCCTGTATGATGTTCCCGACATAGATTGACTCGAGGTTCTCCCAAAACCGCTAGGACCTCTCCTGGGTGGGTAACGAGGTCCAGCATAACTCACTCCAAACTTCCTCTTCTTCTCCTCTTCTTTGGCCCTGTGTTCCTCTCTACTCTCAACTTCATAGGCTTCATACTTAAGTGTTGCCTCCTTG
The DNA here is from genome assembly GCA_946122785.1 of Linum tenue. Lineage (NCBI taxonomy): Eukaryota > Viridiplantae > Streptophyta > Magnoliopsida > Malpighiales > Linaceae > Linum > Linum tenue. Next base: position 25,575,643 of record CAMGYJ010000010.1, on the reverse strand, counting down.
ATTGTGGCCATGCTCTCTTCATCCACCCTGTGGATCTTTTCTTTCAACCCTAGGCGCAGACCATGTAAGTATCTCATCTTCTTCTTCTGCTCTGTATCCGCTAACCCATCCTCAAAATAGAGTAGTCGAACAAACTTGATGGTGTACTCAGTAACTGTCATATTCCCTGCTTAAGGTTGGCGAATTCATTGTTCTTTGCCCTGATAAAAGCTTCGGGAAGAAACCCTATCTTAAAGGCCTTCAGGAACTCCTCCCAGATGAACTGAACTCGTTCACCATTAACTCTAGAGATTGAGGACCACCAGCTCCTCGCGTACCCCTTTAGGAGAGAAACAACATATTGCACTTTTTCCTCTGGGGTTGCATAAGATACTCAAACACATCTTCCATCTCCCTCAACCACTCTACCACAGCATCCGGACTCACATCTCCTTTAAAGTCCCTACCACCCAAACTCTTCATCTTTGCATAGTCTAATACTGGCGGTCTTGCATCAACCGCCCCCACTCCTCTCGACTGGTAAGTAGGAACATTATGACAACTTCCGTGTGAGCTACAAGGAAATATTGGCCATAGATTGATCAACACAAAATTCATTCTTCACTCACACTCTCACTTGGCTAAAACAAGATTTTCCCGAAATAATTACTTGAAAACAAATAAGTTCAAAACTCAATTTCGAAAACCATGATGCAGATAATTTCATCCAACATACCAATACACATAATCATGTCAAACTCAATTACCAGTTTAAGTCATTATGGGGTACTCCCCTCCTTAGGAGTGTTTAACCTCCCATAGGTATAGTACGCCATAACAGCAAAAAGAGGTAACCGGGCTCTGATACCAAATTGTAACAATCTACCCTGTACGTTTTGCCTGATCATATTGTTCACATAATTGCAGCGGAATTTAAAACTGGTGTTACATTAATTACCAAAAATCAAATAAAATTTTGACATGAATTACTCGCGTAATGGGCTAACAGTTCTTGCAACTAGACCTGCAAAATAATTCATCTGAATCCCTGCATTCGTAGACTTACATATATACTCACAACCATGTACATTGCCTTTCATATCTATAGTCACACTTTCGTACTCTGCAACTACATACCATACTTATACATGTCATAATCATCACTACATACACCACCACACACATATACACATATAATCAGCTTTCCACATCTGTGGATATCTCACACTACATCAAAAGCTAGTATGCACATGAAAATGTTCTCAAAATGTTTTTACAAAAAGGTGTGGATAACTGGCCAAAACCCCAAGTAGTCGTCCAAGCACAGAATAGTTGAAGACCATACCTCATCTTGACTTCAACTCTAGCTCCTCTCCCACCTAACACTTATCTATTGTTGCTGCTGATGATCTGCTTACGCATAGCATAAGCAGAGAAGAAGAATAAAAGAGGGTCAACTCATAGCTGAGTGAGATAATCATAGCATCGCGAGTTCATAACAGAGCATACCCCTACCATACATCTAACAATCAAGCCAAAACACTAGGGTTGGACCTCAGGCATCCGACATCCCAAAAGGCAAAAGACTCAACCACCTTGACTTATGCATATGCATCTTATCATGTTTTATTTCTAGGCGCCTGGCTACTCCCATGCTAATAACTCTCCCGGGAAACATACCCCACATCCCATCGGATGTAGTCATACATACCCCAACATCCCGTCGGATGTGGTCATACATACCCCACACCACTATGGGTGTAGTCATACCCCTACACCGCTCTGGGTGTGGTCATATCTCATAACAATTCTTCAATCACCACCACATGAGAGGTGTGACTATCATACATATCATAATAGAGTAATAGAATAGGGAGCCCTAATTACTATGTAGTTGACCGTGAGACCACAACACTCATATTTGGTATCCTTATACATGATCCATATCTCATCTTGCTTAATCATAATTCATTACTTGCACATGTACTTGACCTGGCCATAATTGGCTCAACATAGATAAATCAGGAGTCGTATAATTTCACTTCCTCGGGATAAACCCTCGTGCAAGTCATCCTCCTTAAACATCATAATATCACCCTGGGAAGTTTATTTCCCCCACTTGTGAATCCAAAGACAACCACAATATCACATCATGTCAAAACACCTGATCGAACAACCATGAAGTCATATCAACGGTAAAGCCACAAATGGCAACATGTATGCAATCATCAACATAAACAAGGTCCATATCGGCTAGGGAAAGTCAATAATATCATACAACAATCCCATAGTTTATCATATATCATAAAAGTCCATACACCCCTAATCATGCCATTCTAATTCACCTAGGTCAATTCTAAGCATCAATATAATTATCGTGATACGACAAACCCGGTATGCCGTGCTTATCCCTCACCCGTTCTAGTCGTTCAAACACCTATTTTAGCTTCTCGTACTAAAACTTCAATTTCACCAACGAACCCCGAATTAAAATCCGAGACCGTCCTAATATCCCCTGCAGTATCCCTGTCAATGTTAGTTCTAGGCTCCGGGTCAAATTCTCGATAAAAACACATCAAACCCTGGCCGGAGCTAAATTCAGCGATTTGGACCCCGACCTAAATAATTGCCTAAATTCATGGATTAGAACTAGAGGATTGATTACCTCGCTGCAGGAAGCTCATATATGAAATTTGGGCTCAATCCGGCTTCCGGATACTCCAAAACCCTAATTTGGCTTATCGGAAATTCAAGAAATTCCTGACCCAAAAACTCGTTTTAAAGCTCTAAATCGATAAACTACTATGTATGGATGGATTAGGCATTACTTACAGGATTTTTGAATCACTAGAGCTGAAGATTCGAGCTTTGGAAATTCCCTCGTAGCTCCCCTGTACCGCCCTCTGTCCCTCGGTTTCCTCTCGGTTCAGAAATGGGGAAAAAGATGATGATGGGAAAAAGAATGGACCCGGAAAGGGAATTAAATGGAGCGAGGAGTAGTAATGCATGCCCTAGCACTAATATAATTGATTTCACAATCTGGGGCATAAAACCTCTAGCAAAAAATTTCAAGATTACCTCTTCAACCTCTCTGTCAATTATATCCTAGGGATCATTAAAAATTTCCATTGAAAACCCATCAGGACCAAGTGCATTGTCCCTGCCCATCTCTCTGAATATATGTTTGATTTCTAATCTTGAGACACCCCTCATTAACATGTCACAGTCCAAAGAGCCAAGTTTATGTTGTATCATTGAATCATAATAGATTTGCTGTTGTACTACCACTTGGTTATCAACTGTGCCAATAAGATCTAAATAGAAAGCTACTGCTACCTCACCAATGCCTTTTATATCTATAATGATCTTCCTCTGCGCATCCATAATATGAGTGATTTGTTGTTTTTGATTTCTAATATTCACTGACTTAAGAAAGAAAGGAGTATTAATATCTCCTTCTTGAATCCATTTTGTACTATTCTTTTGCTTATAGAATGATTCCTCTGCCCTTAAAGCTTCAGAACATTCTATCGCCAAGTTTTTCTCCTTCTCGGTTAATTCTGACTTCTAAGGTTGGATTAATAAGTAGCTCATTTTGTAAGAGCTCCAACTCTTTCTCCAAACACCTTGCACGCTCAGAGATCTTAGGGTCGTTTGGATTGAGTATTTGACAAACTTGTTGTTTGGGGCCAATTACCACACAAATACCACATAATATAAAACCTGTTATTTGGTATGTGATATTTGGTCTCAAACTTGTTATTTGGCAAATACCTGCCCCTACCAAGTATTTGGCAAACAACACTTTTTGTGTTATTTGGTCTCAAACCTGTTATTTGACAAAACACTACATCCAAATAACACATCCCACTTTTTGTCAACCAAACATGTTATTTGGGATGAAATAACAGATTTTTATTTATTTGACTCCAAATAACATCCCCAAATACTCAATCCAAACGACCCCTAGAGTATTCTTCCCTGTTAAGTTTCTTTAACCTTTCTTTAACTACTTCAGCGCACTCACTTTTTTTGGTGCACTCGGTGCACCCAACTCTAAAAGTGTCTATAATACATCAAATTTCAAACTTTAATTAGTACTCTCAATCTAATATGATGATATGACATAGAATCATACCAAATCAATCTATTACCCTAACCCCTTAACCTTCAATTTTGAATCTCAACCCAAAATCCCAAATTATAAACCTAAACCCTAACCCTAAATCCCTAAATTCTAAATCCTTCAAATTAAAGTAAATTTTGAATGAATTTTTTTCAAATTCATGTGCTTTTTGTTCATAATATCATAAGCAACAATTGATACCGTTTTGACATGAATCGCATGGTCAGAATGACAATTATGAGGCGGGTGCACTGAGTGCACCCGAAAAAATGGGTGCACCGAGTACGCCACCATATATATATAATAAGAGTACATCCAGTAATCTCAGTGAACCGTGCTTCAGTAATGAATAATGATGGGTAGATATGATGGATGGTGCTTCGAGAACCTGAAGTACTTAAACGGTTTAGGTTCAATGGTGGGGAAGTATCTAACTACATCCCACAATGATTAGTCACCGCTCTTGGTGCAATGGTAAAACCGAAACTCACTTTAAACACTCACAATCAGGCCTTATTTACAAACAATCTATCAATTCTTCTGACAATAGGGTTATTTTTATGCTTGTTCCATTAGCTAAACCATGAACCCCAACCTTACCTTACGATCGATTAACTACATAACTCCAATCCAACCCGTGAAAGCTTGCATAGTTTGATTAATCATAGTAGCATTAGAAGCTCCATTCAACGTAGAGATTGCATTGAAGTCACCCAAAATTGCACATGGTGTATAAGTATCTTGTAGCACTAACCGTTCATGATATAGTATATAATAAATTAATTTTATATCAATTTATAAACAAGTAATAAGTTGTGAGAAAGTACTCTCATATCACTTGTAGATGTTGTGTTCCATCATCAATATAAAATATAAATACATATGGATTTTTTTCTCTGACACATACCATTGTCCCGTGGCAAGGCCAAAGGATCTGCCTTGGCAAATGCCTACCATTGAGTTTTTCGGTGTAACCTCGATACGGTTTCACAATTCTTGCCTCATTGGTTAAACAAAAACGATATAAGCCAAATAAAAAGTAAGAAAAATAAAAAGTACTTTAATTTGAACACATTTAAATTCAATGGGCCAATCTGAGTATGTATTAATGCAATGCACCTAACCTGGAACTCTTAACTTCGCATGGGAAAAAAAAAGGTTGTTTCGCCAAAAAAGGGAAAGCCTGTAGATCAAGGTTGTCAACCCGCGGGTTGACCCGAACTCGGTTGAGCTAGTGGGTCAAGGGTTAATGGGTCAACCGTGTTAGTCCGGTTTGGCCCAGAAATATGGAAAAAGTCATTATAGTGTACTTATCCTCATAAATTATATCAAATCTTATCTAACATATGAGTTATAACATATAATATTACACCAAAATAACATATCGTATATAGATCCAACATATAGTGAAAATTCACACATAATTATATAACATAAATATTCAAATGTTCAACTTATCATTCCAAAAATTGAGCTAGGCGAAAAGAAAAATCGGAAAATAGGCGCAGTTCGCAAACCAAAGAAAAAAATGATACAATTTGACCTCCAACCCAGTACCTTGTAGCGGTCGGCCCGGCGAATACGTGTGGTCCGTTTTTCCCATCGAGTCTGGGTAAAAGTGGGTCGACCCGCGGGTCAACCCGCGAGTTTACAACCTTGCTGTAGATGATGGGAAGCGGGAGTAAATATCCTTCCATATCTAGCAAAACGTAACAAATCCGCCCTTTTTCCTTTCGAGTATAAAACGTAATGACTGTAAAGAAAATTAAAACCCCAAACCCCAAACGCACTTTGCGAAATCGAAGAAACCAGCAAAGAAGAAGAAGTAGACGGAGAAGAAAGCAAAGCGAAAGCAAAAGCCCTTAAAGAAAGAATTTTCTCATTAGTCGATTCGCAATTGGGGAACAGTGCTCCTGAAAGGTAAATACTCAATCCCCTTTGCTCTTTGCTTCTTAATTTCAGTTCTTCATTGGGAATAATCATCATCGGGCAACCTCAATCGTATGCGCCCTGTCATAGCAAAACCTCATTCCTTGATCAGATGAGCACACGAGATTTGGTATTGTTGATCTTCTATTTGCCCTCGCTCAATCTTTAGAAATTGACAGTTGAGTGAGGGCGACGTTTCACCAAAACTGAAAAGCCAGTTTAGCTGTTGTATGCACGCATTTGGATTTTACTGCAATTAGCCTACTCTTTCTCACCGATTCGAAATCTGGGTTTGGTAGAGATTCATGTGAATTGAAAAGGGTAGAGTTCTAATTTGTCTGCTAATTTCAGCATTTGCTTTCACAACTTGTTCACGCCAAGTTCCATTCATGTTAATCGAATCTGAGTATCACAGTTCACCGAAATCTATTATAATGCCTTACAGAGAAAGGGGCAGGCAGGGGAATCGAATAGACGAGAAGCACCATGGGAAGCAAACAAGCACCGAACTGGGCGGATCAATGGGGGAGCTACGACATGGAAGATAGACATGAAGAAGGGCTATCGTCGAGCAAGAAAGGAAATGGCAATGGGAAGATGGCAGATGTCAAAGCAGCAGCATCAGCTGGACTGGACAAGGCTAAGTCAGCAGCTTCTGTTGGGGCTTCTAAGATGAAGAGTGGGACTTCGGTGGGGATCAAATGGGTCAAGAAACAGTACAGCAAGAAGTTCTCTTCCTCTTAGAAGAAGAAATCTAAACTCGTGAAGGAAATGTGCCTTGTAATGATGTTACAAGATATAGTTTCAGAATGTTTTCGCCCCTTGTTTATGATTATTGCTGGAATAAAGATACAAACAATGTTGCTGTATTTGCTATTTTAAAAGCACTATTTGTGAAACCATACTGCAATGCAGCAGTGAACTCTTGTCATATTGGTTGGGTATATCTTTTGAACTATTGTTAGTAGACAAAATCTGTGTTGGCCGCAGAACTTGGCAGAAAATGACCGAATCAAATTATATATTCAATACAGTCAGATTCAATCGATTTGTCGGTCCAATTCAACCCAGTTTGGGGAAAAAATCCCACTGTACACATGTTTTTAAAAAAAATTCTCAAAATACACATGTTATGAAAAAAATTCCCAATCTACGCATGTTTGGGCCTTCACCGCGTCAGACTAACGCGGTGATTGCTTCACCGCGTTGAAGAAGAGCGGTGAGTGCATCACCGCGTTAGACAAACACGGTGATTGCATCACCGCTGTAGACAAACACGGTGATTGCTTCACCGCATTCAACGGCCGCGGTGAAGGCCTGACCTGCGTCGAATCTTTAAAAAACGTAATTTTGTGCTCGGTTATCCGATCGTAGTGAAATTTTTTTTGATTCCGCATAATTTTTCGAGATCTTGCAAGCCGCAAACTGCCGGTCCCCCCTTCGTCCCGAAAAAACGTCGTTTGCTACCCCGAACGAGCCTTTTTTCGATTTCGTCAAACTTTGAACGATCATAACTTTGTGCTCCACAATCCGAAAATCGTGAATTTTTTTTTGATTTTGCATAACTTTTTGAGGACTCAATTTTTAGTGGAGAGAATTTTCAAAAAATGAATTATTTTGGATATATGGGCCTTTGGGAATAAGTTTACCTTCTCTTTTCAGGAATCCAAGTACATTCCGAAATTATGTCTCCTACTAAAAATTGTAGTCCTCAAAAAGTTATGCAAAATCAAAAAAAAATTCACGATTTTCGGATTGTGGAGCACAAAGTTATGATCGTTCAAAGTTTGACGAAATCGAAAAAAGGCTCGTTCGGGGTAGCAAACGACGTTTTTTCGGGACGAAGGGGGGACCAAACTGCCTTCGGCATTTTGCGGCTTGCAAGATCTCGAAAAATTATGCGGAATCAAAAAAAATTTCATCACGATCGGATAACCGAGCACAAAATTACGTTTTTTTAAAGATTTGACGCAGGTCAGGCATTCACCGTTTTCCTCTAACACGGTGATGCAATCACCGCCTTCCTCTACAGCGGTGATGCAATCACCGTGTTTCTCTAACGCGGTGATGCACTCACCGCTCTTCTTTAACGCGGTGAAGCAATCACCGCCTTAGTCAGACGCGGTGAAGGCCCAAACATGCATAGATTGGGAATTTTTTTCATAACATGTGTATTTTGAGAATTTTTTTAAAAAACATGTGTACAGTGGAATTTTTTCCCCCAGTTTGGACCAAATAGTTGCCCCTTGCTAGAAGGATGTAAATTCTTTGACAGAATCTGAGTGAACAATTAGAGTAGAACAACTAAAGTGGCAGAATTGACATAGATGTCAGAGGGGTCCAAGTTTACAAGATAAGAGTCAGAGATACCATTCCACAGAGAGGGAGATAGGTCAAGAATGTACAAGGGGTCTATAGATTCTTCAGTCAGCAATTCTAGCTTAAAGCAACTTTTCTTCACTTATAGGTTCTACCAGAGTCTTTAATCTTTATTCACTTGGTGCTTCATAGTTCTTCGAGCATTAGAGGATCCCGAATGTGTTCTCGCCACTATAGGTCATGTAAAGGAAGCCATCTTCATCCTTGTTCTCCTCGTAGATTGCAGACATCATGGCAGCTGTAAACAAGCTCCAGAGTCAGTAATCTGCAACAGTGATATTAATACAAGGAACAGATTTTGAGCCCAAAAAAATACAGCAAACATTTATCTCACCAGTTGGCGGTAGAATATTCTTCACAAAAATGAAAATGGCCTTCTCGGGACTCAGCTTGATCCTCTTCCGGACCACATAAACAAACTGTCCAACAGTCAGATCAGCAGGAACCAGGTATCTACAGTGGTCAAACCAAGTGACAATGTTAGTGCATGGAAGACGAGATAACAACAAAGGCTAATGACACCTTGTAGAAGCATATCATAGCATATTAACTAGTTGAATATAATATGCATTACATCTCGTCATCAGTATCCCGAGAATATGAGCACTTGGTACTTGTCTCCAGCTGGTATCCCTCCGGCACTTCATTATTAATCTTTGCTAGCTAAAACACTAGGGTTGTTTGCTTGAGGGTTTTGGTGATGGATTTGATCATGGAAATATATCCATCATGGACTTGAACCGAAATCCATCGTTTGCCTTAGGGAATTAGGGAGATGGAATTTGTGGGCCCCACCTCTTTTGGGGTTCCAAATCCGTGGACCCCACGGACTTGGAAGTTCCACCTCTTGAGGTGGTATTTGGGTGATGGATTAAAATCCATGATGGTAAATTACCTTTCTACCCTTAATTATTTCTTTAATTACAAATTTGTCCTACTTTAATTCAATGGTCATGCAACTGTAAACTTTTATAATTTCGTATTTTATAAATATGAGAATTTATCATTTCATTTTGTAATATCGTATTTTATTTAAATATGAATGTATATGTGATTTATTAGATTCACCTATAAACACATTATGCTCATCTTGTACATTATTATTTGATTGATTGTCGAATTCCACATCGGTGAGTTAGCAAGAAGATGATGAGTTGTAGCAATAAAGCGAGCAATTGGCTGCAATTGATACATAATATTGCGTACATTATTAGATGAATTGTTTATTAGTGCCAAATTGTAATACATTTCTATATTTGTAGTTGAATTATTAATCCACATAGTGGTAAAGAGTTTAAAATTTCTTTCTACGTTTTGGATTAGTTTTAAATGAAAGATTTGGATTATAATATAGAAATATAATTAAATAAGGGTAACTAGGTAATTTGTATTTAATATCCACAAATCTAATCAAACAAAGTCCATAATCAAATCCATCAAGCAAACAATAGACTTGTTCAAATCCATAATGCCACCAAATCCATCATATATCCATGGTTTTTCAAAACCCAGGTTTTACCAAAACCCTCATTTTTCAAATCCATGAAGCAAACCAGAAATCCCAACCTTACTATCTTACAAGTAAATCCTTCATCACAGTTTTGGTACTTGTCTCCAGTTGGTATCCCCTCAGCACTTCATTGTTAAATGTAAACTAAAAGTTACCAGAATCACGCATCTTACAAGCAAATCCTTCATCACAGTTTCGTTAGTGACCCAGGAAGACCAAACAAGTTATCACAAAACTATGTCCGAAATGCCTCAAACCCTCCAAACAAAGAACATAGAAGAAAGATATAAGCTCTAAATCACATTTTACAAGAGCGAAATCCTTCCAACAATACAAGAACAAATCCTTCCCAATAAGAATACCAGAAGCTTATTGAAAATGCAGATGCAATAACCATAGTTCATAGATTCAAATGTATACAAAGAGACTTACTTTTTCTTGTCAATGTCAGGGACATCACTCTTTTCAGCCCTCTCAACAATTACCTACAAAAATAAGCATAATCAATCACACCCACAGTTACTGAAGCCGCCCATGAAATCAGAAACTGCACATGATTAAGAAAGAAAGGACAGTAGATTGCATACCGGGATCCTGTCAGGGTACTTTTCCCTAATGCGTGCAGCTTCAGCCTGCCTCCTCTCTGCCCAATGCCCATGTTCAAGAACAACAAGCAGACTCTCAGTAACAGAAAATCGGTTAAACACAAGCATCCCAAGTCCTCAAGGAAACAGGAGAAGAGAACCATAGCAATATTTGGACAAACAAAAGGATGAAGCAGAATCACAGTCTCTGGATCCTAATTGCTGGACGAGGCGGGAGAACAGAAGAAAAGAAAACCACGAAAGCTATCTAATTCAACTTTCTCACACAATCAATCACCAAAATGGAACGCAATCTCAAATTAGGGTTCGTCGCGTTGATCAATAAACCCCCACATCCCCAATCTCCACCCAAAGATCAAGATAGTATAGAAAGAAGAGAGACAAACCGAGGGGATGTTCCAGCTTAAAAGAGCTCTTCGCCATTGCGAACACCTGAAACAGAATAACATAGTAAGTTTACCCATGCGAGAAAGTAAAACGAGACAGTTGATGAATCGGGCATAACGGAAGCAAACCCTGAAACTGCAGATCGGCAAACAGTTGAGATTGAGAGAGAAAGAGAGGCAATAGCAGGGTAGTTGAGATGACGGACGTGAAGAGAAAGTAAGGGAAAAGAAGTCGTCGACGGAAAAAGGGCGAAGTAGTGAAGTACCCTACCTGCAAGTTACGGAAGGAAGCTATGCCTTGGCTTAATGGCTGCTGTTATTTTTGCCTTTCGATAATTCCCCCTTCTCTTTTTGCGTTGGATATGATGTGCTGTTATACATAGTTTTGTCGCCATATTCGCAGGTTAAGTGCCGACGTAAACGCCAAGTTTTGCCGCAGCGTTCCTCGTCCGTTGCTTCATAGTCGTTTTGGGGAGAAGACCGCAAAAATAACATTACCCGATAAAGTGTACAAATTAAGTTCCTACTAAAAAAATTCATATGAAAATATATAACTACAAATTGAATTTGTAGCAAAAAGGTTAATGTATATGTTCATTTTGTACTAGTGGCGGATCCCGTATAGTATAAAGTATTGGATCACATTTGAAAAGAGGCGGAAAAAACTGGACTATAACTCGACAAGCATTGAAAAGAATATCTAAGCTCGAATATTTACAAGGGTTATACTAGCTCTGGATCCAGGGGAGGGCTGGGCCGTGACCCGGGGGCGGGCCACCTAAATCCGTCGTTGTTTTGTACTATAATAAAATTTGTATAAAAATGTATAGTACAAACTGAATGTGTATCATAAGGTTAAGAATACAAATTCAGTTTAACTATAACAAAAAAAAATTGTAAACAAAAGCACCAATACTTATAGTAACGGAGCTCTTTTCTTTCAGGCTACTCATTTAGTTACGACGAGGAATTTTTTTTTACAAAACAGTTTCATTAATAAGTATATGCATAAGGGACAAACTCTATGCCGGAACCAAAAAAATTTATATAGGATAAACTCTTTCAAAATTAAAATTAAAATTCCTAATGAAGAAATATCCGACCAATAAAAATTATAAGTGATATTTTCGTATTTTAAGAAAATTGTAAAACATTCGGTGTCAACAATACTCATAAATTTCTTTCGATATGGAAACCATTTTATTTGTGCTGGGAAAGGGGATGGTTTTGGTTTCAAAAATTAGCTTGTCTTTCATTTTCTTTCCTTTTGTTTACCAATTGCTTAATAATCTTCTTCGGATATGGAACCATCAATCTAGTCTTTGAAAATGGATCTCTTCCGCACACAATTCATCCTATCTTCCTCCAGATTTGGTTTCTGTTACTTGACATTCCCATCTAATTCGTTTTGCTTGCAAGAGCAACCAATAGAAGCACAAAAACTAAACCTAAAACGACCAAAAAATAGCGACCATGAGGTCATTACAACATACTTATTATTGCTAGCTTGAATAGCCACTTGCAATGAGAACTTACAACTTTCTGGCCTCACAAGCCAAGCCATCAAAAAAATAATGATTCTTTGTTGAACCAGATAGTTGCCAATTAGCCATTAGCAACAAGAAAACACTTATCTGCTGGTTTCTGATTCTCTATTCCCCTCTTGCTAAAATGGGGAACCTCCCACAAACCAGCTATTCTTCTAATCTCTACTACCTCTCTCTCTTTGCCAGGCTCCCTGGCTATGTATTGGGTGTGGTCTCTGAAATGTTCTTCTCTATATTCACATAGTTACAAGAACATGACATTCAAAACACACATTGGTCCCTTTCATCTTCCAGAGTCTCGAAAGATTTGTTCTTCTCTTCTCTGTCAGAATTTAGCAGTCCAAACAGCATTCGCACCTTCCCCACAACGCCGATGAACCTCCTTGATCCTGTCAGCTGACCTGCAGATCCCGCTGCAGGTCCAATCGAACGAGGCAATGCATATGTTGCCAGCTTGAGCCTTCCACTCACAGTCTTGAACCATAAAAACACAAGTCGAGAACTGTCAGCCTTAAGGAAAGGGTACATATACTATTACTTAGAGGGTCTTTGGTAAATGGGAGATCGTGAGGATGTGTATAATGATCCCAAGGAGGCATCCTCATTAGCAAAATTTGATGAGCCCTTACCAGGTGGAGTGCCACAGCATAATCTGCGATCATCGATGTGATCCACGTCGAGGCCAATGAACCATGATCCCAAGGAGACATCCTCATTAGCAAACTTATGCAGGACATGCCTGAAAAGTAGAAAAGGTTTCTTGTCAGCTAGTTTTGAGCTATGTTCCTTTAGATGATGAACAAACGCAGAGATAGAATGCTTACTGGTTTACTGAAATGTATGAAGCCAAGTCATGGGAGATGGCGTAGAGCTGCCCGGTGGCATGCCTGAAGTACTTGTTTCCAGCTTCCCCAAATTTCCAGTACTCAGGCTCATGGTACCTCACTCCCCTATTGAAGAAAGAAACAAAGAAAAAACACTCAGTTCTTTAGTTTCTCAGACTATGTAAATTACAAGCCTAATTTGGTTGCATTGTCCAAAAGTTTAGTTTTCTACTTACTTTTGATTAAGGACAGGACCAGATTTCATGCATCCAATGTACACCCTTGGTTTCTTCCTGTGCCTAACTAGAGTCTCTCCAAGTGTTGCTGGATCAAAAAACATCATACATATGAATAAAATCAACCCAAAATTAGCAAATAGCTCAATATATTGAGAAGATTTGCTTCCCATTTGAGTTACCTATATTAACATGTACATCGTCGTCCACTTTGACATAGAAATCTGCATCCCACAATGCAACAGCAGTAGCAAAGTAGATCTTTGTCTTTGCTGACAATTCAAGGTAACCCTCGACATGATCCTGCTTGCAGATAATTAGGAATCAGAAGGGGGAAAAATATATATTTGTGGTTATATGAAGCCTTTGGAGATGAACTGGTAAGAAAAAGGATTCTAGCTTCTGAATAATTACCAGCCTCAAGAAATCTCCATGCTTTTGGTCTTCTGCTTCAATGGCTCTATCCAAAATGCCTCCTGATGTAGCACTACAACCACACAAAAAGAAGAAGAAACCTTAAGTCAAATGTGGCATTTCAGACTGAAAAGATTCAATCTTTGGGATCTTTTATGAATTTGGATTAGCTGACCTGTGACCAATGACAAATCGGATGATGATACCCTTCTCTTCCTCCAGTTTCTTTCTCTTCTCACCTAGATTATTCACCCACACCATAGTCCTTTTAAGCAACCAAGTTCACCAAACTGAGAAAGTGAAGTTGAAGTTTAAGAATTCAGCAGGAAACTGAACCTGTAGGCATCCAAGTGGCACGAACAGAATCCCTTCTCTTCCTGCTGCTAAAAGCAGTATTGATCCCCACCACCATCAAGTACTTTCTCTTCCTCGACGAAGAACTCTTCTTCGAGTCCTCTGATTGAGGAGAGCCGCTGAGTATAGACTCTTGTGTTGCCTTTGCAGCAGCAAGCTCCATCTCTAAGCTTGAAATTGTCTTGTCCAATGTGCTGTACACATTCAACAATATTTAACACTCCAAGCTCAGTCTCATTATCAACCATGATGAGCAAATTATACTTGATGTGCATAAGCACTGGTACTTGGTAACTTACTGTATGGCATTGTGGGTTTTGTGAACTTCTCCATCTATGTCCTTAGAGTCTGGCAGCACTTCTTTCTGATGCAGCTAAAGTTTGACCAAAAACCAGGTTAGAGTATTGCAGAAACAACAATAACCAATATCAAGAACATTAGAAGATTACTCACAGCTATAGAGCCACAACCCTCAGAGATCAACTTCAGTTTTTCTGCTTCAATTGCAGTGGTTGTCCTTGTTAGACCTTTAGGTTCAGGGAGTGACCACAACCTGCAATTTCCCCACAAGCCCAATTCAGAAACGAAGTCAACAAGTCAATGCTAAGAGAAGATAGATAACCATTTAGATTCCAATAATTAGCTGCAAGAGGACAGCAATAATAAATTTGAGAGGCAATGGTAACAAGTAGTACAGATTTTAATCAATGTTTCTTTTGCAGACAGCAAAACAAAGAAACTAGACATATGTACTACCACTGCTACTACTACTACTGCCTGATGTCAGTTATAACTGAAACTAACAAAACCTTCCAAATTATAGTTGTGGGCACCATAGCTTTAGAACTGATCCAATCCAGTTCTGAATGCTCTTGAAAAAACAATACCATCTTAATGAATTGTTCACAAAACGAGAACCCAGAGGGAATTCGTACTGAAAATAGAAGATTAAGGAACCAAACGTGGATCCAAAATCAAAATGGAGCACAAGGATATGCTACTATTACTACTTCTACTAATAGTCTAGCAAAAACTTGCTATTGACCATTTTATTAATTTACATTTTTGATTCATCATTGCTGAAAGACACTGACTAGCAAATACCAAAACTTGAACCACCCAAGTCAATTTTTTAGAGAAAGTTTCCAACTTGAATTAGAAAAGAAGGAAAAAAGAAGGTAAGATTCAAAAGGGAGAAGGTAGCTACCTAATTTAGATATGGTTAGCTCACCTAAAAGAAAACCTAATGATAAGATGTAATAATCAAAGTGGCAGCAGTAATTAAGAAGCTCTGAGCTCAAACCCAGATTGCAGAAAATACAGATTGAATACCCAACTGATCCAATTCCGATCAAGAACAGCGGGGGTTTTTTTTCTTCTAGGGAGAAACCTCAGAAGCATCCAACCACGAAAAATTAAACCCTCAGAAGTAAACCGAGGCTGTAAAATTCGCGGGAAAAGCAGAAGGAACGGGAAATTGGTTGGAGGTTGTATGTATTTATTAATTTACCTGTTTGTGAAGAGCATTCCGCCGCAAAAACAAGCTAGGCAGAGGAAAAGCGTCCATTTCTGAGATACAGCAGAGCTCTTATTGGAAGCAGAGTACTGTTGCTCTGTTCTCAATTTGAATGACATTTTTTCTTCCTCCTGATCCGGGTATATCTATCTTACCTATCTAACGATTTCAATCAATTCCTACTCAAGGATCCCAGAATCTAGTCAAGAACAGAGAACCCATGTGGAGAATATGGCTAAATAAAACAGAGGGAACAAAAGTGAATCGAATAGATAGAAACAGAAATGGCCGGCAGTTAGTTGCTACTGAAATAGAGCAAGAGAGAGTGAAAGTGAGAGGTCTGGCTGTATGTCTGAAGTAGGAGAGTTTTCTGAAGAGGAATAAAGCTCGGAGGCTGAAAGGAGAGGAAGAAGAACAAGGGAAAAAACAGAGGAGAGGTTTTTGAGAGGGGATGGGGGTGGTGCTCTGTTTTCTAGCTTTATGAACTTGGTTCACGAATTTGTACTTTGTTCCCTTTACTTTTCTATCTCATTTGGTAGTTTGGTTTGTTTGTTCGGATTCCTTTATTCTTTTCTTTCTTTCTTTCTTTTGTCTATTTATTTATTTAATTAATTATGTCGACAAGTAAGGAAAATAAAATGCTAACTAATTTGGATTTTATGTTTTATGGTTTACAGGGAAGGAAGGGAACTTGGAAAGGGCCACAGGGGAAGAAAGAAAGAGTAGAGATGGAGAGAGGGAGACCCACTAACTAATTGCTCTGTTCAAGTCTAGGAAGGAAGGAATGGCATAATTACCAAATGCTCCTTTTTCAGAACCTTCTCAATTGTTTAATTGTCTTGCCCTTCACTTCACAGTTACAGAGTCTGCCGACCTCTGACATTAAAATTTTGCCTTTTTCTTAAACCAACCTCTTTGTCTTCGGTAACTTTCTTCGTGTCCTTTATTTACTTTTTCACTCACTCAAAATGTTAGTGGTTTTCAGTTTTCACTCGTTGTGTATTGTTGTTTAACAATTAACATGTGGGTTTTTGTTCACTTTAGGTGAATTCACAAAAATAAAATACTGAAAAGATTGGATGAAATTGAGAAATTCTTGTAAGAACTCTGAAATTAAATATGTTCACTATGAAATATTACAAAAATAGATGACCTTATTCAAAGTCATCTTGATATGCACCACAAGACAAAATTCAAATAGGTCACAATCCAAAATGGCAAATATCTTATTGTGAAAAGGTTTAGAATATTACAAAGGGTTTAAAAGCATAGTATGCCTAATGCATTGCATATAGAGTTTAGATGTACTATAAATCATATCTAAATTTTTTATAGAATAATAATTATTATTTATTAGTCAAACCATTTTCAGATTCTTTTTATCAGCTAAACCTAGTGAAATAATAAGAATTAGCCAAATGTAAATTTTTAGTTAGCAATTTTGTTAGTAATATTGACTTGGCAACAACGGGGGACACAGAAATTTTATCAAGAGCATTCAATAATAGACCAAAATCTATAAGGTTGTCAAATAATCCGAAGTCCAACTATTGGCATCACCAAAATAAAATTTTACACAAGATTTTAGTCCAGAATTTTGATTTAAGGTTTGTCAATTGACAACCCATTAGCTCACTTGGATGCGCCCCTGCTTGACAACATAATACCGACTTGAAAGAGACAAATAAAGGTCAATATTCTAAAATTTAAGTATTTTAACTAGAAAAATAGTTACAAAATTATTAACGATAACGTAAAAATGGGTAATATTTTGACGCGTTACAAAAGATTTGACTAATAAATAGCATTTTAATAGGTTTGGATAATATAAAAAAGGTTTAATACACTTGTATATCCAAAACTTTCATGGTTGTGCCTAGGGGTGGAAATCGGTACGGTATCGGTATCCCAATCCCAAATACCGAAATCCCGAATACCAAATTACACCCTAAAGTCAATCCCAATCCCTAAATAATTTCGGTATCCCAATCCCAATCCCTAAATATACCGGTATCCCAATCGGTACTTCGGTATCCCAATCGGTATTATCGAATACAAAATTAATTACCTTTACAATTAATAATTAAATATATAAATTAGATTTTATTGTTTAATTTAGGGAAAAAGACTAAGCAAAGAGTCTTGAATTAGGATATTATTAAGGAGAATGGATGAGAGGAGACATCTCAAGTTCTTGTCATTGGTAATCTTTAATTTGACGAATTGGAGGTTGACAAACGACTATTAATAGTGATGAAATGATCTATGTATAATTAAATGACACTTTTGGTGATTGAGGGTCGTATAGTAGTGAATGAGAGAGTCTAGTTGAGAGGATAAAATACACACTAGCTTATATTTCGGTATTGATCGGTATTTCGGTATATACCGATCCCAATCCCGTAATCCCTAATACCGAATAACAAATGAAATTCAATCCCAATCCCAATCCCAAAAAATAATTCGTGTATTCGGTAATACCAAATATAGACAAATTCGGCACGGTATTCGGTATATCCCAAATACCGGTACCAAACTTCTAGCCCTAGTTGTGCCAATAATATCCAAATTTCCCGAGATACCACTTATATCCATGTTTTAAAGTTGTTCTTTGCCAAACCTATCCATTTCCGTTAAATACTTTGATGGCGTTAATAACTCCGTCAACATAGCTGACGACAAGCTGATTGGGCGCCAACTAAGCAGACACGTAAGCGCCAACTATGCCAAAGGTGACACATAAGAAATTTAAAATAATTTAAAATAATTTCCCCAATTTTGACATTAGGGTTCTTCCCCAAAACGCCGATCGAGTAACACGCTGGGCAATCACAGCACCTAGCCTTCATCAAATGCACACTCAGATCACGAACGGATTAGGCATCTTCAATCCATTACCGTCACGCTCAGATCCAGCTCCGCTGTCGCACTTCCATTCTCACCGCCAGCGTTGGCTCAGTGACGCCATGAATGGTTGGTTTGGATGGTCAAGAGCTAGCTTCCGATGAAGATGAGCTCAGACAGAAGAGAGTAATGGAGGAGAATCGGGACTGGAGGAGAATCGCCAGCACACAAAGCTCAGTCTCCGCATCAATCGTCACTCAATCCCACATTAAATCGCGCACAATCCCTGAAACATCTGAGTCTTCCTCTCACAAGCCCAGTTTTGAGGTGAGATTGAGAGCCGAGAGAGATAGTGTCGGCGAGATTGAAGATGCAGGTCTAGGCTTTTGGAGGTCTTCGTCGCTTTGGGAGTAACAGAGTCTCCCCAAAGCTCCTGCATCGTCTTCAGGAAAGGGTAGTGGTTTACTGGCTTCATCATCGTCGTCGCGGCAGTACTAATTAACCCACAACCGCCGCGACCGCGGCTCCTCCTCCACCGCTGAGAATGTCGTCTTTGACAGAGATTTCCAGATCTAGGAATTGCCCACCAACACCCACACATCAATGCCAACATAGTGGCTTCAGCTCCTTCTTGAATCAAATCGACACAAAACCCACTCCCATCCCCATTTGTTCAATGAAGGAGAAGAAGATAGCTAGTGCTTAGTGGTGCTCGATTTTAGAACAGGGAAAAGAACACCCTTTGTCGAGTCCCTGCTAGTGGTTTCTCGAGTCCTTGATGTAGTGGAAGAACAAGGATAGGCCAGCATCAAACTCGAAATCGCAAACCCTCCCTCGTCTAGGCGAAGGAATGGTGGAGTTTTGGGTTCGACGAGGCGGAGAAGCGGCGGCGACGGCTGGTGGAGCTGAGTAATAATCACAGAGGGAAGGAGGGAGTGTGCGTTTGATAGGGACCTTTCATCTCCTTTTTTATTTTTTTATTTTACTTTTTATTTTTTAAACTTAATCCAGCGTGGAATTGTTGCTGGAGAAACTCGCCAACTCAGCATTTCCGTTTGTCCAATCAGCTTATTAGCTGACACCATTAAAGAATTCGACGGAAGTGGCTATAAGTGGTATTTCGTCAAATTTGGATATTATTGGCACAACCATGAAAGTTTTGGATATACAAGTGTATTTAACGTATAAAAAATCTAAAAAAATTAAATAAAAAATTTACATTACCTTTTTTATATGTTACTGAAATGAGGTCTATCGAGAAGAGAAGTCCAATTTAAGATTACAACCTAATATGTCCAGTTTAAAAGTGGCAAAAGAAAATAATCAATGGTATGGTTCAATAAAACTCTCATCGATGTAACTATACATTTTGTGGGTTATGATAGTGAATAAACAGAGATCAAGGAATCTGCCAGGTTTAATTAGTAATGTAAATAAGTTACATGTGCGAGTTCAATTTCCGTCATTCGCCAATAATTCTAAATCAGTAAAAAAAAAAGATGACAATCAATCAATTAGAGCTTGACCCTCTCCTTTAAAACGGAACATCCTGAATTGATAATTTGTCTAAATTGCCAGGAAGATTTAACATTTATACAGAAAATGTTCCAACTGTTCCATTTTGAACGATCATATAATATTATATGTTATAATTTTTAACAAAACGATTGTTCATATTCATCTCCTTCCGAAATTCCATTGAATCTGCCTCATCAAGCTTCCAGCTCGTTAAAAAAATAATAAACAATACATCTAACTCCAACTCGAACACCAAAATCTTATGCTACACCTGTGCAACAGAACTCGCCTTTAGATCGAAACACTTTTGTCAAGACGCATTTGCCTTATCCATCAATGAATAGAAGAGTTGTAGTCTTGTAGATAGGCTATAGTACTTTACCTCAACAAAACCTGACATCAGCTTTCACAATTACTGAGCTATCCTGGTAATTTAGAACCCCAATTTCCAGAAGATGAGGAAGATCCATATCGTTGACTTAATATAAAAATGAGAGGAGGATGGAAAAAATTAAAAGCAATGAATGGGTCATTTAAATAATACCGGTGGCGATGAAAACTGAAAACGACGTTTCAATCTCACCTCGCAGAAATGAGAAGAACAGCAAGATTCACCATTTTCACCTCCTTTTCCTCATCACCTTTTCCCCCAACCATTTTTCATTGCAATGCTCTTACGTATATTTCTGTTCTTCCCTTTTATTTTGTTGGATGCTTCAAACTTTCTGGTGGCATTAACATCACCAAAGCTATACCTTTAACAATTGAGGATCAAGATTCTGAGAACCCTCTCTTCTCTTTCCTTTCTGGGTGGTCCTCTTGGAAGGATTGGGATGATGAAATACCACCAGCTGATCACATGAGAACCCTTACAACATGAACCTAAGTGGAAAAGATTTAGGAAGAATGAGGAAAAACCAGAAAAAGGGGATAAATTACAGGAATGATCTATGAACTTTTGAGTTTTGTGGCAAAAAAATTTTAATACTAAGCTTTAAAATACCTAACATAACAATTTTTTCGTCCATTTGTATCGATATTTCTAATCAAATTATCCGGATTAGCAAGCAATCGGATTCATCCAAACTAATTATAAAAATGTCATGGAAGTGAAACCCTAAAACGAACCCTTTTTCACTCAACCCAGTACTCAGTCAAATTTGGACTCACATTTACTCAAATCCATGCCGCAAACTCTTCCTCAATCCCTTACCCGATAGTTAATTAGAAGGTCTATATTACCTTTTGTTCTTATCTTGAGTGAGTCAACATGTTGATCTGCACAAATTGGAACATTTGTGTAGGGAGTAACATCTACAGACCATGTTCGCGTTACATTCAAAATTCAGTGATCAATTTGTCAATGAGCTCAAATTTTGATGACCATATCTGTAATTAACTCTTAGCGAAGTGTCACCATCATATATTCACATTATTATCCTGATAAGGTAAAATGGATCTTTACAGAACTTTGGCTTATTACCATGAATCTCACAATAGTATTTCGCTGCATCCAAGCCTTTTCTTATTTTACCTGAAAACGGATGTCAATTTTGGCTCTTCGTTAATTTATTTGCCTGTACTATTTCTATATATTAACTGTGTTACGGATTTACGTTCTTTGACTTCTCTCATATGGTCAACAATTATATAAAATATGTTTTTTTATAGAAAGTTTTCTAATTTATGTTTGCCCGTTCTTTCTTCTTGTTGAGTTGTTGTACATTGTAGTTGACTTTCTTGTATTTATGGGGAACCCTTTGATGAGAATTTCTAAGAGAATTAATGAATGGTAATAAGTTACTATATATATATATTAAAATAATGATAATAATTCATTAATAATAGCCTCTCTTGTATAAGTTTCTTGGCTAGTTAATGTGCCCACTTGTTTAATTTTATTGGAAGGGGATTTGTTTGGAAAAATCCGTTACTTTCCTGCAATGGGTTTAGATATAAGGATTTTGAAATAAGTTATCCCAACATTCAAATCATAGTTAAAAATGCAAGTAAAACTTATACAAATAGGGGAAATAGAATAGATGTTAATAATTAGCCTTCTTTCTTTTTTGTCACATGGCTTTGAATCGTGTTAAATTTTGTGATTCGACTCTTTTAGTTAGAACTATCTCCGTTTAATCGATTTATTGACTCGAATTGATTTCTAATCACAAGCATGTGGCTAGCTAGTATACATCATTGTCATTCTGAAGGAGAAAAATATCGAGAAGAAGGTGGGAGTATGCATTATTAGAGGGGGGCAGCCTCCAAAAAATGCATAACTAATTGTTGTACTTGCTATATACCCCAATCCCATCTCGAAGGCATATATAATTCAAAGTGTGTTTTGGTAACCAAAAGCACGTGAAAGTCACTTGGGAGCCAACTCACTCTACCACCAGCCTTTATGCTCTCTCCCCACAAATATGTCCTCTAAATAATAACCTTTTGACCGTTCTTCAATTTTCGACAGTTGCATGTTCTTGATACCCAAAGTTCATAGAAAATAACAAGTCAATTACGTACATTATAAGTGCACGCTAATGGCTGTTACAACCTTACATCACATGCGATGTATTGTAAGATAATCTACGTCCAAAACCTCGGCACGGTACTAATGCATGGCCACGTTAGCAACCGCTTAATATAAAGAAGAATATTGAGCATGTGATTGTTAATCGACTTAGATCGGAAAGTACTCTTGAATTCAAGCATCGTATAAATAAAATATACGTTATTATTTAATATTTATATATGCTGTGTAGTTTTGTCAATTCATCTAATTATCCAGGAGTCTACACAATGTCATACAACGAACCAAAAAGTTGGATACTATCAAATAAGGAAAGTGGTAAGCAAATATTGCTAGGCGAGGTGATTCTCTGTGAAAATTACCTTCACAATAGATATGAACAAATTGGGATTTTATAATGCTCATAGCATGGGTGCTTCTTAGGGATGACAACAAAACCCGAACCCACGGGTACCCACCCGACCCAACCCGGTCAACGCGGGTAAGATCTGTGTTGACGGGTTTTGGGCCGGGTTTGGGTTTAAACCCGTTCACTATTCAACGGGTTGGGTTGGGTTTGGGTTTAGGTAAACCCGGCCCGTGGGTACCCGCTCACCCATATAATTAATTTTTTCGATATATTTAATATTCTAAACAACTAATCTTATTTATGTTTATGGAGACATGTCTAAATTTTTCTTTTTAATTGTGTAGAATGAAGTTGATGTTATGGAGTGGAGAGTAAAGAAACTTAATTGAAAGGAAGAAGCTTTCAATTAAACATGTTATTTATGGAAAATTTGTGATTTGCTTCAATTTTTTTGAGTTTTCTAGATTGGTGTTGAACAATTTGTATAGTTAATTTGTGATTTGCTTGAATTTTCTAGAATGGTGTTTTATATAAGGATAATTTGTATTGAGAGATTGATATTTGACTTTAATTTTGATAAGAACTTGTAATTGTAAATTTTTTACCACAAAACCCGTGGGTACCCATGAACCCGCGGGTACCCAACGGGTTGGGTTGGGTTTGAGTTTTTCAAACCCAGTGAGTTTTACCCCGGATTTTTTTCAAAGATAAACCCATGGGTTTGAGTTTGGGTTTGGCAAAACCCGACCCATTGCCATCCCTAGTGCTTCTAGTTATATATTAAATTTACTATAATATTATAATATGAAAGGTATAAGTTCAGTTTATATCATAAATAAATTTGTACGAAAAATATATAATAACAACAATCAATCAACCGATCATTTCCACGAACCAGAGAAACAACTTAGACATCACTTCCACGAGCCACTGAGACACAAGAAAATAATTGGCTTAGTTTTTTTTTACATTATATCAGCGTATATGATATCTTATATCCAAATTCTACAAACAATAGACAACAAACTTGTAAAAACTTCAAATTCAATAATTATATTAGAATCTATTGGCTCTATGAAACACAAAGAAAGTACATTATCATAGTTCTTTTATTATACTTTTCTTTTCTCTTAAATAATTATTATATATATTATACAATATCCTATCTGTCACAACTCACAACAAAATAACTAACCCCAAACTGAGTGGATGATTAATCTGTAATTAAGTACGTAGTGAAGGATCAGCAAAAAAAAAAGGGGAAAAGGCAAAAAGTTAGGCTGTGATTTTGGGGAATGATAAGGGGAAACACGTGATCAGATCTAGCGAGCCCCCAACGTGGCAACTCATGATAGGTGGAGTGGAGTCTCAAACTTAACTCTGTCCATTAATCATGTGACACACCACTTTCGCTCACGTGGAAGTTGTAAGAGTCCTGCATGGACGCGGCCCCACCTCACGAGCAAACCCTGACACGTGTTATAATGTGGTTGGAACATGCACTCAATTTTATGTTACTTACTTCCACAGCCACTACTTGAAAGAAAAGAGAAACAATAGCAACAAATTTTATGCAAAATTCATCTGCGTAGCCAAAACTTTGACGTTTGTGACAATAATAGTATATTTTTGGGAAATATCAATAATAGCCAGAATTTTGAAAGTTTAATGACAAATATAGCCATTTTCTTTACAAACTTTAACAGTGTTAGAAACTCTGTCAGTTAAGTTAACATTAGTCTGATTAGGATGCCAAATCATCACACATGTCAGCGACAAGTCATCAATATCATGGCCACATCATTTTGATTTATATTTAAAAAATCCCATGTGGATAAATAAATAATAAATTTTTTTAAATAGTCTTTTTTTATCTGAACTAATTTTTTTATTTATTTATGAAAACTAAAAAGCAAATTAATTAATTAATTTTTTTTTTATCCCCCGTCCCTCTCTTCTCTCTACCGCCCTCCCCTCAAAACCCATTCCAGATAAAAAACCTAATTGATCTCTATCTTCCTCTTCATCTTCGAGTTCTCCATCTTCCCTAGCCGCAACGATCCTGTTCGACATATCGGGTTCTTCGGTTTTGAATTTCTTGGCCTCCTGAGAAGTGGGTGGGCTGCCACGAGTCTGTGCTTCGGCTACAGAGACTCCGACAAAATCAACTCCTCTTCCTCGCTGCCGGTGAACTCCCACTCGTCGAGCTCCCAAACAGGACGCTGAACCGCCGCCACACCAGGTAACAAAGACGTAGAAGACGAAGAGGAGATTGCCGCGGAAACGGGGTGAGATGCGCTGCGAACCGAATGTTCAGTTGAAGGTAATCTGGAGACTGTGTCGTGGAATCCGCTGTTGACGACGCCGATACCGACGACCTTGGTCACTGTTCTCATGGTTGCGCCTCCTCCCATTGTGATAATCTATCGACAGAGGAAAGGGAGGGAAACTGGAAAAGGAAAATCCCTAAATTGAGAGAGCGATTGAATCACGAGGGGAGAGGGACTGATTTATTGCCTTGGGGTTGGAATTGGAGAGACGGCCATCTTACAGAAACTCTTGGGAAATTGGAATCTCATAGGCAGGGGAAAATAAAACAAAAAAAAAAGGAAATCTCATAGCCCGGGAAAGGGAAAGTAAGAGAGATGAGAGAGAAAATAAAAAATATTTAATTAATTTATATTTATTTTTCACCTCATATTTAAATTGATTAATTGTCGCCAACTCAGCCTTTTCGTTAGTCTAGTCAGTCATTTGGTTAACACCATCAAAAAATTGGACGGAAGTGGCTATTTTTGGTATTTAGCCAAAAGTGGCTATATTTGGCCAATTCGTCAAAGTTTTGGCTACACAAGTGTATTTTGCCCAAATTTTAACGAGACAAAAACTTTGTGAAATGGTACCTATCAGCGGGTCGATCATAAATATATTTTATATGAGAAGATTTTTAGCGTATGAAATAATTGAATCACAGTTTCAGTATAAAATATTATATAATTAGTTTTTTTATACAATCTCTCATATAGTTTGCAAACCCTCAATTTAACCTAAGACTGCTGGCTGCTTATCATAGGCAATTTAAAGAGAATTTTACAAGGCTTAAAAGCACGGTATTTTCTGGTGCATGCTAAATTTATACTATCAGAAAGTTGATAACAAAATACATAACCTCCTTTTGGATAATTTCAAATGGAAAACAACGAGAACCATCCAATTACCGAATGCCAAACAAAGAAAAATTCATATTTCTCAATTACATCTCAAACTAATGTAAATATTTGAATGGTTGTGATCCCGAACTTTGAATACAAAACTTCCAGTTTTAAGACTCGTCATGAGCAAGAGCAACCCTCTTGCTCTTCCCGATTACTCCTCTGTGGAGGTTTTATCTTATAGCTAGATTATATTACGATCGAGTGCTTTACGAGTTCTTCTTCGCAACTCCTATTAAGCCTAATTACTATATATTTTCATCAACAAATCAATTCAAAAGTAAAATGTATAAATAATTCATTAATGTTCAAATGTTTATAATTACTGTGGCGTAAAAAAGTAAACAACTATATAAGAAATGGTAATCAGTAAAAATCAGATGCTCTGGGCCGGGTTGAATAATATCATTTTATTAATTAGACAGCACTTTATAAGCATTGGGTTTGTTCTTCTGCTTTATATATTGTTAATAATTAATAACCAACCATTTTCAGATTATAATACCATCGTACTATTGATGTAGACCAACAGCAACAAGGATAGGTCCCTTGAGAATATCCCCTGCAACATTCTCCAATTAATTTATCCATTTTTGGCTTTTGATTAGACAAGGCATCTATTGGAGCAGGGAAACCCAGAGGCCAGAGTTCAAATTATTAGTTAATTACATGATTTACTACAGTTACTAATTATCTTGTGATAAAAATGCAGTAAACCTTCATTTTTTAAACACTACGTTTGTAATTTGTATGAAGATGGATTAGATTTGTGAATTCGAGAGAGTTGTCGTTTTGGTCGGTTGATTTAGATTAACATATACTGCATAACTAATTTCATTGGGGGGTGAATCGTGGGAGGGAGGGAGTCCCCATATCTGTGGAATTCAGATAACATAGAAAATTCATAATAGTAATTTAAGGTCTCGTTGAATGTAACTTTTGTCGATGGAAACTTAATGTGTAGTTTATTTTGGTTTGAAGTAAGACGTTGGTTAGGGACTTGGGTCAGATGACGTCATATATAGGATGAGATTAAAACATCTGAGTTGATGAAAAGTATGACTTCTAGTGTTTTACATGGATTTCATTATACTTTTGGCCCTTTAATTACAGGGGTTTAATGGTTTATGGTGTTGCACAGGTGGCCGGATTATAAAAAATCACC
The DNA here is from genome assembly GCA_946122785.1 of Linum tenue. Classification (NCBI taxonomy): domain Eukaryota; kingdom Viridiplantae; phylum Streptophyta; class Magnoliopsida; order Malpighiales; family Linaceae; genus Linum; species Linum tenue. The sequence goes on along the minus strand of CAMGYJ010000010.1, from coordinate 25,548,217 downwards.
TACTAGCAATAATAGCGATATGAGACGCATATAAGAAAGTTTGTACGTAACTGTACATACCAATACAACACGATCAAATCATTTATCATGGATACTAGCCGATTTTAACCAATATTATACTACTGTATTAACGGTTCACTAGTTCAAACTAGTATTATTTTAGGAATGATATGAGGTGGCACCTGATTGCCCAAAATGTTGTTCAAAAAGTACACCAATGTATTTACTTTTTTCTCCAACGCCATTCCGTTATTATATATATCTACAGTGGAAAGAATTAATTTTTTCCGTCGATCAATCATTTTCATTACTTGCATGCAAAATGCACTTCATGCTTCAATTATACAAACCTGTTATACATCGATCTATTCCTGTCATGTGTGAGATACAAGCATACACAAGAAAGGTTCACAACAACACTTAATCTTCCTATAGCATTTAAAGAACAAATGATCTCTAAATTCCTCCTCCTCGTTACACAAAATATATATAGGTGTTGTCAACTATAAATTTCTCCATTTCAGCAACTTGTCTTTAGTAGTAATAGTATTCCTAACCACTAAAGAAATAGAACTAAATCTTGAAACAGAGGATTTTATTCCAAACCACATCATAGATCATACCAGACAACAATGTTATCCTTGTTTCTGAGTGTCTCATACTCTTTTAACAGAGCAATATTGGTCATTGGTTGTCCATTTCAGATTGCTATACCTCTCTACCTTAGACACCTTAGTAAATTAAATGAGGCTAAAGCACAGGTCTAGCCAGCTTCATGATTCTCCTCCAAACCCACGAGCTACTAGGTGACTCCTTCATTGACCAAAGATGTTCATTTCTACATTTGTAATCTTCCATCCAAGCTACGTACGTACCCACAATTAATGTCCTAGATTTCATAAGAAGCAGCCGAATCGGCTGAGCTATATATACAACCTTGATTCCAAATTAGTATATCTCTTAACCCAAGTACATCTTGTCTTTTTGGCTTAGCCATCTATTCTCAAGCTACTTTTGCTTTTCCAAATTCACTTCCATGCCAGAGGAAACCATAACAACGATTGTTATATCCCGTTCACCAATGGACACATAGAATTTTCGAAAAAAGGAAGGGATTAATTTAGGTTTCTTATTTTTCGTTTTTTCTTTCATTTTGCAATTATTACTCTATTAATATCTATGTTTTACACTCCACCTTGCACCTTCTTATTTTTTCTTTCAAACGATAAAATAAAACCTCTATTTGCATCCACTTTTATAATTTTCGTCTCAACTCACACCCCTTCATATTTTCGACCTGATTTGCAGAGTGTAAATATAAAGTAGAAATACATAATCCCCATTTTAATTTATGTTCTCCAACAAACATACCAAATGTTCGGTGTGTGAGTGGGAAACGGGTATAGAATAGAACACCATTTTTTCTTCAAAACTTAGATTCTGAGATGCACCAAGTTATTGCAATGTACCAAATAGATAGATAGATAGAGAGAGAGAGAGAGAGGGAGGTGAGAGAAGTTGGGGAATTTGTTGGGAAATACTAGTGTATGGTTATGTTAGGTGACTTGCTTATTACAAAAGAGAGTGAGAAAGAAGGCTTCACCAAGCCTCAAGCTTGTCACTTTACAGCACATCCATCAATCTCTCACTCTCGTATCAGATGTTGAAAAATACATGAGGGCGTTTGGCCATGGCTTAGCTTAAGCAACACCGCACTCTCTCACAAACAAAGCTGCAACAGCACGAGGACCGACGGACGGAACCACCCATCTGCTTTGCTTTGCCAGCCTAGCTGCTTCCTAGTTTGGTGCCGCGCCTCTTTCGCCACACCCATCATTTTGATCTTTTTGTCTCCTCTTTTGTTAACAGATTACTTAGAATGCATACAAAATTGACTATACTCGAATTCAAGTCGTTGGACGACGCTATTGTAAGCCTTGATTACTAGCTAGTTGGACCTAAAAGTTCGCACATATACATTGTGATTGAATTTAACTCTCGTATCACTTGTCAAGACTAATATAAAGAGATTCGAGTTATCAATATTTGAACGAAACAAAAATATCAAGAAAAGATATATAGTATCCGGTTTTAAATTTTTCTATTGAAAAATATCTCGTATAAAATAATAATACTATGTCGAAAATACGTTTGATCCAATAAAAAGACTTGTTGTAAATTCTTACGATAATCATGATGTCATCGTGAATAAATCGTATACTAATCCTCTAGGTTTTCATTTGCCTTTGTTCATTCTTGTTTTTTTTCTCGATGAAGTGGTGAATAATGGAAGAAGTGGAGAGATAGAGATATGCAGAAGCAATGAATTGCATGGCTCAATAGGGAATAGAACAAAGAGATTGTGTCTTCAACGAGAAGTAAAGGGGGGTAAAATGCACTGAAAGGCGGAGATCTATCCCGCGAGTGAGTGCAATATTCTAGCTTGTTGAAAAGATTACCAGATGCCAAGAATATGGGGCAACTTGCACCACTTCTTTTGGGGATCCCCCATACCATTTATATATATGTTATGTTATTATTACTAGCTACATATGACAATGGCGTCTTTTTCGGTCTTAGGTTTGATGCTTTATCAAAATTGGGGGTTTGTTCGTAATGATGAAAGCATGATAGGCTACTGGGGGGAGATTTATTCCCTTTTTAGTCTCTAATTATTCAATTTGCACCTTTGAACGTACGTTTTAAAAGGGAGATTGTGTCTCCTTCCGCAAAAGAAGGCCATTAGAGAGCTATAAAGATAGTGTCCTCCAAATCAACCGTACTCATAATCAATCTGGTATCACTTTGAAGCACTTTTTGTTGAGTTGTCATAGAATCTCTTTACGCCTAAATTGTATGATAGTAACGTATGGTTAGAGGTCTACACAACATGTGTCGTCCATACCGTATAGGAAATAGGGTTTCTTGTATTCCACATGAGTATACACACCTCTTGTAATCTCTAGCTGCCACTTGAGCTAATGAGAAAGAACTATCGTCTTTGTGTCGTGGATTAGTCTCAAACGATGAACCGTTGAGAATACCATGAAAATCTCCTTACTTCGTCTTTTTCGTTCTGTGAATCTTGATTTGATGAGTCTAACTAAATCAGGTTGAACTTCTCGGGGAGGTTGGATTATCACTTAACTATTTTGCAACTACTCAAGCATTTTGAACCTCTAGTTAATTTCTAGTACCGGAAAGAACTAATCCATTGTCTTTCTTACTTGACATGAATAAAATATGAGTGAAAGCTTCAAGTCATGGCCTCCATGTCCTGCTTTTTGCTTATCAATCCCTACTTCCCCCATAATAACAATTCACCAGAAGCCATACACAAACTTAAATTTGTCTAGGTTCATCTTAGTATGGACCATCTCCATCCCTCACTGGGCCTTCATAAATGCATACATTAATGGCCCATCTGTGCTCCCCTCTATTTCCATGGCCCATAATCCTCTCTCCCCATGTGGGTTTTCTGCCACCATCTCCTCCTAGCCCTACTACTACTAATTGGGACAATGCAGATGCAAACACGACTGTGACACCAAAGCAAAAGGCTGAGAGGCCAAACCACATGTGAAAAAGGAGAGTAAATAAATGGTAGTGTTGGAGCTTTTTAGTGATCCAACTTTTGTTTTAAAAATGGGTTGGAGTTTTTTTTTTTTTTTTGACACTTGAAACGATTCCTTTCTCCCATGTTCCCCCTTTCCCCTGCCTAATGGCAATTAGTGGGGTTCCCCAAACTTGTGGCCTTCAATCAGCATGGTCTAGTGGATGGGGCACTTACGCCTCATTATTATGTCTCCATCTTACTTATCAGATTTCCTGTCCTAGGTTTCAATATTGGAATAAGCATTCACGACGTATTAAGGTTTTTTCATGTATTCAGAGGAGGCCGAAGTTAAGAAAGGGATACAAAAGAGATGAGAGTACAAATAATGAGCAAATCCTTTACACAATAAAAATGGTTGTGGTTGCGTTTCCTTGCTCGAAGCCTGATTGGCATAAAGGGGCTACTTTTTTCCGCCACATTATATTGGTTAGGCATGCATGATGCATGGATAAATGGGAGATACCTGAAAATTCAATCATGCTACAATTATAATTATGATTACCATCCTTTATATCTTTTTTGTCTCCATCATACATAATTCTTGGTGTATTTCGACATACATAGACGGTTTGCCGTCTTTTTTTATGATTATAATTATCTTACAAAACATTTGGCTAGGCTAAATTACATATTTGGTCACTCAAATTACATAAATCTTCCACGTTTACCACCCGGATTACTTTTTTTTCTTATTCGTCACTTACTTTATAAATCGTTTCACCGGTAGTCACCAACGTTAGTCTCCGTCAAAGTCCGTTCACACCGTTAGTTTTTTTATGACGTGGCAAACGACACTGCTGACTTAACCGTTCATCTATGACATGTTAATTTAAAAAAATAAAAACTAATTATAAATAAAATTAATTAACAAGAAGGTAAAGATTTGCTCCGGGCAACACTGTAACCTTCCCTTCTGACTTGCTCCCGCCTCCACTACTCAGGCGGCAAAGGAGGAGGAGGAGAAGAACTGCAGAAAGATGGGGAAACTGGCAGCGCTGAAAGCAGAAGCCAATGCTGAAGCTACCTCCCGCAACATCAAGATCGCATCTCTAATACCTGATTCCCACAATTGGAGAGCGGCAATTCGAAATTGAAAGAATCCATATCAAGATTTCACATCCGTTGCAGCAATTGGTCTCAAGCAAGGTTGTCAAACCGGTTTATGCCGGTACGCCGGTTTTGTATGCAAAATGGTACGACCGCGGTACAACCGGTATGTACCGTTTTATACCGGTTTAAATAATTAAGTAGAAAAAATAAAAATATACAAACAAATAAATTAGACAAAAAAAAAAAAAAGAGAAGAAGAAATAAAATAGAGAAGCAGAGATCCAATCCAACCTATCATCCAAAAGCCCAAATCATACCTTCTCTCAACTAACCCTATTCCTCTCCTTCTCGTTTCTTTTCTTCTGCCGCCCCAAACTCAAAACACTCAGAACACCCTTCTTCCCTCCCCTCCTCCCACTGGATTTGCCCTTCTATTCTTCGTTCTTTGACGAAATAAATACAAGGGGATGACTCGCCATTTCTCCCTCCTCTCCACTTCTCGATCTGGCCGCCTGACTCGTCTTCGTTGCCGCGTTGGAAGAACAGGTAGTCACCGACCTCGTCGAGTCGCGCCTGCCGAGCTTCGCGCCGCCGATCTGTTGCCGACCAATTTTAGGATTCGTTGCCGACTTAGGGTCCAAAAGACAGAGGAATTCGGGAACAAATGAAAGAGGCGACTGAGTCGCGACTTGTGATTGCAAAACTGACCTGACAATTTATGTTTATCAATTTTGTGATTGCTAAACGACGTTGTATCAAGCAAAAACCGGAAATTAATATTCCGGTTGAACCACTGGTTTACCGGGAATTGACCGGTTTTGACCGGAATTGACCGGTATTGACCATAGAGTCATACCGGTGGTATTCCAGCCGGTTTTATGACCGGTACCGGTTGAACCTGGTACAACCGGCCGGCATACCACTGGCATGACAACCATGGACGTTGCGGTTGGAGCTGAAAATGCCATCGTGGGGTATGCGATAGGGGTGTTCAAATGGTTACCATGGTTATTATCAAACCAAATAAGGCTAAATTTCATTAACCATGGAATGCAATATCATAACCAAACCGTCCAAACTAATACAACAACCAAATTAACCAAACTAAAGTTTAATCGGTTTGGTTAATTGGTTAACCAGATTAACCAATCTAAAATCATATTATCATCAAGTAAGAAAATTTCGGTTAATTAATCAATTTATAATTTATATAATGAATAAAACATAACAATCAACACATAGTTATAGTTGACCCTTAACATAAATACATGCAACTAAGACAATTATCTTACAGTTAGTATAGAAGTATTCACCTAACAAAAATTTATCACAATGGTATGGATTAATGAATTGTTGTGTTTGTTTGAATTGACTTAGTCTTTTAGCAATTTTCATAGGCTGAAAAGGACCTTGCTTTCAAGTTTTCATCCAACATAATGTATGAGATTTATCTAAATTAGACGATCATATGTTGTGGTCTACACTCTACATATACAAATATACATTATAGGAACAATATCAAACTTTATATTTTATGAGTCTAAAAGGATGAACGTTTAACTCTTGAGTGGTTATTCAAAGTATTAAGTATGTGTATATATTAGATATATAACTAATTATTTATCTGGTTAATTTGGTTTGGCTGGTTAGGTGTGTCTGAAACCAAACCACCTAAACCAAACAAGCTAAAAAGTTTAACCAAACCAAACCAATTATCCAAACCAAATTATCCAAATAGTACTGGTTTAAAACGGTTACCATGATAACCACACCGTTTGAACACCCCTAGTATGCGATCCTCCTGAAGGAGAGGGACTTACTGTTGTCGCTTGGACACGTGGTGGCAGATTTAATAGAGTGGTGGCTGACCAGACGGACAGGAAGTTGAAGGAAGACTTGGGGTCTTGGATTGAGAATTCCCATATTCAAACGACGGTCGGGTTCTCTTTGGCAGGGGCATTGGGGTTGAGTAGTTCACCGCGATATGATGTTTACGGGAATGATTTCAGGTGGGGGAAGCCAACGGCGGTGAGGACTGAGGAGTGGAGGCGGGAGCAAGTTGGAAGGGAAGGTTACAGTGTTACCAGGAGCAAATCTTTTCCTTCTTGTTAATTAATTTTTTATATTTTAAAATTGACATGTCATAAATTAACGGTCCAATCAGCAGTCCCGTTTGCCACGCCATCAAAAAACTGACAGAGTTAACAGACTTTGACTGAGACTAACGACCGGTGACTGCCAGTGAAACTATTCATAAAGTTAGTGGCTAATAAGAAAGAAAATTAATTTGGGTGATAAACGTGAAATATTTATGGAATTTGAGTGATCAAACGTGTAATTTAGCCCATTTAGCTAAATACCAAATTTTATGTCAACGCATATTACAAATTAAATGATGCTAAAGACAAGAGCATCCACTAGGGTTTTCTTGTTCCAGCCACTTTCCCAAAACAAATAACTTTGTGTTAACTGTACAAGATAATTCACATATCATAGAAACAACAGATTATAGACAAGGCCTCATTGACCATGATTTTTTATTATTATCGGTAATTAAACTGATTCTTGAGATACTTGAGTATGGAAGTCGACAGCCGAAGGAGAGATAGGCGCAAACAAAGCCTCCTTCACATTACTAAGAATCCCTCTATCGTAGGGATTCATAGAACTCTTGTAGCTCTGGCGGAAATTCTCATAAGCGGTCTGCAATAAAACAGAAAATCACCAAGAATAAGAACTTCCTGAAGATTACTCCATGGATTCATCTAAACAAACCTAGTAAAAGCACTTATAAGTAACACATTGTTTTGTGTTATGTCAAATTATCATTTACCTGATTCACTGCAATCAGGTATAAATGAAATCCAACCAGGCTGCCCAAGAACCAAATTGCAGCAAAACTGAAAGCCAAGAGCGCCAACGTCTCAGGGCAGTCCTTCACCATCTCCATGAAACCAGACTGCCGCGCCACCATCCTTCCATGGATTCTCCAGCAGGAGATTGCAAATACGTAGACGAAGAAAACCAATGCAGAGAAGATAAACGCTAAGAAACGTCTATAATTCCTCTACGGAAAACAACCGAGCCAAAATCAGCACTTGAGATTTTGTCATCGGCTAACGGGAAAGACTATAGTAAAGAGGGACTTCTTTACCAATGCAACACATTGACCGATCCAGGGGCAATGGTGGTCGAATTTCTCAACGCAATTGCCGCAGATGTCGCAGTGGCAGCTCCTTGGAGGCCTGTAAATCTTGCAGATTCGGCAGTAGTTTAGCTTCAATTCCACCCCGTTGACAGTCACTACTCTGTTTTCTGTACTAGTTCTGGTGATGTTGCTCGAATCGGTTTCGTTGAAAGGCAGGGGAGGTTGGTTGCTTCTAGGGATGATTCCAGGATCGAATGCACTGGCTAGAAACAAGTTCACAAGAACCTGTATATGTGGGGAGCGGAAGAATCGGTAAAATTTGTGTGGAAAAAAAAAAAAAAAAACGGGTCAGTCCCTAACAACTTTAGAGGGAAAATGTAACATACAATTAGTGCTAGAAGGAGTGAGAAGAGTCTTGTGACAAGGGAATGGGGCAAGGAATCATCGTCAATGTTATAAATGGCGGAAACCCAACTCGAGATTACGATTGAAAACATCGTCAAAAGCAACCCTTTTGGATCTGGACCAAAGATGAGCCTTCCGTGAAAGAAAAACACCTACAATAATGAACCAACAAACAAAAAATTCGGATTAACCAGTTCCATCTCCTCTGTTTTTTTGGCAACAGTCAAAAAGGATATCAAAATGTGATTACGAAGTCCCGACGTTGTTTCCAGGCCAAACTTGGTAAATCCTTGCGCCGCTGCCGCGGGAAGATCGGCCTTCGCCTGTACAGTCGCATCGTCTCAGCAATTTCTTCTCCAAGGCCCGCGTGACGGCTCGAGATTTGAGTTTGATTGACGCGACGAATTGGGTCAAGGATTGAGATTTCGTTGATAATGAGTTGTTCCTGCTATGTTGTTGTTCTTGGGTACTGGAATCGGGAAGTTCGAGGATCATTGGCGGGGTGGAGAGTGCGATGGCTTCCATTTCAGATTCGTCATCTTCGTCTTCTTCAATTAGTGAAGTGATGGGTTCCATTTTTGTGTTTCTCTTGGTGGCAAAACTTCTGCGGAGGGGAGGACAAATGGAAGTGGAAAAGGAAGTGAGGGAGGGAAATAACCGACTTTTTGAAAAAAAGGGAAACATAGCGGTTATGAGTATGGGCTTGGGCTGGCCCCATTGTTAAACGTTAGCAATTTGTATTTTCATGTTTTCCTAAAGTATAAAAAGTAAAAACGTTTTTCCTCTCTGTGCAGGCCGGGCCCCTTTTAGTAAATTTCGTTTTTATAAACTAGGAGCGATGCCGCTCGCCGCCGCTCTTCTTTCCTTCCTCCACCGCCTCATATCCCTCTGGTTTTCGCAACGGAAACTAAAAGTAAGCACAGAAACGGAAGGAAAGAAGAAGAAACACCGGCAAAGGAAAGTTAACGGCAATCGGGGAGGGATTGAAAATGGAGGATAAGAAGAGCAAGATTAAAATCGCAGTGACGTTAATTTCTCTCGCAGCGGCTGCAGTTACGATAGCCTTCACGGCGGCGCATTACCGGAGGCGGCGGAAGACTAGAAGTTCGTGCTACTTGCACGCTGAAGGAAAGCCTCAGTTCTCTTTCAGGAGAGTGTTGGCTGACAATTCGTTCTCTCACTTCAAGCACTTGAAGCGCAGTAGTGCGTCGAGCAACGGTGAGTTGAGTCATTGAGACCATTGGTCTACCCTTTTATCTCTGCTTGTTCGCTGAGAATATTGATAATGGTGAACTCGAAATTTCAGCTCACTTTTACTTTAACAGACCTGATACCTGAGCTGTGTATTTCTCTGCTTGATTTATTGCACACTTCGGATAACATTCAAATTCTGACACTTTTTTGTTGTTGTTGTTGTTGCTATTCTGTAATGTTTGCAGAAGAGAATGGTTCCAATTTGCATCCTTATGAACAAGAGATTAAGGCTTTGTTGGAGAAACCACCAGTTGACTTCAAATTGGATAGCACTGGTTGGAATAGCAAAGTCAGCAGTTCATATGTTTGGGTTGAGACTGAATCTCAGTTGAAGGAGCTAGCAGATTTGCTGAGCAACGAGAGAGCTTTCGGCGTTGACACGGAACAGCATAGCCTACGGTCTTTTCTTGGCTTCACTGCTCTGATTCAGGTTTAACACTTTTGAGTTAGAAAATTGTGTTCTTTGAGTTAGAAGGATGATGGATTCTTGAGTTTTCTGATTCTTTTCCTTCGAAATTTTCTATGCAATGGCAGATATCTACTCGAACTGAAGATTATTTATTGGACACAATTGCATTACATGATGCAATGGCAGTTCTAAGGCCGGTTTTTGCTGATCCAAATATATGCAAGGTATATAACATGGTTAGCCGGTGGCTCTATATTTAGTCTTGGCTACAAGAAACAAGGATCAATTTGAAGCAGAAAGCAAAAGTTGAGTGGGCACCTTTAATTTTCGTGCACTAATGGGAATTTGGTTTGCCTAGGTATTCCATGGAGCAGACAATGATGTGCTCTGGCTACAAAGAGACTTCCACATATACATTGTTAATTTGTTTGATACTGCAAAAGTAAGGTTCACAAAGGCCTTGAATTTACCAGTCATAAAGGAATTATACATCACATTTATATTTCAGACTGCAGATAATGTGACAATTTTTACTTTGATATTCCAGGCTTGTGAGGTGTTGTCAAAACCACAAAAATCACTAGCATACTTACTTGAAACCTATTGTGGCATATACACAAACAAATTGCTACAGGTTTGGGACTCTGGTTATTTAATGATTCATTTTCCATATATCTAGTGAAACTTTCAAGTATATTTATTTTGGATGCATTATTGGTGAAGCATGCATCAGTAATATATGATTTTTTTCAAGAGTATTTCGAGTTAGAACTCTTATCACTTCATTTCTGCATGTTGGCTGACTTATCATATTGATTTGCAGCGAGAAGACTGGAGACAACGTCCCTTATCGGCAGAGATGTTAGAATATGCTCAGACAGATGCACACTATCTATTATATATTGCACGTTGTTTAATTGAGGAGCTGAGACAACATGATATAGGTAAGTCTTGCAAGTCTTATGGTTTTAAAAGCATATGGGTTTTTGTTATCTGCTGCTTGGTTCTTAGGGGGTAAAAAAAGAACAATTATATGCATTGTCATCAAGATGTGCGGTATGAGAATTATAATTGCATCTGGTAGTAGAGCATTCATGTAAAGTGTTTATTTTGGGTTGAGGAATATGAGACTCTCTTCTGTTAAGTACTAGTTGCAGATCACAAGCATTTAACTCACCTTATTGAAAACCTGGATGTCTCAATGTGCCTGAATGATACTCATCAATAATGGCACTAAAAACATTGTTGTATTCAGATAACTCAACTTCTTTAGATGAAAAACCGCATTATGTTGTTGAGGCAACTCGTCGTTCAAACATGATATGTATGCAAGTATACACGAAAGAGATTGATCTTTATCCGGGCGAGGCTGCTGCATCATCAATTCTTTCCCGTCATTTCGATGTTCATGAAGGTTCATCAACTTCAAGTGAGAAACAGGTGTGCCTCCTTGTCATAGCCTATTCAAACAACTTTTATGTATCTTTCATGGTAATCATTTCATTTAGTATCTCGCGTTTTTTCCCCCAGGATCTCGTAAGACGTCTGTGCACTTGGAGAGAACTGATGGTTAGTTAAACTTTCAGTAGTTTTGGATTTTGATTGTGACACGAATAGTGCTTTTGGAATTCAGAATCAGGACTGATAAAGCTTATTGGCTGTATGGCTACATCTTATTGTTGAACTGAACATGCTAGTAATTTTAGAAATCAGAGATGCAACAGCCTACCAGTATAGCAAAATCACCTACATGAATGTTTTTCCTTTTGTCATTCTTCTTGTTATTAGCATATGGTATCCTAGTATAGTATGCATCTCCAGTTTGACCATGCTTTGCTTGTGACAGAACCATGCAGGGAGCAAAGGATGCAACTTTCATGTTCCTTCTGGTCCTTCCTTCTAAGTAATTCCTTGGCCTAGGCATGTCAATGCAATGTTCTGTTCACTGCATCGATCCTGCCCGGCCTAAAATATTCGACTCTATTGAATGATTCATATTCCTTAGTGACATACTGTTACCTTTTGAGAACATTTTTCGCCGACTAGCTAAAGATTAAATGGTAAAAGAAGGTACTTTTTTAAATGAGAATAATTGCTGTTTGCACTCTGGAGAAGTGATTGGTTGGCTGCCTTGTACCTTATCTTTGCCACCTTTGAACTGCTTATGGCCAACTTTTCAAGTGCATTAGTGGATAATGTGATTACAGTAGCTTTTTTCCTGATATGATTTCACATTTACTTTTAAGTGATACGAAATCATGAGCTGCTTAGCTAGCTTTGGTCACTTGACACTCAAGTATTGAACATCTCATTTAAAATGCCTCTTGGTACAGTCTGCATCATTTCTTTTGAACCTAACCAATTTGCATGAACTTCCTTTCAGGCTCGGGTGCATGATGAGAGCTTAAGATATGTATTACCAGACCAAGCTGTTGTGTCTCTGGCAGAAAATGTTCCTACGAATCTGACAGAACTCTCTCAGCTTATTGCTCATGTTGATCATGATGCGGATCCTGTGAATCCCAATTGTTTTCTTCCTCCTCTGTCATCTGTGGTCACGAGTCATTTGGATGATTTGTTTTGCTTAATTCAGGAGAAAGAAAGCAAACTCGATGACATAATTTCTATCATTCTCCAAACATGTCTTGGTGAAAATGGGAGTTGCCCATTGTCTATCTATAATTATGCTCTTCTGGCCAACTGTGACTTCAAACTAACAAGACGAACGGTGTCGAAACAAAATGGGATTAGAGGTTCTAAAAAGGCTTCACGGAAGGGTTCACGAGCACGACAGCATTTTGTTGAGAAGTTCTCCTGTAAATCTCCAGTATATCATAACTGTAGGATTTTTGCAGACGATGGACGTTTGCTTTGTTATTGTGACCGGAGAAAGCTCGAATGGTCAGTGCAATCCGTCTGATTCTCTTGTCTTATTAATATTGCAAGCTCAATTTTTAAAGGTTACACTGAAGCAGGTATTGTTTTCCAACAGGTATCTCCGCCGAGATTTAGCAAAGCTTGTTGATGATGATCCTCCTGCCATAATGCTGCTTTTCGAACCTAAGGGCCGCCCGGAGGATGAAGACAATGACTTCTACATCCAGAGCAAGAGAAATATCTGTGTCAGCTGTGGTGAAGGGGGTCACTACTTACGGTATCGAGTAATACCTTCATGCTACAGAATACACTTCCCTGAGCATTTGAAAAGCCACCGTTCTCATGATATCGTCCTACTTTGTGTGGACTGTCACGAAGTTGCTCATGCTGCTGCTGAGAAGCACAAAAGGAAAATCGCTATCGAGTATGGCATACCACTGTTTGTTCGTAAAGTGGTGGATTCTAAAGAAACCCCCACAGCAATACCTGAATCAGCTTCATCGATGGGCAATGTGGAGGAGGAAGGTGTGTCTCCCTTACAACTGCGAACAGCTGCCATGGCCCTTCTGCGTCACGGGAAAGGAATGCCACCCAAGCGATATGATGAACTGAGACAGGTGAGTGAGAAAATCGTTGTTCTTTCCTCTGATGCCTTGTCATTGCAGTATGGGAACTGGAACAGGTTATCATCAGTGGCTCGTGCTAGGCTTGGTCTTTTTTCTCCAATTGTTAATTGTATGTCCATGGAACTCTGAAGTTTGTTGCTTTCCGTTTCGCTATAAGCAGATTGTGATGCAATACTATGGGGGAAGAGAAGTGTCACAAGAAGATTTGGAAAAGGCTTTGATGGTTGGAATGAGCCCTCATGAGAGAAGACGGTTTCAGAAAAAAAGGGGTGCTTCTTCAAAACTTCCTCTTGGGGTTCTTCAGGCGGAACAAGTAAACCACTATGTTTCAGCCTGTAAGATGGAACCACTTCTCTTACAAAAGGATCAAGACTTTCTGGCTGAGAAAGACGCTGACGAAAGCATGGGAATGGTCTCTGCTGCTACTGTTGCTGAGAAGGTGAACCCTGACGAAAGTGACGGTTCTAACAGAAGAGATATTGACATTGAAAATACTGACGTCATCCAGTCCATCACTGCATCAAATGGGGCAGGAGAAGATTCAATTTATTCATCTAAGAGCAACTCCAAACTATCTCTGCTCGGACATGGGCCCCATGGGAAACAAGTCGTTGAGCTTATAATGAAGGAGGAAGGAGAGGAAGGCATAGGCCAGTTTTGCCAGAGATGGAGACAAGTCTTCGTGGAAGCACTGAACCCTCGGTTCTTACCTGGAGGGTGGACTGTGATGCACAGGTATGTAAAGTTGGTTTTGCCCAGCATCTTCGCAGCTTCCTCACTTCATATACTGACTTATACATAATTCTGTCCTTAGCTTTCCCTCCAACCGCATCAATTGCTCACCTCACAGTTATCATGGAGACAGACAATTTTGATAGGGAAACGAATCTTTTTGTGTCTTGGCATCTTAGCTTAGGCAAATATATGCACGTAGGACAGCCATGTTACTTGTGTTAAGTTGTCAAACCTGAAAACCATCACTATCGTGAGAGCCTAAGCCTTCCAACTGGACTATTAGCTATGCATGATGTTTGATCTTAATTTCACAACTGAAATCATTTTTATTTTTTTTTATTTGCTCAAAAGGGTTTGATTTTGAGGTGTTTTTGCCAGTGGCAGAAGGGACTTTGGTGAGTTCAGTGTGTACAATCCTGCCAAGAAAGTTCCAGGCGCCTAAGAGATCGAAGGCCCTCCCATTCCATTCCTTCACTGCAAATCAGCAAATGCGACGTAGTGAACATTGTTGCTGTGTAGCTTTGTACCCAATTTCATAGTGAAATATGCCACTTAGTTAACAGGTCAAGGCCATGAATGGACAGGGGATGGTTTTCTCTTTTCTTCTTCATGCAAGGACTATGTCACTAAGAAATTTTGCCAGGCTTCTCCTTAACTTTATTTACTCAAAGCTGCTATTAATACATTTACAAAATTAGTCACCAAAATAGTAATTGACTATTTTGCTTGAAAATGATGATAAAACTATTATTAGAAATAATTGAAAAGTATTGCTAAATAATATTTGGAAAGCATTGAATTTAAAAAGAAAATACAGAAGAGTTAAATTGGATTTCTGAAAAAAAAAAAAACTAGGGTTAAGATTGAAAAGTAGTACAGGAAAAAAAATTCATTTGCAAAAGACCACGGGAGGATAGTCATTTACAATTTGATTCAACGGAATCATTTGAAATTTTCGTTACACCAAATGATTCTTTGTATCAAAATGATGCAAAAGCACACCGATTTTAGGTTGTCAACATGCATGCCGGTTGCAGCCAGCAATCCTAGCTGAGATGAGACTGGATTGCCTTCACCTATAGTGACCGGGAGCTCCATTCCCATTAGCCCCGTAGTCCAGACGATTGCTAAAGCTAATCCATTGAACCAAAGAACTGCAGGAGAAACTCAGACTGCCATAACAATTAACTAGTGAAATTCCAGATGTAGAACCCGAGGATATCCCAACCTTTACCACTGCCTACACAAAAGAAAGAATATAACGTGAAAAAACAAATTCTCTAGTGCAACTCTCATCCTACCATCTTCTTCTAACATTCTCAGGCTACAACCCATGTTATATGCTACATTTTCATCAGTCTTGTCAAAATGGAAAGCTTCAGTGACCCATCTCCAGCTAATGATTTTGTGCATCGTACAGTTGACCGGATTTTTTTTTATAGCAGAGTCAGCAAGCTTCACATGGCTGATGTATCGGTTTCTAACCCTACAATGACTGGGATCTGAAGAATAATATTGTGAAGAATGAGACCCTTATATAACAACTATTATTATCAGGTAGCTGACAAAATTAGGATTCAAGAAAGAAGTTATGATGTTACCCACCTGCTACGTTGGAGGAAGGACTATTTCACAAGGACAGTAATCGAGATTTGTGATCAATGCCGTTAAATATGAATGTGCCGGACATGGGAACGAACTGCTTTGTAATTAGCTGTTGTGGCAAAGAAGAGAGGGAGATCAGAGAAGCTCGAGAAAGACCTAGGTGAAGTTCAGAAACCAACAGACATCATGGTGGAGACTGATGGGTGTTTTCAGACTTAGAAATGTTGAAAGGAATAGAAGGGGAGGAACAAACCTTGATCACTTCTTGCGACGCAACACCGCCGACCAAAGCAGCAACAACATGGAGCTCTGAAGCTGCATACCGCCATATTTCGCTAACGAGGTCGTCGTTCAAGGGTGAACCACAACAACCCAAGTCGTTGAGCAGGGAAACTGCTGTGGATTTCAAGCGAGCAATGTCCTCGTCGATTGCCCTACAAGAGGCATCAGAGAGCTGATACAAAATTACTTCTTTAAAAACTTTTTTCTGTTTGTTAAGCAAGCCACGAGTTGTTTATTAAAAGTTAAGCAGACAGCCATTACCCTTCAAAATGGCCACGAATGACTTTGTTGTAAACATAGATAATAATAGCATGATCTTAGATGATTTCACGAATCGACAATAGATTGGGGAAACCTACCTCGATTCATGACGAGAGCGGCGGCGGCGCTGGAGTAGTATTCACCGGAATTGAGTTTCTCCCTCTTGACCCCTTTAGGTTTTAGGTTTTGAGATTTCTATGATGGCTAAGAAATTCTACGTAATGGGTTGAGAGAGAACCAATCCTAGACCCACCATCAGGGTATATTAGGAATTTACCTTTTCATTAACCTAATCAATATAGGATTTACCTTATATATTAAACCATTAAGTGATAATTACACTTGGGCCACAATTATTCCCTAGTGACCTACGAGAATTGGGCTTACATTCTCCCACTTGGTCCATGTGTCATTATATATCACAAGATCTAAGAATAAACATAAGTGTGCACATCATAAGATAAATCCATAATATTTGGTTCACCATAAAGTTATAATCAAGTATGAAAACTAGATTATGATCATGGCGGTTCTATATCAATTTATCGACATAGTCCCTTCCATGTACCACCAAACCAGTCTCATGCTTAATATGACACATAACAAGGTATTTATAACGGTCCAACAATAATGTCTTTCCTAAAGACAAATATCTTGTTTTGTTCACATAATGCATAATGTATATATACTGATCATAATAAATAAAACAAGATTCATAACTTTATTCCAGAAACAAAATAAATGAGCTTAAAGTGTCAATCCATGAAACATAAAATAACTTTAGTCATGACGTCCTATAATCCCCATCCTTTCGACATGTTCAGTAAATGTCTTAGGATGCAATCCTTTTGTTAATGGATCAGCAATCATAAGCTGTGTGCTAATATGCTCGATCGACACCCTTTGTTTCTGAACTTCTTCCTTAACGACAAAGTATTTCACCTCCATATGCTTAGCACCCTTCGAATACTTGTCATTCTTAGAGAAGAATACCGCTGCGGAATTATCACAGTAAATTTTCATCGGCTTGGCGATAGTGTCGACAATTCCAAGTCCAGAAATAAAATTCCGCAGCCATAAACCATGATTCGTAGCTTCATAACAAGCTATGAATTCAGCTTCCATAGTGGATGTGGCAATAACAGACTGCTTCGCACTCTTCCATGAAATTGCCCCTCCGGCTAGAAGGAACAAATAGCCAAAAGTAGACTTCCTGGTGTCTACACATCCAGCATAATCTGAATCTGAATATCCAATCACCTCAAGGTGATCAG
The DNA here is from genome assembly GCA_946122785.1 of Linum tenue. Taxonomy (NCBI): domain Eukaryota; kingdom Viridiplantae; phylum Streptophyta; class Magnoliopsida; order Malpighiales; family Linaceae; genus Linum; species Linum tenue. The sequence continues at coordinate 25,530,675 of CAMGYJ010000010.1, read as the reverse complement.
ATCTCCTAAAGGTGAGCATGTGGTCTTTTGCTCCTTGCAGATACCTTAGTACCTTCTTTGCAACTTTCCAATGATCTACTCCTGGATTACTTTGATACCTGCCCAGCATTCCGACAGCAAAACTGATGTATGGTCTGGTACAAGTTTGTGCATAATTCAAACTTCCAATAATAGATTCATAAGGAATGTGTTCCATTTGCTTGCATTCCAATTCATTCTTTGGACATTGTTTGAGACTAAATTTATCTCCCTTCTGAATTGGAACGACATTTGCAGAGCATTCAGCCATGTTGTATCTCTCTAGGATCCGGTTAATGTATGATTTCAGAGACAATCCCAACAGTCCTTGTGATCTATCACGAAATATTTCTATTCCAATCACATAGGATGCCTCACCCAAATCCTTCATTTCAAAGTTCTTAGAGAGAAACTCCTTGGTTTGATGTAATAAACCAAGATCATTAGTAGCAAGCAAGATATCGTCAGCATACAGAACTAGAATTATAAACTTACTCCCACTAATCTTCAGATATATACATCGATCGACGATGTTCTCCTTAAATCCAAAAGATGTAATGGTATCATTGAACTTAATATATAATTGTCGGGAAGCTTGTTTAAGTCCGTATATTGACTTCTTTAATTTACACACCATATGTTCTTTTCCCTCAACCACAAAACCTTCAGGTTGATCCATATGGACTGCTTCATCTAAATTCCCATTCAGAAAGGCGGTTTTCACATCCATCTGATGGAGCTCTAGATTATAATGAGCTACCATTGCCATGACAATCCTTAAGGAGTCTTTCTTAGAGACGGGTGAAAATGTCTTTTTATAGTCAACACCACTTTTCTGAGTGAAACCTTTGGCAACAAGTCTGGCCTTGTGTCTTTCGATATTGCCATTAGAGTCGTGTTTTGTCTTCCAGACCCATCTATTACCAACTCTTTTACAACCTTCAGGCAAATCAACAAGGTCCCAAACTTCATTTTTATACAAAGATTTCATCTCTTCTTTTGCGGCAGCTAACCATTTATCAGAATGCTCACTTTTCATGGCTTGTGAAAATGAAACTGGATCATGATAGAGTCCTAAATCAGATTCTAACTCGTGAAGATAAACCTCATAATCATCAGAAATTGCATGCCTTCGATTTCTTGTAGACCTTCTTAATGTGATTTCTTGTGGTTCAACTATGTTAGGTTCATTCTCAATAGCAATATTAGGAGGTGCTTGACCGTTCATTTGTTGTTCCTGCAAATCGTTATCATGCTCAACATGTGCAGGAGCAACAACTTGAGTAGAGGGTAGAGGTAAAGATATTTGCACTCTAACTTCTTGAATTTCCACATTGCGTGGCTCTAAGCTCCCACTAACTTCACCATTCTCAATGAACCTAGCATTTCCAGTTTCAACAATTCTCGTACTATGGTTAGGGCAATAAAATCGATACCCCGTAGATTTTTCTAGATAACCAATGAAGAAACCACTGATTGTTCGTGAGTCCAGTTTCTTTTCATGTGGATTATATATTCTCACTTCCGCTGGGCAACCCCAAACATGCAAGTGCCTTATACTGGGTTTCCTTCCCGTCCACAGTTCAAAAGGTATCTTAGGAACTGCTTTACTAGGAACCCTGTTTAACAAATACACAGCGGTCCTTAAAGCGTGCATCCACAATGATTTGGGTAAAGATGAGTTTCTTAACATACTCCTAACCATATCCATTAAAGTACGATTCCGCCTTTCTGCAACACCATTTTGTTGCGGTGTTCCTGGCATAGTGTATTGAGCACAAATACCACGTCTTTCTAGGAACTTAGCAAATGGACCAGGGCACTGTCCACTTTCATCATATTTTCCATAATATTCTCCACCTCTATCAGATCTGATAATTTTCACCTTTCTTTCTAATTGCCTCTCAACTTTATTGATAAACACCTCAAGGTTATCTACCGACTGAGATTTTTCATGCAGCAAATAGATATATCCATAACGTGAAAAATCATCGATAAAGGTAATGAAATACTTTTCTCCACCAAGTGAGGCAACATCAAAAGGCCTACAAATATCAGTGTGTATAATTTCAAGGAGCTGTGAGCTTCTTGTGGCTGCTTTCTTAAGTGTGTGTTTTGTGTGTTTTCCTTTAATACACTCAACACAAATTCCAAGGTCAGTAAAATCCAAATGAGGAATGATTTCATTCTTTACTAGCCTTTCCATTCTTTCTTTGGATATGTGACCCAACCGTTTATGCCACAAGTAAGCAGAGGATTCATAAAACAAACCACGTTTAATACCAATATTATGATGCAAGGTTAAGAGAGTCTCAGCGAATAGGGTATCAAGCTTTAGTTTGTACAAACCATCAACAAGGGTACCAGAACCCAATAAAACATTTTGTTTGAACAAACTAATAGAACCATTTCCAATGTTCCAAAAATACCCAGCCTTATCTAGTTGAGACACCGAAACCAAATTACGAGAAATAGAAGGAGCATAAAGGGTATTGACAAGGTCCAAATGATGACCAGTATCTAAACCCAAACGATAAGTCCCAATAGCTTCAACCGGCACTTTGGCTCGGTTTCCTATATAGATGAACTTCTCATTTTGCCTTATGGTTTGGGTCATAAGGAATCCCTGCATTGTTTTGGAAACATGAATGGTACAACCAGTGTCAACCCACCAAGTATTATAAGGAACCTCAGTTAAATTTGATTCGAAACATACTGAAGCACTAGGCTTACTCTTTCTTTCGAACCATGCCTTTCTTTTCAAGCAATCTTTCTGATAATGTCCAGCTTTCTTACAGAAGCGACATATATCATTACTTGGTTCCTTCTTGTGGATTTTGGCAGATGACTCATTAAGCTTTGATAGTCCTTCCTTGCCCTTCCCATTCTTGTTCCATGGTTTCTTTCCAGCTCCTTTATGACCAATAAGATTGGCAGAATGATTTCCTGGTTTCTTAAGCCTTGCTTCCTCTTGAATGAGCATGCTTTGTAACTCATGCGCATTCCATTTATCCTTTAGAGTATTGTAATTCACATGGAATGTGCCATACTCTAGAGGTAAGGAATTAAGGATGAACGTTACTAGGAAATTTTCATTCACTTCCATTCCCATGGTCTTTAGTCTTGCTGCAATGTTCGTCATTTCGACGATATGCTCATGCATGATACGAGAACCATCAAACTTCATGGTGGTTAGCGTACCCATCAGTGTCCCAGCAAGCGACTTATCAGCAGACTCAGACTGAGAGCTTTCTTTCACGGAATTCATAAATTCCTTAGCACTTTCAGTATCATTGAAAGTTGACTTAATGTTGTTTGCTACAGTCATTCGCATAAACATTAGGCTTAGTCTGTTATATCTTTCCCAAGCTTTATGGAAAGACTTCTCCTCAACACTGCTAGCATCAGTAAGAGCAGCAGGTTTCTCACTTAAGAGTGCCAAATCAAGATCCAGAACACCGAGGTGAAACTGAACCGGTTAAGTCCATTCAGAGAAGTTGAGGCCATTAAACTTAACAACAGACGTGGCTTGCGAATGAAGAGAGACATGAACATATGCTGCAAACATATATAACATGTACTCACACATTAATGCTTTAGGTAATAAGCATAAACTATAATACAGATTCGGAAGCATAAACATAAAACATATATTGGTGCTACCTTTGGGCAAAACAACAATATATATGCGATAAATAATCGTAATTGATGCTCAAAATAATCATATAATTGGTGATAGACATACTCAAATTAGATATACTTGAAATCTTTGGCTATACTAAATATATCTAACCAAGCATATCAATTTACCACGATAATGTTCATGAGTTATAAAACGAGCAATCAACCTTTGGGCGATTCAAAATATTTTATAATCACGAACTTCAACTTTAAAGCATCACATAAACATTAGTAGTTGAACTTGATTCAACTTGATATCTATAAACCTTCTAATTTGGCCACTTTGGTGACTAACAAATTAATCATAACATAGATATCAAAGATAAAATTTAACTCAAGTCAAAGCAATTGTTAATAGGGCTGTAACTTTGGCCCTTACTACCCGTCAGCCCGGCCCGGCCCGGCCCAACCCGGTGGGTTGGGTAGGGTCAATTAGTCTTTAGGGCCAAAATAGGGCCGGGTTACATTCTGACCCTAGAGGGTAGGGTATTTTTGGGTTTTATCCTTAAAACCCATTCAGGCCCATTTTGACCCATTTTAACCCTAAATCCCTTATTACCCAACCCATTTCGGTCCATCCCTTCTTTCCTCGCAATAGTGTCGACTGCGCTATCATCTACAATTCTACATCATCGACCTCTTGAACTCCTCCTTCGGGTTCGTCGATTTCACCGCCATCGCTTACCCCATCATCGACCCACCGCCGCCGCATCTCCTCCAACGTCTCTTCTCGTACCAAAGACCTCTTCGCCTCCCCAGCTCTCTCCCTCAGCCTGGTACATACTACCCTCTTAATTCGACACGCAATCTTGTTTTTATACATGCTAACTGTTCTGTTGTGTTTGTTTTAGGCTGGGATATTTCGAGGGGGAAATGCGGCGGCGGCGGCGGCAGGAGGAGGAGGGAGCGCGGAGGTGGAGGATGGGGAGGAAGGGAGCGGCGGCGGCGGGGGAAGGAGGAAGAGGAGAGAGGAGACGGTGGAGATAAGTAGTGAGAACTCCGGGGCTGTGGTGATGATGAGGTCTTATTCGTGCAGGTCGACGGCCGGGGATGGTGAGTTTGAGATGGTAGGGGAGCATGATGACCAGAACGACGACGACGAGGATTTTTGGTATAAATTAGGATTTTCGAATTAATTAGGATTTTTGGTATAGGAATTTGGACTAACTTAAATTTTCTGGAATTAGTTGGAATTTTTGTAATCAAACTTTTATTTTTTGAATTAGTTTAAATAATTTCTTTATTTAATTTAGATTATTTTTGTTATGAACTCATTTAAATTTTCTAGTATATACCTGCAATTTTTTGAAATTTAATTTGATATTAAAAAAATTAAGTGGGCTAATATTGTATAAAAAGAAGTTGGGCCGACCCTATGGCCCGACCCGACCCAGCCCAGCCCGACCCAACAGGGCCATACAGGGCCAAATGAGAATAGGGTCGGGCCGGGTCGGGCCAAATATTTGAGCATACAGGGCTGGGTTTTTTTTGGGTAGTGACAGGGTCAGGGCTGGGTTTGGCCCAGTTTCACCCCTAATTGTTAATCATAGTTCTCAAATACACATACGCAAAACTTGACTCATTAATAGGTTACTATTATAATAATTGCTTAACTGATCAACCATTAATCCTGCTGTGATCAAATTCATTTTCAAAGTAACTCAAACATATTATAGCCGAAGCCAATAGATAGCAATAGGAAAGAACTAATGGAATTTGATTAAGCATAATTGCACCCACAGAAGCAAGATGTGGAAATAAACGACAAAGCATATAGAATTGGAATTTGACAAAGCACTCACTCTAACAGACTAAAAGGAAAACTTAGAATCGCAAGCTATAATGGTCAACCGATTAAAGCCATTGTAACTTAGACATATATATAGTGCCTTCTACGGTACCCCGGGTGAAATCCGGGGTACCGCATACCTTGAGTATAAAAATGCTATCTAGACCTCGGATTAACAGGATTTTTGGGCATGATACTATACCCTAACCCTTTATGAGTGAACCCTAGGTCCTAATTATCTAAATCATAAACTATAAACCCTAAGATGGTGCATTGATTTTTTTGCCTATATTTGGACGAATCATAACCGTCGATTATTGTTTCTAACTAAATTGATCTTGGGGTATAAGATTTAGTGAATTAAGACCTAGATTTTGATCTTGAAGGGTTAGAGTATAGTATCATGTCCGAAAGATCAGTCAATTCAAGTTCTGAATAGCGTTTTCTTACTTAAGGTATGCGGTACCCCGGATTTCACCCGGGGTACAGTAGAACTCGCCATATATACATATATATATATATTCATTCTTATTCCTTACGTTCATAAATAGTCTCTGATAGTGGTGAAGTGAAAGCGTGAGGTGTCTCGCTTTTCAGATTAATAATTGTTACTGTTAGCTTTTGATGAAGCAATTAGTCAGAGGGAAACGTTAAATAAGGAAGACATTATTGATTATAAAGGAGAGAACGGAATTGATTATAATCGGTGAGAACGCCTACCATTGTTAATAATTATATGGCAGTCCACTAATTAGCTCATATACACGATGATGCAACGGAAAACATACATAATCGAAAATCATCCATTCATATAAACCCTAAACTCTTATTCCACATGTAAACATAGATCATAATAGCATGGATCTTAGAATTAGATGATTTCACGAATCCACAATAGATCGGACAAACCTACCTCGATCCATGACGAGCGCGGCGACAGCGCTGGAGTAGTAATCACCGGAATTGAGTTTCTCCCTCTTGACCCCTTTAGGTTTTAGGTTTTAGGTTTTAGGTTTAGAGATTTCTGTGATGGCTAAGAAATTCTACGTAATGGGTTGAGAGAGGACCAATCCTAGAGCTTCTTTATATAGACCCACCATCAGGGTATATTAGGAATTTACCTTTTCATTAACCTAATCAATATAGGATTTACCTTATATATTAAACCATTAAGTGATAATTACACTTGGGCCACAATTATTCCCTAGTGACCTACGTGAATTGGGCTTACATTTGTAGTTTGCAGAAAAATGATCGGCTGCTCGAAGCAAGATGTAAAACCCCACAGCAAAGCTGGTAAAATAGGGAGTCAAGTCGTTCAGGAGATGCAGTCAACCATCTCCACCATATCATACGGATAGACGTAGTCAATCGTCTCCGTCAAGTCATTCAAGAAGACGCAGTCAACCGTCTTCATCAGGTTGTTCAAGGGAGAGAGTTATTAGTCTCAAAATCCACCTCGTCCGAGATGTTATTCAACTCGAGTTATGTTGTTCAAGCTTGTCATGCTTGTTCGTCACATTTACTTTTTGAAGCTCGACATTCTTGTCATTCATGTCTTCGCTTGAGGGGGAGTGTTGAGGATATTAATTACTCAGTCAAAAAGTAATTAATTCCTTGTCCTACAAGTCCCTAGTTTTCCTTGTTCAAGTAAAAGAAGGAAACTTGGTTGTCATTAGGGTTTTAACCCTAAGTCTATATCTATAAAAGCTTAGCTACGGTCATGTCATAAGCAAGCCGTCAAGATGTAGTCGTATAATAAAACATCAGTCGTGAGCTCGTTCCGAGCTCACCGTGGATTAGTCTCGATCAATCAATCGATCGAGGATACCACGTAAAGTCCCTTGTGTTCATTTCAATTCTGCGTTATCAAATTCTACATGGTATCAGAGCGAAACTCGATCCTCGTTAGGGTTTCGAGCTTCCGCAGTCAACCTCTCAATAGGCGAAGTCTAGACCGCCGTCCATCAATATCTCAAGCTACTTTCACAGTAGCCACCACCGGAACGTATCGCTCCTTTCGTAGTTCGACGGCGAAGACTTTCCCGCCGTGGATAACGAGAGCTCTTGCATCTGCGGACCCGCCTGTCCACCATCATCCAGGCGTTGATCTCCCTGCTGCTCGGGTTGCGGTTCGCCTGCTAATATGGAGAGCTTGAAGCTCTCACCATCGTCGTCAATATTGGCGTTGTCACCATCAAACGACCGCGTATCAAAGTCGCCTGCTATCGATGTGTCACTGCCGCCGACGTCATCATCATCCGCGACACCAAGTCAACCTCACCATCCCAGTAAATTTGGCTGCCCCGACCTCACAACCCCCATTTCGGGTCCGCAGTCAGCCAAGCGTACTGGAGATCATCGCATATTTTTGCTAAGCAATTCCTGTTGTTGTCGTGATTCCTTCGTCGGCACAGAGACCGTCGTCATCATTGTCGCCAACAGCAGCCCTGGTATGCCATGGCCGTCCTTTGCTCACGCCACCGTCTCCAGCTTCAGGCCGCCGACCATCGCCATCATCGTTCTCGTCCGTGCACTTGTCGTCACCAACCATCGTCGTCCGCGCCATCGTCACCATCAAACATGGCTGCCATCGCTCGATCTCCGACCTCCCGCCAACGTCGCCCTCTCTCGTGGGACGCCATCTCTCCATCTCTTGTTGTCGCGTCGCCGGGTTGCCGTTGCCGTAAAGACCAGCCTCGGGACGAGGAGAGGCCAAAGGAAAGTGGAGGCAGGGGGTTTCCAAACCTATCTTTCACTCTTTGGGCCGCCATCAACACTTCAGCCCATGGTTTGTTTGAGGAATATAGGTTTGGCCCATCCACAAATGGCATATTCAGAATCATTTGTTCATTATTGAGGTCTCCGAGGGTGCATTGGTTTGGATTGTCAATGGCTTCGGCGATCGGTTGGAAATTATCATCGTCCGTTCGAAGGCGGTATGTCAAGTTTAGTCAAAGAAAATCTTTACCAACATCATTTTGAAGTGGCGTTGAAAATAATCGTGACCTGCAGTGGTCGCCCCTTCAATAGAAAGTGTTGGGAAGGTAGAAGAAATTTCGTCAACAAAAATTTGTCAATTCATAAAGCGAGGCAGTCACGATCAAAGAAGCGATAGTCTCCTCTGCGTTCAGAATCAATCAATTTTTCAGTCTTCACCATTCTAGCTTTCAAGCTGGGCATTCACATCGTTCATGCTCCATCTTGAGGGGAAGAATAGGGAGTCAAGCCGTTCAGGAGATGCAGTCAACCATCTCCACCATATCATACGGATAGACATAGTCAATCGTCTCCGTCAAGTCATTCTAGAAGACGCAGTCAACCGTCTTCATCAGGTTGTTATTCATCACGAGTTATGTTGTTCAAGCGTGTCATGCTTGTTCGTCCAATTTCCTTTTTCAAGCTCGACATTCTTGTCATTCATGTCTTCGCTTGAGAGGGAGTGTTGAGGATATTAATTACTTAGTCAAAAAGTAATTAATTCCTTGTCCTACAAGTCCCTAGTTTTCCTTGTTCAAGTAATAGAAGGAAACTTGGTTGTCATTAGGGTTTGAACCCTAAGTCTATATCTATAAAAGCTTAGCTACGGTCATGTCGTAAGCAAACCATCAAGATGTAGTCGTATAATAAAACATCAGTAGTGAGCTCGTTCCGAGCTCACCGTGGATTAGTCTCGATCAATCAATCGATCGAGGATACCACGTAAAGTCCCTTGTGTTTAGTTCAATTCTGCGTTATCAAATTCTACATGGCATCAGAGCGAAACACGATCCTCGTTAGGGTTTCAAGCTTCCCCAGTCAACCTCTCAATAGGCGAAGTCTAGACCGCCGTCCATCAATATCTCAAGCTACTTTCACAGTAGCCACCACTGGAACGTATCGCTCTTTTCGTAGTTCGACGGCGAAGACTTTCCCGCCGTGGATAACGAGAGCTCTTGCAACTGCGGACCCGCCTGTCCACCATCATCCAGGCGTTGATCTCCCTGCTGCTCGGGTTGCAGTTCGCCTGCTAATATGGAGAGCTTGAAGCTCTCACCATCGTCGTCAATATTGGCGTTGTCACCATCAAACGACCGCGTATCAAAGTCTCCTCCTATCGATGTGTCACTGCCGCCGACGTCATCATCATCCGCGACACCAAGTCAATCTCACCGTCCCAGTAAATTAGGCTGCCCCGACCTCACAACCCCCATTTCGGGTCTGCAGTCAGCCAAGCCTACTGGAGATCATCGCATATTTTTGCTAAGCAGTTCCTGTTGTTGTCGTGATTCCTTCGTCGGCACAGAGACCGTCGTCATCATTGTCGCCAACAGCAGCCCTGGTATGCCATGGCCGTCCTTTGCTCACGCCACCGTCTCCAGCTTCAGGCCGCCGACCATCCCCATCATCGTTCTCGTCCGCGCACTTGTCGTCACCAACCATCGTCGTCCGCGCCATCGTCACCATCAAACATGGCTGCCATCGCTCGATCTCCGCGCTCCCTCCAACGTCGCCCTCTCTCGTGGGCCGCCATCTCTCCATCTCTTGTTGTCGCGCGCCGTTGCCGTAAAGACCAGCCTCGGGACGAGGAGAGGCCAAAGGAAAGTGGAGACAGGGGGTTTCCAAACCCATCTTTCACTCTTTGGGCCGCCATCAACACTTCAGCCCATGGTTTGTTTGAGGAATATAGGTCAGGCCCATCCACAAATGGCATATTCAGAATCACTTGTTCATTATTGAGGTCTCCGAGGGTGCATTGGTTTGGATTGTCAATGGCTTCAGCGATCGGTTGGAAATTATCATCGTCCGTTCGAAGGAGGTATGTCAAGTTTAGTCAAAGAAAATCTTTACCAACATCGTTTTGAAGTGGCGTTGAAGATAATCGTGACCTGCAGTGGTCACCCCTTCAATAGCAAGTGTTGGGAAGGTAGAAGAAATTTCGTCAACAAAAATTTGTCAAGTCATAAAGCGAGGCAGTCACGATCAAAGAAGCGATCGTCTCCTCTGCGTTCAGAATCAATCAATTTTTCAGTCTTCACCATTCTAGCTTTCAAGCTGGGCATTCACATCGTTCATGCTCCATCTTGAGGGGAAGAATAGGGAGTCAAGTCGTTCAGGAGATGCAGTCAACCATCTCCACCATATCATACGGATAGACGTAGTCAATCGTCTCCGTCAAGTCATTCTAGAAGACGCAGTCAACCGTCTTCATCAGGTTGTTCAAGGAAGAGAGTCATTCGTCTCCAAATCCACCTCGTCCGAGATGTTATTCATCTCGAGTTATGTTGTTCAAGCGTGTCATGCTTGTTTGTCCAATTTCCTTTTTCAAACTCGACATTCTTGTCATTCATGTCTTCGCTTGAGAGGGAGTGTTGAGGATATTAATTACTTAGTCAAAAAGTAATTAATTCTTTGTCCTACAAGTCCCTAGTTTTCCTTGTTCAAGTAAAAGAAGGAAACTTAGTTGTCATTAGGGTTTTAACCCTAAGTCTATATATATAAAAGCTTAGGTACGGTCATGTCGTAAGCAAACCATCAAGATGTAGTCGTATAATAAAACATCAGTCGTGAGCTCGTTCCGAGCTCACCGTGGATTAGTCTCGATCAATCAATCGATCGAGGATACCACGTAAAGTCCCTTGTGTTTATTTCAATTCTGTGTTATCAAATTCTACATGGCATCAGAGCGAAACTCGATCCTCGTTAGGGTTTCGAGCTTTCGCAGTCAACCTCTAAATAGGCGAAGTCTAGACCGCCATCCATCAATATCTCAAGCTACTTTCACAGTAGCCACCACCGGATCCGTATCGCTCCTTTCGTAGTTCGACGGCGAAGACTTTCCCGACGTGGATAACGAGAGCTCTTACATCTGCGGACCCGCCCGTCCACCATCATCCAGGCATTGATCTCCCTGCTGCTCGGGTTGCGGTTCGCCTGCTAATATGGAGAGCTTGAAGCTCTCACCATCGTCGTCAATACTAGCGTTGTCACCATCAAACGACCGCGTATCAAAGTCGCCTCCTATCGATGTGTCCCTACCGCCGACGTCATCATCATCCGCGACACCAAGTCAATCTCAGCGTCCCAGTAAATTAGGCTGCCCCGACCTCACAACCCCCATTTCGGGTCCGCAGTCAACCAAGCCTACTGGAGATCATCCCATATTTTTGCTAAGCAATTCCTGTTGTTGTCGTGATTCCTTCGGCGGCACAGAGACCGTCGTCATCATTGTCGCCAACAGCAGTCCCGGTATGCCATGGCCGTCCTTTGCTCACGCCACCGTCTCCAGCTTCAGGCCGCCGACCATCGCCATCATCGTTCTCGTCCCCGCACTTGTCATCACCAACCATCGTCGTCCGTGCCATCGTCGCCATCAAACATGGCTGCCATCGCTCGATCTCTGAGCTCCCGCCAACGTCGCCCTCTCCCATGGGCCACCATCTCTCCATCTCTTGTTGTCGCGCCGAAGGGTTTTCGTTGCCGTAAAGACCAGCCTCGGGACGAGGAGAGGCCAAAGGAAAGTGGAGGCAGGGGGTTTCCAAACCTATCTTTCACTCTTTGGACCGCCATCAACACTTCAGCCCATAGTTTGTTTAAGGAATATAGGTCAGGCCCATCCACAAATGGCATATTCAGAATCACTTGTTCATTATTGAGGTCTCCGAGGGTGCATTGGTTTGGATTGTCAATGGCTTCGGCGATCGGTTGGAAATTATCATCGTCCGTTCGAAGGCGGTATGTCAAGTTTAGGCAAAGAAAATCTTTACCAACATCGTTTTGAAGTCATGGCGTTGAAGATAATCGTGACCTGCAGTGGTTGCCCCTTCAATAGTAAGTGTTGGGAAGATAGAACAAATTTTGTCAACAAAAATTTGTCAAGTCATAAAGCGAGGCAGTCACGATCAAAGAAGCGATCGTCTCCTCTACGTTCAGAATCAATTAATTTTTCAGTCTTTACCATTCTAGCTTTCAAGTTGGGCATTCACATCGTTCATGCTCCAGCTTGAGGGGGAGAATAGGGAGTCAAGCCGTTCAGGAGATGCAGTCAATCATCTCCACCATATCATACGGATAGACGTAGTCAATCGTCTCCGTCAAGTCATTCAAGAAGACGCAGTCAACCGTCTTCATCAGGTTGTTCAAGGAAGAGAGTCAGTCGTCTCCAAATCCACCTCGTCCGAGATGTTATTCATCTCGCGTTATGTTGTTCAAGCGTGTCATGCTTGTTCGTCCAATTTCCTTTTTCAAGCTCGGCATTCTTGTCATTCATGTCTTCGCTTGAGAGGGAGTGTTGAGGATATTAATTACTTAGTCAAAAAGTAATTAATTCCTTGTCCTACAAGTCCCTAGTTTTCCTTGTTCAAGTAAAAGAAGGAAACTTGGTTGTCATTAGGGTTTTAACCCTAAGTCTATATCTATAAAAGCTTAGCTACGGTCATGTCGTAAGCAAGCCGTCAAGATGTAGTCTTATAATAAAACATCAGTCGTGAGCTCGTTCCGAGCTCACCGTGGATTAGTCTCGATCAATCAATCGATCGAGGATACCACGTAAAATCCCTTGTGTTCTGTGTTCGTTTCAATTCCGCATTATCAAATTCTACATGGTATCAGAGCGAAACTCGATCCTCGTTAGGGTTTTGAGCTTCCGCAGTCAACCTCTCAATAGGCGATGTCTAGACCGCCGTCCATCAATATCTCAAGCTACTTTCACAGTAGCCACCACCGGATCCGTATCGCTCCTTTCATAGTTCGACGGCGAAGACTTTCCGCCGTGGACAACGAGAGCTATTGCATCTGCGGACCCGTCCGTCCACCATCATCCAGGCGTTGATCTCCCTACTGCTCGGGTTGCGGTTCGCCTGCTAATATGGAGAGCTTGAAGCTCTCACCATCGTCGTCAATACTAGCGTTGTCACCTTCTAACGACCGCGTATCAAAGTCGCCTCCTATCGATGTGTCACTGCCGCCGACGTCATCATCATCCGCGGCACCAATTCAATCTCGCCGCGTTATCAAATTCTACAAATTATGATAGCAACATAGAATTAAGCTATAAGCAACTGGAGCAGCTGAAGGTGAATTCTTCACATTAGGTAAGAAGTCTAGTTCTCTAAACTCAAATTGGTTTAACTCATTAGTCATTTGCAAGAGTTAATATTTCTTAGCAATCTCACTTTTAGTCCGGACTGCTAAGGTACCCTCTGTAACTTTGACAAAGAAGGGTTGCTGAACTCATCCTCGACTAGCCGATATCGGCAAACCTACACCATATAAATTAAAACCTCTAATCACGGCTCAAGATAGGGTGAGTAACAATGAGAAACCAAATATGAACTCTTCTTTTAAGTGACTGCAGATCTAAGGGTGGAGAATTAAAAGAATTTATTTTCCCTAGTTTTCTTAATTGGATCATATCTTCTTCATTCTAACTCGGATTTCAATTTTTTTTTTTTGCACAGATGGAACGATTTCGTTGTGCTCTACAAAATTATATCCATTTTCAATATTTTTTGAGAAAAAAAATTTCATCCCTCTCGTTACCAACTCCATACCATATGGTATCTCCTTCGTTGTTTAGTCATTTTCCGAAATTTTTGCACAAAAGGAACAATTTAATCATGATCTATTGGATTTCAAAATTTATGGGGAAAAAAATTTCAAACCTCTCGTTACCAACTCCATACCATACTATACCACCCTAGTATGAGGTGGTATTTTTCATACCATATGGTATGCTGTTATTTAATACCAGCATATGGTATTGACTGGTATTTTTCATACCATATGGTATGCTGTTATTTAATACCAGTCAATACCATATGGTATAGTCAATATCATATGGTATAGACTGGTAATAACTGGCAATTTTTTTTTGTTCCAAAAAATATCAAAGTGGATATCATTTTGAAGAGCACAATTAATCTTATCTAACTGTGCAAAAAAAATTGAATTCCGAGTTAAAACGAGTGAGAAATCATCCGTTAAAGATTAAGGGAAAAAAATTAATGATTTTTCCAGGAGAGAGAATGAGGCGCTGATGTGGTAGATTCTTATTGAGTTATGCATGAGGTTACTCACCACAAGGTTATTCTGCTCATAGTATCTGCTCCCTCTAATCACTATGAAAAACCAAGCACCAACAGGATTAGGTAACAAACTACTTAGGTACTGAAATGTAAGACATGAAATTGCACATAATAAATGGTAATATGCAAAAACCAATCAACCTAACCCACTTATATTTATTGACTACCTACCATGCGATGGATTTGGGTTAGATGGGTTTTAAATGGGTTGGGTTGATATCTGCAGCATCTAAACAAAACTAAGCAAGCATGGATGGATTTATGCAATAAGGTACTCCAAAAGCTTTTTATCAACGACTTGAGATGCTATGTGGATCTTTACCAGTTTTTTTCAGAATATTCCTCACCTTTCCTTCAATAACAAGAAAATCTGCCTCTGATTTCGCTTGACAGATCTTCTGCAGGTTTACATAAAGTCTGGGAGAAAACAAATCGAGAATGATAAGACTTCACATAATATCAGCTAAACTTGTTCAGTCTGAAAAGAGCGTGGAAACTGAAACAAGAATTTAAGGAACTAACTCAGTTGAAGACGTCATATCAGGTATCGAGCCCTCGAGAGTAGCCTCTCCTGCACCTTCGTGCAAAACGAAGCCCTAAAAGTGTGGAATATGAAGAGTTCCATCGCGAGAACGAAAGCAAAGGAAATGAGATGATCTTCTGAGTTAAAACAAACAAATATGTATGTATGGGAAAGGAAACAATCTCGAATATTTTCAAATTTGGCACCAAAGGTATTGCAAATAAACCACTTGACCGGAAACTGGAGACATTTCAAAGTTTATTGGAACGTCCAGGTTTTATTCTCAAGTATTGTAGAAGATACAAAATTAAGAGAAAGAAGATGTTTCCACTTTAGAACAACAGAACTTTGGTTAATTACTACATACGAAATTCTTACTGACAAGTAATTTTCTTATTAAAAAGTCCCACATGCTTGTCTATCCAATAAGAGAATAGTTCCTACACGTTTAAACTATTATTTACTTAGAACAAACACGAAAAAGAACAAAAACCTTTTTTTTAATAGATAGATCGTAATAAATAGAGTATTATAATGCGGTGGAAATGAAAGAGCGGTAGTCAACCAAATGGGTTGCTATCGATGCAAGGGCCGTTTGTGTCACGCAATAGACATCCCTGTTAGTATTACGAAGTGCAAATACAAAAATATACAAATGCAAAAGAGGTCTTGAGAAATTGCACTTCTTCAAACACCACGCCATTGCGATCATGATTGACATCTTTCTTACTTGCAAACCAAGGTCCGATAGCCTGTGAAACCAATGGAACCAATGCTACCTCCCACAAATTCATAGGTTAGACTACACAACTCAACAAAACAATATAGTAATTTGTCTTTGATACGAGCACGAAGCCTGTACCCGTAGTTATCAAAGTACGCAGCTTCAAGAACGAACAATAGAACGTCTGTTTAAGGGTTTTTGTTTGTATGGATAGGGTGGAATTGAAAGTGCAATCTCAACACAAATTTGGGAGAAGGCTCAATCAATATAAGAGATAGTGATGAGGACATCAATGGGCCAGTCACACGTGCTAAGGCAAGGACGTTGAAGGAGAAGCTTGCGACATATTTGGATAGCTACTTTGGAACCATGGATGTGGAGTTATTTCGAGGGAAGCCATATATGATGATTCGAGTGGAGGAAGAAGGAGGAAGTGCTGAAGAGAAGGCAGATTGCAAGAAGCAGCCTTAACGGGTTTGCTTAACGGGTCCATGCTTAACGGTTTGGACTTAACGGGTTTGCTGGGCTGTTTCCGAGTTTCCTTGTTTTAAAGTCGGTTTATGATTGTTTTTCCATGTTGGAGTCGGATTTGGGTTGTATTTTGCCTATTTAAAGGGCTGAACACGTTGGTTTTGCCCTTAGACGATTATTATTGAATTTCAGAGGCTAAAGCCGAGTTCCCTTCGCGGAATTTGCCCTAATTACTCTGTCGAGAATCTTCAGAGTGCTAGAGCGACTCTTATCAGCTAGGTAATCACCCTGGTTGTGGCAAGCTACCCATATCGATTGCCCTTTATTCCGAGTTGAATCTGTTCGATCGATTCATATATCGATTGCCCTTATTCACGGGTGAGTACTGTCCGATCGATTTCCATCCTATCCGGTTCTGTTTGGTTCGAGAAGCTTGACCCTGCGCAACTTTGATTATATCAAGTGGTATCAGAGCTAAGGTTCAAATCAGTGGCGTGTTCTTGAAGTTTTTTTTGAAGATCTTGTGTGTTCTTGTTTGTGTTCTTGGTGGTTTTGTGCGAGTTCTTGAAGGTCTTGGCGTGTTCTTGAGCCGCAAGACAGGAGGTTGTTTGTTCTTGAGAGTTCTTGGTGTTTCTTGCGAGGCAAGAAGCAGGTTGTGCGAGTTCTTGTTAAGTTCTTGTGTTCTTGGACTTTTCTTGCCTACCAAACATGGAAGCAGCACTCGAAGCGATCATAAATCAATTGGAGAACATTGCTCGTGCTCAAGAAGAGCAAACAGCAAGGCTTGCCGAGCAAGTCACGAAGATGGAGGCTATCGAGACAAGGCTCCAGCAGCCGGTTGTGGTCGATGCAAACCCTAACCCTAGACCTCGACAAGAAGAAAGGGGAAGGGAAAACCGAGCTCCTCCACCCTTGGTTCACGAAGTACAGCGTCATATGCGCCAGCATAGACGCCTTGGAATGCCTCGAGCTGAAAGAAGAGGGCGGCAGCAATATCATGAAGAGGAGTTTAATGACGAGGAAGAAGAGGGCTTTGAGGAGGATGATGATTTGCGAAACCTCAAGGTCACGATTCCACCTTTTCGCGGTATCACGAACCCTGATGCTTATTTGGATTGGGAGCGAAAGATGGAACTAGTGTTTGATTGTCATAACTACTCCGAGAAGAAGAAAGTGACATTGGCTGCCCTAGAGTTCTCGGATTATGCACTTGTTTGGTGGGATCAGTTGGGAACAAAACGAAGGAGAAACAGACAGCGTCCTATTGAGACGTGGGATGAGATGAAAGGAATTATGAGGGATCGGTTTGTACCGAGTTCCCATTTGCGAGATATGTATCAAAACCTCCAGCTTCTCCGGCAAGGAACTAAAAGCATTGAAGATTATCACAAGGAGTTGTAAGTGTTGATGATACGTGCTTATGTGAGAGAGGACCGCGAGGCTACCATAGCTCGTTTTCTGTATGGTCTCAATCGAGAGATCAAGAACGTGGTGGAGATACAACCGTTCCTTGAACTTGAAGATTTGGTGGATATGGCAAGTAAAGTGGAACGACAGCTTCGAAATAGGAGGTTTCAACCCTCCATGAATTCCACACGTTCGAGCCAAGGAGTTGCAACCAACCCTAAGCCGCAACTGCCCGTGAAAGAAGCTCCTAGACCCGCGGTAAGGGCTGATGGTGCAAATCCAGTTATGAAGCAAGGTGGATCGTCGGGGGAAATTCGTTGTTTCAAATGCCATGGAAGAGGACACATTGCGAGCGAGTGTGCCAATAAGAAGACCCCGATCTTGCTTGATAATGGTGAGTATGTATCGGAGGAAGATGTAGAGACCACCGATTCTGATGTCGATGAGTCTATGGAAATGGAACCACCTCTAGGCAGCTTGTTTGTAGCACGGAGAGTATTTTCTGTGCAGCCTTAGGAGGAGAGTGAACAGAGAGAAAATATCTTCCATACGAGATGTGTAGTTGATGGGAAGTTGCTGTCTCTAGTGATCGATGGAGGAAGTTGCACGAACGTTGTGAGCGCGTGTGCGGTGAAGAGGCTAGGGCTGCCTACGTTGAAGCATCCAAAGCCATACACGCTGCAATGGCTTAACGATCACGGATCCATCAAAGTCACAAAGCAGGCACTAATGAAGTTCGAGATTGGAGATTACAAAGATGAGATTTTGTGTGATATAGTGCCTATGCAAGCTGCACATGTGCTTTTTGGCAGGCCATGGCAATTTGATCGACAAGCATAGCATGAGGGAGTGACAAATAAGTACAAGTTGCAACATGGAGGAAAGAAGTTCGTGTTGAAGCCTCTGTCTCCAAGTGAAGTATATCGAGATCAACTCCAAATGCAGCAACGTCGAGAGCAAGAAAAGGCAAGTAATGCCTCGGCCAAGAAAGGAGAAGAGGGAGCTGGAATTGTGGATTCGAAGGCAGTGATGCTAGCACGCAATGGAGATTTGAAGCAAGCTGCCTGTGCACGAGAACCTTTGATTGTGCTCATGTACAGGGAAGTGCTGCTCAATCAAGAGCTAGTCCAAGAAGTTCCAGCCGAAGCAAGAGTAGTGTTGGATGAGTTCGAAGATGTGTTTCCAGAGGAAGCACCGAAGGGGCTGCCTCCTATTCGAGGAATTGAGCACCAAATTGATTTCATGCCGGGAGCTCAAATTCCAAACAAGGCAGCATATCGAGCTAACCCGGAAGAGACCAAAGAGCTGCAAAGGCAGATTGACGAGCTCATGGAGAAGGGGCATGTTCGAGAAAGTTTGAGCCCGTGTGCAGTTCCGGTGATTCTCGTGCCAAAGAAGGATCACACCTGGCGGATGTGTGTAGACTGCAGAGCCATCAATCAAATTACAGTTAAGTATCGTCATCCAATTCCACGATTAGATGATATGCTTGATGAATTACATGGCTCTACGGTGTTTTCCAAGATTGATTTGAGATCAGGTTACCACCAAATTCGTATGAAGGAGGGAGACGAATGGAAGACTGCGTTTAAGACCAAGCAGGGTCTATACGAATGGATGGTGATGCCCTTTGGTTTAACCAATGCTCCTAACACTTTCATGCGGCTGATGAACCATGTTTTGAGGCCATTCATTGGCAAGTTCGTGGTCGTATACTTCGACGACATTCTGATCTACTCGAAGTGCATGGAGGATCATCTCAATCACTTGAGAGAGGTGTTGGCGATGTTGAGAAAGGAGAAATTGTATGCTAACCTCAAGAAGTGCTCGTTTTGCACTTCTAGTGTTATTTTTCTTGGTTTTGTGGTGAGTGCAGATGGAGTCAAGGTGGATGAAGAGAAGGTGAAAGCAATTCGCGATTGGCCTATTCCAACCAACGTGAATGAGGTGCGGAGCTTTCATGGGCTTGCTGGATTTTATCGTCGATTTGTGCCCAACTTCAGCACCATTGCCGCACCATTGACATCCATCATCAAGAAGAACGTGACGTTCTATTGGGGAGAGGAGCAGACCAGAGCATTCGAGCTGCTCAAGCACAAGCTCACGCATTCACCTATTCTGATGTTGCCGGATTTCAATAAGACATTCGAGGTGGAGTGTGATGCTTCTGGTTTGTGAATTGGAGCAGTGTTGATGCAAGAGAAGAAGCCGATTGCTTACTTCAGCGAGAAGTTGAGTGGGGCTGCCCTTAACTATCCGACGTACGACAAGGAGCTTTACGTTCTAGTTCGAGCCTTAGAGACATGGCAGCACTATCTTTGGCCGAAGGAGTTCGTGATTCACACTGATCACGAGTCGTTGAAGTATTTGAAAGCTCAACACAAGCTGAACAAGAGACATGCTCGATGGGTTGAGTTCATTGAGTCCTTTCCATATGTGATCAAGTACAAACAGGGCAAAAAAAATGTAGTTGCTGATGCCCTATCTCGAAGACATTCGTTGATCACGACAATGGGGGTGAAGTATTTGGGTTTCGAGCATATCAAGGAGCTCTATTCTGATGATGCTGACTTTGGGGAGATCTATAGAGCTTGTGAGCAGCATGGCGATGGGAAGTTCTATCGGAGTGATGGCTACTTGTTTCGAGCTAACCAGTTGTGTATTCCTCGATCATCACTTCGGGAGTTGTTGTTGAAAGAGGCTCATGGAGGAGGCTTAATGGCACATTTCGGTGTAGACAAGACGCTCAGTTGTCTATAAGAGCACTTCTATTGGCCGCACATGAAGGGAGACGTGGAGAATCTGTGTGCGAGGTGTGTGGAGTGCAAGCAGGCCAAGTCGAAGGTGCAATCATCTGGATTGTACACACCGCTACCGATTCCATATGCTCCATGGATCGAAATCTCTATGGATTTTGTGCTTGGTTTGCCGTGGACAAGGAAGGGAAGAGATTCGATTTTCGTGGTGGTGGACCGATTCTCGAAGATGGCACACTTTATCCCATGCCATAAGACTGACGATGCGGTTAACGTGGCTGATTTGTTTTTCAGGGAAGTGGTGCGATTGCATGGGATGCCGCGTTCCATAGTATCCGATCGAGATACTAAGTTTCTGAGTTTCTTCTGGAAGACGTTGTGGAGCAAACTGGGGACGAAGCTGTTGTTCTCTACTACATGTCACCCTCAAACCGATGGGCAAACAGAGGTGGTCAATCGAACATTATCCCAGATGCTTCGAGCTGTGATCAAGAGCAACATCAAGGTTTGGGAGGACTGCCTTCCCCATGTAGAGTTTTCTTACAACAGGATGGTGCACTCGACGACGAAGTTCACTCCGTTTGAGCTCGTGTATGGTTTCAATCCACTCACTCCATTGGATTTGATACCATTACCTTTGAATGAGCAGGTCAATCTCGATGGAGCCCAGAAAGCTGAGTTCGTGAAGAGTTTACATGAGAAGGCGAGATTGAACATTGAGAGAAGGACGGAGCAGATCATGCGCAATGTGAACAAAAACAGGAAACCGAGGCACTTTGAAGTTGGCGACTGGGTGTGGGTGCATTTGAGGAAGGAGAGGTTTCCCCAGCAGAGGAAATCGAAGTTAATGCCCAGATGTGATGGTCCTTTCCAGGTGGTTTCGAAGATTGGAAGCAATACCTACAAGATCGACTTGCCGGGAGAGTATGGAGTAAGTGCAACGTTTAATGTTTCTGACCTTGCACCTTATTTGGATGGAAATTCGGATTTGAGGGCAAATCCTTTTGAAGAAGGAGGGGCTGATGAGGACATCAATGGGCCAGTCACACGTGCTAAGGCAAGGACGTTGAAGGAGAAGCTTGCGACATATTTGGATAGCTACTTTGGAACCATGGATGTGGAGTTATTTCGAGGGAAGCCATATATGATGATTCGAGTGGAGGAAGAAGGAGGAAGTGCTGAAGAGAAGGCAGATTGCAAGAAGCAGCCTTAACGGGTTTGCTTAACGGGTCCATGCTTAACGGTTTGGACTTAACGGGTTTGCTGGGCTGTTTCCGAGTTTCCTTGTTTTAAAGTCGGTTTATGATTGTTTTTCCATGTTGGAGTCGGATTTGGGTTGTATTTTGCCTATTTAAAGGGCTGAACACGTTGGTTTTGCCCTTAGACGATTATTATTGAATTTCAGAGGCTAAAGCCGAGTTCCCTTCGCGGAATTTGCCCTAATTACTCTGTCGAGAATCTTCAGAGTGCTAGAGCGACTCTTATCAGCTAGGTAATCACCCTGGTTGTGGCGAGCTACCCATATCGATTGCCCTTTATTCCGAGTTGAATCTGTCCGATCGATTCATATATCGATTGCCCTTATTCACGGGTGAGTACTGTCCGATCGATTTCCATCCTATCCGGTTCTGTTTGGTTCGAGAAGCTTGACCCTCCGCAAGTTTGATTATATCAGATAGAATCTCTACCACAATCAAGGGGGAAACTTGATTGATACAGAGAAAAAGTTCAAGCCTCAAGCTCAAAACCAAGATAAAAATCAATATTCTGCTAAAACCTAACCCTAAAATCTGAGTTTCAGCCTTTATATAGGCCTGGACAATTAAAAATAACAAAAACAGCTTAAACACACAAATTCCTGTCACACATAAAAAATACCCGGTCGGAACTAAAATTACCCGGTCGGGTATTTAGCCTCCACGACCGGGGTGCCTTCTGCCCAAAATGCCAGTCCGCTGTAAAATACCCGGTCTGTGCCCAAAATACCCGGTTGGGTATTTAGTATGCTTGGCCGGGTATTCCCCCCTCTGCCAGCCCTTCTTCCGTTGCTGCTGGGGCTGCATCAGCCTCTCCCCATTGGAGAAGCTTTGCCCTCAAATTTGGTGTTTTCCTGCAAGAGACCACACCAACAATATTTCCAAATGCATTTAACATATTCCTTCGCACCATCATATGCGCTCCACTTTCGTCCTCCGACTTCGAACAACTTGAACTTCCTTTCTCCTTAGCCCAGTTCATGGCCCGCTGTTGTTGCTTCTGGGACTTCAGCTGGTGACAATAGATTTAGCAGGAACGTACTTCCGGTCTCCTCTCTTGAACCGGTATCTGTTGTGCCTTCCATCATGTTGATATGACTTGAATCGGACTATCAGCCGCTACGACTGGTAATCGGGGGTCTCGCTGCCCGGTCAGCGAGTGGGGTCCAGGGGCAACGCCCCACGGTGTATGGGCTCAATGTTATTTGGGTTCGGGTTCTGGGCCTGGTCTGTAACCGTTTCCTTTGTCTGATTGGATTAGGTTTAGACCCACATGGAGAAGTACTATAAATACTTCTCATACTCCTCTGTAATCTGTAATCTCCTTGATATAGTGAAATCGGCTCTCTCTCGCCCGTGGACGTAGCTAACACACATCGTGTTAGTGAACCACGTAAATCGTGTGTCGTGTTTTCGATTCTCGCTTTCGTATTCTTGCTTTGTCGATTCCGGCGATTTCCCGATCCGTAGCAGCGCGTTTATAACACATCATGAATAGCTCCTCGGTCATATTGCCACGGACGACCTAATAAGAGATGAGCAACCTTCATTGGAGCAACATCACACCAAATCTCATCTGCATAATCACCAATATGAAAACAAACCTTGGCTTTCTTGTTGACTTTGATGTTCCCATAGTCGTTCAACCAATGAAGAGTGTATGGTTGAGGATGCTTGATTGTGTCCAATCCCAGCTTCTTGACTACACCCAGGCTAACCACATTGGTGCAGCTACCAACATTGATGACCATAGACAACACCTTCCCATCGACCAGGCAATGAGAGTGAAAGTGATTATCCCTCTGCTCCATCTCTGTGTAAGCTTCAATAGATAAAGCTCGGCGTTTCACCCCAAGAAGTTTACCTGTTGGAGGTTTCTCAGCCTTGATGTGCTCATCCACATCATCATCTTCAGAATCAACATCAGAACCAAATCCAATCCCCATGGGCTTCTCTTCATACTCCTGCTCCTCAGAGAAGTACTCTCCATCTTGCAAGACAAGATTCTTCTTGTTGGGGCACTGGTTAGCCTTGTGACCTCGACCAAAGCACTTGAAGCATTGGATGCTTCCACTTGAGCCTTCATTCCTGGCTTGAATGACTAGGGTTGTGTTCCTTGCAGCTGGCTTGTCACCTTATGGCTTATGGTGATTCATGTTAGCCTCAGGAAGGTTCTCTACAACAGGTTTGGGTGAAGGTGGGTACCTTCTTCTCGAGCTCACCTTCATCTGCCTCTCTACCTTCATGGCCAAATGCACCGCTTCCTCCAACTCCACAAACTAACGAATCTCCACTTCATTCTTGACTTCCCTGTTGAGCCCATGCAGAAAACGAGCAATCATTGCTTCCTTGTCTTCCCTCACATTTGCTCTCATCATGAGCAGTTCTAGCTCCTTGAAGTACTCATCAACAGAGCGAGTTCCTTGCCGAATTCCATGCAAGGCATCATGGAGATCTCTCTGATAGAAAGGCGGAACAAACCCATCATGTGTCAAGCCTCGGAGTTCTGCCCAACTAGAAACTTTAGGCTGCAGATTCCTCTTTCGTGGTTGTTGAATCTTTTCCCACCAAACTGCTGCATAATCTGTAAACTCATAGGTGGCGACAATAACTTTTTGATGCTCTGGGTAAGGATTGCACTGGAAAAACATAATCATCTTCCTCTTTTAGTCGAGGTACGTTGATGCACTATTAGTTCCTTGAAACGAGGGGATTGAGAGTTTAATCCTCGAATCGGTTCAACGCCATAACCTCCTGCTTCCGGTGGTCTTCCTCCATACTCATAATAATCATTCTCATAGTCATTAAATGGAGGTCTGTTCTGCGGGATTACCTGACGACGTTGCTCCGTGTATTGGTGCCTCTGCATCTGCCAATCTAGGGTCACAAGAAAAGCTTGGTACACTCGATCTGCTCTTGGACCCTCTCGTTTCGCGGCTCTAGTTTGAGCTGCGACAACTACTGGATTCTCTAGTGGCAGTGGATTACCCATTGGTTGCGTCTCCAACCTGGTGATTAGGGTATCCAGTCTCTGATTCGTCTCAACCAGCTGACCTTTGATAGCGTCCTGCTGGGCCTGAAGTAAGGCTCCCATCTACGCCATCTGCGCGGCAAGCAGCTTCATAGGTTCTGCAAGGTTCTGACTCTGCTCTCCAATGACTGGTTCTTCGATTTAGGTTTCTTCTTAAGAGAGCGATTCCTCCTCTTCTTTGCGTTCTGAAATCGGATATTTGGACCTCGTTCGACAAGCAACAGGTGCTCTCGCTTTCGATCCTGCCACTGTGTTGAACTAGGTTCTGATACCACCTGATACGAGCACAGAGCCTATACGCGTAGTTATCAAAGTACGTAGCTTCAAGAACGAACAATAGAACGTCTGTTTAGGGGTTTTTATTTGTAAGGATATGGAGGAATCGAAAGTGCAATCTCAACACAAATTTGGGAGAAGACTTAATCAATATAAGAGATAGAATCTCGACCACAATCAAGGGGGAAACTTGATTGATAGAGAGAAAAAGTGTAACATCCCGTTTCGGCTAAAATCGTATTATTGTCACTAGAAAATTTCACGATTTAAAATCGAGCATTTTGGCAGTATTTCGACGAAAATCGGATTATCGATCGATCGGATAAGTATACGTATTAATTATATATATTATATAATATTATATAATATATTATATATATAATATATATATGTGCGGTCGGCATATATAATTTACCCGGTCCATTTCCATCCCCATCACTTGCGATTTCTTTCTTTCACTTTCCATTTCCGAAGAGAAGCAGAGCGTGCAGGGTAGCCTCGGAGAGAAATTGCAGAGCAAATTTCTTGAGTTCTACTGATCCAAAAATCCCGTAAGTAATGGCTAATTCATCCATTCATCGTAGTTTATCGATTTAGAGCTTTAAAACGAGATTTTGGTTCGGGAATTTTTTGAATTCCCGATAAGCCAAATTAGGGTTTCGGAGTATCCGGAAGCCGGATTGAGCCCAAATTTCATATACGAGCTTCCTGCAGCGAGGTAATTAATCCTCTAGTTCCAATCCATGAATTTCGGCTATTATTTAGGTCGGAGCCGGGATCGCTGAATTTAGCTCCGGCCAGGGTTTGATGTGTTTTTATCAAGAATTTGACCCGGAGCCTAGAACTAATATTGACGGGGATACTGCAGGGGATATTAGGACACTCTCGGATTTTAATTCGGGGTTCGTTCGTGAAATTGACGTTTTCGTACGGGAGGCTAGAACCGGTGTTTGAACGACCAGAACTGGTGAGGGATTAGCACGGCATACCGGGTTTGTCGTATCACGATAATTATATTGATGCTGGGAATTGACCTAGGTGAATTAGAATGACATGATTAGGGGTGTATGGACTTTTGTGCTATATGATGAACCATGGATTGTTTTATGATATTATTGACTTGCCCTAATCGACATGGACCTTGTTTATGCTGATGATTGTCTATATGTTGCAAATGTGGGCTTGACTGTTAATATGCTTTATGATGGTTCGAGAAGGTGATTAGGTATGGTTTTTCATGATTGTTGTATTTGGATGCACAAGTGGGAAAATATATATTCCCTGGTGATATTATGATGTTTTAAGGAGGATGACTTGCACGAGGGTTTATCCCGAGGAAGTGCAATTATACGACTCCTGATTTACCTATGTTGAGCCAATTGTGGCCAGGTCAAGTACATGTGCAAGTAATGAATTATGATTAAGCAAGATGAGATATGAATCATGTATAAGGATACCAAATATGAGTGTTGTGGTCTCACGGTCAACTACATAGTAATTAGGGCTCCCTATGCTATTACTCTATTAAGATATGTATGATAGTCACACCTCTCATGTGGTGGTGACTGAAGTATTCTTACGAGATATGACCACACCCAGAGCGGTGTCGGGGTATGACTACACCCATAGTGGTGTGGGGTATGTATGACCACATCCGACGGGATGTTGGGGTATGTATGACTACATCCGACGGGATGTGGGGTATGTTTCCCGGGAGAGTTATTAGCATGGGAGTAGCCAGGCGCCTATAAGTAAAACATGATAAGACGCATATGCATAAGTCAAGGTGGCTGAGTCTTTTGCCTATTGGGATGTCGGATGGCTGAGGTCTGATCCTAGTGTTTTGGCTTATTTGCTAGATGTATGGTAGAGGTATGCTCTGTTATGAACTCACGATGCTATGATTATCTCACTCAGCTATGAGCTGACCCTTTTTTATCCTTTTCCTCTGCTTATGCTATGTGTAAGCAGATCATCAGCAGCAGCAGTAGATAGGTGTTAGGTGGGAGAGGAGCTAGAGTTGAAGTTAAGATGAGGTATGGTCTTCAACTATTCTGTGCTTGGACGACTACTTGAGATTTTGGCCAATGATCCACACCTTTTTGTAAAAAAATGTTTTGAGAACGTTTTTCATGTGCATACTATCTTCTGATGTAGTGTGAGATATCCACAGGTGTGGAAAGTTGATGATATGTGTATATTTGTGTAACTGTGTAAGTTGTGACGATTATAGCATGTATCAGTATAATATGCAGTTGTGTAGTATGAAACTGTGACTATGGCTATGAAAAGCCAATGCATATGGTTGTGAGTATATATGTTTGTGATGAATTATTTTGTAGGATAAGTTGCAAGAACTGTTAGCCCATTACGCGAGTAATTCATGTCGAAATTTTATTTGGGTAAATTTTGATAATTAGTGTAACACCCGAGATTAATTCCGCTGAAATTTTATGAACAATATGATTAGGTAAAACGTACAGGGTAGGGTGTTACAAAAAGTTCAAGCCTCAAGCTAAAAACCAAGATAAAAATCAATATTATGCTAAAAACTAACCCAAAAACCTGAGTTTCAGGCTTTATATCGGTCTCGACAATTCAAAATAACAAAAACAGCTTAAACACACAAATTCCCGTCACCCAGGAAAAATACCCGGTCGTAACTAAAATTACCTGGTCGGGTATTTAGCCTCCACGACCGGGTGGCTTTCTGCCCAAAATGCCAGTCCCCTGCAAAATACACGGTTTGTGCCCAAAATACCCGGTCGGGTATTTAGAATGCTTGGCCTGGTATTCCCCCCTCCGCCAGCCCTTCTTCCGCTGCTGCTGGGGCCGCATCAGTCTTACTCCACTTGCTACCCTAGCAATACAATCCAACGAAATAACCTAGCTAATGAACATTGAGTTAAGAACCAAAACATTATCTAAGATGTAGAAAGAAATTAACATAAATATGCAAAGGCATAAAGTTATGCAGTTTGAAGCTACAAAAGGTGTTTTTTCAGTGAATAACTATTTTAAAAAGAAGAGATTAAAATTAAAGAAATAAATAGATAAATAAGTAAAAACATTTGGGACTTTGGGAGGTGGAAAACGTGTCTGGCCATGAATAGAATCGTGGGAATGTAACTACAAGAAAAATGGAACCGCCGCCCAAAATTCTTGTTGCCACCGAAAGGACTAGCTGTAGGAATGCAGATCACAACAGTTATGAAGCCCCCCTGCAAAAAAGGCAGAATCCACTGGAAAAGAATTTGATGGATGGAGGGAAAGGCATGGTCGGCGACTCATGATCGCGTAGGCAGCAAACTGCTCGAGCGCATGATGACGAAAGAAGACCAAAGTGCACATTAACTTGCATATTAATGATAAAAAACAAGCAAGAGGTCTACACCTTTAGCGCAACCACATCACCCAAAAGTCAGATGAACTGGAATCAACTTCACCACATCCATCATCAATAATTTGCTGCAATTCCACATCTAATAACACCGGAAACAAAGTGATTATAGTGATTAGTCTCTAATTTAATGGCACTAAAAGACATCGACATATGATCAGGGAACAAGTTCAATCATTTGAAAACCAAGAAACTGTTGGAGTCGATAATATTCTCCGAGAAGATGACTTCTGAACCTATATGAACTTCACTTACTAATTCCTCGAGGAGCAAACACTTTGAAGGAGGCATCAATAGCTTCTTTGTAGTTGTCCTCGTCCATTGATATCATCTTGGCTTTAAGAAGCTCCTGATGCAGTCACGAGATGACTATAAGCATAACTAGACAGCAAAAGGGAACAACATATTCAAGTGAGCCGACCAACAACAAACTTTCTACCTTGAACTCCTTTTTCTCGTCCCTGGTTGACGGAAGAAGCCATCATGAGCTCTGGCCCACTGCTCAGCCATCTTCACAAGAATGACAACATAAGGTGTGTGCTTATGGGCAACAAGA
Organism: Linum tenue; assembly: GCA_946122785.1. Classification (NCBI taxonomy): domain Eukaryota; kingdom Viridiplantae; phylum Streptophyta; class Magnoliopsida; order Malpighiales; family Linaceae; genus Linum; species Linum tenue. The sequence continues at coordinate 25,501,722 of CAMGYJ010000010.1, read as the reverse complement.
TCTGCCACATTCAAGTCGATTGTATATGCAAAACTAGTGTAATTACAGCATGTAAGGGCATATATCGAATATAAGCAACAATGACACAAACAGAGATTTTATGATTCAATGCAAGACACTTAGCAGCTTGCTCGACTCAAACCACTAAAGTCACCATCGGACAAAATGAATTGGAAAGATACCTCTTAAGCTCCGGCCATGGCTTATTCAACATAAGGTCATTGAGAAAATGATCAGGCTTTGACTCAATGACCACATGTTCCTACAAAAACAAGTAAAATTCTTTTAAGCATCCCTTGGATGTGTATAAATATTCAAAATCAATCACGTCCTAATTCGCTTTACATATTGTCTTCAAACCTGACTAGCTTCTACTTTCCTATTTTTTGCACTACCAAATAGGATTATTAGTGAACAAGTATATATATATATATATAGAAAAGTAAATTTCAAAAAGAAGTACCTTCACATTGATTCTAACAAGCCCTGCAAGTCCATAAGAACACGCAAACAACAACATTACATTTGCCTCCCTACAGATTCTATCCAGCTTAATCATGGAGTCCTCGGCGAGTTGCCATGCAATGGCATGAAATTAGCATTAGAGCATACACAAAAATATCGTTATATTCATGAAATCAACTTCCTGATAGCATGTATAGTGGCCAAGAAAGGGTAAGTAATTTGAGAATTGTGTATTATAATATGTCACTATGTCAGATTAAGGAGAAAGAGGATGTCATCCCAGGGAAAATAAGATCAGATAAAGGGATGGTGAAATGCAAGAATTGGTACAATAGATAAATAAAATGGCAGATGTCCGCAAAAGCAGTTGCCAATATTAATCATAACCTTAACTAGGATCCTCGTAGAAAGCCACAAGCAACTTTTGCAAGCCTACATTATCAGAAGCGAAAAAAACCTTACATACCAGTGTGGCTACTACCAAAGTTAATTGAGAAAAGAATGATGGATTTGTCTTAATCAGAGCCTTTGGGTACTCTTCTATGAACTTAGCTTTGACTGCATCATTTAGTTCTTGAAGAAACGTACACACAATTTTCGCCTTCGATTGTCCAACACTAGATTCATCAACTACCAAAAGCATAAAACAACTAAGTAAGCTATTGAAAAGCCATTACAAATTTTCATCCGATTTCGAAGTAAGTACATACCCATGAAATTGTTTCCAAGTTCACCAACTTCCACTTTTGATCCATCAACCACCGTGATTGATCCAAATCCACCAAGAACAAGGTTCTTCAATGTCTCTAAACCAGTAGGACCACATTTAAGAAAGCATATGCTGGATTTCTCCAAGGCCTGTCCTTGTTCCCCCACACCCCCCCCCATATCCTTAAAATAACCAACAATAACAGCTTTAGGAGGATATCGGAAAACAGAAAAGCTTAAACATATGAATGCTCCCTAAAGAAGCACATAGTTTCTAAAAACCAGTAAACAGTTATTAGCATGGATGGTGCGAATCAACCCCCTGAGTAATTTTGGTTTGTAGTACTAGTATCCTGCACAAGACCATTCGCTCACTTTTTTCCCTTCCGCTAACTACTAATCAAACTGCATCTTAATATAATCAAAACAGCGGCAAGTCTGCGAAAGCACAGGGGAAAAAGATTTTTTATCTTCATATTGATCCTTTTCCTCCACAATTATGAGCTACAAATTAATCCATAATTAAATTTCAGCAGTCTTCCTCATCTTTTACCGCATAAATACTACATTACCTAGAAAAATCCCAACCCTTCAACCAAAACTTCAAACTTCCCCACCAATCAAAGTACTCGCCCGTATACTTAAGCAACAAAATTTCATAGCAAGATGAAACATAACTAGGGCAATAGAGAGCAAGCAGAGCTAGTGGGATAAAAATAAAACTCAACTAGGAAGCCGTGAACAAGTAGTGGAATGAAAAGAGTATTTGAGTTGCCGATCGTATTTTACTTTTGATTCCGCCATTGCTTGCCGATGCGAGTGTTTTTCCTATTTCCTGTAGAAAAGCTCTAGGATCTAGGGTTAGAGGTAGAAGAAGAAGAAAGACGGTATGGATTGGGAACCCGTAAGGAGGAAAGCCCTCATGTTGTTCGTTTATATATGACTGTGAATTGGTAAAGAAGTTCATCTAAAGTAAAACTGGAAATGGGAAGCTAAACGGTAAGTCAAAATAGACAGTAAATAGTTCTCCACGTGTGTTGTCTACGTTGGCCTTCGTGAACTCCATCTAACGGTAAGTAGAGAGCTAAACGTCGTCGTTTCATTCTTCACTGAAGTTGATGGAGAGAACAGGGGATGAAACGTTTCTTCTGCAACTCAATCTTCCATTTCCATTGAGCAGCTTCATGACCTTCAAGCCAAACTTCTTCATCTGTATCCTTGTCTGATACTCCCCCGCAAGCTGGTGAGTAAGCATTGTGAACTCCCAGCTTGTCAAGGAAAAAATTCAGATGAAATTGAGTGACCCCTTTAGTGAAGATGTCTGCAATCTGATCATCCACCTAACAAACATGGAGTAATCTGATGAGGGCTTTGTGAGTCAGTAAGATGCTCATAAGAGAATTTTTGCCATATGTGGTGTTTTAAGCAAGAAGCAGCTATGTTGACATGATAATCCTTGTGCCATACAGGGACAGTATGAGTTCTTGTGGATTTTCTAATATATTCATCTTCATCAGTATCATTAGTATTAAGGAAGACCTCTATCTCAGCATCCTTCCCTACAGAATGTGAACCTAAGCCCTCACTAGAAGGAGAAGACTCACTAAAGAGAGGAGTATGTGAGGAAGAGGAAGGAGGTGAGGAAGAAAGGGGGACATTCTAGGAAGAAGAAGGGATTGCAGGAGAAGGAATAGCAGGATAAGGAATGACATTTGGAATTGGAGATAAGGTAGGTGTAATACGGTCTCGAATGAGAGGAGTGGATGGAGAGGTGACAGGAGAGATGTTAAATGGAAGGATGGTTTCATAGAATGTGGCATCTCTGGAAATAAGGAAGGAATTGCAGTTGCGGTCATAAAGCTTATAGCCTTAGGTGCCAGAAGGAAAACCAAGGAAGATGCATTATCTTGCTCTACTATCAAACTTGGTCCTGTCTCGATGGACTATGGTATCATAACAAAGGCAACCAAAGACTCAAAGGCCAGAAAGACTTGGAGGTTTGTGGTAAAGACATTCGTATGGTGATTTGTTGCTAAGAACAAAAGTGGGAATACGGTTTATGAGATAAACTGCATGTAGAACACAATCACTCTAGAATTCTAATGGGACACCTTATATGATCCCAAATTAGCCCTCAACCAAGCTGGAATTGATTGATCAAGAAGGTAAGCTAAGTGCATTAAAGAACACTGAATTTTGGCTAAGACCTTTTACAGTTTCAGGTAGCCAACTTTGGACGTGTGTAACGCTTTTTGGCTCGATGGAAATGAGTGTTTGAGAGTTTGTTTTGAATATGGTGATACCCTATACACATTGATATGCTTTGGAGATCAATTGGGAGCCTAGAAGGATGTTTTCCAGGCTATGCAAGAGTGGCAGCTGAAACCGGGAAGCTGCCAGAAAATGCCTAAGGCATGGAACCAGTTCGGGAAGGGAACTTTGGAGCTCGGTTCCTGGAGATTGGGGAAGATTCGAGATTCATACACATAAAAACAGGTTTGTTTTAGTTCATCGACAAGGCATTCGATGATCAAGGTGATGCCTGGAAGAGCTCGACCGATAAGGCCAAAGATCTTCTCGAGATAGGAGTTTCTGCCATGAAGAATAAGCAATCTTAATCCTATTCGGATTAGGATTAGTAGACTATTTGTGTTTTAATTCGTTTATGTGTTGGTTTTGGATTCCTTTTCGTAGTAGATTGTGATTGAAACTTCTTTGATAGTTGATAGGAGTATCTAGGTATATTTAAGTCGTTCTAATTCGTTGTAATAGTTATTTTTTGAGATTGAATTGAATAAACCGCAAGGTTGAGTTCCATAGCTTTGGCTTTGTGAATTTGGAGATCTTCCTAGCTGAATCTAGGTTAGATTTCGAGCTTGTATCGTTCAGTTAATCCCACTGATCATGGCCAAGCATCTACCCAAAGTTTTCGAGTCTCTTTCCCTACGAGAAGGTTGCACGAAATCACCATCCCAAACACGAACCAAAACTCTGTTTTGTGTTCTTATTTACTTAGTTTGTGATTCATTCTTTGGATTGAATCTTGTATGCTTCTCTCATTCAAAACCACCCATCTAGGGGGTTATCAACACCTGATTGACATCTAAGTGATCTGGCTGCATTGAGGATGTGTTAGTGTTTCCTCTCAACCTGGCATTCTGTTCAGGTGTTTCAAAACAAAACAGTTGGTGCTCAATTCCATGAGTTGCATAGAACTCAGCCATGTCGAACTTAGACCACTGATCACTTCTGATAACTTTCACTTATTTGGAGAATTGTTTTGAGACTATTACACAAAAAGATTCAAGCAAATGACTGGCTTCAGACTTAACTTTCATCAGGTAAGTCCAGACTCCCCTAGAGTAGTCATTAACTATAGTGAGAAAATAAGAGTAACCCTCATGGGATTTAATAGCAAGAGGACCCCATATGTCCACATGAATCAAAGCAAAAGCCTCATGTGCATGAGAGGAGCTAATAGGGAAATGAAGTTGTTTCTGTTTGGCATATGACAAGTTAAACAATGTAAAACTGAGGTCCTATTACAAGGTATTAAGAGTTTTTCTTTCTCTCTATGAAGATGACCTAGCCTCCAGTGCAATATTGGAATGTTTTGAGGAGTCAAATTGTAGATAACTGTTGCTTGGGAGTGAGTTGAATAAGGTTGAGAGGTCTTGAATGGTAATTGATAGAGGCCTCTAATCTGTTTTGCCAAACCAGTCCTGTTGTGGGTCATGAGGTCCTGAATTTGGCAAAAATTAGATTCAAAGTTAAGAAAATGGGTAGGTCATTTGTGAGCTTACTAACAGAAACTAGGCACAAGGAGGACATTATCTAGGATTAAATGAGAAGGTAGTTTGACCCTTCATACATGACTCACAGCTACTTTTGTTCCATTAGGCAAGTAAACAAACTGATTATGTACTGGAGTTGATTCAATGAAAAGGTCTAGATTGCAGGCAATGTGGTCTGAAGCCCCCTAGTCTCAAGTATGCATATCCCCATGAGAGCATTCTTCTGATGTTGTAAGTGAGAGGAAAGAATGTACTTACCAGCAAAATTGGGGAAATATGGAGTATGTTGTGCCACAGATAAAGCATGATGATTCATTGATGGTGATGCAGTTGGAGAGGGACTGGATGAAGGAGAGAGAGTTGAGCAAGAACTTGAGCTTGTTCATTTCCTCTAATGACAACCCAAAACTTGTATTAGAGGTCCTGATGTCAATGCTCAACTTTGTGTCTAAGCTAGTAGTATCACTGTCACTAGATGAATCACTCTAGGAAACAGCTGCTACAACATTTCCACATGCCATCCTGCCTTCTTCCTCTTGAGACTGTAACAGTCTTCAATGGCATGTGGTTCTCCTTTTTGCAGTATCTGCAGAATTTCTTGCCATCTGAACCTTCTGCATATCTATTATGATTCCCAGAGTTGCCTGATAAAGCAAGGGCAACTGTCTGAACCCCTCTAGTCACTCCACCCTTGTCACCTTTAATATTTTGTTCATGTTGAAGAAGATCGTTGACTGAATTGTCCACAGTAAGCAATGGTTTCATTATTAAGAGTTGAGTGTAGACAACATCATACTATGGTCTTAATCCTTTTAGAAAACGAATGAGATACTCAACTTCCTGTTTCTGCTTAATAGCTTCCATAGCTGCACAGGGTCGAGTTCTCTGGACAACTTAGTCACATTCAACGATGGGGTTAAACTAAAGATTTTCCTCCCATAGTCCCTTGAACACAGTATAGTATTGGGTAATGTTTATGGAACCTTGTTTACAAGCAATGATCTAGTCTTGTAAGTTGGCTAACTTAATTTCATTAGGAAGACAAAAACGCTTCTTCTATTCTTCCCAAATAACCGAGCATTCTCATGCTGCATGACACCGCGTCTAATTTCCTTATCAATCGAATTGAGAATCCAGCACAGAACAAGTGTATTAGATGCATCCCACAACCCATAATTTGGATCTCCCATAGCAGGCATTGGGATGGATCTGTCAATAAAACCAATTTTGTGCTTCGTTTTCTAGGCCATATGAATTTCCCTTTGCCAAATCTGATAGTTGGGACCATCTAAAATCTCGGAAACAATCGACTGTGAGATATTTTCATTCGGGTTTATGTAGAAGGGGTTACCAAATAGAAGATCTGGGCGATCTGTGCGTTCTTTGCCATTGTTGTTGTTGCTGCTGTTGTTGGTAGCACTAGACTGTGCATCAAAGGAACCAAAGGGAATGACACCACTGATCAGCGAAATGCCACCAGGAGTTCGTAGTGGAGTGTTCGCCATTGTAGATCACTGTATCTTGTCCAACTCTAATACCATGTAGAAAATCTCTAGGAGCTAGGGTTAGAGGTAGAAGAAGAAGAAAGGCGGTATGGATTGGGAACCCGCAAGGAAAAAAAGCTCTAGGAGCTAGGGTTAGAGGTAGAAGAAGAAGAAAGGCGGTATGGATTGGGAACCCACAAGGAGGAAAAGCCTTCATGCTTTTCGTTTATATATGACTGTGAATTGGTAAGGTTCATCTACAGTAAAACTAGAAATGAGAAGTTAAACGGTAAATCAAAATAGACAATAAATAGTTCGCCACGTGTGTCGTCTACATTAGCCTTCGTCAACTCCATCTAACGGTAAGTAGAGAGCTAAATGTCGTTGTCTCGTTCTTGGGGATGAAACGTTTCTTCTGCAACTCAGTCTTCCATTTCCATTGAGCAGCTTCATGACCTTCGAGCCAAACTTCAATCCTTTGTATCCTTGTTTGATATTTCTGAAAGGAAAAAGTTGGTTGGTTGCTTGGAGCTACATAGTACACATAGCGAGTTTGCATAATGGACACCAGCTAGCTAACTAATCCAGGCGCTTTTGAGAACAGAGATGTTCCTCTCCCCCGACTCCAGATACAGTACTGACCAATGAGTAAACAAATCTCAGCCATCAGATTTAAGTGGGCTCAGAAAAACCATATATAAGAGTGGAAAATTAAAGACATTTTTATTTTTTGTATTTTTCTTAATCGTCTCATATCTTCTTCGTTTTAACACAGATTTTTTTTTGCACAGATGGAACGAGTTCGTTGTGCTCTACAAAATGAGATCCATTTTGAATATTTTTTGAGAAAAAAATATTATTGCCTCTCGTTACCAACTGCATAACATATGGCATCTTATTCGTTTTTAGGGATGGCAAATCAGACCGCGCGGGCGGGTACCCGCCCGAAAACCGGCTGGGCGGACCAGTTTTTACCCGGGGTTGACGGGGATTTAACGGATTCGGGGAAACCCGTTATCCGTGGATAACGGACATCGGGCGGTGACGGAGTCCAGGCTATCCGCCCCGAGCCCTCCCCGAGCCATAAAAACGACGTCGTATTTTGAGCATATATATATATATCCATCAGTCGAGCAGAGAAACCCTAATCCCTAATTGTCGCCGCTCTCTCAGTCTCTCAATCTCTCTTCTCCTCTCAGTTCTCTGCTCTCAATCGCCGCTCAAATCCATCGATTCGATTCCCCCCCGCGAAATTCTCTCCACCCAGGCTGTCAATCATTCATTATCCACCAATCAAAGCCTAATATACTCATCGATTTAGGCAAAGAACAACATGCAAAAGGAGAAGAATCAGAAGATGACTGTTCCAATCTCCGATTCGAGGTTATTGGGAGGATTTCTCGTCCATTATTGTTCCGATAATCCAGAACTCGAGATAAGTACCTTCCAATTCAATTCTTCTTTCTTGTTTCAGTTTCTTGCTTTAGTTTTAGGTTCGTTTAAATTAACTCGAGTCGATTGGTTCTTTCTAGGGCTCTTCTGTTTCATTTTCATCTGCACCTGGGACTGCATGCATGCTCTGATACTCGAGGTAATCCCTATTCCCTAATCAAATTTCCTTAGTCAGTTACTCAGTTAGTGTTTAGTAATTAGTAGTTTGTTGTATTGACTTTAACTCATTGGATTGTAATGTTTGTACTTTTGTTTGAGGTTTTGCAGTTTTGTATCAGGCATCAGTTCACCATCCACAACTCTGGACAATAGACCCCCTCTGTCCAGATTCGAGGTTAGTTTAAAAATTAAGGACATTTTACTTAATTTGGTTTGCATGTATTAGGAATTAGGGACTCGAGTTTCTTTTGATTGCTTGAGTGTTGGGTCTGCTCATCAATCATGTCTTGTTTAGTATAAGTATCTCATTTGCATGTTACAATTGAATCTAAAAGACTATAAATTTGAACCTAGAAATCTTATAGCTAAAGTCTAAAAAGTAACCAAGCAATCCTTTGATGTTATACTCGTTTATCTCAATGTCAGATGGAAGGTGCACCTGAAAATGTTGTCAATGCTCCTGTTCCTCCACAACCTGCCCCTGTTGATCAAAACAACCAACCTGAACAAGTTGGTAATGGTAACGGTAACTTGGCTAATGATAATTCTGAAGTGCTTGTTGAAGAATGCAAATTGACTTCTGATGTATGGCCTCATTACATTAGGGTTAAGGTTAATGGGGTTATTAAAGCTAAGGATCTAAAACAGCTGATTTGTGGTTTGATTAATGATTATCAAACCAAGGCTGAAAAGAAATCTGGTTCTTCTGCCAATGAACCGATTGGAAATGCAAATGTCTCTGTTTCAGCAACTGATCTTGATTTCGAGTTGTTTGTTAGTCAGAGGAAAAAGAGCAAAACAACTCTGATTACTACTGAGTTGGACCATTATCTTGCTGAGGAACTTATTCCTCGTGATCCATCTGCTGAATTTGATCTCTTGATGTGGTGGAAGTTGAATGGCCTTAAGTATCCTACTTTGCAAGCAATTGCAAGGGACTTTTTGGCTATACCAATAACATCAGTTGCTTCCGAGAGTGCTTTCAGCTCTGGTGGGAGGTTGTTAGACCCCCACAGGAGCAGGCTCGATTATTCAACTGTGGAGGCCATGTTGTGCAGTCGTAGCTGGGTTAGGGAAGCCTGGCTAAGAGGTAACCTGCAATACCTTCGACTCGAGTGAGTTTTGGTTCATTTAAACAAGTGACTGAGTTAGTTTGTTCTATTTCTGCAGAATCAGAGGCTGCTGCTGCTGTGGAGGCAATGGATGGACTGTTTACTGGGCTGTCAGTTCACGATTCAAGTGTAGAAGATCAGGAAAATGGGGGTAAGTTAGTTGGTTTTTAGTTTTTAGTTGGTAAGTTATGGTTTATGAACTGCATAAGTGAACAAATTTTTTTTTTATATTGATTGCAGTCCAGGAACTTCTGAATCTGGATTCACCATTCTCCTTTGATTACTGATTATTGGAACCTCAGAAGAGAAGGTATATAATACATTCAAATTGACTTTTCTCCTTTATTGTAAGCTTGTATCTGTTCCTTCATATTTTTGTTTTCTTGCAGGGGATGAATGTCAATTTGTCATGACTCATGTGCTGCTTGACTGCTTCTGTTCTTCAAATCTGGTTGCTGCCTTGCTGGTGCCTTTGAGAGTTTGGCTTACTGCCTTTGAGACTTGAGAGTTTGAGTTTGAGTGTGCTTTATTTGTTCCAAATTTGAACAATGGATTGGTGTGTGGCTTACTGCCTTTGAGAGTTTGAGTTTGAGAGTGCTTTACTTGTTTTCTTTTTTGCTACTTTTAGACAGTTGATGAACTCATGAACAATTGAGGAACTCTTGAAAATTCAGAGTTCTGGGTGGTGGGTGGGTTGCAGCCTTATAGGCTTTATGTTAAGCTACTTTTGAGTTTTGAGCACTGCTCAACTTTGAATTTGAATTGGATTATGTTTTTCCAGTTATTTTATTGTTTCAATATGTCAATTTTTTAGGGTTTGTAGCGGGTAACGGGGACCCGTGGATTCCCCGTATCCGTGGATTAACGGTGACGGTATCAAATTTGGCCCCGTTGAATGGCCGGGGACGGGGTCGGGGAAACCCGATACTGTTCACGGACGGGGAACGGATGGTATGAATCTGTCCCCGATCCGCCCCGTTGCCAACCCTATTCGTTTTTATGTCATTTTTGAAAAAATTTGCATCAAATAAACGAGATCATGATTATCTATTGGATCTACGAATTTCTGGATGAACAAAATACAGGAGAAAAAAAAATACCACCCAATACCACCCTGGTATTGGGTGGTATCTTGTGGTACACAATGTTGATAGTCGTAAATGACAGTTAACATACTCCTACTATCATGTATTCAATCATCCTACAGTCTTGGTACGTTCATACCACCATGGTAACCTTTTTCATACCATATGGTATCCTCTGATTTAATACATTCAATACCATATGGTATATACTGGTAAAAAATGACTCAGTTTTTTTGTTTAAAAAATATATCAAAGTGGATATCATTTTGAAGAGCATAATTAATCTGATCTAACTGGGCAAAAAATATAAATTCCGACTTCAAACGAGTGAGAAATCGCCCGTTAAAGATTAGAGGGGGGATTAAAGGCTTCCCAGGAGAGAGAAGAGGCATTGATGTGACGGATGGTGATTGGGTTATGCATGGTTACTCACCACAAGGTTATGCATGAGATCCTTTCCCTCTGCCCCCACTGATTTCATTTTCCTTGTGTCTGTTGGTATGGGCCCGACCAGAAAGCATGCCAAATTAAGGGCGAAAAGCCCAACACCCGCCAATTGTATGCCCTTGTTTTTTTTTTTTTTGGTGAAAAGAGGAGCGTTAAGGGACGGTCTAACCCATGTCATTAATCATGAAAGGTTCATCGATCTCGATAACATCTCGATACAACCACCTATCTAAATTCAGTTCTACCACATCTAAAGTAGAGCAACCAGTCTATATGTCATGTTCTAAGCTAGCAAGATAGTTAGCCACATAGTTTTGTTCCCGATAGTCGTAGCATAACGATGTGTGTTATCCATCTACCCCCTGTATCAGGTTTGCCACCATCCGCGGGTTGCGCGTCAGTCTGCAACTTAACTCTCTTGGCGCCAATCCTCCGCACATACTGAAGCCTCTCTAACGTGCCTCGCAACTCCGCCATCGTAATTGTAAAGGCTCCATAATTTGATACGAAGTTTCCTAGACTCCTTACGGGGTGATTTCACAGAACGCACCCAGCAGCCGCCCGCAATGCCAGCCCTCGAACAAACCCACCAGTATTAAATGTTATCTAGCCCTCTCCCTCCGGATTCCATCACAGTAAGTGCTTTGTCCTGTCACCTCTCGTTGTATCCCAATAGCCTCCTCCTCCTAATGAGCCTTCATCACAACCGCCACCCGAGCCTAAATTCTCCTCACTAGCACCTCCGTCGTAGAATGCCCACCTATAAAAATTATGTCATTCCTACAATTTCATGGATACCAACAAGTTATTCCAAACAATAGGGAATCACTTCCCTCATTCAAGTATCTTTGCATCCATTCCTCCAGTTGGAGAGAAAAGAACATCAGTTGCTCCTCTCTCGGTATCAACTTTACCTATACCTGGTGTGCCATCTTGCAGTCATGCAACACATGCATTATGGACTCCTAGATTGTACTGCAGTGGCTACACTTTGGATTGTCAGTCATTTTGCGCCTCTTTCTCTCCACATTAGTAAGCAAGAGGTTGCGGTAGGCAATCTACAGGAAGTGTTTGATTCTATTGGGCCCCTTCCAATGCCAAAATCTCTTCCAATTTTGGTTTAAACCCCTGTCTCCAAGCCTTGCAACGAGCAGGTAGGCTGATCGTAAAGTGAACCGACCTTCTTTCTCTAAATTCCAGATCATAGAGTCTTCTCCCAGCTCAGCTATCGGTGGAGTAGTTCCTACAATTTGCATCCAAATTTCCTCAGGTAGAAGCTCACTAGTTAAAGTCCATTCCCACTTACCTAGCTCGGTAATCATTTTTGCGACTAGCACGTCCAAGTTTGGGATAGCAGTAGCATTCGTGATGTAGTCTACTAGAACCACTCCGTTCTCAAACTAGATGTCCTTCCAAAACCAAGTGGATTGAGGCCATCACCCTGAATAGCTCTCCATAGCACCAATTGACGCTTGCCTCGGAGTGGGTGGAGAACACCATCTTTCACCTTGAAGTACTTGTTCTACAGAACCTGAATCACAGCTTATCGGGGTTATCTAAAAATCTCCAGGTTAACTTCGTGATAAACGCTTCATTAAGATCTCTTACGGACCTCAGTCCCAGCCCACCCATGTCTTTTGGCTGAAAAATTTGCTCCCACGACATAAGATGGTTCATGCGCTTGTCTGCTTCCGAGCCCCACAAAAAATCGCAAATTTTCCTGTCAATTGACTTACAAATATATCATGAAGTTTAGTTGTTTGCATGGCATAAGAAGACATTGTATTAAGAACAAAAAGAGCCAAAATAACCCTCCTTGCTAAGATAGAGATTTCCTTATGCACCCTAAGAGTCGCGTATCCATGTTTTCCCGAATATAGGCGTACGTGTCTCGTATTATCCGTCCGTGGAGGACAGACACCCCTAGGTACCTACCAATATTGGTGGCGGCTTGAATCCCCATGATACTACTAACGACCCCCTATATTGTCCTCTTGGTATTATGCGAGAAAAAGATCTTTTACTTATCCTTATTCTTCCGCTCTCCAGAAGCATCACAAAACTTGTTGAGACAACTCAGGAGCACCTCTCCTTGCCTCACTTCTGCTTCAACAAATAGAATCAGATAATCAGCAAAAAAAACAGGTGAGATAAACTAGCCATTCTTAGAAACTTTAAACGGCTTCCATCTTCCTGCTGCCTCCGCTTTATCAATGAAGAATATGATCCATAATTAAAATTACAGCGATAAGAATGACATCGAAATTGGAAGGTACTTAAACTTACCAAAATTACAGCGATAATTAAAATTACCCGTTATCACTCCCGCTCCCCAGCTCCCGGGCTTCGCCCTCCTCCGGGTGCCCGGGCCTGCTATTGCCACGGCTCCCGGCGCTGGGCCTTCGCCTCTAGTTCGGTTCCTGGTGCTCGTGCCCGATATCACTCCCTTTCCCCAGCTCCCGGACTACGACCTCCCTCCTGCCGCCGGGGCGCGCTATTGTCCCGGAGCTGGGTCTTCTCCTCTCCGTTGGTTCCCAGCCCCCGGCCCCACTATTGTCCGGGTGCCGAGTCTTCTTCTGTCGGCTGGTCCCGGACCCCGACACTAGGGCTTCGTCCTCCTCCCGGCGCCGAGGCTTCGCCTCTCATTTGGTTCCCGGTCCTCGATCCCGCTATTGCCTCCGGCGACCAGTCCAACTATTTCCCCAGACGTCGAGTTCTCACCTCTCATCTGGTTCCCGGTGCCCGATCTTGATGTCGCTTCCTGCCACCTACACATGGGCTCTGCCTTCCTCCCGGTAACTGGGCTCGCTATCACCCCCGGTTCCCAACACTGGATCTTCCCCTCTCACCAGGCTGCCGACACTCGGACTCGATATCACCTCCGACTACCTGACGGCGCAGTATTGCACCCGGCTCCCGGTCCGTTATTGCCCCCTGCTCTCGGCACCCGGATCCACAACTATTCTCCCCACCTGGATCCATGAATGGATCCATTGCATGCACTCCTACCTGCACATGTGTCATGCCCCCTCCTCAATTAGTCTGCATGTGGCAAGGGTGTTCCCCTTAGGCAAAAAATGGTTAACATGTGTTCAACCACGTCGCGGGTACATATGAGCCTAGACGACACATGTCTAGTGATGTGTCCTTCTTTTATCTCCGACGCCGACACATGTCCCCCCGTTGTCCCCCCCTGGTAGATACTATATAACTAGCTCATGCTCTCCAGTGAAGGGTGAGGCAAGAGACTGGGGAAAGTACCCTGAGAGAGCCCGCTGTAATCAGTGACTCTCATCTCCCTGATTCTCCTCCTGCAAACCCCTTGTAAACTATTCAATCCCCGACACTAGAGACTAACTTGAGCGTCATAGGTGCCCCCGCCGATATCGGTCGGCTGGCCCGTTTTTGCAGGAAGCGATCGGAGGTGACATCACGAAGTACGGTTACAATAAAGGGGCACTTCAAATCGCTTCAGGGCCCAAGATCGAAGAAGTCGACGTCGGCTATAACCTCGGCATCAACAGTAGTGCTCCCTTGTTGTTTCTTGTGAGAACCTCTCAGTTGTTAGAATAATTTTATTCAAGAGAATCTATGACCAAATCTCATTCGTCCCACTTTCTACATAATTTCCCTCTTCATTCTCATAATACTCATACGAAACCTTAATGTCAATATTTTTTCATATATGTTTTGCAAAATAGACTTTCATAGCCACAATTTCCACATTTGTGACAAATATAGTCATAACTTTCATAATGCACGAAATAGCCAGATTTTTTATGGTTGTATGTAAAATCTAGTAATTTCCGTTACAAACTGAAACGATGTTAGTGACTCCGTCAGTTAGGTTAACGTCAGGCTGATTATGATGCCAAATCGTCACACACTTCAGCGACAAATCATCGTATCATTTCCACGTTATTTTAAATTATAAAAATAATTATTTCTAGATTAAAAAACAAAATATATTTTTCCTAACTTTCCCATATTCCCTACCCATTGCGTTCTTCTTCTGTCATCCCTCCATGTTGTCGCCCCTCTTATTTTCTTCTTTCTATTCCCCTAAAAAGTTATCATCGTCGGTAACAAAATCCAGCGGGGGCAAATCAAATTGAAGATAACCTATTGAAAACCCATCACAATTAAATACAAATAAAAGAAATCGAACAAATCTCATCTCGAACCCTAGAATAAAAATCCAAGAAAATCCATCACAATGTTGCCAACCATCTGCCCCTACTGACCCGCCAGCAAAATCGTGAAGGAGGTGCGAGCCCGTCGTTGTTCCTTGCCCGGACCCGTAGGATGTAGGGGATAATCAGCGAGTCAAAAGCCGCACGGGTGATTATGACCAGCAGCTTCAGCTTGTTCATGGATCACGGCGCCCGACCCCGAGATGGTCCCGCCATCATAGCTGAGTTTGGATTCATTCTTTGAAGAGGGTTGGGGAGGAGGCGGTGGAGGATGTGAGTTTTCAATTAGAGAGGTGGTGGGGGAGGGGTCGGTGAGGAGGTGGGTTTTTCAATTAGAGTTTGTTTCGTTGGGTAGGGAAATGGGATGGAGATGAGATTAGGATAAGCTTCCTTCCACCTAGATTGGGGAGAAGATAGTATAACAACACTCTATCTATTGTCACCGTAACAACACGATTCATTAAGGACAAAATTGGAAACTTACAATAAATAAAAAACAATTAATGAGATCCCCAAATCCAATTCCCCTCCGCTCTCTTCTCCTTCTCCGTCGCTAGCGTTCTCCTCCGGCCGATTCCCAAATTCAAACTCTCCTCTGGTGGAGAAACCCTACTCCGGCGCCGGCGAATATCAAGTGCACAGGTTGGATCTCCTTGCAGCGGGACTTCAGTGCTGCCGATTCGCAGACGAGCCGCAGATCTGAAATTGTCTCGCCCATACCCCCACCGCCTGCGTCCGCGTCGACTTGAACCCGCCCTCTGATTTCGCAAGACAGAAGTAGCGGCAACGACAACCGGCGACCACGAAAGGATAGCTGCAGCAAGCTGCAATCTCACATGGACGAGCAGAGTCAAACCAACAAGAGCTCTTCAAAACAGAGCATCAACCTAGAAAGGGATTTTTTACAGAAGCTTGGCGAGGAGATGGACGGAGGGAGAAAGGGAATGACGGGCGGAGGATGGAGAGAGGAGATATGGTGGTGGAGGAAGCAATGGAGGCGGAGGAGGGATTGGGGATTGCGACGGAGGAGGCGGCGGCTGCCATTGTTGACATGCAGAAGATGGGTACCAATGCTAAGTTGTAATATCCTAAAAATTGCATTTTCTTTTCACTCTTGCTTTTTTTTTTTTTTTTTGAATTGTGCTAAATAGGAACTCATCTAGTTTGTTACGATCAATGAAATAGTGACCTTGTTAATAAGATATATGATTACAGTATACAAGGAGATTAAGAAAAAGATGAGTGAGGAGTTGGTTCAGAAATGACGATATCATTGGAGAGACGATGGATGGCAATGGGTCGGGTCGGGGGCGGATAGTGCATATCCGTTACCCTACCCAAAGTACTTCGGGTTTTACCCATACCCATACCCACATGTGAAACGGCTAGAAAATCAAAACCATGCCCATACCCGTTCGGGTTTCGGGTATCCACGGTTATCCATGGATATTAATTTCTCTTCATAACTCCAACCAATATGTTAACATTCACACGTATTCTTATATTAAGTAAGAAAAAAAGTACGACAAGAATTCACTAGAATGAAGAAAATTAACTAAAAACAACACAATTTCATGAAAATGTTATATTTATATGCTAAATATAAAATATGTTAGAGAAAAATAATGATTATTTCTAGACAAAATACGTATGCATGTGTATAATCGGGCGGGTTCGGGTCGGATAGTGAGAAATTCATGCCCACCCATTACCCGCAATATTCGGGTTCGGGTTTTACCCGTACCCACTAAATGTCCTTCGGGTTCGGATTTTACCCTACCCGACTAGGCCGGATTCGGGCGGATATCCACGGTTACGGATATTTTTGCCATCCCTAGAGACGAAGAGTGGCAGACTGTGAATTCAGTTTTGGGGTCAGGGGTGCAAGCGAAAAGATGTTTACATTGAGTCTGCTCTGGCCTGTATAATGTAACTTCTGTTAGTGTTGTGGTATATGATCCACGATTGAACCTCTCCCAACAACTCGAGTTATTGGGATCAACTGGTTCTTGACATGGTATCAGAGCCTTCTGTGACCGAGAGGTCTTGTGTTCGATTCCCGGTGACCCCATTTATTAAGCACATGGTATTCTTGTCTTCAGACCTGTGCAAACTTCAAGCCTTGTGAGTGGCTTTCGTTTGAGGGGGCGTGTTAGTGTTGTGGTATATGATCCACGATTGAACCTCTCCCAACAACTCGAGTTATTGGGATCAACTGGTTCTTGACAACTTCTTGGTTGTTTCCTTGTTCTATATAACCTAATAAATTTAAAATGTGGTAGTGAGTAGTGACTACAGATTAGTAAGTGGTCTCCTAATGCATACCAATAATCCCCTAAAACAAACTAGAAACCTCACAAAATATACAACAAATATTTCATAAGCACACCAGAAAGCTCATAATACAGAGTACAAACACGATAAAGCAAACCCAAAAAAGCATACCAGAAACCTCTCAATCCATACTACAAATCCCTTAAAACAAACCAGAAACCTCACAAAGCAAACCACAAAATTTTCAAAAACACACCAGAAAACTCATAACGCAAACCACAAACACAATAAAGCAAACCACAAAAACAAACCAGAAACGTCCTAATGCAGACCAAAAATCTATTAAAACAAACCAGAAACCTCGCAAAGCAAACCACAGAATTTTCAAAAACACACCAGAAACCTCATAATGCAAACCATAAACACGATAAAGCAAACCACAAAAACAAACCAGAAACGTCCTAATGCAGACCACAAATCTCCTAAAACAAACCACAAACCCCTCAATGCAAACCACAAAATTTTTGAAAGCAAACCAGAATCTTCTCAATGCAAACCACAAACACGATAAAGCAAACCTGAAACTTCTCAATGCAAACCATAAACACGATAAAGCAAACCACAAAAGGCATACAAAAATGTGAGAAACCAAACCATAAATCTCACAATGCAGACCATAACATCCGGTGGTCGTTGGCCATTGACCGGTCAACGAAGACCGTTGACCGGTCAACGAAGACCGTTGACCGGTCAACGAAGACCGTTGACCGGTCAACGAAACCCGTTGACCAAACTCCGATGACCGTCAGTGAGTAGATTCCGGCGCCGATAGGCATATTCCGGTCCCGATGACTAGATTCCGACGCCGGTAAGCATATTCCGACCACGGTGAGCATATTCCGGCAACGGTTGCATATTCCGATGACAAAATAGCATATTCCGGTGACCGGCAACCAGATTCCGGTGACCGGTGGCCGAATTCCGGCGACCAAAATTTTGGTCCGAAAATAAAATAAAAAAAATTATTTTTTATTTTTTTTATTTTTTTATTTTTTATTATTTAAACATATTTTTCATAATGACAATTATACCCCTGTTTTGATTTTACACTAGGTCAACTCATCTAATAAAAAGTCATCACAATCCTAGCTTCCTATTGGTTGGAGACTAGTGTTGTTACAATAACAACAAAAGAAGTGTTGTTATAGTATCTAGTCCCCCTAGATTGGGAGATGTGAATAGCAAAGAAAGGGTCTCTGATTTACGATGGGATAGTAGAAGTTTGGAGAAAGACAGGTTAGAGAGAGAGTTGTTGGGAAGTAGATATTTTTTTTTTTTTTTTTGTGGAAAGGGACGAAATTGTGTTGGAGAAGGAAGGCAGTTTAGCCTCTCCACATTTATTTTTTTTTTCTCTTAATCCACTTGGATTGGTGGGGACACTATATTGCCAACTCAACATTTTTCGTTTGTCTAGTCATAACGTTAAGTGACGCCGTTAAAAGGATGGACGGAAGTGGCTATTTTGTGTATTATGGATGTTGTGGATATATTTTTTACAAACGTGTAAGTTGTGGCTATGGAAGTGTATTTTGCCTATATTTTTCTCTCAATATTCTCATAACTCGTCATGTCACATTGTTACTTTCATTACTTTCCCACTTTTGTCTTAGTCTCAACATTGATACTAAATAGAGTCTAAAGAAGTACGTCTAAATATGTTTCTGTTTCTTGTTGTCAACTTTCATAAATTTTTCAAAATGATCAACTAAGCATGTTTCAGTTTTCTATTATCATGTTATTGTGGTTGTACTTCTTGTAGAACACGTGTTGCACACAAATAATCATATAAAATAAGATAAATAAACACGAGTAATAAAGAACTGGTCGTCTAGACTAGAGTGTTGTGCTTGACTCATTGCTAGAGCCCAAGTATATCACGAGATGGGCTTTGGCCTTTATCGAGTCGTCTTCAACCTTCAAGGTATTGTTACTGTTAAGAAGCCAACACACAATAGAGAAGAGTAGGGAGAGACACATGTACGCGAGATCTTTTGGTAACTGATTTCGACCTATGGCTTTACATCTCGGCTCAAAAGGTGGCTTACCCTTTGAGACTTAATGTCTAGATTTTTGTCTTATTCCAATCTAACTCCAAGTTGAGTTCCTTTGAGTGGAACTCATATCCTTGAAAACTGATAAGAATAGAGCAATATACTCCTTTCTCTCTTCCTCACAAGCACTCACGCGAAAGAGAGAAACTACGCAAACTCACAATCACTCAAGCAATACATATAATGAACCTCTGTCACTTCTTCCGCCTATTGCTAATCACAGAGTGTTTGATCTTTCTTTTATGCAGGATTTCTCTGTCATAGTTTGTGAGACTTGTCTTGTTGCTTCCTTCTATTTATAATCTCTTAATGCAATCTTCTCTTCATTTGAGAGATTCTTCTTTTGATATTTCTTTGATTTAGGAGACCCTGCGATTATACTTTCACAACTATGGCAAGTAAGACACATCAGAGAAATTTAACCAAGTCTTTTACCTTTTGATTGATGGGATCATAAAGGAAAAACTTTTATTTTCCCAACAATTTTCCCTTATTCTTTCTGCAACACTTAATTTCTCAAGGGATACCATCCATCATAAGAGATTGAGAGATGTTTAATGTGTTCTTGCTTTTGTCTTGTTTGGTAGTGTGCTAAGTCCAATAAGCCTATGGATCTTTTCCTTCTATTCATTAGTCATTTCCTAGAGGCTCACCAACTGTTGGCATGAAGTTTAGAATCACATAGAAAAGTAATAGCCTTGTTTTGTGGTCATTGATGATTATCAGGCTTTTCTAATTGTTAATGTTAACCCAAAAGGTCACAACGCACTAAGAACGTTAATTCAATACCTTTGATAACGAACAATTAAAGTTAAAAATCACATTGTTTGAGGCACTAGAAAGTTAGAGAATTTTGCTAAGTACATCAAATGCTACTAATGGGGAGACACCAATTGCGTGCCACAATGCTAGGAACTCTTTTATAAGTGTTGTAACCTCCGTGGCGATACCTCAAACACTATGCTCATTAGGACGAATTGCAGAGCTTTTCAAAACCTTTGTAATTTTCTTATAGATGAGGGTGGGCTACACCATAGTTACCACATGAAAATATATGGGATGGTTGACATCTTCTTATACACAATAGCTCACAATGAGAAAAATCGTGTATTACAAAAGACTTCTCGTCGATTAGGAGAAACCATTCGTCGAGTTTTCAAACTCGTCTCGGTTTCTTGGTTGAAACTGAACAAAATCCTACTAAGTAAATCTGTACTTGTCCTAGAGAATTTTAATGACTTCAAATGAAAGCATTTCAAAGTTAATAGCTTTATTTGTAAACAATATTATGCGGTAGTTTTACACTTATTTCATACTTCTCTTATTGAATTGAAGAAGAGAACAAGATAAAGAATGGAGAGTTAAAGCAAGCAACAAGAAGAAGAATTCAGCCAACCAAGAAAATAGTTTAAGATTTTATACTTGTTTTGCCTCATTATTTGTTTAGGAAAATGTGTCTTTTGTTTAATTTAGAATCTTTATTTTCACTAATCACAATCATCAAACAATGAATTTTTCAGGATCATATTCAAAAAATTTCAAAAATGAAAAATCTCTAAATTTGTTAAGAGTATCTAAATTCAGACTCTCATTTGCCAAACCATCACTGATTTATATGAACATTGTAGGCGAACCCATAAACATGGTATCTCCATAAAAGTGGCCACATAATTTTAGGGAAAGACTGCCATTATCGAATCAGAAAAAACAATCCAGTTGGAAAAAAAAAAGGAAAGTGAAATAGATTATCTATATAGGGTCGTTTGGTTTTAGTGATTTTTAAATCATGTATTGTAATATACATGCAATTAAGGAAAATGATGTAATTTACTTTGCATTGTTTGGTTTTGGTAATAGTTCGGTAGTTTGGTTTTGATAAATGTTTGGTTGAGATAGTTACAATGCATGTATTGTCTACAATGCATTGTCTTTTTGAAATTTCTGCACAAACAATACATGCATTGTTTACTTGAAATGACACAAACGATCACTCAAGAACTCCGAGTCATTCTCTTGAAGCTCATCCTCTTCAACATAAATGATCCACTTGTCCCGAAATGACCCGGCCCAATAGGGAAAAATGAGTGATAGTTAATTCTCAAGTTTTTGTGAGATTGTTTGATTGAGATTGTTGAGTCTTTTTTCTTTCAACTATGTCCCTACCTTTTTATGTGTGTTGCTTTCTTATATAAAAAACAAAGGGCAAAAGTGACATTTCACCCAAGTAATATAACTTATTTTAATACTACAATAACTATCACATAAACCAAACAATGTAAACTACAATACACCAATTTTCTTGTATACAGGTATATTATTATTCATGTATTGATAACAATGCATTAATTTAACTATCACCAAAATCAAATGACCCAGTAATCAACAAGTTATATTACTTTTTGTGGGAAAATCACTTTTGTTCTTGTTTTTATGACAACAAAAAATAAACCTAACAATCTCCTTAGAACTATCTCAACAATCTCAAATTTTAGTAGAGACTATCACACATTTTGAGTAATAGTTTCCATCACCTCAAGTAAACAATGCATGTATTGTTTGTGCAAAAAATTCAAATAAATAATGTATTATAGACAATACATGCATTGTAACTACCCAACCAAACAATCAACAAAACCAAACGAGCTCATAGATATCTAAAGTGAGGAATCCTTCTCCCAACATTATCATATATTTTTCTTAGAAATGACAGTATGATAATAATTGTATAATAATGGGAATAGAGACAGAAAAAGTTAAATTTTGCGATATGATTATCACATAAGTCCATAACTAATTATTGTAACATTCACTAGAGGTTTCGGATTCCTTTTTCTTTTATTATTATGAAATGGGATAGCCGGATAGAGTTGGAGGACTCTTCTTTAATCGGACAGAGAATGTTCCATTTCGACTGTTTAATCCTTCTAAATTCATTATAAAAAAAATCCTTCTAAATTCCACCCAAAACAAACCAAAAAACAGAAATAGATTATTAAACGCAATAAAATTCTTCCTTCCACGACGTCGAAAAGCCAATTTGGTTACAGGTCCGAATGCTAAAAAGAAAATACAAAAGCCAATTTGCAATTTTCCTCTTTCTCCTCAGACCACGTGGCTACGAACCAATCGGTCAGCACCTAAAAATTCGCAATAGCATCAAAAAGCGCCCAGATCTATGCGAATAAACACAGCGACGCCACTTGCGAAACTTCCCCAAAATATATCCCCCACCTATCCGCTGCCTCCGTTCATACCGTAAGCTCAACCATTCTCACCCTCCGCCCGAACCATCTTGGTTCGACCTGATGGTTGATATGTTTAACCGGTCTATTATAAAGGGTTTGCTTCATCATCTCAGTCTCAGATTCGGCCCAACCGTTTCGTGCTCCCCTTCTGCATCCGACCCCAGCGGATCACCGCCCCATCCTTGATCCAACCATTCTCCGACCCTTCCAAAATTTCGGCAAGCAAGAAGGGTCTGCAAAACCAGTATTTTTACTCCAGCGCGGCACGCAGCCCTAGGTTACCGTCCGCTCTCCACACGCCTCTGTTCTTCTCTTCTCTGCTCCACTTCCCTCCGCCCTCTATCTTATCTCCACCGCCACCGATCATCAATTTTGATTCAGATCTTATCTTCTCCCCACTCCTGCTGCCGTAATCATCCGTTTCGCTATTTTGTCCGCTTCCTCTCGTTGTATGCGCCGCGAGCGATCGACGTCATGTATATAAACGGTTCTGCCTCGGCGGCTTCTTCACTCCTCCGAAGAGCGTCCAGGGCTAGAAACGTCTCTTCGCTGTCTCCCTCGTCCTCTTCTCCCGCTCTCGCGTCTCCGTCGCCTGCGGCGGCACCGAAATTGTCCCCGGCTTCTTCCTTGAATGGCAGCTACCGGCACCAGCAGCAGCGATCTCTGAGTTTCTACTCCGCCGTCCGATCCCTCCCGCGGTGGAGCCACGGTGTCAATTGGCTGTCTTCACGCGGCGGTAGTCCGAGTGCGTACGCTAGAGCGGGTGCTATCCCGGCGATTGAGCAGTTCCAGAGGAAGATCGCATCCATGGGTAACAGTTCCTGCCAATTCCTTGATTATTTTATTATTTTTTGTTGAATAAGCGATAGTGACGAGCTGGAAATGGAGCCTGATAAGACTATTTGACTTTTCATCGGGTCAACGTTGTAGTGCTTTTGATCAACTAGCAAATTCTAATCTCGTTTATGTACATTTCTTTGTTTGTTTCGTTCGGTTCTGAATTCTGGTCGGATCATATCTAATCATCGAGTCTATGATCAACCTTTAATTGGCAATCAAAGTAGGCGAGCATTTTCACTATTTTGTGTCCTCTCTGTATCTAATGTCGTTTTCAGCGTTAGCTGCCGGTGATGTGCATCATATTAAATAGTAATTGATGACCAATCTGTAAAACTTGCAATGATCAACTCTGTACATCGTTCTGTTGAGGCAATCATTGTGGTACTTCCTGCAATTTTATGAAATTACAGTAGGTCAATCGTGGACGTCTGGCGTTGATATTTTATGCGCTTCTTCTTTTTATTGATGATTGCAGCTACCGAGCATCCTTTCAAGGAAATTTTCACTTCCCTACCCAAGCCAGGGGGCGGGGAATTCGGGAAGTTCTACAGTCTGCCTGCTCTGAATGATCCCCGTATTGGTAAGTCTCTTGAACCTCATGTGAAGTTATGCCATGTAAATTCGTTCTGCCAGGTTTCCCCTTATCATGCGGGTGGCATTTTCATAATTCGTTGTATACATATTCGATCGCTCAGAGTTAATTTTCTAGGAAGTGCTGGCCCTGTTCTTCACCTCCCTATCTTAATGACCATGTATTTTGTTTCTCTAACGCAGTCTTTTTGAGTTTTGGTCAGGCATTGTTTCACGATAGAATTTTGTCCAGTGTATACTAATTGTAATATGTACTATGTTGGTGGCTCTTCAACAGAAAAGCTTCCCTATTCCATTAGAATTCTCTTGGAATCTGCCATCCGTAACTGCGATAACTTCCAAGTCACCAAAGAAGATGTTGAGAAGATCGCTGATTGGGAAAAATCCTCCCCCAAACAAGTGGAGATCCCCTTCAAGCCTGCTCGTGTTCTGTTGCAGGTATTTCAGGAACATAGCTAAGAAGTTTTCGGAATTGAAAACACTTTTTTTTTTTGTCTTCACCTATCTTCTTTGCTTGCAGGATTTTACTGGAGTACCAGCTGTTGTCGACCTAGCTTCTATGCGTGATGCAATGGCCAACCTTGGCAGTGATCCCAGCAAGATTAATCCTTTGGTATGTGCAATCCATATGAAGCAATGTACTAGTGTTCCAGATGTGTCTCATTGTTTCAGTCTTCGGGTTAGCAGTCTAATGTTACTTCTGCTGGAAGGGTAGTAAGCACTTGGTCTGTGTAAATCTCTTGTTTATTTGTCTCCCTTTTAAGTTTACTTCCTGTGCTCAATTTGATGACTAAGAGTGCATGGTCCATTTCAAGCAATCTACATACGAGTCTTAAGTTCCCATTCATGGAGTGATGGCTGCTATATGCATCTGGTACATTCTTGTTTATCATTTGACATGCTGTGATGCTGCTGCTGTGTGCAGGTCCCCGTTGATCTTGTAATTGATCATTCAGTTCAAGTTGACGTGACTAGATCAGAAAACGCCGTACAGGCTAACATGGAACTTGAATTTCAGAGGAACAAGGAGAGATTTGCGTTCCTTAAATGGGGTTCTACTGCTTTCGATAATATGCTTGTAGTTCCTCCTGGTTCCGGTATTGTGCATCAGGTATACTTTGGAGTGCCGTAGTAATTGTTTAAGTTTTCCCAAGATACATTGTATGCTTGAACTAGTATTCCTACTTATGGAGCAGGCTCACTATTGTCGTAATCAATATTTGCTTCACCTTTTTGTTTGGCCTAATGATTTGGTGAAATGAAGAACCTTGAATTTGGCATTTTAAAGTTTGGTGGGGGTGGGGGGCTATATATATATATTTTTTGAGGAATAACTATTGGTGGTTTTACTGGTGTGCCATACTTACAGGTCAATCTCGAGTATCTTGGACGAGTTGTGTTCAACAAGGATGGGGTCATGTATCCTGATAGTGTGGTTGGAACTGATTCCCACACTACCATGATTGACGGATTGGGAGTTGCTGGGTGGGGTGTCGGAGGCATTGAAGCTGAGGCTGCCATGCTGGGTCAGGTAAATAATTTATGGACAACTTGGTTATGTGTAGTGAATCTTGATTTAAGTTTTGCTTTCCAATTCTTTTATCTCGTAGCTGTGTTGTTCTCAATGTACTTTGGCCAAAAGTAGTGCGTGCCCTAACATTTATTACCTTTGAATTTGATAAAATGTGTATGAGTTGGTTAGATTTATGTGCTCATCGTCAGGGTACATTACCCCCAAGTAGTGTTACTTACATCTACTTTTTTATGGGTTCTTATGCTAGGTGAGATTTTACAATGTTTATAACATATACTTATTTTACTATATGGCATCATAGATTGTATCATCTCGGAGGATCCTTTGTGTATCTGAAGTCTTCTGTAAATCTGTCTCTTTGTGGATTGTTCTCTGCTTACCAGATTTGATTACTGGAAAAGTGATTAGTTCCCTTATGTCTGTTAACCTGAGCTGCTCTTGCTACCTTAGACATGTTGGTGCATGTCTTTACAACTTTGTTCTGATATTATGTGCTCCTCCACAATGACAGCCCATGAGCATGGTGTTACCTGGTGTTGTTGGATTCAAGTTGTCTGGAAAGCTGCGCAATGGTGTGACTGCCACTGACTTGGTCTTAACTGTAACTCAAATGCTGAGGAAGCATGGAGTTGTAGGAAAATTCGTCGAGTTCTATGGTACTTTTGTCTTCAACTTCAATTGTATTATTTATTCAATTACCTTGGTTTTGTACTTGGTGTCTGATGCTTCTCCACGGCAACAGGTGGAGGAATGAGTGAGCTGTCATTAGCTGATAGAGCAACCATAGCCAACATGTCTCCTGAGTATGGTGCAACTATGGGGTTCTTCCCTGTAGATCATGTCACTCTAAAGTATCTTAAACTGACTGGGAGGAGTGATGAAACTGTAAGTGTGTCAATTTTCTTCCTCTTTGTCTATATGGATGTGTTTTATGTGTTATTTTGCTCGAACAATATAGCAATCTCAGAATATATTGACACCTGTTTGTCTCGCTTTTTGTTTTTACTTTAGGTATCAATGATTGAAGCATATCTGCGGGCAAATAAGATGTTTGTTGACTACAATGAGGTAGTTTCTCGACTAATTGAATTGTCATTTTATAATTTTTTTTTTATAATTGAAGCAGTGAAGTTTTTGCAACTACTAATTTTTTCATCAATTGTATAAATGAATTCAGCCGCAACTAGAAAGAGTGTATTCATCGTACCTGCAACTAGACCTTTCGGAGGTTGAGCCCTGTATTTCTGGACCCAAGAGGTGTGCATTTTAACCTAAACTCCTCTAAAAAATGCTAGTTCACAATTTTGGTTGAGTTGAATTGCAGGCAATGACATCGTTTTCTGTTCTCTCCAGACCTCATGATCGCGTGCCTCTTAGAGAGATGAAGTCAGACTGGCATTCATGTCTTGATAACAAAGTTGGATTCAAGGTTAGTTACAACCTAGTTTCTTTAGACTTCACAAGACAGACAGCTGATCGGTTTATAGTTCTGTAGGTATTATATTAATCATTCCTGTCACAAGTTCACTTTCTCCAAAGTTTAAGATTAGTGTTGCCCATAGCACATTATTATTCTATAGTTCTTTCCTGAATACCTTCTCTACTGAAACCTTTTCTGCTGTAGGGTTTTGCCATACCTAAAGAATCCCAAGGCAAAGTGGCTAAGTTTTCATTTCACGGGCAACCAGCAGAGCTTAAGCACGGCAGTGTTGTGATTGCTGCAATCACCAGCTGTACCAATACCTCTAATCCAAGTGTCATGCTTGGAGCTGGTCTCGTTGCCAAAAAGGCCCACGAACTTGGCTTGAAGGTAAGTACTGTGAATATCTTGCATAAATATTATGGGATGGCTATTGTCTAGACCTTTATTTTATACGAGAATGTGCCATATTTCTTCAGAAGCTGAAAAAAAATCCAATTTGAATGCCTCAATGCTGTAATCTCATTCTAAATTCCTGTTCGCCAGGTCAAGCCATGGGTAAAGACAAGTCTTGCTCCAGGTTCTGGGGTGGTTACAAAGTATTTGCTTGAGAGGTGAGATATTTTTGTTGATGTTGACAAGGGATAGAGTGCTTACCAAGCGGTTGGTATGTATGAGTCGGGATAGACACTAATGAGTTATACATGTTGTCACACATGCAGTGGTTTGCAAGAGTATTTGAACCATCAGGGCTTCAACATTGTTGGTTATGGCTGCACAACATGCATTGGTAACTCTGGAGAAATTGATGAATCTGTTGGTGCTGCTATTACAGAAAATGGTAATTTTTATTCCACGAGTCCTAGCATATCAAGTTAACAAATCTATCTGTCTGCCTTTGCTCTAATTCTCTGCTCATGGTAATGTCTCTTGTCTTCAGACATTGTTGCCTCAGCTGTGCTTTCCGGTAACCGAAACTTCGAAGGTCGTGTTCATGCATTGACAAGAGCAAACTACCTTGCTTCACCGCCACTAGTAGTTGCATACGCCCTTGCTGGCACTGTATGTTCCTTCTCTTATTTTCAGATTTTTCCTCAAACCATTATCTTTCTCCAAGTCAATGGTCAAACACCCATTTATTTCACGTCTGTTCTATTATCAGGTCGATATTGACTTCGAAAAAGAGCCCATTGGAAAAGGCAAGGACGGAAAGGATGTTTATTTCAGGGATATCTGGCCATCTACAGAAGAAGTTGCACAGGTAAAGCTACCGACTCTTATTGGTCTCTAGTTAGTATTTATTACCAGGCAAGATGTTAATAATTTCGATGGCTGTTTTGAACGCTGCTGTCTGTAGGCTGTTCAATCCAGCGTGTTGCCTGAGATGTTCAAAAGTACGTACCAGTCCATCACAAAGGGCAACCCCATGTGGAATCAGCTCGCAGTACCAACTGGAAGCTCTTACTCATGGGACCCGAACTCCACCTATATTCATGACCCTCCTTACTTCAAGAGCATGACTCTTGACCCTCCTGGTGCTCACGGGGTGAAAGATGCCTACTGCCTTCTCAATTTTGGCGACAGCATCACCACTGATCACATCTCGCCAGCTGGAAGCATCCAC
This sequence comes from Linum tenue, assembly GCA_946122785.1. Taxonomy (NCBI): domain Eukaryota; kingdom Viridiplantae; phylum Streptophyta; class Magnoliopsida; order Malpighiales; family Linaceae; genus Linum; species Linum tenue. Next base: position 25,473,184 of record CAMGYJ010000010.1, on the reverse strand, counting down.
AAGGACAGCCCTGCTGCCAAGTTCCTCCTTGACCATGGAGTGGACCGCAAGGACTTCAACTCCTACGGTAGTCGACGTGGCAATGATGAAATCATGGCTAGGGGAACTTTTGCTAATATCCGCATTGTCAACAAGCTTCTGAAGGGCGAAGTTGGCCCTAAGACGGTCCACATTCCCACTGGAGAGAAGCTTTATGTGTTCGATGCTGCAAGCGTAAGTAGATTGGTTGCCCTTGAAAAGACGTTGAAGTTGTATTCCATCTGTCTGGCATTAAACAATTTGTTCCTTCGCTTAACTCTACGATTGCAGAAATACAAGAAAGAAGGACAGGACACCATCATTCTTGCCGGAGCTGAGTATGGAAGTGGAAGCTCCAGAGATTGGGCTGCTAAGGGTCCAATGCTACTGGTTTGTCCTCTAGAACTATTTCGAGCGATTTTATTCCCAATTACTTCAGTTTGAGTTGGAAGACCTTAATGCCAATCCGCCCATTTGAACGCAGGGAGTGAAAGCAGTGATTGCAAAGAGCTTCGAGAGAATCCATCGCAGCAACTTGGTCGGAATGGGGATCATCCCACTCTGTTTCAAGGCCGGTGAGGATGCAGACAGCCTGGGCTTGACTGGTCACGAACGGTACACCATTGACCTTCCGAGCAGCATCAGCGACATCAGACCTGGCCAAGACGTAACTGTCACGACCGACAATGGGAAATCATTTACCTGCACAGTCCGATTCGATACAGAGGTAAAAATTATGCGCTCCCCTTCCATCTCTCTTTTCTCTTTGGCGTTCGTTGCTCGAATCTGTTTTATATCGTTCTGAATGGTGTTGCTACAGGTGGAATTGGCTTATTTCGACCATGGAGGCATTCTTCCGTATGTGATCCGCAACTTGATGAAGAAGCAATGAGATGCACTGCCATTGTTGGTTTAGCCTATAGACTTATAGTTCAGGCCCTCACACAACAAAAATGCACTTCTAAAGATGAAGAGAATTGAGTTTTGTATCGATTTGTAATAAGGTTTTCTATCCCCCCTTTTACGGCTAAAGACTGGCCCAAAAGTCCGTCCTTCCTTTGTAAGAGATGGAGGCGCTCTCCTGCAGTTTCATTTTGATTCTCCCTGAATTCTTGATCCATGAAAGTGGATGCCCAATTGGAATGTGTTCATTTTGCCATTTCTCCCTAGTTTCTGTTTTGCAGTCCAAAGTGCTCATAATGAAGGATGGCCCTCTAGCACTTGGAAAAATAGTCGTTCCACTAATTGTCTAATCGGTTAAGTTTCCAATGAAACCCGCGGCATAGAGGAAGGATTTCTGCACCAGGGTGTAGCAATGCCCTTTCTGAAATTTTTAATCTTGAGGCTTTCTCAAACCATGGCCATCAAAGCTCCGTTCTCTAGCGTTCAAAAAGTTCCAACCAAGAGAGTTTTTGTTAAACCAAAAATATCTAATTTAGTTGATATCGAAATTCAGCTCTCATATTGCAACATAATGCCAAAGTATAATCATTCTCCCCTAGACAAAAACAATACTAAGCACATAATATAAGCATGCAACGATTGGAACAGGTCGCCTACCAGGATTGGTGCGGGTCGCCTACCATAGTTTTCATGACTCTTGATGGTTGCTCGCATGATTGTACGACCTGTCTGTCATGATCGACACGACTTTGCATGATCGTTCGCCACTATGGTGCACCCATCCCCATGATTGGTGCAACTCCTTAATAATTGCTCGCCCTATTTGTGTCTGCTCCACATGCCATGATTAAATCACTTACCTAATGATGTGCTTACCAATAGAAAACTTTGGTCAAACCTGAAGAATTTCACACTATGTATATATGGATCATGATTTACATTCTCCCGGTGGCACTATGAATGATGGAGATGGCACATAAGACTGGAGAAAGATTTTGTAAACTAATATGGGTGGAACAAGAGCGGATGCATCTGGGATGAAATTCTGAGGCTGAGAATATGTCAGAACATCGATAAAACCAGAGCTGAAACTCAAGGTTCAAGGGGAGATAGCAACTTTTGAAATTAAATATGAGAAATTACCTCTTATATGTTTCAATTGTTGGCTATTGAGACACCCCAAACTCAATTGCAACAACCCAACTGTAGTGGAGTACGCTCTGTATGACTTAAATATGTGATTTGGATAATTGGAAAACAAACCATGGAGGTCCAAGTTAGCCGAGGAACATGATGATTTGGCTGATTTTAAGAGCAAAAATTGATTGCAGGGTCGTTTGGATGTGGAAATGTAATACAGTAATTGGGTTAAAAACCTACGTTTGGGAGAGCAAAAAGGGTATGGGAATTGGACCATGGAAATTGGCTTCAATTACCACATTCATGCTAATTGAGAATACTACACCTCCCCCTAGTAATTTGACATTACCACGTTTTCTCACTTCTTTTTCCAAATTCCACACCATCAATTCCCACAAAACTAAACCCTATCCAAACGTGATTTTTTTTTCAATTTCCACAAGTCAATTCCTTGGTTTTGTAAAACATGGAAATTCAGACAAATTCCAACGTTTTCAAATTTCCACATCCAAACGACCCTTCGAGAATATATGACGAGAAAGACCACACGGGAAGAGGCAAATTATGACTGAACCTTTGAATATAGATAACCTGGATGTGTTGAAGAAGAAAGAGGGCTAAAGAACTTCCAAAGAAATGGAGCATATGGGAAACACATCCTGTTTCCCATAAGTTAAACCTATGCAAGAGCTTGGAAAGGATGCAGAGAAAATATGGAACTATCATCAGGCAAAAGAGAAGGGGGAATGGTCTTTGGAGAAGCTAAAGGAGAAGACAACACAAGAAAAGAAAGCCAAAAGTGGTACTGACTACATGGACAATATGAGGAATTGGGAAACTTACGGACTCAAGACACATTTCTTTTTTGACAATAACACTTTTGCTATGGGAATTGTGGAGCAATCCAAGGATTAGAAATAAAGAAACAAAGCTTGGAAACGGAAAGACAAAACACAAAGGAAACAGCGTGCCTCAATCACATAGAGTCAACTTACATTGCAAAAAAGAATCACGGAACATGACGATAAAGTGTGTAGCTCATCACTTAATGAGATGATTAATGAGGAACAAGACATGGATCCAGTGGTGAGAAAATCAAAGTTGGTGTATCTGACGGGGAAGTTGAGCCCACCAGATAGTAAAATTTCCCAAAAAACTCAAGAAAAGAAGGATGGCAGAGAGGATAACCCTGAAAAAGAGCAGGGATGTCTAGCTCAATGAGTATTTTGAGCTATAACTTCCGAAGCTAGTGTATCTGAGGGGGAGCTGACCCCACCAGTTAGCAAAATTCTATAAAAAACTCAAGAAAAGAAGGATGGTGGAGAGGCGGACCTTACAAAAGAGTATGGTCGCCTACATCAATGAGTATTTTGAGTATGACTGTCGAGGCTAGAGAACCTCGCGCAGTTAAAAAATTGGAGAGACTACTCCAATGAGAAGCCCCAATTTTGTCTTCCTATTGGTCACAAAGAAGTAAGAGACGAATGAGAGGAGGTAATGAATCAATTAGGTTGGGAGAAAGGAAAAGGTGTGGGTTCGGTGAGAAGAGCAGGGGCCTGCTAGCATTATGGAAGGAGGACTCCAAAGTAATGTTAATCAAAATCATTGCACCACATAAACTTTAAGGTAACAGAAAATGGCGTGGTGTGGAGGCTCACTGAACTTTACAGATGGTCAGAACAAACAATAGAGCTTACATTTATGCATGAGACCTAGAATGCTTGGAGGCTTATCTTCATGTCTCGAATCTCATCTGTAGAAAGAAGATGAAGACAAGAGTAAATGCATGGATAAAAAACAAGGGTTGAACAATCACATGCATCATACCCTATTCCATTACTCTTACTCATTGTATTTTTTTTTATAGCCTTCATTTAGTATTATATATGTAATGTGCATGACATGGGGAAGAGTAAGAGAGAAAATAAAAATAAACCCACAATTGTGTAAGTGTTGTTGCTTCTGTAGTGTGTAAAAGCATAAGCCAAAAGTAAGTCTATTTGTTTTGAGTGTTTTCTAAATTGAGCAAAACCCAAATATTTTCATTGTGATTGGTCCTAAATCATACTAACATTAGACTCATACCCAAATTTTTTTGGTATAAGAGCTTATACCCTACTATCCTTTCAAAATTCCCACTTCTTGCTTAGACAATATTTCTAAAAATAGCCATGGCAGCAGGTTCAATAAACACCATGTTTGCCACATCTTCATATCAAATTCGTAGTTTTGATGGAAAATTATACGAGTATTGGATTATCCAAATGAAGGCCTATCTTCATTTTTAAAGATATGTGAGATCTCATCCGAGAAGGCTATGAAGATCCACAATAACAAGAAGAAGAATCCAAAAAGCGAGGAGGCGAGCAAACAAAAGAGTACAAGGAGAATGCTAAATAATTTATGGCATAAGAAAGGCCAAAGAAGCTTGGAGATGTCTTCCGCGAAAAATTTCAAGCTTCCGAGGAGTCAATCTCTATTAGACGTTAACATTTATGGCGTGAGTTTGAAAACTTGATGCCGAAGAAAACTGCCACTATTAAGGACTTACATTCGTGTGTGGCATAGACAGTCAACCAGATCAAAGCCACTAGTGAAGTCAGGGAAGAAAGGAAGAACGTGGAGAGAATTCTTTGTAGCTTATCATCAAAGTGCGAACATGTTGTCATTGTCATAAAAGAAACCAAAGATTTGGCAAAGTTACCAATGATTTGAGTTGACAGGCTCACTTGTAGCACACGAGTAAAGAATGAGTCGCTTCACCAAACAACAATTGGAATAAGCCTTCTAGACAAAATTCAACATGACGGAAAGTAAATCTGCCAAATGGGTGCAAGGCTAGAGAGGGGGAAAATTGCGAAGGAGAGGAAGATGAAGATCCAATTACAGTGGAAACAACAGACAAACTCATCAAAAACTAAATCAGGCAACACCGACTCGAGTTGCATAATTTTCAAAAAGGAAGGTCATGCAACAAAAGACTACAGATTCAAGTGCAACAAATGCATAATTCAGAACCGCTACCAGAGACATTGCATGTTCAAGAATCATTAAGAAGAAGACGAGTCAAGCAACACAAAAAAATGAGGAAAGTAATAGGTGGCCTTTTCATGCTTAAAGGGTGCGCAAAATGCACAACTTACTAGGATTGTGGATGGTGGTTTCAGTAATCATATGAATGGAGATCTGGATTCCTTCACCGACATTGATGAAAACTACCAGTCCCATTTCAAATTATAAGATGGACAGAAGCAAGAAGTGGAAGAAAAAAGGTACTATTGTTGTATGCACAAAAGAAGGTAACAAAACTCTAATACGAGATGTTATGTATGTACCAAAGCTAACTCACAATCTAATTAGCGTGGCATAACTGATGCTGGAGAACTACAAGCTATTGTTTGATAATGACGTGTGTGAGATTATCAACAAAGATGACAATTTCATAGTGGCCAAAGTCCCGATGATGACTTCTTACATAATTTTCTTTCTTCCAAGAATGTGCATGTATGTAGTGATATTAATGCAATGAAAAGTATAAAATTCCTAGATATGTCTAGGGTCATATTACACAACGCTTTCCAATAATAACTACTAACAACCAATCATCTAATGCTCAAACAAAGACATAATGGGTTGAAGTTCCCTATCTATTATGGTTTTGGAGATGCATCATAATGTAACACATAAATTAAATAACAAAATAAGTGAATGATATGCAATTAATAAGAAAGTTCATCATCGATGATCATACATCTCAATCTCCACAATGATATTCATCGATGCATCTTCTATCATGTAAATGTATCTATTCCACTTAGGACATCCTAATCAAGCTTTCGCCACATGCAAAGGGATTTAGAATGAGCTCATGTGCGATTTCTCTTAATGAGATTAGACTAATCAACAAACAAGTAAAGATATCACATTTGGGGCCTCTATGAATCATAGTAATGGTCTATAGCATTGATAATCTAAGGTATCAAGCATTGATATTATACATGCATGGATGGTTGATCATTCCATATCACAAATGCTTAAGATAATGACATATCAAACAAGAGTAGTTTCCTAAAACTTAACATGATATTATAAGCAATACTATGATAGCACATAATAGATGATATATGCATCGAATGGTTAGGGCATCACAAAGATAAAGTATTCAAATAACATAAGCATAGAATAAAATAGTTAAACAGTTATCAAAGCATCTCATTATATCATAGAAAGAAGATGCATAAAGAATCAACATAATTAACATCTTTAAGAACGAATTTGAACTAACAATACATAAGAGAGAATGGTAGCACCACCATCGATGATGATGTCATCTCCTTAGTTGCATCCTCCTATGAATGCTTCCTTGTCTATAGAGTGTTTGAGTAATATTTTGCACCATACTGAATCCCTTAACCTGGCCTTCTTCTTATAATGGAAGAAAGAAGGGATTTATAGGTCTTTCCCCCTAAAATGCGATCAAAAGTGTCAAGATACCATGGGATGATAATTTTTTGACTAAGGGATGAAGTAAAGCATATTCTAGAAGACTCCTTGGGCTTGACCAATGACGGTCGAGGCCGCCATGGGTTTTTCGAATGATTACTTGATTTACATAGGAACAAGTCAGCGGATGATTGGAGATTTCAAAAGTACCATTATAAAAAAGTTGAGATTTTAGTGTACTTTCTCATAATATTATTTCAACTTTTTCATAATATGAAGTATTTTCAGCATATCTTCAGTGTACTTTTCTTAGGAAATATTTTCAGCATATCTTCAACATATTTTCAGCATATCCAAATGAAAAGGTTGAGATGACGGTCTTGGGGTACATTTTACCTCTCGGTTCAACACTCATTTCCTGGAGTTCAAATGAGTAGAAGACTGTGGTTTGATATTCAGTTGAAGCAGAAAATATCGCAGCTAAAGATTCAACATGGGAAGCGATATGGATAAAAAGATTAATTTCTAATTTGAAGCAAAGTTAAAATGGTCCAACCATTATTCGTTGTGACAATATGTCAGCCATGGTCATGACAAAAAATCCTGTGTTTCACGCAAGATCGAAGCATATCGAGATGCATTCTCATTTCACCAAAGACATCGTCAACGACGGAGAAATCGCGATGGAATTCATCAACATAGATGATCAGTTAGCAATATCATAACAAAGTTACCCATAAAAGATTTGATAAGTTTAAGAGCTACTCCATATTGCAAATTAATAGGGGGTGTTGAATGGTAATTTGCAATCAAAATCTATCACTAAACACTACATATGGGAGGTGTTCATTTTATGATAATGGATGCATTATGAATACTAAATGAATATTGAACTGTGAAGAGGTAATTTGTAATATGTAGTGTTGTACCAACAAAGTTGAGAAGAGATCTTACATTTATACATGAGACATGGCATGCTCGAAGGTTTATTTTCATATCTCCAATCTCATTTGTAATAAGAAGATGAAGACAAGAGTAAATGCATGTACTAAATACAAGGGTTGAATTATCACATGCATCATATCCCATTTTCATTTTTATTTTCATTACTCTTACTTATTGTATTTTTTGTTGTTGTTTTCATTTAGTCTTATATATGTAACGTGGATGACATGAAGAAGAGTACGCGGGTAAAGAAAAAGAAACCCACAATTTTGTAAGCACTGTTGCTTCTGTAGTGTATAAAAGCATAAGCCAAAAGTTAGGCTATGTTCTTTTGGGTGTTTTATAAATTTAGTGAAACCCAAATATTTCCTTTTTTATTGATCCTAAATCATACTATGATTACGATAATACGCAACACATTGCGTGTCGGTCTCAAAACCATATTCCTGCTACCTATCCAGCTCCTCCATATATTTTAGCATTGTAAGGTCTTTTATGGTTATTATATGAGGAAGCTAATAATTCCAAGCAATCAATGAATCCATTGGTTCCAATCCACGAATTCATTTAGATCCAATACATGAATCCACGAATCCATTTTATCTAATCCATGAGTCTGATCCAATTGTCAACTCTAATTAGATTGTATATTCAACGGTGTGAAGCTTGCTTGGGACACATGGTGAAAAAGTTTAAGCTATAAACAAACTCGCTAGTGGTGAAGCTAGAAAGCATATAAAAATATCATCACACTACAAAATTCATAAAGCATGCAAAAAACATTAAAAGCATGCAAGAAAATTTATAAAGCATACTAGAACCTCACCAGTCACCACAACACAAAAATCATAAACCACACCACAAATACCAAAAAGCTTATAAAGCATACCACAATTTTCTTAAAGCACACGAAAATTCTCCTGAAACATACACCAAAACTCATCAAGCACACCACATTCATAAAAGCATACCACACATCCGATGAAGCGGAAAAAAACCCTCATAATCGGTACCACAATTTTAGGCTTACCTAAGCTAGGGTTTCCAATTTCCCTACACAAAACTTAAAGGGAATTATTAATTAACCATCAGACATCAATGAGCCACAACCATATTTTATAGGTAATGCCACGTTTGGTCACCCCTAGAATCCCCGCCACACGCATCAACAAGGAGGGAAGCCTCGGGATCAGAGCTGCCACCGCCATCGGGTCTCGGAGTCATGGCCGGATCTGCTTCCTCCTATTCATCGGGTGTTCTAGAGGACAACAAATCGACGGCAAACAACTTCCTTTATGGCGACTAGTTATTCTCTCACTTCCCCTCCCCCTCCCCGACTTGAATTAGATCTGGTGATGGGTGCACAACGGAGACCTAGATCTAATCGCCGAAACCCATGTTCTGGTCGGCCATCACCTCGTGGCCAGCGTTTGTGGAGAGACAGAGGATGCAATAGAGGTTGAGTAAGAGACGGGGGGATTGAAGGTCGAATAAGAATTTGGTGAAGGAATTTAGTTTGGAGACCTAGGGCGTGGATGACCACAACAGAGGTTCTTGTTCGTTGGATAGAGGTAAGGGCGCCAAGGACAGGAATCGCAGGTGGAGGAAAGGAATTTCTGGTGGGGTTTTGTGATTGGGGTACCTAGATGGATACAGGTTTCTGGGATTTGAAAATAGCTAATGAGGAAGATGAAAGTTACGTTCCGATGGTTAGCGTATGCGACTTTGTTCAGCAAATTCTCCACGGGAGGAAGAAGAGATGGAAGAGGGTGGCAAGATTAGGTTAATCAATGAAGTGAAGAAAATGAGGGAGAGGGCGTTGGAGCTTTGGGGAGTTTATGCAGGGGCAAAGATCTTGACAGGGTGAAAAAGGGATTCCAACTCAGTGAGGAAGAAGAGCTAAGGTCGAGCTAGATCAAATAGAGGAACAAGAGGATAAGTCGGGTCACGGGTTGGGTTAGGTTGGGTGGGGTGCGGTGGGTTGATGATGTGGCGGGTAAAGTATATTTTTTTTTGTTAAAATAGGTTGATTGGGCAATTTCGTTAGCCATGTCAGCAAAAAATTGACGCCGTTAGCGGAAGATAACGGAGACTGACTAAATATGGGTAGATTCAGTAATTCAACTTACTAAAATTGATATTAATTTTTTTAGTTACTAAACATGACACATTTTAGTAAATCCAGTGACCAAACATGGCATTTATCCCATATTTTATTAACTCATTCGAACGGATAGATATCACATCATCAGCAGCAAGTAGATATCATTTCATCATCATCAGTAACTCAAGCGGCAGAGGGAGAGCTTCAGGAGAGGGGTCCTATGACCCCACTTAGCGAAAATTGAGTACTAAAACCCTTTAAATCCCAATGCCTCCATTAGTCCCACCGATCACCACCAGCCTTAAACGCCACCCCCGTAGGCATGCAACTTCTTGGCCCACACATTCTGTCTCTGGTCACAAGCTGGTCCACTTAATTCCTCCAATCAAATACAACCAATTGACTGCTTACCCACAATTAAGCTGGTCCAATTAATTCATCTGGTCCAATTGAATCCAATCAATTCACCGCTTCTCCACACATAGGACGTTGTGGGCGAGGAAGAGGAAGAAGAAAGCGGAAACAGGAATATCGCGGAGGGAATGGAAGAAACTCAGAGAGAGATGAACGAGAGGGGGCGGCGGTAGCGTGGCTGGAGGAGGTTGCTGGGTGGGGGCGGAGCCAGGGGTATTGTGACACCCCTAAATTTTGAGAATGACAATTTTCCAATTCCTGTTGTAGTTTTCGTATAGGTAAAAAATATATAAGTGGTAGACTAAAAGTGATTTAAACTAGGATACTAATATTATAAGTAAACATATTTTCCATTCGGCTACAATTCATTTGTTATTGTATTTTAAACATAAGTTTAATAGCAAAAATGCTATTCCTTACCCAATTATTTTTGAACCAGAACTTCTGCCAAAGGCGATGAGGAAGCTTCAAAATCTAACAATTGAACCTAATTAAGGGCTACCTTTATTCTTTACTTTATATCATATCAATTGGTTTACTTGCTTCTCAAAGTTATTGATTTTATCGATTGCAACTACAAGTGTTGAAATAACATTTTTTAGTTTTGGGATACTTCAAGAATAAGTTTCGGAATTGAATAAGCAATCAGTTCGTGAATGATTTTATAGTAAGATAAAAATATTTGTTGAGCCATGTGGACACCGAGTATATTTTACAACTTTTTTCAGAATATGAAAACACATAATAGATTTTTGTTGTATCTTGTATTAGTTAGATATTTTCTTATTTAAAAATTATTTAATTTTGAAAGTTGACAACCCTATATAAAATTTCCTACTCTGTTACCGGCTGCAACTCTTCGTCACAGATTTTGTAGAGTGGATATCAAGATTATGATATTAGTGTAATTATAATTGTTAGTAAGGTGCTAACATTAGGAGAGAGAATCGTAATTAAGCTTGTGATACTATGAGATGGTGGGTAACAAGAGGCATACAAATGCATCTATACTTCACATGGGGGATTAATTGGGTGGTCACTTGGAGAAGATCGATCGAGTCGAGAGCAGTCATGCATGTGGCGGTTGGCCCATTCCCAGTTTTTGTATTTAAATGGATGACAGTCAACACCCAATTATCTGCCCACTTTCAACACTGTGATATAATATCTAGATTTTGACTATGGAGCCATGCACAAACGTGTTTCTCTTAGAAAAAATTAATGCCACATGGCCATCTGTTGATCATTTATAGTGGCAAAAGAAAATTGTCACGTGAGACACAAATTTCTAGTGGCAAAAGTTAAAAAAATACAAAATACATGTATCAAAGACAACGAGACAACATACTGTAGCAAGCCTTGGTTTAACGATCTTCTGAGCATAAATTGACGATCACTATAAATTTAGGGTGTGGAGTGGTTGGGTCTGGTCCAGACTAAATCAAACTCAAGAGAACTGCTATTTATTAGTGAACGACTTTTTTTGAATAAAGCAACGGATCATTATTACATTCGGTCCATTTGATCCGATTTGATCTAGTCCGAAAATCAATTCGATTCAATTTTACTTCAGTAATTATAAAATTCTTACGATCAATGATCGAACCGCATTATACTCGATTCGGTGCGATCCCGTCCAAATGCTTATTTGGGTCAATGTGGTCCGGACCGTTGCATCCCCTACCTACACTACAACAAAAAGCAGTTATTGCAACATAAACTTCACGACCAGATAACATTTGGTTATGAAAAGACTACCTAGTATTCTCCACCAATTAGATTGTGGAAGCTATGTATGTAAATATTGGTGGCCAATTAAAATAAAAATATTAATTAACCATACAAATTAGAGTGGAACAAATAATTTTTTATCAAAACACTAATTTTCCTTTTGCAACCAAATATTATTGGATGTCAATGCAAAAATATTTTGAGCAACAAATTATATGTTAGATATCACAAAATAATTTGGTTACAAAACATAATAAATTTTTTCAGACCCAAAATTTTTGTGTTGCAATTTTTTATTTATATAAAACCAAGAACTTTGGTCACAAATGGTATAAAATAATAAGATTTATTGTTTTACCTAAATGCAAAAACTGATCTCCCTCCAAAACTTTGTATATCCAGTAATTGAAATACTAACTTGTAACAAACGAGTAACAATTAATTTACATACGGTACGGTGTAGAAATACAAATTTCAAAAATTTTGATACTTTAATATGTCTTATAAATACGTTATATTCAAATGAAATTCCGACCAGTTCGGATAACAAATTAAAAACAGAGTGGAAGAAGGTGATCATAACTTCTCGCTCTTTCACTCTCAATTAATTCAGATTCCGTTGTAGCTTCCGTTCCCGGATTAGCCCAATTTCATTCTATCCACTTTCATATGGTCAAGTTTGAGTTCGTAGATCTCATCAATAATTCTGACTTTTAAACCCTCTTGTTATTTTTTCTTCAACAATTCCTCTTGTTATTCAACCTTGAATCCAGTCCGGGGCATTGCACTTCAAATGACATATTTTTCCTTTGTATCGGTTGTCAGTAAGTAGTACAATAATTGGATGAATTTTGAAAATTGATTATTATTATTATTATGTTGAAAGGGATACGCAACCCTACATATTCATGTAGGGGCTTATGGGCTCTAGCCATGCCCGTGTAAAAAAAAAAAAAAATCTAAAAAGTAAAAATTAGTCATAATGAATCTTGTTAAATTTATTTTATATTAATAATATTATTTTTAAATTTATTTTAATCTATAAAATAATATAAATGAAGAGAAATTATATTTTCTGAAATTAAATTAAAATATGATATGATTAGGATAATCTTAATTTTTTCAAACAACTTTTCGCAGAAGCTATAAATCGCAGCTTCTACTTTTATGTTATACAAAAGTAATTTACAAAAACCAATTTTTTAGAGGTGTTTGGCGCTGTTCAGATTTTGAAGCAGAAAAGAACTTTTAAAAGTCGAGCCAAACATATGCATATTGCATATAAGAATTAAGAGTATATATATGATTCGTTCCATCCTACCCTATTAGGATAAATGTAGGATACCAGGTACCTTTGGTAAGAAAATCTCATCTAGATCTTTAATTAACTAGATTTTGGAGCATAATACTATATCATAACCCTTGATGAGTGAACCCTAGGTTTTAACTATATGAATCATAGACCCCTAAACACTAAGACTTTGCATATAATTTGTTGGATGTATTTCGATGAATCACGACCATCGATTATTGTTTCTATTTAAATCAATTTTATTGTATAAGATTTAATTTATTGAATTATGACCTACATTTTAATCTTCAAGAGTTGGGGAAAAGTATCATGTTCCAAACTCCGGTCAATTCAATATCGATATATCATTTTCTTACTCAGGGTATGTCAAATCTTTGACTTACTCAAGGTACGAATAGAACCATCCATGTATATTACATCTTGATTTTCATATGAGAACACAAACCTGAAGAAAACCATAAGCACAATTGCTCGAAACATCCGTTCAAGATCATCGCTATGTTAGTTCATAAAAAGACAAAATACCAATGGTTGAATAATTATATAAGGGATTGTACTTAAAAAAATTAGCAATAGGGTATTTTATTCTGAAACCGTAATTTAACTAGTGATTAAAGAATAAGTTAGGAAGGTAATGGTATTACAGAAGATCACGACCTTAAATCACATACCACTCATGAGATGGTAATAATACCCATACAACGTGAGTGAGATTAGATGGTGCGAGTTTAATTTGTTTTCCAACCTACCTAACCCATCAATTAATCAAGTCCAACTACAGGTGGCCGTGGCCCATGATGCAATCGCTTCAATGTGAAAGAGGGACCGGAGATTTTTACTTCGGCCGATTGATTTCCGGTCAGTGGGGTTTCTTCAAATCTATCTACCACACCTACTTTCTGATTCATATGACCCAGCTGTTTTAAACAAGGTTCAGAGTACTACAGAATAGGGTGGTGGCTGGCATGCAGTGTTGAGTAATAATGTCGCCCGTCCTAGGACGGAGACCATGCAGATGCAGGCCATAATAGGTCGTACGTGTCTATGTATTAGTTGCAGGCTCGTCTCTATTCTTCCTAAGGAAAAAATAAATACAAAATTCTTAACAATACATGAGATAACTTTCCAATCAAAATTTATGCGAGATCAATGACTTAACTTGGTATGTTATTGACTATTTGAGTGATTTGTAACATTTTTTTAGTACACCGATCATCTTGGACTTTGCTACGGTGACATGCATGTCACGGTGACATGCACTTTTCGGTCGACCTCATATAGGATCAGGTCGACCTAATCAGTTGTTTCAGTGTACAAACAGTTTCATGGTGCCTACTTTGGAGATTCATATCTTACAATTGGCTAGATGGAAATTGGAGATTAAAGGCTTGTTTTGAAGCTGAAGTGTCCCTCTACACATTAAAGTACTTGGGAGCTCAATAGAAAGTCCAGAAGACCATTTTTGAACCTGACCAAAAGGCTATGCCAAAACTGGGAAACTGCCTGAAAATGGCTTAAGTCTGGCAACGTGTTTGTCAAGCCTACTTTGGAGCTCAATTTGACAAGCATGGATGCGAGTCCAGTCCAGGGGCCTTTACCACGTTAAATTATGTATTTTTTTATACAAAGGCAAGGCATTGAATGAAAGATTGAATATCTTTAAGGCTTCAAACAAAAGGCTCGAAGTTGCTACGAAGGCTGTTTTTCTGGCAGCTTGCTTGTGCTCGAAGTCTGCCAGAAAAACAGCCTTCGTAGCAACTTCGACCCTTTTGTTTGAAGCCTTAAAGATATCCAATCTTTCATCCAATTCCTTGAATTTGTATAAAAACATACCTAATTTAACGTGGTAGAGGCTCCTGGACTCGACTCGCATTCATGTTTCTCGAATTGAGCTAAAAAATAGGCTTCACAAACACGTTTCCAGACTAAGCCATTTCTAGGCAGTTTCCTAGTTTTGGCATAGCCTTTTGATGAGGTTCAAAAATGGTCTTCTGGACTTCATATCGAGCTCTCAATCACTTCAATATGTAGAGGGACACTCCAGCTTCAAAACAAGTTATTAGTCTTCAATTTCCATCTAGCCAATTGTATGATATGAATATCCAAAGTAGGCACCATGAACTGTTTTTACACTGAAACAACATATTAGGTCGACCGAATCCTAAATGAGGTCGACCGGATCCTATATGAGGTCGACCGAATTCTATATGAGGTCGACCTAATCCTAACTGAGGTCGACCGGAAAGTGCAAGTCACCGTGACATGCATGTCACCGTAGGCACACCCGATCATCTTTTATATGATATAAATATCTTGATATCTATGTATTGTTGTTACCTTTAAGAAAATCCGAACCTTTATCACGAACTGTAGTCAACAATAAAAATAATTCAACATAGATAAAAAGAACACAAAACAGTTTAAGGTGAAAAGTGAAATAAAATAACTGAGATTAAGGTATGTTTAAGGGAATTTGCGATACACTCTTAGAAACATGTGGTCTATTTTAGAAAATTTGTGGTCGATTGGTCTGTTTTATAAGTTTCTGGTATGCTTCAAAGGACTTGTGGTCTGCTTTAAGAAACTTGTGATATGCTTTCAGAGGTTCACGTTCTTGAGCGAACTTGTGATATGCTTTCAAAAACTTGCAGTATGCTTCAGGGAGCTTGAGGTCTGTCTTATGAGGTTTCAAGTATGCTTCAAAGAACTTGTGGTATTTTTTATGAGGTTTCTCGTCCGGTTTGAGTTTTCTGGTATGTTTTATGAATTTTGTGGCGTGGTTAGGTTTTGGTTTGCTTTATGATTTTGTTATGTTTTTTTATGTATTTTGTGATAGCTTCATGATACTTACAATGATGCATGGGACCTGGAATGAATGAGCAGTGCCACATATGCGTGCTACCCTTAATTTTTGAAAATTACAATTGTGTCGCTCCCATTACAAATTCGTGTTAATTGTGGTTAGTCTGACAAAATATTCCTATTAACTTAAAACTAGTGCTAACACTATAGTTGGATGTTATAGCACCATTACTTTCGCCATTATACACCCATAGCAGGGCCACCATTAAGCCATCTTTCTCAAAGACAAGAGCATCGCCAAAGGCAGACAAGCTGCTGCCCTCGAGGATGTTGAGATAAGTAGGTATTAATTGTGGAATTTTATTATCCAGTACTATAGAGGGACGTCGTTTGGTTGGATGCATTAAGATTACAGTTGAGCAGATGAAATTTCAACAAAAAAAAAAAAAAAACAGTTGAGCAGATGAAATTTATTCAATTGAATAAATATATTTTTATTTTTGAAAACATTCGAGTGTGATTATGACTCCATATAAGTAATATCAATTGTTTTTGTTTTTTAAATTACATGTGAAAACCATATATATTTTTATTTTGGGTAATGTCTATTTTTTATTCGAACCTTTTTTTAGATTCTTTTATATTATTCAAATCTATCGAAACGCTAAAAGTAGTCAAATGTTAACTTTCATTTAGCAATTTTGTTAGCAATATTGACTTGGCAACATGGTACTGACTTGAAACATGATTATCAACATTGCAAAATTTCAGTATTTTTAACAAAGAAAAGAGCTACAAAATTATTAACGATAACGTAAAAATGACTAATATTTTGATGCATTATGAAAGCTTTGGCTAATTAATAGCATTTTAATAAATTTGGATAATATAAAAGAATATGAAAAAGTTTTGGATAAAAAATAGACATTACCCTTTTATATTTTGTGCATTCACTTTTTGGGTGCATAATCACTATTTTGAGTAGGCGATTTATATCCAAATGATGTCAATCATCACATGTGATGATGGACAAGAAATCTCATAAATTTTGGCAAAAATTACTCAAAATTTACTTTGATTTGAAGGATTTGAGTTTGAGAAATTTAGGGTTTAGAGTACACAACTTGGGATTTAGGGTTAGAGATGAAAATTAAAAGTTTAGAACTTAGGATAATGCGTCGATTAGTTGTGATCCTATCTACTACAACAAATAATTATCTCATTCACTGCTAATTAACCAGTTGCACCCTCTACACAAATATCTGACTAGGTAGCCATTAATGTATTATTACTTTTTCGTATAAGTATTTTTTGGTGGTAAACAATAAGGATGACATCAATTTAATAAATAAATAAATTACTTAATTAAGGAGTAAAAGAAAGGGAGAAAAAGATACAAAGATACAGCCGAAACAAGTCTGGCGAGTATCCATTTGTTACCACACTCCACACAATCGCACGTAGATATGCTTATACGACAATAGTTGATTGCAGAAAAGAAAGATTGGTTTATGGGTTTGACGCGCTGGAACGATCGCATTCCTTTTTGCCGCGTGTGAATTTTTGTAGTTAATTGATGATTAGACGATGTTGAAGGGCCACGCGGTGCCTTCCTTGTTCACTTCAGCTTGCTAGCTCGTTGATACTACGCTTTCATTTCTTGTTAAACCCAATATTATCTCAAGTCAATTAATGTTGCATGTGTCATCGTTAAACTAATAACAACGGTTTTTTCTTAATTGTTTGTTCCTTAATTTTAATATTTCTTTTTTGATGAATTTTTAATTTTGATATTTTCACGGGCCACTACGGGACATGTTCTAGAATATGAGCGTCTACTAGACATTAGTACGGTACGACTTTATATTACAAATTTTTTTTATAAGGGTGATATAAGTTTGGTTTTTTTTTAACTAAAGTATTATTTAAGGGATTCGGACCTGTTATCTACAGGTTTTAGGCTAGTGGTATTACCACTAAGTCAAGTCATTGATCGTCATGTCCCAAAAAAAATTATGAGGAATTGTAACATATAAATTTGATCCAATTGTTTTCTTTTGAGATAATTGTACTAAATTTACTCGTTTGACAGTAAAAAATTGGATGAATCAATTTTGGTATGAGAATTTTCACATTGATCCATTTTGTGATAATTTCAATTGTCTAGGGGTGAGATAAATAATTCTAATTGAGTTGTTATAAGTGACTTATTTTATTAGACAAGACAATCAAGCAAATTATTTTGATTCCGAATTTGATTCATCCAATATTTAATGCAATTTTGCAATAAAAATCCTATTGCACCGCATTAATTAATGAACTAGAGGAGCACTTGCCTCGCTTCGCAGCGGCTTTGGGTGCAATTTTGAGCTGATTTTTGTCATCCTGTAAAATCGAGTCATAGCTGCAAAATTTTATGTAAGTTAAGTTTTACGATATTGAATATATATGATCCAACAAATTTTCTACACAATATCAAAGTAGACTAAATGTGGCAAACGTATAGTTGCTCAAGTATTCAAATGGACATTTTCGCTAATTTTTTGTACTACAGGATGTCACTGTAGGATAACTCTAAAACCGTTCATTCACCATCCCCTCTGAGTCGCTCCGACTGAGCCAATCAAGAAAACTCCAGGCTACAAATCCAGTGTTCTAAATGAAGGATCGTTGCCAACCAACAACCCATGCTACTCGTCCAAATCTAATGGTTGTAAGAAGTTCGATTTTGAATGAATGATAAAAGTGATGCTACCATCTTGAATTTGAACTTTAAGACTCGACACAAAATTCCCCATTAAAACACCAAACATGCCATACAGTAAAAGGATTGGTCAACATGAATCGCACTCATAAACCATTGAAATTTAACGTAATAGTATATGACACTAATATTGTTCTTTCTCCGCTCCCACATGAACTGTATGATCAGCGGTCTTGCAAAAGGCATTGAAACCTTCATAGTTTTCTTTGTCGCCTCTTTGAATGAGGTTTGGGGAGTGCGAGAGTAATCTTTTCCCATAGAAATCCAAAAAACAGGTTGGAGGATATCTTATTAGCAGGCGGTTTTTTACGTATGAAATGGTTGAACCACGACTAAAACACAATTTCGATACAAAATACTCTATCACTAAATTTTTCGTTACTACATTGAACATAGTTTGGCAAACCTTGAAATTAATCCTATGTAAACCACACACAAAAAATTAGCATTTGCTACAAGCCCAAACGCTACGTGACAGCAGAGGAACCTTAACCATATATATGTATGAATGCAGAGTTGTTGCAGGTGATGAAAGATAAATGATAGCCGGTTCATATTAGCCAACCCCTTATGAAACAGTAACACTATTATATCTTTAATATAATTAAGTAAATATTTCTGGCTAATTTCTGTGGGTAAGTTTGGTACACGAATTCATTTCAAATACTGAATTAAGTCGATGACGAACGAAAATAGTCAAGCTATAAATAGACTCGTCGTCGACATTATCAATTGCTAGTGCCTTTCCTTCCAGCTCAACAGACAACGAACTGTCAATTAAGGCGTCAATAATTTTTGGCCTATTGCTTTCCGACTAGTTCTTCAGAGAAACTTCTCTGGGAGGTTGAGGGTAGTGATCATATTTATAGCAGAGGTAGGTTGGAAGGGGCTTATTAGTCTTTAGCCATGCCCGTGTAAACCTAGCAACTAATATATGGTGTATTCCATCGTATCACATCGTAAATCTAGAATACTGTATATCTTTGGTAAGAAAACGACTTTTAGAGCTCGAACCCTTGACGAGTGAACCCTCGGTCTTAATTTTCTAATCTCAAATCCCTGAACACTAAGACGATGCATATAATTTGTTGGATGTATTTCGACAAATCATAAACGCCAGATTATTGTTTCTTATTAAATCGATCTTAGCTTATAAAATTTATAGAGTGAAGAGCTGGATTCTAATATTTAGGGATTGAAATTTAGTATCATGTCTCAAACTACGATCAATTCAAAGTCTATATATAATTTTTTTACTTAGAATATGTCATACCTTTCTTTCTTTTACTCAAGTTACGATAGAAACATCGATCTATGTATAAATATAACATCTTGAGTTTTATATGAAAACACAAACCTGAATAAAATCATAGACCCAATTGCTTGAGCAAAATCATAGGACTTCATTAGTTAGTTGATAAAAGAGACAAAAATACCACACAAATAGATAGTAATGATAAAAATAAAAAAAGCGTAAAATAGAGTGGGTTAAGAAGGTAATGTTAGGAAATGCAGAAGATCATGACCTTAAATCACATACCACTCACTCACGAGATAGTAATAATACCCACACAACCTGAGTCGCGGATTAGATAGCGGGGGAGTTTGGTTCCCAAGCTATAAGTAGCATCAATTAAATAACTCCAACTATATATAATGGGGCCGCCTTCAATGGGGAAAAAAAGGACCGGAGATCTTTAAATTCGGCCTAGTGATTTCCGGTCGGTGGGCCTTGGTATATATCTACCACACCTACTTTCCGATTCATATGGCCCAGCTCTTTTAAACAAGGTTCAGACTGAGTAGCAGCAGTGTTGAGTAATGTCGTCGACCCGTCCTTGGAGTTGGAGCTCAGCCCATGCAGGCCATAATAGGTCGTACGTGTGCATAGTGATGGCAATAGGGCGGGGCGGGTACCTCAATTCCCATGCCCCGTTCCACGCTATTACGGGGCGGGCGGGTAAAACCCGCGCGGGTACGGGGCGGGGCGGGTCGATCCACTCTTAGATGTTATTCGAAAAAAATACAAATAAATTTTACTTTTTACGATAAAACGAAGGGAAAAACACTTTAAGAATGAAAAATAGTGATAATAGAATGTGTAATTGAGTCTAACAAGTTGAAAGAGCGACTCTAACTAGTTGAAGGAAAGTCAAAATAGGAGAAATATGTATAGAAATTGTAAGAAATTGAGATAAAATGAGTCTAGAACGGGGCAGGACGGGTCGGAAGTAGATACCCATGCCCCGTCCCACGCTGCTACGGGTCGGGTAATACCCGCCCCATCACGAGTCAGGTCGGGTAATACCCATGGGGCGGGTTGAAATTGTCATCACTACGTCTGCATTGTATTAGCTGCAGGTGAATCTCTATGATCATCCTATACATGAAATGACTTTCAATCAAAATTTATGTGAGGTAAATGATTGAACTTGGTATGTTATTGAGCGATTTATAACTTTTTTTTTAGTACAATCGATCATCTTTTATATATATGATATAATTATCTTGTATTATTGTTATAAACACGAAAAATCCAAACCATCGTGACCTGTGGTTTGTGGTTTGTTTGAGTAAAATATTTCAGGTACCACTTAAGTTGAATTGGGGTAGACATACCACTAAATTTTGAATAGGGAGTCAGGTACCATTAAAGTCGCCAAAATATGCATCTGTCTAGTTTTCCATCCAACCCAAAATTTTAATTACCTTTTGGTACCAAAATTTTTTTTAAAAAAATCTAAAACTATATTTCAATAAATATTAACTAACATAAAAATTAGAAAACCTTCGAAACATAGTATTACCTTGGTCTGTTTCGTGATACTTATAGTGAGACACGAGGCGTAGAATAAATGAGCAGCGCAACACATGCGTGCTCCCCTTAATTTATGAAAATTACAATTGTGTCCCTCCAATTACATATCCGTATTAATTGTGATTAACCCCACAAAATGTTTGTATTAACTGAAACTATTGTTAAGTGTTAACACCATATCAATGTATATAAAATTGAAGTAAGTTTACTGTTGCATAAAAACTTACTTTTTGATATTCCAAATTTAATTAAATCACAACTTAATCACTATAATGTACATTTTGCATTTTGATACCTCAAATTTAATTTTAATGTAAATTCATTGAAAAATTATATTTTGGTATCTATATTTTATAAGATTTTCGTATCTACAATTTTTTAAATTTACATATTGGTCCAATGTTTAGATTTCACTTGAATCCATGGATATTCATACCCAACTCATACACATTTAGATTATGGAAGTAAATATCCAACCCTACCCAAACCCTTCTACAAACTTCCAAACCCACATATACGTCACCCATACCCTACCCATAATCAATGGGTCACTTGGGTTTAGGTATATATCATTTACTAATCAAAATTTTCAAAATTGGATGTTCACCGCTTTATATCTATTCTCAGTCAAGATCATATTATCAAGTCAATATTACTATCAAACTTGCTAAAAGAATTAGGTTTAGACGACTAATAATACTAACAAAACATCATAACGAGCAACATAATACATTCCTATAAGACATCTCTGCCCCACGACAAAGCACGACATCACCACCTAGTTAATATATTAAATTTCATGTAAGCACCGTAACTTCCCATCATAGATAGACCCATAGCAGGCCCACCATTAAACCATTTTTCCAGAGACAAGAGCATCGCCAAAGCCCAGCAAGCCTCTCCCTTCGAAGCTGTTGAGAACTTAATATAAGTACGCAGTATTAGTTGTGGAATTTTGTTGGCGTCTGTAAAAAGTACGCAGTATTACTAAGGCGGTTACCTACGTACGGTTATCTGCGGTTATTGCGGTTAACTGTGACACAGTGAACAACCATAAACAAAAATGTCCCCAAATCAGAAGAATTTTTAGTAATGTGGTTAACCTTGATTAACTGTTAACCGCACTTTGCGGTTAGTGGTTAACCGCAAATCATTTTCGGTACGGTCGCGGTTGGCGTATATGGCTAAGTTTCGGTTGCGATTAACCATAAATTTTGGTGCGGTTGACCGCAACCGCACCGATTCCCAGGCGTATCTACAACTACACTATTTTATCTATGTTCTTTTTATTATGATTTCTTATTAAAACGGGAATCTTTTGTGTTATCATGATACTAATAGCTAGCCACTAGGCTACAGAGTCTAAATCTGATATAAAAATAGTTAATTTGGATAAGAAACAACAACGTTCCATTAGCATGGTTATGACGCGTGATTGGTTTCACACATAGAGTTTCAATGATTTGCGAGAAACTAACTACGAAAAACTACAAAAATCAATAAGATCGACTACAAATAAATTATTACTAATTACTTGATTTCTTATTCATGAATAAACACAAAACAAAATACATATTGATAGGAATAACTCCACACAAAGTCTTTCCCACTCAAACAAGACAAACAAATTAAACATCCCAAATTAAACAAATATCACAACAATGAATTAATACAGAAATATTAAATAATAATACTTATTCAGCCACGTGGCACGATGCTTCAATGCATCACATTATTCATAAGAAAAACAATCCATTGGCATGATTTACTTGTTGTCAACTTTTCGGCTTCTTTCTGACCAAGGAGCAGTAGCATGAATTCATTGGTCTTCTAGCTTAGGCTTGTATTTTCATATGGGTAATGAAGCCTCTGTCTTTGCCGTCCAGTTTCATTTGCCTCGAAATCTTCTTATAATCACGGTGGGATATGGATTTATAATTTGGTGTTTGTTTCTTTTCATCCTTAATGAAAAGGTCCGATAATGGTTCAATCATTGCACTCATGCTTGGGTCATGAAACGATGCAATTGATAGCCTCTCATTTTTATCGTTCACTAATGCTCTGTGCTCTATGCTCTTGTATTCTCCATTAGTGATAATCTGTGGTCAATCCATTTGCGATGTTATTAAAATAGAAATGAATTGTTACGTACAATTGATATGAGTTTTGATATCATTACCTCAAGCATATCGCCGATATTGACGATGAATGCGCCTGGAAGAGGATCAATGGGAACCCATTTCCCTTCTTTCATGACTTGCAGACCTTGTGCTTGATTCAGTCGAGTCAACAGAGTCAGTCCAGTACCGTCGGCATGTGGGGCAATACCGGTGACCTTGCTAGCTTGCTCACATGGCGGATAGTAGTTCATTCTCAGGCTTTGCACACCGTCGTCGAACAAACTGAGCAGCTTTGCTGGCTCCACTCCCAGGTTCTTAGCCATGGAAACCATCAAGCTTCTAGCCGCCTTTTCCACCTCTGCCGCATACTTGTCGAGAGTCTCCCTGGTGGAACATGGACAAGCCACAACTCGTTTGGTTAGTGAGTGAATAGAGAAGGCTGATTAATATAATAGAATCTACGAGTGAAGACATGTATATTCATTTGGCTGAGTGATATTGAAAGGAAACAAACCTGAACGAAGAGGGATTTGTCGGCCAGAACCTCATTCGTCTTTCATTGATAGGTGTTGCGTTGATGAATAGCATGTCACCCCAGTCAAGTGTTTGCTTTTCCGAAAAAACAAAGGCTTGCCCATATCCTTCCATGCCAGTTGGCAGTTGTGCATATTCCATCTTTTCTTCCAATGGTAGGCTGAAAAACTCTTGAATATTCTCCGTCATTTTGGTAATCACCTCTTCGGCAACTCCATGATTGATCACCTACTTTTTGACAATGATATCAATCTCTCTTTTTGTATAAGATCCATTTGAATGGCAGATTGCTAAAATAGCATAATTCATGGAATCCACAATATGACAAACGGGAAAGGCCAAGATAACGAGGACATATGTATAACATAAAGCCATTTAAGGCTATTACTATCCCAAGAAATTTAACTCATTTTGATGAATCCTACCTGGAAGAACCCCCATTCCTTACAAGCCGAATGCAGTCTAGCGGACTCGTCGTCGTCACCACCGACCAGCTTGCTCATGTCGATCACAGGAATTTGACCGAACTCACCCTCAGCAACTTGTTCGAGCTCGCGCTCTGGGCGTATGTACCTAGCCGATACATCCTCCGAGACCGCCGCAAGCTCTTGAACATTCGGAACAGGAAGAGACCCTCCAACCTCCAGCGGGGAGCTCGCCTCTTCAACATCGGGAACAGGAACAGAATCTCCAACCTCCTCGGAGCTCACGGCAGGCTGTTGAACATCGGGAACAGGAAGAGACCCTCCAACCTCCTTGGAGCTTGCAGCAAGCTGATGAGCTTTGGGAAAAGGAAGAGAACCTCCAAGCTCCATTGCCGGCGCCATTTCAAAGAAGACACTTCTTCTTCTTCTTCTTTTTCTGGAAATAAATAGGAGAATTGGTGTATTTGGCTCTCGATCGATCGGGTATGGTTTATATCACAATGGCTCTCGCTGCAGGCTTTATATAGACACCTCAATCACGATAACACTGTAGCCGGAGCATCTCAGCAAGAAAATTCCGGAGGGGCATAACCGGGAAAATACCACCCTTTCTTTGATCGAAAAAGATCTTGAGTGGTGTTGGCACGGTAAACTACCACAAAAGCAAAAACAAAAACAACTACAACTACGACAAGTCCACCACGAGACGACACTAATTGTCATGGTCCACCGAAAAGCTGTCTTAATTTTGACAGTCGTGATTCATGCATGAAATATAGACAAAAAAAAAAAAACTTGGGATGGAGGGAGCGATTAGGTTTACTAGACTGATTGAAAAACTTTTGTTGGCTGGCCACTCAATGAGTGAATAAACTCTAATCAACCCAATATATTACGGTAATTGCACATTATTAGTACATGACCAAATTAAGAAACTTTTTTACAACTTTTTACTCCCATCATTGAACACTTTCGATGTGGGAACAAGTTATTAATTACCCATAAATCCAAAATATTGTTGAACATTTTGTAGTAATACAATCTCAGTTGGAGTCATTGTTCTTTGTAACTGTAGTTGTTGTTTTCTCTCTCTCTCTCTCTCTTTCTTTGATCTATTTTAACCTTTCTCTTATTGTAATTATCATGGTGCTAAACTCCTATTGAGATTCGCACAGTATCTGGTGTCAATAAATGTGTTTTTCTTGATTTCCCTTTGGACACGGAAAAAGAGAAACTACTATAATTGATTGTCGAAAAAGTCTTACAACATGCAGTCCGATCAATCACAATAGTTGGGATGGGTTATCTTAATAACAATTAGCAGTTAGCAGCACCATGCTAATCATAATAGTAGCCGTTGTTTATGCAGTTGTAGTATTATTATTTTTCCCTGTAGTTGTAGCCTTATAGGACTACAACTCTGACACCTACTATTACTATACCTCATGATTATACAGTATAAAGGTAACCTTATAAAGTGGTCCAAGATACAGTAAGTAACCAGTGATTGCTGACTTGTTAATAATAAATCTGGGCCGCAGATCTAGGAGCCCAGCTCATCGTGCGGTTGGCCGGACGTGGTGGAAGAGGAGGGGTATTTTTGTCCATTTTTTAATTTTCTTTTAATTTATCCAACATTTAATAGTTGACTTTTCAATGACGGAGAGAAAAATAGTATTTTCTCTGCAACTCTTCTTTCTCTTTCTCTCTTCCTTCTCTCTTCCTTTCTCTCTTCCAATATTATTCTACTGATCTAGATTTGCTCCCTTCTCTTATTATTTTTTTTTTTTTAGCAATCAACGAAGAAAAATTGCAGCCTCCCTCTTTCATTGCATTTCTTCTCTTCATCAAATCGTTGGCCTCAATTCGGATTCTTCTCATTTTTTGGCATTTTGGTGTTCTTGATTGCAGAGGAGGAAATAAGAGGAGATAGAAGACGAGTTTTTTTTCTCCCTCCTTCTGTTTTTTTTTTTCTTTTAGGCAATATATATTGATATACCACACTATACCATATGGTATTGGGTGGTAACGAAATATATATTGGTATTACCACACTATACCATATGGTATTGGGTGGTAACGAAATATATATTGATATACCACACTATACCATATGGTATTGGGTGGTAACGAAACATATATTGATATTACCACACTATACCATTTGGTATTGGGTGTTAACGAAATATATATTGATATTACCACACTATACCATATGGTATTGGGTTGTAACGAAATATATATTGATATTACTACACTATACCATATGGTATTGGGTGGTAACGAAATATATATTAATATTACCACACTATACCATATGGTATTGGGTGGTAACGAAATATATATTGATGTGGCAAATTCATACCATATGGTATGCTCTTATTTAATACCAGTCAATACCATATGGTATAGTCGATACCATATGGTATAGACTAGTAATAACTGGAAAAAAAATTGTGTCAAAAAAATATCAAAGTGGATATCATTTTGAAGAGCATATTTAATCTGATCTAACTGTGCAAAAAAAAAAAAAATTCGACTTAAAACGAGTGAGAAATCGTCCGTTAAAGATTAAGGGAAAGAAAATTAAAGGTTTTTCGAGGAGAGAGAAGGAGGTCCTGATGTGGTCGGTCAAAAGTCAGCGTCAGCAATGAATAGGGGATAAATGCAATTTACCTTACTGCCCTTTAGCATGTAATTTAAATAAAAAAGTAACTAACACGTGGAGAGAGGAGAGGGGGGTTACTGATGGGTTACTCACCCATCAGTTACTCACCCGATCTGCTCCCCTATAAAGTTATCATAGTAACCTATCCAAAAATAGCATGATACAACGAACACCTGATTTCTTGGGTGTTAGTATAAGTATTATTATTGTGTTTGGAAGACAAGGAGAGTAATAGGAATGAAAGAAATTGATGGTAAAAATGTCAATGAAGAAGCTAAGCATTTAGTTTTTTGGTGAATATAATGAAGAAGCATTTATAGGACAAGGAGCCAGCGCATGCAAGGCCATACACTAATTAAGGAGATAATTATTTTTCGCTATTAAACTCATTTATGACATTTTATCACTGTAAAATAAAGCTAATTTCTTATTTTAAATTACACAACGAGTTCAAGTATTCTTTTTTACGGTTGAAAGCTCGTACAAGTGTATCATCAAAGAATTGAGATAATGATAATGTGTTGAGTCCACCGTAAAATAATTTTAAACCTTAATTAAGACTAACAATCAACATTATAAGCGAACAAAAATTTGATCTAATTGTAATACCACTAATTTTGAACTTGAAATTCTCAAATTCAAATTCCTTTCGGCTAATGATCAACTCTTAGATGTGAATTCAACCCTAAAATTAAGAAAAATGATTACTGACTCTTGACAGTATTTCACATCTCTCTATAATTCACATATGACTTTTAGTGGGCTGTCGTCGGTAAGAAACCTGCGATAGCACCTTCTTTTCTCTTATTTTATTACTCTCCTTTCTTTTGTGTGTTTTGTCCTTTGATTTCTCTGCTTCCTCTTGGAGCCTTTTCTTGCCTTTTCTCTCAAGGTAGTTGATAATTATTCCTTAGGAGGCAAATATCTTTCTCGAATACAAAGTAAGAAAATAAAAAGTCAAAAAACACACATCACAAAGCAATCTGCCTCAATGGAAGCTAATTATATATATCGTGATGAGCAGGATAGGATTCACGGGGCACACTTTGTTGAGCTGTTCGAGCCATAATTTCCCTTTTTGCAGCCTTATTTGCCCATCCACTCAAAATCGTAGCCTCATTATTAGTTAGTTAGTTCATAAAAGAGAAAAAATGGCATACAGATTAATAGGTTATTTTAAAGAGCTTAAAATAGAATGAGTCAGATTAGAATTAGATAGTGCGCGGGAGTTTGGTTCCCAAATTACTTCCCTGAAGGGAAGGGAAGGGAAGGGAAGGGAAGGGAAGGGAAGGGAGTGGAGTGACTCCAAAGTCCAACCTAACCTAACCTAACCTACCATCTTTAGTTTGAGTCCAACTACAGCATGGCCGCCGTGGCCCATGATGCGCTCGACTCCAATGGGAACAAGCTAGGACCGGAGATCTTTAATTCGGCCGATTGATTTCCGGTGGGTGGTGGCTTCAAAGCTGCCACACCTACTTTCCGATTCATGGTCCAGCAGTTTTACAGAAAGTATATCAGAGTACAGAGTAGCGTGGTGGTTGGCAGGTGGGATGCACACAGTTGATCGGAATCGGAGTAAGGTGGTGCGACGGGGGCCGGGACTCCAATCTTAACTTTAAAGAGTTTGTTGATAACGATTATCTTGTTAGCGGTTTAGTCGATGCCCATTCGGAGACCTATATATAGCAGATTAAACAGTAAACCATCGATTTTCGATAGTCAAATTTACTTATTCACTAACCCAAGAGTTTTAATGATTAGTAAACAGCGGTTAATTAAATGATTACCAATTACGACCATCCTCATAGGACCGTTCCGGGCTGGGTTGCTAAGAGCCAATTCGTGCTCTTAGTGAGCGTTGTCCTCAAAATTCATGGATTAACTCTCTGGATCGTACCTTAATTATATATTTGAATCTGTATCGTCTCTGATTGAAAATGTCGTCGAATCTCCTCTAGATTATGAACCCAACACCTAATCTCGAGGCCGTGAATCCTGCTCGAACTCGCTGCTGCAAGCTCTGGTTCGAGGATCTTGTGGGGAGGTGGTTGACGAGAGCGAAGCAGTAGATGAAAGTTGGGCATTTGATTGAACGACAACATCGAAGAATACTGATTGTTTCACTTACGGAAATTTTAATTTTTATTTACTAATCATAAATTAAAAATTAAATTAAATTCGTTTAATTATAATTGAAAGTTTTCTAGTATACCGAAAAATTATGACAATTTTATGATATTTCATATAGTTACGGCGAGTTGTGTTCACAACTCTATTTTTGAACGTTAACCCTATTATTTTTATATATAAAAATAAATGGTTGCAACCCAACGTTTTTCACGTGGGCTAGCATCAATTGATGAAGTCCAACCTACCATCAATTAACTAAGTCCAACTACAGGTGGCCGTGGCCGTGGCTCATGATGCGCTCGCTTCAATGGGAACAAGGACCGGTGATCTTTAATTTGGCCGATTGATTTCCGGTCAGTGGGGCTTCATCTCTATGACTCTTTCTACCACACCTACTTTCCGATTCAGTTCCGGTGGTCCACCAGTTTTAATCAAGGTAAAATTAGCTGTAGTTTCTTTTTACTGTTTTTTGTTTGTTTTTCTCTTTTGGCCATGGGCGTATGTATATGTTGCTGGACGCTACCAGGAAAAAAAAACTCTTTAGTAACTGATAAAGTTGGTCCTAAAAGATCAAAATTAGTTATTAATGCTTCTTCGTAACAAAAAATAATTGGTAGAAGAGTTGGTCGCTATATCCGCATTACGAATTCCTACCACATCCAAAATGATAATTTGTAGCGGAAAGAAAATCTATCACAAACAATTTTGTCAACGATAAAAATAAATCTTCATATTTCATGACCATTTTAATTTGGTTGCCATAGTTGACATTATTGGTTGGAAAATATTGGTGATTGGTTGCAATAAATATAAATGATAACCAATTATGTGACTATTAGAAACCAATTTTTACGGGTCAGATCCGGTACTTAAGTCACATTGTGTAAAGAGGATCTTAAACTTATTCTAGCCAATAGGAGGAGGAGAGAGATAATTATTATTAATCATTGGCTAACTATTTACAAGGGCTGAAATGGAATATAATTAAAAATTAATGACTTTATAATTTAAAAAGAAAACAATCTCTCTCCTAAATTCGACAACTATTTAATATGGAAATTAAAAATATAAATTCGAAATTGATTTTTAATGTTTTAGAAAAGGATATTTTTAAAAGAAATGTCCACTTTCCCTTTATATAGCTACTTGTAATATCATTATTAATATTTTTAATGGTATTATTAATATTTATGAAATATATATTTATTATTATTGATATACTCATCATTATTAATGATTTTAATATATTTATCAATATTTTAATATTATAAATGTTTACATTGAAACATTGATAATGACACTATTAATCATTAATAACTAAGTTGTGTTGGCATTGAGAATTCAAGCAAAATAATTGATAATGATTGTACCTAAATGAGTAATACCATTGTACATATTATTAATAATTCACTTCTCAAAATATAAATCACGATATAAAAACTAGTAATAGCTAACTTATGTTACATTTAAAAAGCAAACAAAATAATTAATAATGATCGTATCTAATGGTGGTTAATTATACTACATATTATTAATAATTCTTTCTCAACTACTGATACGCTTATATATAAAAGATAAAATCATTGATAATGATCATATCTTATGGTGGTTAATCATACAACATATTATTAATAATTCTCTTTTCAGAACATCAATAATAATATAAAACTATTAATAGCTAAGTTGTGTTTCATCAAAAAGCAAACAAAATCATTGATAATGATTCTAATGGTGGTTAATCATACTCAATGTTATTAATAATTCTTTCTCAATATTAGCTTAGCAATACTTATATATAAAAATCTTAACAACGTTGTTGTAAACCATTCAAAAGCCAAGCAAAAAAAAAACATTATTAATGCTAGGCTCCTGGCCAATTCCTGATCAACGTAAACACGTTAACAATGTACTATGAAAGGTTAATAATCACTAAAATAATACAATAACAGCACTGTATATCTTTAACAACCATACGATGGTCAGGGGCGGAGGGAGAGAGTTAGAGGGTGGATCCCGGGACCCACCCTGACTCGGGTTAGAAAATGGTCAATTAGGTACAGTAGTTAATTGGGTATGAAAAATAATACGTATTTAAATGAAATTGGTAGACCTTTGAAATATTTGATGTATGATTTATAACGAGCGTTGACATATTCAATGTATTTATAACGAGCTATGTACAAATGATAATGATGTATATGATTCGACCAAAATTGAAGATGTATGTATTCAATATTTACAACAAATTTCCACCAAATCATAATTTATTTGTAAAAATAATTTTATTTCAATTAGGGGTAGGAAGATTGTAGCAGGTGTTTCCTAAGGACGAAAATGAGTAAATTAGTATAATAGTTAATTGAGAATGAAATTTAGGGAACTTCTAATTGAGAATGGTTGACCGAGATATCATTTGTTCGAATCTTTGTAACCCCATTTGTTAAACACATGATATTCGGATTTACGTAAACTTTAAGCACACATAAGTTGGTTGTAGTAAGCAGGACAGTGTAAGTAAATACTAAATAGTATTAGATTCATTATTAAATCTTTCCTAACAACTCGAGTTAATGATACTAAACGGTCTTGACGAAGAACACGATTCAAAAGCAAATGTCTAACTAAATCATAAATAATTGTTTGATACATATGGTGATATTCTTGATAGTTTTGACATATTATTTAATTTACCAAGTTTTTGCAAATACAAAATTATATCATGCACGATTTAGAAAGCTAACAAAATTATTTTATCATATGTATTTTTTCTAAATGGACCCACCATCGACAAAATCCTGGCTACGCCCCTGACGATGGTGGTGGTTAATCAAACTACACTCTTAATATAATAATAATTGATAATGATCATACCTAATGGTGGTTAATAATACTATGCTCTAAATATAATAATGTCTTACTACAATGTTAAAAAATGACACAAAGCTTTTAAAAAATGACACATCATTAAAAAAATGCATCGCTTTCCATAAAAAGAAAAAATTGCATCGCTCTAATACGGCAGGATATTATGGTTAGTAAACATTTTTTTTGAGATGGTTAGTAAACATTAATGTAGAATAAAAGTATTAGGGCTCATTTGCTAGTGGGATTTGGAACGGTTGTATCAACGGTTCACCAACGGTTTTGTAACGGTTAACCGATGAACCCTAAACCACTAACTTTTCCGGTTCTGCCTCCGGTCCGGTTTTGAAAACAAAGGTTTTGTTTGTTCTATTTTGGTCATGGGGGATATATGTATGTATATGTTGCTTGATCCTCTTTTTTGCAACCAATAAGTTAGTCCTTAAAGATCAAATTGGTTATTAATAACTTTTTGTAAAAAAAAGTTTATTTAACAGAGTTGGTTATCATAGCCACGTTGCAATTTCCTGCTGCAGTCAAATTGATGGTTAGTATCGAAAAGAAGAGCTATTGCAACCAATTTTGCTAACGGTAAAACATCTTGATTTTTTGTGGTCATTTTAATTTGGTTGTCATAGTCCACAATATTGCTTAAGAAATATAGGTGATTGGAGGTCGCCATAAATATAAATGAGTAAATGACAATTAATTTATGTAACTATCAGTAATCAATTTTTGTGGATGAAAAGAAGATTTTTTTTTTTGTTTATGGGTAGATGAAAAGAGAATTCATTTAAGAGGTATAAAATCCATAAGAAATCTTTTCCAAATCGTTTGAGTTTTTTTTTTTTTTGAATAATTCAAATTATTTTGACAAGTTGATTTATTACATAGATGACATTTAATTTGATTAAGAGTTTATCCGTATGTCAACCAATAATATTTTTGTGACAATCTTTTTTGTTATGGATGTTCAACACAACCATGAAATTTGAAGGTGGGATTTAATTGCCCATTAATGAAACATGGGGCACGTGACGACGACATGCACATACTCCTCAATATATAAATAAGTCTCCTTGCTTTTTAGAAGTCATTATTACTCCCCCTAATTTCCAGAGATGGTCTCCAAAAACATCTTGATCAATCAGGTTCTTAATCCAGATCATGGTTTCCAAAAACTCCTCGCCTGCTTCCCAGGTTCATCTACGACTAGATGATTAAGGAAGCACAAACTTCATTAACTCCTAGTAGAAACCATAATGGCCAAAACTGAAGCATTTTAGAAACAGAGAGTGGCCATGATTAATGCCAGCAAAAGTCAGTCTGTAAATGACTAGGAATTATAGATTTGAACAGCAGACAAAAGCTTCAAGTTAGAGCGCGAGACCATTGCCTAGGCCTGGCAATCAAAAGTAAGTCAGTAAATTACTACGAAAAGTCGAAAATTAAAGCTCACAGTCAGTGACCATTGCTGTACCATATGAAAATCAATATCAACTAGTTGCTATACGCTATCATGTGACCCACTCATTCTATATGGTTAGAAATAGAACAAGAAATTAGGGTTATTGAATCTCGCTAAGTTGTGCACTAGCTCGCTCTTTTTAAAACGTTTGCGGCACTGCTTCCTAATTCGCACGACAAACTATCAGCTGGTCGCCTCTAAAATAAAACAACCAATTATATACTCTTCGTTTGTGCGAGCTACCGGAAATCTATGAATATCACTCTCTTTCTCTGTTATGCTCTATATATAGGAGCCAAAATCTCCATAAATATTGCCTCTTTCGAGGGAATTGGTAACTTGTAAGTAGGGTGGTAATTAACCTATATATTATTTCTTTTACTAATTATCTCGTTGTGGAAAGAATATTGGACAATTAATTCGGAACTTTTTCAAAAACGGTAGTCTCAAGTCTGCCGGTCTACCCACTCACCAGCAGGTCGAACGACGCGTGTGTAAGTGATATAAAGATTCTTTAGGTCCTCCACCCACAAAGTGGGTCACGCCAACGTGTATATCCTTAGGAGAGAAAATCTATCTAAATACGCTTTGAATAGATTATCACCTACCAATGTGAAAGTTTCTCTTAGGACTTCTCATATAATTATGTGAGCCCATCGTTACAATAGTGTAATAAGATATACATGCAGCTACTATAACACCTTAGACCGAGTAGAAGGTACAAATTTGAAGCACTTCGTGTTTTCATTGCCTTCACAATGTCTAACGTCGGTTATAAACATTGGTGAAGGGCCACACTGCGATGACTAATGTTTCTCCTTTTGTGGATGATATTGTTGTCAAGGATGAGATTGCTGCACTGTTAGTGGGGTTGAGAAATAGAAAAATATTGCATTGTTAATGGTGGTTATGCTAAAGCAATGTGGTAAGAGCATGTGCAAGAAAACTCCATAGAGCCGATTCACATCAGGAAGAAGTATGTGTTTTGCTATTCCTGAAGAAACAATACATAATCATATCACACAACCTTGTTTAGGGAATTGATCAAACAATGAACTGAAAAAAAGTTAGGCAAACAACCAGACTTATTGATTTACCTCTGGGTGGCTGCAAGTATACTTGGAATCATGGTGCGAATAGCAGACTTTTCTCGAGAATTGACAGGGTGCTTATATCTCAGGAGTTCGATCGTTTGTTCCCGGACTGTTCTCTGACGGCTATGGAAAGAATCGAATCTGATCACAATCTTATTGTTATGAAATGGGGCGAGAACAAGAAAGTGAGAAGACCGTGGAGATTTCAGAACATGTGGCTGGAAGATCCTAGATTTTTTCAAGAACTCGATATCTGGTTGGGAGAGAATGCGCAGGGTACAGGAGATATCTTTCTATTTGCAAGGAAGCTGCACTCGATTAAAGCTAAACTTAAAGTTTGGAACAAAGAAGTCTTCGGCAATATTGATAAAAGGGTGGAAGATCTTCTGATCAAAATCAAGGAGCTGGAAAGGGTTGAAGAAGAAAGAATTCTGCATGACGGTGAAAGAGAAGAGAGAGCTAAGCTGGAAATTGATCTGAGAAGGGATTTGCTTCTTCAAGAGATTTGCTGGAGACAAAAATCTAGAGAAGTCTGGGTGAAACTAGGTGACAAGAACAGCGGTTACTTTCATCAAATGGCAAATTACAGACGCAAGGTAAACAGAGTGGAAAAGCTTAAGATTGAGGGGAGGAATGTTGACGACCCGGTGGATGTTGCTTCAGGGATTGTGCGGTTCTATCAAAATCTATTTAAAGAAGACTTGGTGAGTCGTCCTTTTCCATGTTGGGTTTGGGAACATCATCTCGAGGAGTTGGATAAGGTGCTGCTTTGTCGGGATTTCACAGAAGAGGAGATCTGGGACGCCCTGAGGGAGTGTGACGGCAGCAAGGCCCCGGGGCCTGACGGGTTTACTCTGGAATTCTTCAAACGGGGGTGGAGCTGCCTAAAAAGCGAAGTTCTAAGGGTTTTTAAGGAGTTTCATAGCACAGGTGCACTTCCAAAGTGTGTTAAACATTCTTTTGTTTGTCTGGCACCAAAAAAGGATGTGGTGGAAGAAATTAAAGACCTTCGCCCGATAAACCTGATTGGCAGTATTAATAAACTGATCAACAAGGTTTTATCCAAGAGATTAGGGGTTGTCCTCCCTAAACTTATCTCCAAACAGCAGCACTCTTCTGTGAAAGGGAGGCAAATTGCGGAGGCAGGCTTAATTGCGAACGAAGTGGTGGAGAGCAGGAGGAAGAGCAGAAAACCGGGTCTCATGTTCAAGCTCGATATTGAAAAGGCGTTCGATAACGTAAACTGGGGGTGCCTTTTGAAGATTATGGAGCTGATGGGGTTTCCAGTGCGGTGGAGGAATTGGGTCAAAGGTTCGATGTTTGATTACAATGTTTCGATTCTCATTAACGGAGAAGCTAACGGTTTCTTCCCGGTCTCCAAAGGTCTTCGCCAAGGGGACCCCATATCCCCAGGTCTGTTCGTGATGGTGATGGATGTGTTATCCTTGATGCTGGAAAAGGTGAGAGCTAACGGGATGTTTGAAGGCTTCTTCATGGACGAGAAGAAAAAGATCGGGGAAGTTACTCACCTGCTTTATGCTGATGACACCTTAATTTTCTGTGACGCGAACCATGATCAGGTTCTGAATATTCTGGCTACTCTTGTGATGTTTCAAATGGTAACTGGATTGCGGATTAATTTGGAAAAATCAGTAATGTATTCGGTGGGGGACGTAGCCGATCCGAGTTATTTTGCTGCGATATTCGGGTGCAAATGGAGTAGTGAGTCTCCGAAGTACCTAGGATACCCCCTGGGTGCGAATCCAAATGACAGATCGGTTTGGGATGGAATTGTGGAGAAATACCAAAACAGACTTAATGGTTGGGGAAGTAGAAAGCTGTCTTATGGTGCGAGACTCGTTCTGATTAATGCTGTCCTCTCCGGCTCGCCAACTTACTTGTTTTCTCTTTTCAAGGCCCCGAAAGGTGTCATTAAGGATCTTGAAGGATACCAGAGGAGGTTTCTTTGGAACGGAAAGTCGGAGGGTAATAAGATGGCCTTGATAGAGTGGGAGTGGTGTAAATCACCTGTGAAGAAGGGAGGTTTGGGCATCCACGACTTAGAGAGATTCAACGACGCTTTGCTATCAAAATGGTTATGGAGATTTGCAACTGAAAGAGACAGCTGGTGGCGAGGTTTGATTAACTCCAAATATCCGAATGATTTATCGAGTTGGCAGACTAAGAGGGAAAGACATGGGTTCTCCAGGTCGGTTTGGGCTAACATCAGCAAAGAATATGATTCGTTCTGGAACTACGCGGCTATTGATCCGGGAAATGGTACTCAAGTCTCCTTCTGGCACGATTGTTGGATCCCGGGGATTGTGCTGTCTGCTTCGTTTCCGCGCGTCGCTGCTGCTGTCCTTGATCCTGAAGCCCGGCTTTCTGACGTTGCAAATACCCAGGGTGAGTTGGTGAGTTGGAATTTCGATTTCAAGTATCATTTGAGGGGGGGGGGGGCAGCGAGGGAGAGGGATAATCTGTTAAATATGTTAAACTCTGTGAATTTGGCTCTTTCTTCCCATAGTCCTTGCAGGGTACTCTGGAAACAAGAGGCTAACTCCAAGTTCTCAGTGAAATCTCTGTATACGGAGCTGGTCGGCAGTCACTCGAGAGAGATTGAAGAGTTCCCTGCGAAGATTGTGTGGATTCCGTGGATTCAGAGTAAAATCTGCTTCTTCACTTGGCTCGTTTACCACAATAGAGTGCTATCACTCGACAACCTTAAGAGAAGAGGCCTGTACTTGGCTAACAGATGTGTTTTGTGTAAGAAAGATGAGGAGAGTGTTCAGCACTTGCTTGTGGATTGTGATTTTGTTAGGAGAATCTGGATTTTGATGTATGGCAGGAGAAGCAGAACACCGAGCTTGAATGGGGCGATCGCCCATGTTTTAGCAAATTGGGTTTCAGCAGATGGAGACGGAATTGAGAAGTGGTTCGATGTTTGTATTCTACACTCCGTCTGGTGGGCTGTGTGGCTCGAGAGGAATCAGCGGACATTCGAAGACAAAGATACCTGCTTGTTGGTGGTGGGAAAAAGGGCAGCGAGGAAGGCAATCGAATGGATCGTGGTACAGGGAAAGACGCAGAAAGCAGAGGGGAGAAGATGGCTGGTTGAAAAAGGTTTAGTCTAATTACTGAGCTGGAAGGTTTCAGTTGCTGTTGATTTCCCGTGTTTACAGCTTGCTGCTTCTGGGTTTGGCATGGTTCGATGCGGGCGTGAGATGGAATTTGTTTGCTGCGTGAGGTCTTGGATGGCGGCCTTGTGGATCGTGGTGGGCGTGATGTTTTGTCGTCCTCAGGCAGCTTGGTTTGTAGGTGGTCTCCTGTGTTTGGGGGATATGTGGAGTTGGTGCTGTGGCTTGTGTGCGGTTGTCCGCCCCTGCTGGGGCTTTTGTGTAAGTCTGGGAGACGCTGTTTTGTTCCGGCCTGGATGCCTCCCATTTCTGGCCTTGACGTTTTTTCTTCTTCCTTTCTTTTTGTGTTTTTAGTTTTAGCCTTTCCCCCTGGATCATTTCTCTTGATCCGGTTTTTCTTTGTGTACAGTTGTTTATCTTTGGTTAATAAAATTTCACCATTATCAAAAACAACCAGTAAATAAAATGTTCGAATGGAAGTATCAGCATAATTCAAAAGTTGTGGTCCGCTAAAACTAACACTCCGGTCAATACCAAGTTACACACTAACAAGACCGCAGTATAATGGTAGCAAGTAGTAAATATCGAATGCATGGGTCTCTATAGATTCACTATTACTTAGCTCTGGTTTATTATATAGCATATCAGATTCAGGTAATACAACTAAAACTACTCCTACTTTCCGATTCAGTTCCGGTGGTCCACCAGTTTTAAACAAGGTAATTAGCTGTAGTTTCTTTTTACTGTTTTTTGTTTGTTTTTCTCTTTTGACCATGGGCGTATGTATGGGATGAGATAGCATGCCTACCCATAAAAGGGTTGGCAAAATGACAACCCCTATTAATTATAGGTTTTTAAGGTAATTAATTTGTGTTGCATTTAATAATCCGTATGAATTAAAAACACATATTAATTACTTTCCTTTTTTCAGTGCACTGGTAGTTGTATCAGTGCACTGGTAGTTGTGTACAGGTGCAATGGTAGATGTATCACTGCAATGGTAGTTCCAAAAAAGGAACGTAATTAATATGAGTTCAGTATACCAGTGCACTGATACAACTACCAGTGCACTGAAAAAGGAAAGTAATTAATATGTGTTTTTAATTCATACAGATTATTAAATGCAACACAAATTAATTATCTTAAAAACCTATAATTAATAGGGGTTTTCATTTTGCCAACCCATACAAGGGTTAGCATGCTAACCGATCCCCGTATGTATATGTTGCTGGACGCTACCAGGAAAAAAAAAGCTCTTTAGTAACGGATAAAATTGGTCCTAAAAGATCAAAATTAGTTATTAATGCTTTTTTGTGACAAAAAAAATTGGTAGAAGAGTTGGTCGCTATATCCGCATTACGAATTCCTACCACATCCAAAATGATAATTGGCAGCGGAAAGAAAATCTATCACAAACAATTTTGTCAACGATAAAAAAAATCTTCATATTTCATGACCATTTTAATTTGGTTGCCATAGTTTACATTATTGGTTGGAAAATATTGGTGATTGGTTGCAATAAATATAAATGATTACCAATTATGTAACTATTAGAAACCAATTTTTTCGGATACGATCCGGTTCTTAAGCCACATTGTTTAAAGAGAATCTTAAACTTATTCTAGCCAATAGTAGGAGGAGAGAGATAATTATTATTAATCATTGGCTAACTACCTACAAGGGCTGAAATGGAATATAATTAAAAATTAATGTCTTTATTAATTAAAAAGAAAACAATCTCTCTCCTAAAATCGGCAACTATTTAATATGGAAATTAAAAATATAAATTCGAAATTAAGATTTAATGTTTTAGAAAAGGATATTTTAAAAGATGTCCACTTTCCCTTTATATAGCTACTTGCAATATAATTATTAATAGGGTAAATAAAATATATTATCCATAACTATTAAGTATCGGGAAATTATAGCCACAACTATCGAAATACAAATTATTAGCCATAATTATTATTGTGGGTCAAGATTTGGCTAACAGCCCGTTTTTGTTTTCAAATTTTTAACGTAGAAGGCCATGTCAGCATCGTAAAAAATATGATATGATAACTGCCACATGGGAGCCAGCTCAGCATTGTAAAAGCTTAGTCATCATTACTAACAGAAGTGTTAATCAAAACTTAACGATTGGCTAATAATTTGTATTTTGATAGTTGAGGCTATAATTCCCCGCTGCTTAATAGTTATGGCTAATATATTGTATTTGCCCTTATTAATATTTGTAATGGTATTATTAACATTTATGAAATATATATTGATTATTATTGATATAATCATCATTATTAATGATTTTAATATATTTATCAATATTTTAATTATTATAAATGTTTACATTGAAACATTGCTAATGACAATCTTAATCATTAGTAACTAAATTGTGTTGGCGTTGAGAATACAAGCAAAATAATTGATAATGATTGTATCTAAATGAGTAATACCATTGTACATAATATTAATAATTCTCTTCTCAAAATATAAATCACGATATAAAAACTATTAATAGAAAACTTATGTTTCATTTAAAAAGCAAACAAAATAATTAATAATGAACATATCTAATTGTGGTTAATTATACTACATATTATTAATAATTCTTTCTCAACTACTAATACGCTTATATATAAAAGATAAAATCATTGATAATGATCATATCTGATGGTGGTTAATCATACAACATATTATTAATAATTCTTTTTTCAAAACATCGATAATAATATAAAAAATATTAATAGCTAAGTTGTGTTTCATCAAAAAGAAAACAAAAGCATTGATAATGATTGTAATGGTGGTTAATCATACTGAACATTATTAATAATTCTTTCTCAATATTAGCTTAGCAATACTTATATATAAAAATATTAACAACGTTGTTGTAAACAATTCAAAAGCCAAGCAAAAAAAAAAAAAAAAAAACATTATCAATGCTTGCCTCCTGGGCAATTCCTTATCAACGAAAACACGTTAACAATGAACTATGAAAGGTTAATAATCACTAAAACTATACAATAACACCACTGTAAATCTTTAACAACCATACTGTGGTGGTGGTTAATCAAACTACACTCTTAGTATAATAATAATAATAATAATAATAATAATAATTGATAATGATCATAGCTTATGGTGGTTAATAATACTATGCTCTTAATATAATAATGTCTTACTACAATGTTAAAAGAATGACACAAAGCTTTTAAGAAATGACACATCATTAAAAAAATGCATCGCTTGATTTCCATAAAAAGAAAAAATTGCATCGCTCATACGACAGGATATTATGGTTAGTAAACATTTTTTTTTTTAGATGGTTAGTAAACATTAATGCAGAATAAAAGTTTTGGTTAGTTTGCTTGTTGAATTTGAAACTGAAGGTTTTGAGTTTTGAAAACTTTTGAATTTATGATGAATTTGTTTCATTTTGTATTTGAAAGATAACATTGTTTGTTTAGTTGAATTTTTATCATGGATTTAGTTCATTTGGTATTTGGTTCTAAAAAATTTGCCTTCCATAATGTGGTATTTGCAAATATCAAATGAAATGTGGCATTTACAAATACGTGGGATCCATGGATTTGGAACTAAAAAAAGTGTCCAAATCCGTGGGCCCATGGATTTGCCTACCTTAACAAACAATGGCTTTGGACAAAAAACATGATGGTTTGTATTTGAAGTCCAAATCCAACATCCAAATGCAACAAGCAAACAAGCCCTAATAAATTGAAACCCCCTAAGAATTCCTTAAAATCCGGCCACTCTCCGTCAATTACTTTTAAAATACTCTAATTCCCTAATTACCCTTAACTACTCGGTAACCACTGACAAAATATTATCTGCCTAATATACTTTCAGCCAATAGAAATCACTTAAGATTTTTCTTAAGTTTCTTGGCTTAATGACCTAACTCATCCCGTATCTAATTCCGTCCCTTTCCGCCTCACCCCTTTCTTGGCCCATTTTACCTCAAATACTTACAATATCTATTCAAATTTCTCATATTTAGACTCGACCTTTCAACTAGTTAGACTTAATTACCCGTTCTATTATCACTATTTTTTATTCATAAAGTGTTATCCCCTTCTTTTTATCACAAAAACTAAAATTTTGCCTATATTTTTTTTCATATAACATGTTAGAGTGGATCGATTCACCCCGCCCCGTACGATTGAGTGGGTATTACCCGCCCCAACCCACAATAACGTGAGACGGAACATGGACATTTAGGTATCCGTCCTGTCCCGCCTTATTGCCATCACTAATTTGGAGGTTAAGGAAGGGAAAGTTTGAGACGTGGAGCCTACGTTCATCAATTTTCCTTTTTTGCAGTTCTTTTACTTATGTTGATAAAAAAATAGGCTAAATTACACGTTTGGTCACTCAAATTATAACAATCTTTCACATTTGCCACCCAAATTACTTTTATTTCTTATTTGCCACTAACTTTACGAATTGTTTAACCGTTAGTCACCGCCCGTTACACTCCGTTAAATTTTTTTTACGTGGCAGTCAACTATAAAGGTTGACCGTTAACTAGATGACGTGGAAATTAAAAAATTAAAAAAATTATTTTTCTATCTCATCATTCCACTTACTTTGTCTATATAATTTATCATATTAATTATTTAATAAGAATTAATTAAATTGCAAAAATTAATTATCAACCGAGGCCTTCACGTGGTCTTCCTCCCTTTGATGGATCAAGCCCACATGATCCCAATGACAGACATGGCGAGGCTGCAGCTTAATTGGGTCTTCAAAACCATAGAATTCCACTATGGTGAGGCTGCCGGAAGGTTGCGAGAATGCCATCAAGTCCCCTGACCTCATGATCCCGTTCTTCAAGTCCATGGCCATCTTGCAGCGACCCTTCGACGATCTCCTCCGACTGTGGTGGCGATTGCTTGATCGCCAACACATGGTCTTTGCTGGGCTACAGAAACCGCCGGCAAACTCTGCATTCTGGGCTCTTTTTCAACGGAACACGGTCGTTCTCCGTATCTTCACTTTATACCTCAAACTCCACGAGCCTTACAAAGGCGTGAAATCTGATTCCGATTCCGAACCCTTTCTTCTCCATGGCTTTCTGCACGAAATTCAATTGACCAAGATACAGCTCCAGCCTTTCCTGTAAGGCGATGAATCTGATATCGGGATTAGAGAACTGCGAGAGCAGATGGAGGAATTGGAGGTCAACAGCTTTGGTGCCGTGGTGAATAGCTTTCCACTGTCGCCGCCATCGATGAACATGACCATGGACCATATTCAATTTTGTCCATGTGCTTTGGGAGCATATCCGCCATTTCGAATGCTCAGCTGTGTGAGATTGCTGGTGCTCTGGAGGCGTCGGAGGATAGCTTCATCTAGAATTCCGATGAAGCGAAGATGCAGAAGAGTAATAGGGGCTAAATCAACGAGGCCTCTGCAATTTATTTCTCTAGATACTAACTAATTATGGTAATTTATTAATTTTTATTAAATAATTAATATGATAAATATAAGTGAAATGATGAGGTGGAATTTTTTTTAATTTTTTTAATTGCCACGTCATCTAGTTAACGGTCAACCTTTATAGTTGACTGCCACGTAGAACAAATTTAACGGAGTGTAACGGCCGGTGACTAACGGTGAAATGATTCGTAAAGTTAGTGGCAAATAAGAAAGAAAAGTAATTTGTGTGGCAAATGTGAAAGATTTGTATAATTTGAGTTACCAAACGTG
Source organism: Linum tenue (assembly GCA_946122785.1). Classification (NCBI taxonomy): domain Eukaryota; kingdom Viridiplantae; phylum Streptophyta; class Magnoliopsida; order Malpighiales; family Linaceae; genus Linum; species Linum tenue. The sequence continues at coordinate 25,429,622 of CAMGYJ010000010.1, read as the reverse complement.
TAATTTAGCCATAAAAAATATGTTAAAATATTCAAGCTAGCAAGTTAACATGAAAATCTCCACACCAGCACATCCCATTAATTAGTAGAATCAGCATTGTGAACGACTATGTTAAATTTAATGATTTAGTGGACAAAATGGTTATATTAGTTATTTTTTAAAAATTGACTATAGTTGTCATAAATGTCAAAATTATGACTATACAGATATATTTTTTTTTTTTCTCAATCTATTAGCCCATAAGTAATTTTCTCTGCATTTATTGCTTTTAAGCACTGACTACAAAAGCATTTTCTAGGGATCGGTTAGCTTGACTACTCCTAAAGGGGTAGTGATTTTTGACACCCCCTTTATGATTGGCCAATTTTATTTCCAATCATTGGCATGTATTAATTAAACTGGTTTTTTATTTTTTTTAATCTTGTAATTTGGGGTCTCTCACCACATTGGAAAAGAGAAAGAATCTGGGGAAAAACGAAATCACCCCCATTAATTACATAATTAATTTCTCTCACTGGTACATTAATTACACGTACCACTCCACTGGTACACGTACCACTCCACTGGTGCGAGCAATCCACAAGGTAGGTTAGAGTGAGAACAATACCAGTGCAATGATATTTTTCATAACAATGATAAACAATAACGGAGCAACAATGCAGTACCACTTCAATGATACAAATACCACTCCACTGGTACACGTACCACTCCACTGGTACACGTACCACTCCATTGGTAGGTCAGAGGCGATCCCAGGATGGCGGCAGCTGGAGATAGGAGGATGGTGGTGGGGGAAGGCGCTGGAGGGTTTTGGTCGTTTCAGAGTAGAGGAGGGTTCTAGTTAAAATGAAATCAAAATGGAAAGAGGGCCCAAATGGAGAGAGAAGGAGACGAAAGGAAGAAAAAAAGGCAATTAATTGCACATTTGGGGAGGAGCTTTTTTCTGATTCCCCATATTCTTTCCTTTTCCAATGTGGGTGAGAGACCCCAAATTACAAGATTAAAAAAAAAAAACCAGTTTAATTAATACTTGCCAATGATTGGAAATAAAATTGGCCAATCATAAAGGGGCTGTCGAAAATCACTACCCCTTTAGGGGTTAGCATAGTATCCGACCCCATTTTCTACAATATGATTGGTCTTTTTTCCTAAAACTTACTTTACACCCGCTGCATTAATTTCACTAAAACTTATCAAAATTCAACTTTATAAAAGGTTTAGGGAAAAGTTGAAACAACTTTATAAATGTGATTGGACTTTTTCCGATGGTTGGTTGTTATATGATCATCTGTGTTCCAACATGCTATACTGATCATTTGACAAACGAAGAACAGATAATAAAAGGGAAGTCTTGTTAGCTTATGCTGTCAGTTAATATTATTTTATAATATCACGTGGTCAGAAAGATACAATCCTTTTCCCACCAAAATAACATAAAATAAAAATAAAATCATTTTTGCTAACAAATTTCATCCGTATTACGAAATCTATCGTTCCCTTCCGAATATTTTTATTTCCTGCCTATTGTCGATCATTATTGATGCACCAGCATGTATAATGATGAGTATCTATTCTACCAAAAAAATAAAAAGGTATCTATATATAAACCCAGAAAAGATGACAACATAATAAGGTTATACCAAGCGGCTGGGAAGGCCAAGCCAACCATACACAGACCATTCCAGCAAGTGATGAACTAACCAAGCATAGCAGTTTATTGTAAACAAGACTACTTGCTGTATCCAGCAGCTTGCCTTTAATAGAGTTCCCCTCAATTACGTACAGCTGGAGGGTTTTCTTCTTGTTTCCTCCTTTATGAACCGTGATGTAATATGAATTGTATGTAATGATTACATAGTTGAGAGAAAGGGTTGATAATATCAGTCTCGTGCTTGTACATAATTGCACATACATGTATTCTCGTTAAGTTATTATTACAGTGCATGCATGGATTCTCCGTTAATTACTTTTAAAAATACTCTAATGTCCTAATTACCCTTAACTACTCGGTAACCACTAACCAAATATTAACTGCCTATAATACTTTCAGCCAATAAAAATCACTTAAGATTTTTCTTGGCTAAAGGACCTGAACTCATCCCAATTTTTTTGGTTAAATAAAATTTTCATTAAGAACGCGTGGAGGTCCAAACAAACTGTTTGGTGCCTCTCAAACTGAGATTACAACCATCAAACAGGGAATCTATCAACATTCTAACTATCATCTCAAGCGCAACGTAGTCAATTAAGACGACTTCCTTCAACACACTCACAACCTCTGCTTTACAACGAATCATACTCTTCAAATTAGCTAGCACTCAATTGGCCTGGAGTTTTTCCCTCAACGGACCATACAATCTTGAGAAGTGTTCCTCCACACAAGACTTACTACAACGCAACAGATTATCTTCCAACTAGAGTAGCGGCCGACTTCCCACTCCACCTGTCACTGAATCCCAATCATTTCAGCTAACAAGATCGAGGAGCATGATCAGGCAAACTATTTTGCAATATATAGCACACATCAATCATGTGAGTCCTAGTTTCAACCCCCCTGGACACAATATATATAATAGACAGCAGCCCGAAACCTGTTTCCCCCAAGCAAGCAATTTATCCTGAGTTTTCATTCTGTCATTTGTTACCAGTCATAGGATAAATCCATTGTGAGGGATCACTCCCCTGTTCTAGACCAGCTTGTACCACTCCACTTCATCTTCCTGAGGTCTATAATTAATATAGGAATTCCAAACTTTCTGAAACAAACAAAAAAACGTAGAATAATTACTGAGGAATATCCAAAAATAACTGAATTGTGTGACCAAAAGATTAACATTACTATTACAAGAATCGGAAGCACCATTATATTCTTGCAGAATTTATATTCCAGATTTGGGGAGCTTCAGGGACTAACTAGTGAATTAAATTGTATTGTACCACAATTGGTGCATTGGTATTTGCAACCTTAATGCTTTTGCGGGTTATTTCCATTATCACAAAATTTGCAAGGTTTTCATTTATTTAATAAATAAATAATTATGTATATTATATTATTTACCAATCTTATAAATATATTTCAAGCATTTCATTCACGAGGAGCTGGATGTGACAATACTAGGTAGCATAGATATTATTATGATAGAAGTTGATCATTAAAATGATAAGTTATACAACCAAAGTACATGCTATCAATTCTTTATTCTGCTTGAAGAAAGAAAGAGTCACAAAGAATTGATATTTCTTTTCATTTTAGTTGTTTAATCTCTCTTTGATTGATTAATGTGTGATATCCCGAATCCTCATTACTATGAATTAAAATGATCTCTAGGATGGAAAGGCGGAAGCCTTTGGTGCCCCCTTCAGTTAAGAATTGGGGTCTCGCAATCACTAGCCAATATGTTTTTTTCTCATGCCCTTTTCGTTCATGGTTCGATATTCTTGTGTCCTATTATGATTTTATAGATTCTGAATGAAAAATATCATCATGTGTAACCGAATTGGTATGCCTCGGCCCTGGCATGTCTCTTGGGAGGAGTAACATGAAGCTCTGTTGGTTCTTGATTCAAAGCACTTTCATTGTAGGGTCCTATTAGATATTGTTACTTATTATCGAACCACAGAAAGGTATTATATTATTTTATCAGATCATTAATTTTTTCTCTCTTGAAATTTGTTCAATGTTTATTATATTCTTATACGCGCCTATTTTTATGGGTCCCCGACTTTCATAAAAAATCTCGTACAATTGAGAATGAAGTTTTCATTATGTACATGTCAGATCATGAATTACTAACTGTATCCAATCTCAAACAAAATCTCAATTGTTTTGAACTTGCTCTTTTTTTTGGAATGAAATATTTTGGAATCCCCATAACTAATAAATAGGGTCAGATGGTATTTACCTCATTCTTATTCTTAAGCAAGTCCCTGAGAGGACATAAATGGTCCATGATTTATGATCACATAGCTTATACATAATACATGTCACTTCAAATTGATAAATATCATATTTTATTATGAGCCAACCCATTTATTAACACAACCAAAAAAATGATGAAATGAACTAGTACGTCAAACTCAATCTTGTTTCATGATTATTAAGTACAATCATGCAAGATCAATAAGAGATTTGAATTTTAGGGATTAACCATACTAAAATTTTCAGAGACAAGTCACTTATAATTTGCACAAAAATATCATTGTTTCATGGTAGTTCTAAGAAATTGACACTAAGTTAATAACTTTACACTGCTATACATATTTGATACACCAATTTGGTATGCAATTTTTGAATCAATGATATTTGAATATTTTAAGATTATTCTCTATTTGTAAGATAGAAAATACTTAAATTAGTTGTTAAACTTGAACTAAAATAATCAAAATGTGACAATCAAAGTATTAAAACACAAAAAAATATTTAAGGGAGACTTAGCTAACCATAGTGGAAAAATCCTCTTACTTTTCAGATGTTTGCTTCCTGTAAATTTTTAATTAAGAAAGATTCAACAAATTTGTTTTTCTGTGAATGGTTATGATTTTTGTCTTTGTCTAAAGATATTCTAGTTCAAATTTCAACAATGATTTTTTTTTTTGTAAATAAGAACAAAATAAATCTATCATTTCTACTTTCACTCTCGTTGTAAGGAATTGGAAATAAAATAAAAGAGATGGTTGAATCTATGTTATATATCTTTTTAAATGTGATAACTATAACATGTTGATTTGTAAATGACAACACAAACCTGAAGAAAGTGAAGCGCCCGATTGTTTGAGACATCCACTCAAAATCATAGCTCCGTTACGTTAGTTAAAAGAGACAAAATACCACCCAAATTGATAGTCATGATAGAAAGCTTAAAATAGAATGAGTTAAGAAGCTAATAATGGGAGCACAGAAGATCACGGCGGGCGACCTTAAATCAAATACCACGGATATGGAGATGGTCATGGTAATACCCATAAAAGATAGAACGTGATCCAGATAGTGCGAGTTTGGTTCCCAACCTTTACGTACCATCAATTACTTAGGTCCAAGTCCAACTACAGGTGGCCGCTGCGCTCGACTTCAATGGAAACAAGGACCGGCCGATTGATTTCCGGTCAGTGGGGCCTCAAATCTACCACACCTACCTACTTTCCGATTCATTTCCGGTACTGGGTGGTCCATCAGTTTTAAAAGCAGGTTAGCTGCCGTTTGTTTTTACTGTTTGTTTTATTTCTCTTTTGGTCAGGGGGACACATGTATGTTGCTAGATCCCCTACAAGTACAAACGCTTCTTCGCAACCACCATATTGGTCTCTAAAAGAACCAAGTCGTTATTAATAACTTGTGTAACCAGAAAGTTTTGGTAACAGAGCTAGTTACAATAGGTGTGTTGTGATTTCCTGCGATGCGATGATTGGTATCGAAAATTAAGTAAAGTTGTTTCAATCAATTTTGCTAATGATAAAGCACGCTTTGATTTTCCGTGATCATTTTAATGTGTTTGTCATAGTCCATACTACTGTTGGTTGAGAAATATATTTTTTTTTGGTTGACAGGAGGCCGAAGCCAAGAAGGGGACAAAGGGGAGGGGGGATTACAAAGTCCGGGGCACTACAACTAGGCGCTCAAAACCAACGCCTGCCCTGTCTTCCTCCATAATCTGATGAAGAGCATCCGGCTCGCTAGAGAGTTCATGCATACCGTAGGGATAGACGAGACTGTGCTTCGAGAGCCAGTCCGCGACTCTATTCCCTTCTCGGTATGTATGGACTATTCTAACAAGCCAGTCCTGAGCTAACAATCTCCGAATAGAGGATAAAAGCGAAGCATAAGGATGAATCGGGTATCTACGGTTCTCGATTAGCTGGATGGCCAACTGAGAGTCCGACTCAATCACAACACTTACAAGGCCATGCTTCCGAGAAATATATATAGTTGATTGCAGGCCGCCATAAATATAAATGACTAACTAATTTATGTGATTGTTAGCTAGCAACCATATTTTTGGATGCAAAGAGGATTCATCTAAGAGTTATAGGTTTTAAGTTTAACACAGCCATGAAATTTGAAACTGACACTTAATTGCCCATTAGTGAATATGAAAGCCAAGAGCATTCGTTAATCCTTAAATTCTGCAAATACGATTAGGTTATAATCTAGGATGAAATGATATGATTGATTGATGAACTAACCTCACAACTACACTGCAGTCACTCAAGAAGAAGCAACCATGGAAATTATGGAGTCCTTCACGTGGCATTATCCATTTCGGTGGGCGGCAGAAACATGGGGCACGTGACGACGACATACACATGCATGATGCGCTCGATCGGCTTCAGTAGGAACAAGCTAGGACCGGAGATCTTTAATTCGGCCGACTGATCTCCGCTCAGTGGGGGCTTCAAAACTGCCACATGCACCTACTTTCCGATTCATTTCCGGTGGTCCACCAGTTTTGTATTTGTTTGTTCTATTTTGGTCATGGGGATATATGTATGTATTTGTTGCTTGATCCACTTTTTGGCAACCAATAAGTTAGTCCTTAAAGATCAAATTGGTTATTAATAACTTTTTGTAAAATAAAAGTTTATTTAACAGAGTTGGTTATCATAGCCACGTTGCAATTTCCTGCTGCAGTCAAATTGATGGTTAGTATCGAAAAGAAGAGCTGTTGCAACCAATTTTGCTAACGATAAAACATCTTGATTTTTTGTGGTCATTTTAATTTGGTTGTCATAGTCCACAATATTGCTTAAGAAATATAGGTGATTGGAGGTCGCCATAAATATAAATGAGTAAATGAAAATTAATTTATGTAATTATCAGTACTCAATTTTTGTGGATGAAAAGAAGATTTTTTTTGTTTATTTTTTTTTGTTTAAATTTTTTTTTTTGATAATCATAGCTAGGTCTCATAGCTACTGAGTGATCCTGAGGTCGAGAGTTCGAGCCTCTCTCGCCCCACGATTTTTTTTGTTTATGGGTAGATGAAAAGAGAATTCATTTAAGAGGTATAAGATCCATAAGTAATCTTTTCCAAATAGTTCGAGTTTTTTTTTTTTTAACAATTCAAATTATTGTGACAAGTTGGTTTATTACATAGATGACATTTAATTTGATTAAGAGTTTATCCGTATGTCAACCAATAATGTTATGGATGTTCAACACAACCATGAAATTTGAAGGTGGGATTTAATTGCCCATTAATGAAACATGGGGCACGTGACGACGACATACACATACTCCTCAATAGATAAGTCTCCTTGCTTTTTAGAAGTCATTATTAGTCCCCCTAACACTACAACAAATTTGGCTTGTTATGACAAAATTTATTTTTTTGTCATCTCCAGGTTGTCACAATAGGGTGTATAATATGACAAAACGTGACATTGTCCTATTAGGTGTGCCTAATGTGACAATGTTAAGTGTTGTCATTACAGTTTGTCATAATAGGTTGGTATTGTGACAAATATCTAGGTCACAAATAATGTTTTCAAAATCGGCGTCCCATATCGGGATGTAGGAGAATCAAAAGTGAAAAATTTAATCGTTAGAGTAGCGTTCGTCATATTATGTCATCATGACATGTTCAAATGACAAAGCATGTTGTCATAATAGACATAATTATTCACACAATAATCTAATAAAATACACGTTCGTCATAATATATTGGTTTCGCTTTTTACTATGTCAAATTAGCAATATTGTCAGAACCGAACTAGAGTATGAACTGGTATAGTTAATCCTAAATAAATTGTATTTAGCCCAATGTATTATTCTCCAAGATAAAATTAAAAGGGGAAAGCCGAAAATGACATAATATTCGGTCAAATTATTCAACCAAATTTTTATGTTGATGATGGGGAAATTAAAATTTAATTATTCAAACTATAATTTAATGAAATAAGGAAATTTCCTTAAAAAAAAATGAAAGAAGGGAAGTAGTAGTGAAGTGTACGGCTGGAGCATTTACTTTCATATAAGGCTCTTATTTTCTACTTTTATTTATTTACCTTTTTTGTTTTGGTGGGTCGTGGGAGAACTGGGAGTCAAATTAGGTTTAGTACTCCTCTCCTCATTCTCGCAGACATCAACCATCGTCCCTAACAATCCCTGCCCAACAATTCTCCACTACTCGTTCTTTATGGAAACGTCTAGGGAAAAAGAAGACAAAGGCGGCATCAAGGCTGCAGGCGGCCGACGCCGTCGACGATTTCAAAGACGGTCTTTGGGCAGAGGTAGGATCTGTTTTTTTTATTGCTTGTCGATTTTAAAGGTTTGAGTTTAGGATTCTGATTGTGCTTTTTTAATCTTACTTTTTTGGATTGATGGCGAGGTTTCTGGTCTCGGAGAAAAGGGAGGAAAATGTCACAGGCTCTTGAATCCGCCGGCGACGAAGCTCGATGAAGGAGCAGAGGGGAGAGCCCAGTGGATGAAAAAGGGAGTTACCGGCGACGGAAAAACAGGAGGAACCCGACGGTAGGTCTGGGTTTTTTTCTATTGGATTCGTTTTACCTTTTGATTGATTTTAACTTTAGTTTGTTTCTTTTGTTTTGGTTTCAAAAGAGGAGGGAAGAAAGGGAGCCGCCGTGTAGCCTCGGGTTCCGCCATCACCTTGCCCGACAACCCGAACTCGTCATAATATGGAGTTATGACAAAATATATTCGTCGAATAATCATGTAATATGAATAGCAATTATGAAAAAATCAGCAAATTATGACAAAATTAATGACAAATTATTTCATTATAAAAGCTCCTTTTGTCACAATAGACTAACTATAACATGAGCTAAACTGACAAACCAAAATCCAAATGTGACAAACCTCATCCTTATTGTGACAAAACTATTCGTCACCTTTTTACCAAATATATGACACGAGAATGTGTCACAATATCATACAGTAAATGTGACAACGATAATTTAAAAATTTGTCACATTTGACCTATCCTGACGGAGATTAAATGACAACACATTGTGACAACGCTATTTGTCATAACACAACAAATCTGACAAAATATGGGTCAAATATGACAACCACCGACCGTCACAATAGGCCGAATTTGTTGTAGTGTAATTTCCAGAGATGGTCTCCAAAAACATCTTGAATCAGGTTCTTAATCCAGATCATGGTTTCCAAAAACTCCTCGCCTGCATCCCAGGTTCATCTACGACTAGATGATTAAGGAAGCACAAACTTCATTAACTCCCAGTAGAAACCATAATGACCAAACTGAAGCAATTTAGAAACAGAGAGTGGCCATGATTAATGCCAGCAAAGGTCAGTCAGTCTGTAAATGACTAGGAATTATAGATTTGAACAGCAGACAAAAGCTTCAAGTTAGAGCGTGAGACCATTGCCTAGGCCTGGCAATCAAAAGTAAGTCAGTAAATTACTACGAAAAGTCGAAAACTAAAGCTCACTGTCAGTGACCATTGCTGTACCATGTGAAAATCAATATCAACTAGTTGCTATACGCTATCATGTGACCCACTCATTCTATATGGTTAGAAATAGAACAAGAAATTAGGGTTATTGAATCTCGCTGAGTTGTGCACTAGCTCGCTCTTTTTAAAACGTTTGCGGCACTCCTTCGTAATTCGCACGACAAACTATCAGTTGGTCGCCTCTAAAATAAAACAACCAATTATATACTCTTCGTTTGTGCGAGCTACCGAAAATCTATGAATATCACTCTCTTTCTCTGTTATGCTCTATATATAGGAGCCAAAATCTACATAAATATTACCTCTTTCGAGGGAATTGGTAACTTGTAAGTAGGGTGGTAATTAACCTATTATTTCTTTTATTAATTATCTCGTTGTGGAAAGAATATTGGACAATTAATTCGGAACTTTTTCAAAAACTGTAGTCTCAAGTCTGCCGGTCGACCCACTCACCAGCAGGTCGAACGACGCGTGTGTAAGTGATATAAAGGTTCTTTAGGTCCTCCACCCACAAAGTGGGTCACGCCAACGTGTATAACCTTAGGAGAGAAAATCTATCTAAATACGCTTTGAATAGATTATCACCTACCAATGTGAAAGTTTCTTTTTAAGACTTCTCCTATAATTATGTGAGCCCATCGTTACAATAGTGTAATAAGATATACATGCAGCTACTATAACACCTTAGACCGAGTAGAACGTACAAATTTGAAGCACTTCGTGTTTGCATTGCCTTCACAATGTCTAACGTCGGTTATAAACATTGGTGAAGGGCCACACTGCGATGACTAATGTTTCTCCTTTTGTGGGTGATATTGTTGTCAGGGATGAGATTGCTGCATTGTTAGTGGGGTTCAGAAATAGAAAAATAATGCATTGTCAATGGTGGTTATGCTAAAGCAATGTGGTAAGAGCATGTGCAGGAAAACTCCATAGAGCCGATTCACATCAGGAAGAAGTATGTGTTTTGCTATTCTTGAAGAAACAATACAGAATCATATCACACAACCTTGTTTAGGGAATTGATCAAACAATGAACTGAATACAAGTTAGGCAAACAACCAGTAAATAAAATGTTCGAATGGAACTATCAGCATAATCCAAAAGTTGTGGTCCGCTAAAACTAACACTCCAATAAATACCAAGTTAAACACTAACAAGACCGCAGTATAATGGTAGCAAGTAGTAAATATCGAGTCCATGGGTCTCTATAGATTCACTATTACTTAGCTCTAGTTTATTATATAGCATATCAGATTCAGGTAATACAACTAAAACTACTCTAACAAACTACAAAAACCTAACCTAACTAGTTACAGACTTACAGTGTAGGAGGCTCACTCAGGTAATGATTTCCCTAGCCACTAGCGGATTAATAATTGATGGTTCTCTAACTTGCTTCACTCTTCATTGATAATGTGGAAAGTAAGCCTTGAATCTCAATTGAAGCATACAAGGTCCTCTTGAAATGGCCACAAACGACATTCAAACATGACAAATCCATGAAACACTCCTCCTTAGACTTATAAGACTTCCTGCAAACAAGACTAATCAATTGGTTTCCCTACCTACATAAACACAAAGATTAAGTCACAAAGACAAGACGTCAAGCAAACTAAGTCTCGTCGGGATCTAGAATATGAAAATGAATCGTTAGACATTCAACAAGTGGGCCAGTACCATAATTTATGCAAAAGATGTACATGTTATACCTCTCGATCCTAACTGTCCTGAATTAAGCTAGCTTCTAAATACTTTGCAATGCAATATAATCTCCATAAATGGGTCACCACTAACTTGTTTGGAGGACTTTTGATTAGTTGTACCAAGGTTAGGGTCTAGGACATGAAAAATAGGTCTTTATGGTGGTGGAAAATATTTAATGCTTAAGGTTCCACAGACTCTAAACCGAAACCACATACAACATAATTTTCACTACTTTTCTACTTTGATACACTTTAAGCACAAGAGTATAGTAGGAAACTTTCAAATAGTAGGAGTAACTTACCCATTGGGTAGAAAAGGACTACTTTTTTACATTTATATACCTAGTATTTGTTCTTTTCTTTTTCTGTTTTTCATTTCTTTATTGCTTTTCTAGAGATCAAAAGATCAAACAACCCATTATCCAAATATTTCCTCCAAAACACACTTTATGATGAAGTAGAAAATCGTGTAAAAACAAACCACGAGGAACCATGAAGATGGCTCAAACAAATGTAGACTTGAAGAAATAGGGATTATCTTTAAAATGGTTGTATTAAGAAATAAATTTGTTACGGAGGGCTGACTAAAGGAAATTGTGATATGGGTAGTCAATTTGATCGTGGGCTATACATATGCCTCAATCTTCATTGATAGTAGTGTCGCGTTTCATTCTCATGCAAAGGTTAAGTTAGTCATCATGGAAAGAGATAACCAATCACACATGAAAGAAATAAACATGCACAATTCTCACATGGCTACCTGGATGCTCGATTTTTCATGAAATTCCTCATTCTCTATGCCTAGACTACTATGGATAGTGATCGACAAAACCTAATTTTCATGCAGTTTTGCCATCACATGGAGACCCACACCAAATACAACCTTACTAAAATTCTCAATCTCATTATAGGTCACTTCCCATATCAATCATACTGCGTAGCTAAAGTTTTACAACACATGTTCAACAAGTGCCAACTATGATCATGCACAAGAAGGCAAACGTGCTTGGAGCCCTCAAATTTGAAACCTCGCAATAGTGTACTTGCCTCCAAGAATTCAGTATAAATGCAATCATTTATTTACACTCATACACAATGAACCCCCCCCCCCCCACTTCAGCACGAAATTTTCCTCATTGGGAAGGGGGGAAAAGTTACCAGGTGAGTGAAGAATGACGGATGGAGCAGGAGGGAAGTCCTGGGAGAGGAGAGTATTTCAGACCATCAAACAAACAAATAAACTCACTAGGGTTTGGTATTTACAAAAAAAAAACATAAACGACCAGTCAAATAAATTAGAAAAGAAGGAAACGCAAACAAATGGGTTGGGTTGCCTCCCGCTTCTTTATATCATGAGCTGGATGGTGGATCCTAAGTTTCATTCTAGCCTAAAACCTCATTAAATTTGAGATTCTCATTGGTGATGTGAAGTCTCAAGTCTTGAGCAGGTGTCACAAGTGATTAGGGCTCATGGAGTTCATTCAGGAGGATGCTCCACCCTCTAGGCCTCTTACTTCTTCCATCTTTTCTAGTTGCCTTTTGCCCCAAGCTAAAAATGACAGTTTGCACTGACCACCAATGCATCCAACAGGGGATACTCATGACCTGGCATTGGTTTGGCAAAGAGAAAGTGCAAATGCGTCATTTTCAAGAAGCTTATCGAGGTCTGATTTGGATCTTAGATATAGCTCCAGGATTCTGCAAGCCTCAACCGATTCATATGTCAAGTGAAACAATGACATGATTGCACTATAGTGGCAGCAAATAATAAATATCAAACCCACTAGTCTATATATTTACTATTACTCAACTTCATCTATCCTGTAGATGATTTTTCTAACTTATTTAATTTCATTCTATATTCATAATTGAGAAAGTTCTTAACATGCAATGGATCTTGATTAAAGCAGACAAGGCCATCTTTAATAGATTGCTTTGTAAGACGATATCCTCAGCTAAAACATAATACCAAGGGAGTTCAGACAAGACGCCCTCAATTGGATCAGATATTCACTCAATACAAAGCAATTAATATACTCACTCTTGCACAATCCTTCTCCTACTTCCAATCGATGTTGCTCTATCAACTTAATAAAATATTTTCTCTCATATGTTTAAGCATAAATCAATAATCTTGATTAAAGTAGAATTTATTTGTAAAACCTGCATATATTGGATATGAACTCAAGTTTAACAAGTCAGAGTAATCATACAATCATCAAATCAAACAAACATAGCTAGGGTTCCTTTAACTCAAGTGAAGGGAAGCTACTCCACAGAAAGAGAAGGAAATACAAATGAGAAGATGAACAAATGCATAATGGTGTGGAGATTTTTCTTTCGATCAGTGATCTCCAATTCTAAGTTTGATTCTGGGGCTCCAGTGGCGGAAAATATTGGGCGTTCGGGATCCAAAAATCCAACTCACTTACCAAAAATAAATATCCAGCTCTCCCCTAAGAATTTACAAAAAAAAAAAAAACCTTTTTTTCCCTTACATAGAGGCAATGTCATGACCGCGACATCTTGATTCGAGGACATGACATCTAGAAGTGGTTCTTCCTCTTTTCATCAATGTAACGGTTTGAGATATGGATGTCACCCCCGAGCCCATGACATTCAAACTCAGCCTGTGAGATTGAGTCTATAGCCTGTGACTTTTGGACTGGATCCCCTTTTGTCTCGTTTTGGCTTTCATACGTCCCGAAAATCACTCATAACCTTTCTCCAAGTGCTAGGACCAGATAATGGTGAAAATAACACAACCTAGTGTAAAATGTGCATAAAAAAGAGTGATTTCAAAGAAAATGGCTAAGAATCTATAAAGCTACAAAGGTTAAAACATGTATGATGAAGCTCATATCATGTTACCCCACACTTAATGTTTGCTTGTCCCCGAGCAAACCAAGCACAACAGAATATTTACCAAAGGTATCTATTTGAAAACCAATTTGAACAAAGTCATTGGGGCACATGAAAATAGTGAATCACAAGTGACCATCAACATCAGTATACGAGCAACATGTAAAAGACACTAGCAACCACCACAAAAACGATTCGAACATGACAAATTTATGATGAAGAACACTCCTAGTTAGACTTATAAAACTGCTGCAAATTAAACAAAACTAATTAACTGGTATCCACAACTATCCAAACACAACAATTAAGTCACAAAGAATAAGGTGTCGAGCAATAGATCCTCAGGGGATTCGAAATATGGAAATGAATCACTCAACAATTGACCAGTGAGGTCAGGACCCTAATTTATGCAAAAGATGTCTATGTTATATCTCTCAATCCTATCATCTCTCTACCCTGAAGCTAGCTCCTAAATACTTTGCAATACAATCGAATCTCCATGAATGGGTCACCACTAATTGTCTGTGAGACTTTTGATTGGGTTGTAATGGGAAACAAGTCCTTGTGGTGGTGGAAAACATTTACGACTCAGGGTTCCACATACTCCAAACCGAAACCACGTACAACATTATATTCTTTGTTTTCTGCTTTGATACACTCTAAGCACAAGAGTACACGGTGAAACTTTCAAATAGTTATAGTAGTAGTAAATTAGCCATTAGGGTTGAATGTTGGTTTGCTAATAGGGAGAGAAGAGAAGAAAAATGGCGTCTAATCCCCCAATGCCTTATTGTTGTTTGATGGCAACTCATAACTGCTGGGGATGATAAGTCATCAATAGCTCGATCCACAGTTACAGTACTGTGTACTGTGACAGCATATACTGGCCACCCATTAGTAATTAAGGTAATGTTTCCCCACTTCAAAACAGCCTGTAAATTAGTTCAACGAGAATTCCTAGACGTCTTTCAAATTATTGTAGGGGAACAATAGGTTACAAAATTACTCAAAAATCACATATTTATCTTTTTATTTTAATTGCATCTTACAATTCATAATTTATTAAGAGACAGAGGTGTGGACCTCTCTGTCTTATTTATGTTTTTTTTTTCGACAAGAAATGTAGAGGGGATAGACTTTTTTTTACTAGTTAAATACTACTTTTCTAATCTCTCGTTTTTTAATCGAACTATATTTTCTTAGTGTTTGCTCGAATTTAAAAACTATGGATATAAATAACGCATTAATTAAGATTTACAGAATGATATTCATTTTGCTATATTTTTGGAAAATAGCTCTTCAAAATACATGTTTGTTGTAGTATTATCAGTGTCATATCAATATCATATGACAGTGGTATGATGATATATCTCCTTCATTTTAACCGAAAACTTAAAAATAAATTATATAGAAGAATCTTATTAATTATGATATGCACGATGATATCCATTGTGTTATGACTTGAACAAAACAAGAGTTAGTATCATTTTATACCCCCTATACTATTGCATATTAACAAATATACCACTTTATTATTTTTTTCGTACCACTCTATTAACAAATAAACGTACCACTCTAATGGCAGGCGTCAATGAGGAAGTTTGATTATTGAATGGGGAGGTCATCGACCAGACGCCGATAATGAGAGACATGGGTTGGATATTTTTTTCCCTCCCGACGCTCAACAGAAAGAAAAGGAGAGGAAGTATTGCGAATTTAAAAGGGGTTAAGAGGATGAGCTGGTATTTTAATGTTAGTGAAGATGAATTTTTTATTTTTATTAATTAAAAAAGGGAGAACTGATGCAATACAATATGTGCAAATTACCGTTCGAGTAATAAAGTTGAGTATATTATCGTGTCACAGAGATTTCTCATTGTTGTATGTGGCCAGAGGGCATAACATGAATTTTCAGTGTTTAAGAAATTCTATCTTATTGGCCGGCCAAAGCTACAGGATACAGGCGGTTTTAGCAATAGCAAATGGTTGAGGCACAATTTTATTACAAAATATCATGCCACTAACATTTTCAGCATAACGTACAATACGATTTTACCTTATTTGTACCGCATGCGTTTTCTGCTTGGCTTGAGGATAATTGCTTCGTTTTCACTTTTCAAGATCGAGCTAGTCAGCAGTCCATCCTCATTGATCCCATGCAGTGTAGTGACCATTTCATTTCACGGTCCCCCGCCGGCCACCACGGCTCTTCAATTACCAGCAATCAATTCAGTAAAAATATCTTCGCTACTGCATGTTCCCAAGTTACTATCCAACCAACCATTGAAATTGAATTGAGTCCAACTACAGGTGGCCGCGGCCCATGATACGCTCGACTTCAATGGGAAAGAGGGACCGGAGATCGTTGATTCGGCCGATTGATTTCCGGCCAGTGGGGCTTCAAATCTATCTACCACACCTACTTTCCGATTCATTTTTGGTGGTCCATCTGTTTTTAAAGCAGGTTAGCTGCAGTTTCTTTTTACTGTTTCTTTTCCCTCTTCTCTTTTGGCCATGGGATCATATGTACTAGACACTACAAAGAAACAAGGGCTTTTTGCAACTAATAAAATTAGTCGCTAAAAATCAACGTTTGCTATTAATACCTTTTCGTAACCAAAAGAATTTGGTAGAAGAGTTGGTCGCTGTATCCGCATTACGAATTCCTACCGCAACAAAAACGATAATTGGTAGCGGAAAGGAAAGATATTGCAACCATATTAGCCGATGGTAAAAAAAAAAAAAATCGTAATTTCTCGTGACCATTTGGTTTGGTTGTCGTTCACACTACTGGTTCAGAAAAATAGGTGATTGTCGCAATAACTAATTTTTTGGATGACAAGAGAATTCATTCAAGTGTGATAGACTGATAGGTCTATATTCAACCAAGAATTTATGAATGTCAACCAATAATATCATTATGAGAATCAATTTTTTGGTTACGACTACATAATAAGGCGATCTATGAGAAAATTCAAACCATCATGAACTGCAATCAACAATAAAATATAGGGTTAATACCTTAGTTTGGCTCGAACTATACACATACTTTCTACTTTAGCCCGTGGTATTGAAAATTGCTATTCTGGCCTGAACTATGTAGCAAACTTCCTCATTTGGCTTAGAGGCAGGTTTGACCGTTAAATTAGACGGTCAAACTTGTTGACCGTTAGTCAATGTCCATCTCACCTGCCACGTCAGTTTTGAGGACATAAATTTTTTTTTTCTGAATTTTGTTTTCATGTCATTTGCTAAAAATGGGCCCTTTTTCGTTCTTTTAATTAATTTTTTTGATTTATTATTTTTATTAGTCGAAAGAGAAAAAAATTCAGAAATAAAAAAATAATTTTTTATGTCCTCAAAACTGACGTGGCAGGTGAGGTGGACATTGACTAACGGTCAATAGGTTTGACCGTCTAATTTGACGGTCAAACCCGCCTCCAGGCCAAATGAGGAAGTTTGCTACAAAGTTCAGGCCAGAATAGCAATTTCCAATACCACGGGCAAAAGTAGAAAGTATGTGTATAGTTCAGGCCAAACTAAGGTATTAACCCTAAAATATAATTCGACATATATAAAATAAGAGTACATAACGGTTGAAGGTGAAAAGTGAAAAAGTGGGAAGGGTAAAAAGTAATTGAAAAAGCAAACTAAAATGACTCAATGATTTGGCGGGTCGAACCTACTACCTGACTTTGTAAAAAAAAAAAAAAAGAAAAAAAAAAGATGATGAACCTACTACGGTACTACCAAAGGCCAATTAATACACAACCAGCAGACCACAAAATAAATATTTGGTTCACCTTCTTACCTATACATATAATAGATAAGTTAATAACTAACGTAATTCCAAAATTGTAGATGGACATGGCCCCATATGCCACAAATGTCGCTTTTTCCTTGTCTATGTATGTGGTTGATTTATGGCGTGAAGATATGTGTACACATAAATGTAATTAGGTTATACAAACCAAACGAAATATAATTAGACAATAAAAACTCAAACAAAAATAACAAGTACGTATATTTAAAAAAAATATTTAAAGTAAGTACCTAAACATTTAAATACTCATGTTTAAATACAACATTTAAAGTCAATACCGGAGGTGTTCACGCCGATTAATGACCGACACCTGTTGAACTAAGTTCAGCCGGCGGCATGCCACCGACATTGGCGGAGCTAGGCGGTTTGAGATTTATCACAGGACACCGGTAATTTCTAGGATAAGAAAAATGTACCCCTATATATGTATAAATCAAGGATCGAAATCATGATCTCTAGGTTATACAAGAGTGTTTTCCCACTACATTACAAGTCATTTTAATTTCTATTTAACAGCTAACAAAAAACTATATAAAAGTGTAGATAACGAATGTGTTTTGCATATTTTTCAGAATATGAAAACGTGATGTGATTGTTAATGAAAATAATGATTGTATTAGATATTTATTTCTTTATTACATATGAATGAAATATTTAAATATTATTAGTACTAATTATATTTATAATTTATTCAATTTTTATTTTTAAATTTTTATATGAAAAAATTTGTAAAAATAGTAAAAAACTATATGAAATATCAGAAATACCTTTTTTCTCCTGAAATTATGGACAACTATAGCCATTTTTTAAGTTTTCTGATAAAATTTACTTATGTGGCTAATTGACCTGTACATGTAGGATCCATGTAAGCAAAAAGATCAATAATATATGGCAAAAGCTAGCGTACGCCCGGACGTACCTTAGCCTACCGTACGCCCGTTGAGTTTTGCTATTTAGACAATGAATTAACCGGAGTTTGGGCCATGATACTATACCCTAACTCCTAATGGGTGAACCCCAGTCCGCAATTCACTAACCCAAAGCATAATATTCATTTAATCTTGAAATAAAAATCAAAGGTTCTGATTCGTCGAAATTATTGTTTATTTTCATTTTAAGATTAAACGAATCTCATGATTTGGGTTAGAAAACCAGGGACTAGGGTTTATCCATTAGTGGTTAGGGTATAGTATCATGCCCAAAACTCCGATTAATTCATGATCTAAATAGCAAAACTCAAACGGGTGTACGGTATATATATATATATATATATATATATATATATATATATATATATATATATATATATATATATATATATGGTGTCGTATTCGGTGCACCCACCTCATAATTGTCATTCTGACCATGCGATTCATGTCAAAACGGTATCAATTGTTGCTTATGATATTATGAACAAGAAGCAAATGAATTTCAAAAATATTTATTCAAAATTTACTTTAATTCGAAGGATTTAGGATTTAGGGATTTAGGGTTAGGGTTTAGGTTTACAATTTGGGATTTTGGGTTGGGATTCAAAATTGAATGTTAAGGGGTTAGGGTAATGGATTGATTTGTTATGATTCTATGTCATATCATCATATTATATTGAGACTACTAATTAAAGTTCAAAATTTTATTTATTATGGACGCTTTTAGAGTTGGGTTGCACTGAGTGCACCGAAGTAGTCACCATATATATATTTATATATATATATATATATATATATATATATAAATTTATGTTTGGGACGAGACGGAGATGGCGAGAGGCATCGACGTATGGGCCACGAGGGCTGTAAAGCCCCACAAGCACAGCTGGTCACTCAAGCTCTGTCGTTTCCTTCTCCTTGTTGTAAACGGCAACTAAGGCCTAATGTAACCCTAGGAGAATGTAGTAATAGGGTTATAAATAAGTTTGCTTGTAAAGCCGAAAGGCATTGTGGTTGATTATCAATAATAGTTCAGCTGGAGAGACTTCTCTCTCCCATGGATTAGTCTCAACGAATTGTTGGGGATATCACGTAAATTGCGCGTGTTCTTCATCGTTTGTGCTACATTTATTATGGTATCAGAGCATACGGTCCTTTGATCATCTGTCCTCATGAGCGACGACGTGGAAAGTAAGAAGTCGACCACCGTCGACGACAGAGGGAAGGGTCACCTCTCTTCGTCATCCTCCTCCGGCCATGTCTTCCCGGAGCCACATTCGCCTTATTTTCTTCACTCGTCTGATGTCAATGGGCAACTCCAAGTAAGCGATCCCCTTACTCCGAAAAACTACGACGAGTGGGTCGTGGACGTCACTGATGCCCTAATAGTCAAAAACAAATTTTGTTTTGTCGATGGCACCATATCGAAGCCGACGCATGAACCGGAACTGGGCGCATGGATTCGATGCGATGTCGTCGTCAAGGGCTGACTGCGGCTTTCCATGAATAAAGAAGTTAGGAGCAGCGTTCGATACGCCAAGACAGCAAGAGAGGTATGGGTAGACCTCAAGGATCGTTTTGGCCAAGGTAGTCTTACTCGCGGCTACGAGCTTCGCCGCCTTATTAGTGCACTTTCGCAGGAGAAGTTCACAGTTTTGTCATTCTATACACAACTTCGTACGTATTGGGAGGAAGCACATTTGCTTTCGCCTTCTGAAGTCTGTACATGTGGCCGCTGTGATTTTGGCCTAGAAGCTTGCATTCGAGCTAAGAGTGCTCACGTTTGTTCGACTTTCTAATGGGTCTCGACGAAAGCTTCGGGACTGTTCGTAGTCAAATCCTATCAATGAAGCCTACTCCTAGTCTTGCTGAAGCTTTCAATACAGTCTCCACGAATGAACAGCAACGACTTCTTGCTCAACGTTGTCGTCCCGCGCCTGAAGGCGCCATCTTCGCAGCTCGGGCAAATGACGAGCGTCCTCACACTATGGATGGGCGCCCCATATGCATACACTGCGAAAAAGAAGGCCACTTCAAGGCAACCTGTTATGAACTCATAGGGTACCCAACCCGCAACAACAATGACAAGACAGAGAAGGGTGAAACATGGGTACCTCGTGGAGAGTATAACAAGTCAGACCGTGGGGAACGAAGACGTCGAAACCCCAAGGACAGGCCTCCACGAGCTGCACAGGCTGACAGCAACACTAGCCCTGTCCCTGGTATTACTACTGCTCAACTTGACAGCCTCAAGAAGTTTTTCGCTCAAGCTCCTAACACAGATGATCCATCCGCGCATATGGAAGGTACGTTTCTCGACAATTCTGAATGGTTGATAGACTCGGATTGCAATGAACATATCACCAAGGATGAACGGTTACTAAGTGATATTTTGGTTGAAGAAAATAGCAATCCGGTGAAAATCCCGAATGGAGATAATGTGCCAGTTAAAAATATTGATTCGGTTAAGCTGGGGTCTGGAGTTCAACTCGACCGAGTTCTACATGTTCCATGTTTTCAGTGTAATCTGTTGTTCGTGAGTAAGCTAACCAAGGACAACAATGTTGCTTTGATTTTTCTACGTGACTTGTGTATTCTTCAGGACTTACGCTCCAGAAACGTGATTGGGAAGGGGATTCTCCGTGATGGACTTTACTATTTGAAGTTGTTCGATGGCAAAGAGCAGTTCCTTTTTGCAGGCAGTGGTCGTCGACCAATTTCAGAGGAAGTTTGGCACGCTCGTTTGGGTCACCCTTCCACAGCTAAACTCTGTCAATTGCGTCCCTTCCTTGAGTTCTCGGATTCCAAGTCGCGTGGGCCCTGTCATCCTTGTCTTTGTGCAAAGCAGAGTCGTCTTCCTTTTCCGCACAGTTCTATTAAGAATTCGGATTGTTTTGAGCTTATTCATGTTGACATTTGGGGGGGGGGGGGTTATTAAACCGCTTCTCTTAGCAGGGCACATTATTTCTTGACTATAGTTGATGATTTCAGTCGAGGAGTCTGGGTTTATCTTTTAAAATTCAAGTCAGAGGTTGCACGTTATCTTGTTATGTTTTGTAAGATGGTTTCCACTCAATTATCAAAGAAAGTGCGGCGTATACAGGCAGATTACAGGTTGGAATTTCAAACCTCTTCATTACGTGACTACTATGAGCAGACTGGGATCATTCTACAAACCAGCTGCACTGATACACCTCAACAGAATGGGGTGGTGGAACGGAATCATAGGCACATTCTGGAGACTGCAAGAGCACTTCGATTTCATGCAGGATTGCCAGTTCGTTTTTGGGGTGAATGCATCTTAACTGTTGTCTATGTGATAAATAGGTTACCCACTGAAGCCACTGGTAAGACTCCTCATGAAATTATCTTTGATAAACCAGCCCAGTATTCTCAGCTACGAGTGTTTGGATGCCTTGTTTATAGCAAAGACAATCATGGTGGCCTACATAAATTCTCTGATCGTGGACGTGCCGGGGTTTTCTTGAGCTATGCAGCTTCTCAAAAGGGGGTTCAAGAT
The DNA here is from genome assembly GCA_946122785.1 of Linum tenue. Lineage (NCBI taxonomy): Eukaryota > Viridiplantae > Streptophyta > Magnoliopsida > Malpighiales > Linaceae > Linum > Linum tenue. The sequence continues at coordinate 25,407,347 of CAMGYJ010000010.1, read as the reverse complement.
TTACGATTTACAGTCTCATAAGACTCACGTCTCACGTGATGTCATATTTCATGAAGATTATTTTCCCTTCCGGGCTCAAGACCCTCGAGATTTTTACTAGGTTCCACCCTTTATGGTTGAGGACGACGAGGTGAATGTGGCCACGTCACCCAGCTCTTCACCTCTGCATGCCACTATTTCGCCCATGCACGACGTCACGGGTTCCATTTCTCCCACTCGACCTGCCGAGTCTTCTCCGTCGTCACCACATGGGCCGCAAGTAATTCACCACATTTGCCTTCATCCATACCCAGTCCAGACGCTGCACATGAAACTGGCCACTCAACAGGCGATCAATCGCCACCTTCACCACAACAATCACCTCATGAGGTCACTCCTCCCTCTCCTCCTCCTCCTCGACGCGGAAAACGTGATCGTCGGCCGCCCAAAAGGCTTGAGATTTATGACACTAATTTGAACTTTGGCTCTCACGTTCAGTATCCTCTATCTCACGTTCAGTATCCTACGATCGCTTCAGCACTAGCCATCGAGCCTACCTTGCAAAGATCTCCAAGGAAGTTGAGCCTAAAAGTTTTTCGGAAGCTATTCAACATGAGCATTGGTGTCTTGCCATGATCAAAGAGATAGAGGCCCTGGTTGCAAACGGGACATGGAGCTTAGTTGATCCTCCATCAGGAGCTAATATCATCGACTGCAAATGGGTATTCAAAATAAAGTATCGGCCTGACGGTACTATTGAGCGCTATAAAGCGCGGCTAGTGGCGAAGGTTTACACACAGATTGAGGGTTTGGACTATCATGACACCTTCGCCCCCTTCGCGAAGCTCATCACTATTCGATGTCTCCTCCTAGCAGATGCTACTAGTCGTGAGTGGCACATTCATCAACTCGATATCAACAATGCCTTTTTGCACAACGACTTACAGGAGGAAGTTTACATGCGTATTCCACCCGGTTTTGCGACTCCCGGGGATCGTCGTGTTTGTCGCCTTCAGAAATCAATCTATGGTTTAAAACAGGCTTCACGGAATTGGCACCAGAAGTTCACTACAGCTCTGTGTGAAGTTGGTTTTCGCGCCTCTCCGGCAGATCACTCTCTTTTCATCTATCGTCGCGCCAACATTTTCGTTGTTGCACTTATCTACGTGGATGATGTTATCCTGGCAGGTGATAGTCTTGATTTCATCACTCATGTCAAGAAGTTCCTCGACTAGCGGTTTAGTATTAAGGATTTAGGCCCCTTGAAATACTTTCTCGGTCTTGAGGTTGCTCGTTCACTGGGTGGCATTGTTCTTATCCAACGCAAGTATGTTCTTGACATTCTCAATGACGCATGAGTCCTTGGTGCACGTCCTTCGTCCTACAGTAGAGCAAAATCACCAACTCACTAAGCCGGATTCTAGTCTTCTCATTGATACATCTCCCTACCGTCGGCTGGTAGGGCGTCTCCTCTACTTGACAGTTTCGCGCCCTGACATTGCTTATGGTGTAAACATTTTGAGTCGTTTTGTTCATGCCCCGACTTAAGCTCACATGGATGTTGTTGTTCGGATTCTCCGCTACTTGAAGACTTCACCTGGGCAAGGGATTTATTTTCCCGCGTCGAACTCTCTCGATTTAGTGGCATATTGTGATGCAGAATGGGGGTGGGGGCTGTCAGACCACCCGTCGTTCTACTACAGGTTTTTTTTATCTCTCTTGGTTCGGCTCCTATTTCATGGCGTACTAAGCAGCAGAAGGTAGTTGCTCGTTCTTCTGCCGAAGCCGAGTATCGTGCCATGGCCAGCACAGTTAGTGAGCTTCTCTGGCTTCGCTGGTTGTTAAAGGAGTTGGGTGTACCTCAGTTTAGCCCCACTCCTCTCCACTGCGATAATCAAGCCGCCCTTCATATTGCGGCTAATCCCGTTTTCCATGAACGGACTAAACATGTGGAGATGGACTGTCATTTCGTCCGGGAGCGATTTCTTTCTCATGATATCCTTCCCCGCAAGGTTAGTTCTCATCTTCAGCTTGCAGACATGTTCACAAAAGGGCTCGGTGCAGACCGTTTTCGGTTTCTTTTGTCCAAGCTGAACGTTCGAAATCTTCACAGTTCAGCTTGCGGGGGCGTATTGGGCCGGGACGGAGATGACGGGAGGCATCGACGTATGGGCCATGTGGGCTATAAAGCCCCACAAGCACAGCTGGTCACTCAAGCTCTGTCGTTTCCTTCTCCTTGTTGTAAACGGCAGCTAAGGCCTAATGTAACCCTAGGAGAATGTAGTAATGGGGTTATCAATAATAGTTCAGCGGGAGAGACTTCTCTCTCCCGTGGATTAGTCCCAACGAATTGTTGGGGATACCACGTAAATTGCGCGTGTTCTTCATCGTTTGTGCTAGATTTATTATATCCCAAGCTCTCTAATTCATGGTCTAGATAGAGATATCTCAATAACAATATCTAGAATATAGTATACTCCAAAAGTATACCAGTCTGACTCATAACTATACAAAAATTTAAATAAATAGAAAAGCAATTCTTCTCTTTTCTCCACCGAAAAGTCCTTATCCCGCCTCATCCATCCCCGTAATCTAAAAACAACTCACCTCTCTCTATATAACTTCTCTAAATACCTTCTCTTGAACACCAGAACCATCGATTCCATGTAACCACAAACCATCAAGATCACCGCACTCTCCGAATTCAAGCACTCTAACGGAGTCGTGGACTCGTGGCTAGTAAGCATATTCCTCAGAATTCGTGTTAGTAATGTTGGAACAAAATTGTTAACAAGAAGTTAACATTTAGCTAATATTTTGTATTTCAAAAGGTTTGCCTAATAATTTGAAAAGTTTGAAAAACTTTGACTATTAAATAGTATTTATCTTAAATTTAATTTTTTCATAAATTATTATATTATGATGCAACCTTAGAAATTGAAAAGATTGAAGGTATTTATTTGTATAATTTAATGTCTACCGGATTCAAAGTTCCAAATCATGGGAACATTTCGATATTACGTACTCATAAAAATATTTAATTTAGCATACATGACATCTTAATTCACTCAAAATAACTTTTCAATCAAAATAGAAAACCATTTTATGACTCCTCTAAATACCTCCTCTTTAACACCAAAATCATCGACTCCTTGTAACCACAAACAGTGACGTAGTTAGGATTTCATATAAGGTAGGTCCATTTAGAAGAAAAATATACATGATAATTTTTTTTTAACTTTGCTAGTCATTCATGATATAAGCTTATTTTGGAAAATTGTGATAAATTACAATATATTAGTAATCGAAATTGTCATGAATATCACCCTGATTTAGTTAATCGTTCTCTTCTGAATGGTGTTCTTTGTCAAGAACCATTTAGCATCAACAACTCGAGTTTTGAGAAAAGTTTAATAATGAATCTTACGCAAAATAATAGTTTTTCTACAACAACTCAAGATTTAGTTAGTCGTTCGCTTTCGAATGATGTTCTTCGTTAAGAACCGTTTATTATCAATAACTCGAGTTGTGGGAGAGGTTTAATAATATATCTTATACGATATATTAGCACCCATCCTCATAAGAAATTTAACTTATACAGAATTGAAATTCGCACAAATCGAAATACCGTGTGCTTAAGAAATGAGGCCGCCAAGATTCAAACACAAGGCCTTTCGACAAACTATTCTCAATTAGAAGCCCCATAATTTTTTTATATCAATTAACCGTTGTCCTAATTTTACCATTTTCTTTCGAGACTGGACCCACCCTGATCGGGTCTAATTGTACACATTTTACTCTTCATTTCTAGATAGTTTGACTTTGCATTTCGTCGTCTCTTGGCCTATTTTACGCTAGGTTGTGCTATTTTTTTGATACATTTCAGGTCCTAGTGTGTGGGAAGTTCGAGGACGAGTTTCGGGATGATTGGAGTCGATAAAGTGCCAAAAATTGAAGTAAAGTGAAGAACAGTCCAAGGTCAAGGTCAGAGGTCAAATGTCATGGTCGCCAGACCGTGATAATTGATCATTGGACGTGAAGTCTGATGGAAACATGAGGTTTTTGCACCTCACTAGACCTCCGTGTGTTCACGGTCTGATGACTGTGAAAATCATCCCAGGCCGTGATGTGGACCCAAAACGACACCAGTGACTTGTGCTTTGGTCCAATGTCACGGTTAGGGCTCCAATGTCACAGCCGTGACTTCTAACCGTGAAAAGTGACTATCGGGCTCTATAAATAGAAGGCTGCTGGGAGAGAGAAGAGGGAGCTTTTTCTAGAGTTTTAATTTTTAGAATAAAGGAGGGTTTCTAGTGCGAGTTTAGGGTTTCCTCTTCCCATTCTAGAGAGAGAAAGTGTCATTCAAAGGAGGAAGAAGGAGATTGGGCTTGCCCTAAGTTAGAGGATTGAAGGTTTCTTCTTCTCAAAGAAGATTCAAGCATCAAGGAAGACACTCATCTCTTCATGGTTCTTTCTCTCCTTTTTGTTGTTCTCCTTTGCCTAGCTATGGAATAGCCTACCTACTCACTTGGGTATTGTGAATCCTAGTCTAGATGTGTGTTAGGATGTAAGAACTTGATTTTATGATTGAATGTTTATATAATATTTGAGATATTTTTCATGAATGATTGAATGTGCTAGTTTTAATTCATGATTGGGTCATTTTGACCTAGGTGGAGAGAATCTCTTTGTTAAAAGAGGCTTTGAGAAGTTGGATTCTTGGCCAATTTGTGTCACCCACCTAGGCAAATTAGGATAAACCCTTAATGAATAATGATTAGTGAGTATTGCTCGCATTATATCATTGTTGGGTCAAAATTAACCTAGAGGGTGGAAATCCCCCTTTGGACCATAGGGACCTTGATCTTCTAGCCACTTGGGTATCCCTTTTTGGGTTAATCTAGGGCCAAAACCTCAAGTATCGGAGTAGTACCATGATGCCATTATGATTGGTCGCTCTCCGTCGTCACTATTAACTTCCGAAGGTTGGGTCTTGCAACCTTAGTTGATTAGTTAAGAGGGCTAGATTGTCTAGCCTATTGTTGTCATCCTTAGCCGAAAGGTTAAGAGAGTTAGTCTAATAACTTAATGCAACAATCCTTTATTGGTCAACTAAGAGAGTTAGGGTTTTCTCGGTTTGTTCAGTTAAGAGAGCTAGCGCTTCTAGCTTATTGTTGCAATCCTTAGCCGAATGATTAAGAGAGCTAGTTTCCCTAGCATATTGTAGCAATCCTTGATTGATATACTAGGAAGGCTTGTTCCTATCTTGTTGCACCTGCCTCGCGGTATATAAACATATCCTTCAAACTAGGGTTCCATTCTTTGATTCTTAGCACAAGACTAGGGGGAGCAATACCCGTGTGAGGTCCTCTCATATAGAATTCTCCTCGATTTACTTTACTTGTTTGTTTATTTTGTAGTTTTCGTAGTTTTAAACCCAAAATCGTTTGCTAGATAACAACTTAAGCGATTGAAGTAGGGGTACATGGACCGGCCCGGGTTTGACAATTAAACCATACTTGCCCTATACTGCACCCAACTAGAGTTTATGCTTGAGCTCTAGTTGGGATTTAAATCGCGGTGTATCCGTGGCGAGTCACACCCTCCTATACTCTCCCTCCGCCACTGACCACAAACTGTCAAGAACATCGCTCTCTTCGAATTCAAGCACTCTGAGACCGTCATGGCTAGGTTTCTAATAGCCGATTCGTGCTCTGAGTGAGCGTCATCCTCAAAATTCAGGGGATTATTAATCCTTAAAATTAATGAGCGTCAAATCTCATATTGATTAAGAATCGAACATCTAATCTCGAGGTTGTGAATCCAGTTGGAACTCACTACTGCAAATTGGAATCGGAATATTAATCCTCTAGCTCTGGTTGGAGGATCTCGTGGGAAGGGTGCTAGCAAGAGCGAAGAAGCATATGAAACTTTGGGGTGTGATTGAACGACAACATCAGAAAGTATTAATCGTTTCGCGTACGATGATTTATAATCTTTAATCATAAATTAGTAATAAAAATTATTTTAATTGACTTTTGCTAATGTGGCAAAGAGGTAGATGTCATGTATACTTTACAAACGAAAAAAATTAAAAAATCTAATTAAACAAGCCGGACAGATCCATTTCAAACATAAATCCACGAAAGCAAAAGGTTTATTTTTGGAGGGCCTTTACTTTCCCTCGGTTTGGGTCTGGTTCGCAATCAATCATGCACTGTCCCTGACGAGGGGAGGAAGGGAGGTGAGTGGTTGGGAAAAAACGGGAAAAAATAAATGAGAGAAACAAATTCTACCAATTAGATATGGATGGTTTAGTATAGTTTGGTGTTGTTGTAGTTGCATAAGAGGTGTACAACAGAGTTACAACACAATAACTGTATGAAAATAGAAATACGTTAAGTTGATAATTCTAAAAAAATCATAAAAGTTTATAACCAGAAATAAATGCGTATTTAGATACTCCTTTAGGTCTCATTTAGTATCAATGTTGACACTAATACAAAAGTAAGAAAACAATGGGAGGCATAGTATTACATGGCGAGTTATAATTGAGAGATAAAAATATATGAAAATAAAATTGACGACAATAAGATTTTGTTGTGATTTTTTTTTTCCAAAATAGAGAGGAAAAAACTCAGAAAATGAGTTTAGAGAGATTTGATCACATAGTTTTTTGAACAAAATTATTCCAACAACCTGTTATGGTCACCCAAGAAACAGATTTTGAAAACATCACGAAAATTATTTATCATGGTTTCACTGATTTCAACTAATTTATGTCGTGTTTACAATTTTTATTGTCACTAGTGACCACAACATTTGAAAACAGATTTAAACACATATTCGGTCTGTTTTATCATTTAATAAAAAACTAAAACAAAAGAAAAATGACACTAAAAGAGGATTTAAGTTTCAATCAATCACCATTAGATGCTATCCTTGTTCCTGATTCGGTGGCATCTCCGTCGATGGATCTGAATGCCCTTCAATTCGCATTGAAAGGTGATTGATGGATGAGAGAAGGTATAGGGTAGAGCTAAAGAAAGATGAATTCCTTACCCTTGTTGTTTCCGATCAGCCTACTTTTTGGTGGAAAAGCAAGAAAGAAAGTTGTGGACTTGTGGTGGAGAGAGAGACAGAGCAATTGGAGAGAAGAAAACTGAGTGGTTGGAAAAAAGCGGGGATAAATAAATGAAAAGGTAAAAACAAATGATAGCAATCATACTCTTCTTGATAATACTAATAACAATATAACAATATCTTCCAGTCTCCAGTGGCATATAAATAAAACCCCATTGGACAGGTGGAGTGCTAGTTTTTCTTCTACTCCCTGTAGCTTAGCTGCCTCGCACCACCACCACCACACAAAAATCCAAACCTTTCTTCCTCCCCGTCGGCCATGGCGACGGACCATCATGGCAGCAGCCACCACCAGCCTCTCGTCGGCCACCGCTCCACTTCACTCGGCGAGTTCAATTCCGAAGCCAGCGAGGAGCTGGAGAACAAGCTCTCCGACCGCACCTTGCCCCTCATCAACCGCCTCGCCGCCGCCTCCTGGATCGAGTGGAAGCTCCTCTTCCACCTGGCCGCCCCTTCCACCGTCGTCTACGTCACCGGCTTCATGATGTCCATGTCCACCCAGATGTTCTCCGGCCACCTCGGCAACCTCGAGCTCGCCGCCGCCTCCCTAGGCAACAACGGCATCCAGCTCTTCGCCTACGGCATCATGGTACCCTTTCTCCCTCCTTTCCTTTCAGTCGAGCAACTTGGTTCCTTTAATTGATAAATAAATATTATTTGTTTATGGAAAATCGCAGTGGGGCCTGGGGAGCGCGGTGGAGACGCTGTGCGGGCAGGCGTACGGGGCGCAGAAGTACGAGATGATGGGGATCTACCTGCAGCGTTCGTTCGTGCTGCTGTCCCTGGTGGGAGTCGGGGTGAGCGTGATGTACGTGTTCTCCCGGCAGCTCCTGCTGCTGCTGGGGCAGTCGGAGGCGATCGCGACGGCGGCGAGCCTGTACGTGTACGGGCTGATCCCGCAGATCTTCGCGTACGCGGCCAACTTCCCGATCCAGAAGTTCCTGCAGGCGCAGTCGATCGTGATGCCCAACGCCTACATCTCGGTGGTGGTGCTGATCCTTCACATCGGGATGAGCTGGGTCGTGGCCTACAAGCTTGGGATCGGGCTGCTGGGCGCGGCCCTGGCCCTCAGCCTGTCGTGGTGGGTGCTCAGCGGGCTGCAGTTCCTCTACATCGTCAAGAGCGAGACGTGCAGGCACACGTGGACCGGGTTCTCGGTGCAGGCGTTTCATGGATTGTGGGATTTCTTCAAGCTGTCGGTGGCGTCGGGGATTATGCTGGCGCTGGAGCAGTGGTATCTGGATGTGCTCGTTTTGCTCGCCGGGATGCTGGAGAATCCGGAGCTTTCTCTGGATTCGCTATCCATTTGGTGAGTAGTCGGGTTCGGGTCGGGTCGGGTCGGAAAACGACAAGTGGGCTTTCCATTTCCGTTTTTTTTCTTTCTTTCTTTCTTCATTATTATGTCTCTCTACTGATGAACAATCATTGTTGTTGGCAGTACGACGCTGCTGGGTTGGTTCTTTACCATTTCGATGGGGTTCAATGCGGCTGCAAGGTGATTCATTATTTTTCATCAACCTACTTTTTAGTTTTTACTCTTTCACTAGTGTTAATTAATTTTCCTACTTGTGATTAATTATTAATTAATTGATGACAGTGTTCGGGTGAGCAATGAGCTTGGCGCCGCGCATCCCAAATCGGCGGCGTTCTCGGTGGTGATGGTGACCGGAGTTTCCTGCTTGGTGTCGATCGTCCTGGCGATTCTGGTGATGATATATCGTGACGTGATCGGTCTGGCTTTCACCGGCGGGCAGGCCGTGTCGGCGGCGGTGTCCGATCTGTGCCCCTTGCTGGCCGTTTCCATCGTCTTCAATGGAGTTCAACCTGTACTCTCAGGCATGTCAATTATTCTGATTTTTTCTTCTTCTTCCTACTAGTACATTTTGTTCGATTCGTGGATATATATGTTCAATATAATTTTGTTTCCACTAAAAGATTAACGTGCTCCTCTCATCACCATACTATATTCGTATATTCAAAAGGACAAAAGCTTTATTTTCTGCACAGATTGAAGAATACAAACGGAACTCTCTTTCGATCTGTGCGGATCTTTTTAGTGTAGACTGGCTTTTATATTTTGTTGGTATACAAAATGTTGTCTCTCGGGTCGGCGTACAGAATCTTCATTAATTATATACTGTTTCTTGGCGTCTTTTAGCTAGTCGACGTGCGTATATGTTGCCAAAACTTGTCTCGTCTCTTTAGCTGGTCCACTTGTATATATGTTACCAAAAATTTGGTGGGTAGGGTACCGAGTACCGACCTCTCTTCAGTCGTGAACAAAGAATTTAATTTTTGTAGGAGGGGGCTAATAGCAACCATTTTTATTTTCAATGTGTTGCTTGTGATGAGGCGTGCAGGAGTGGCGGTGGGATGTGGATGGCAAGCTTTCGTGGCTTACGTAAATGTGATCTGCTACTACGTTGTTGGAGTCCCGTTGGGCGCTCTTCTGGGTTTCCATTTCAAGATGGGTGCTAAGGTACGTTTTCATTATAATAACCGCCCCCCCATAAATTATTCCTTCTTCTTCTTCTTTTGCTTCTCCAAAACCCTAATCATGGTTTACAGCAATGATTAATTGTATCATCCATGTAATCAGTACCCACACCACATAGGAACATAACATAATCATCTTATTGTATGGACACGATTGCTCACTCAAAATGCCTAACATAAGTGGAAGTTGCGTGCAAAAATTGGAAAGCACGTTCGTTCGTGGCTGTGCTTGGTCCTAATTCCAACACCTAAATAAGGCAAAGGCTGATTCAATAATTGATGGGTCGGAATGGAAAGCCTTTATTAGTAGGTTGCAATGTGTCAGGAATCTGTGGACCAATAACGTACTACTACCTGCCTTATCTTTCTATCTTCTCAATGTACCGTCTTCATTACTGCTAGTCTGTATACAACATTACATTGGGGTCGCCACTTGGAATCAAAGTTTACGGGACGTGGCGATAGTGAGCGCCGCGCCCACTTCATTGATTCGACGACAAAACAATGATGATGAGTTTGTGTTGCTGTGGGTTTTTGTAGGGAATATGGACCGGTTTGCTGAGTGGCACCATATGTCAAACCGTCATCTTGGTTTGGGTTACGTATCGTACCGACTGGAAAAAAGAAGTAAGTTCATAATACTTGTATGATTTATAAATGTCTTGTATAAGCGACCCGTAAACTTTTGGTTAAAAAGTTTGATCATTGGACAAAACAAAATTTCCAAATTTCTTCCTCAAATTTTTACACTTGTAAAGGTAGTTTTGTTTGATAGGACCAATTAATTCACGATGGGTTAACACTTAACAACAATATATGAAATGAAATGCAGGTGGAGATAGCAGAGAAAAGACTGAATAGGTGGGATGACAGCAAGCAAGAACCCTTGCTGCAGTAGTTGTCAAGTGTTCAGCAATTCAAAGATCGATCCATTGCGTGTTTAATCGTATGTTCGAGTTGAAATAAGCACTTGTCTACCACTTCTCTCTCTCTCTGCTCCACGACCATATGAGGAATCAAAGATGCATGGACCAGCGCTAATAAAGTCCAAAGACAAACAGTTTCATGGTTGATGTTGTTGGTTGGCATTGCAGTAGTACTATTGTTGTCGCATTAGGTTGTTCTCTCTTCGTCTATTATTGTCGCATTAGGTTGTTCCACTTCAGAAAAAAAGAAGAAGCTAGATTTGATTCCCGTGGACGACATTGAACCTTCATCCACTTTGTTTTTTGTGTGTGAGTGTATTGATTTCACTGTTTTTCTTCGCTATGATCAAAGTCGTTTTTTTTTTGGCAAAATCTGGACCTCATCTCCATTTCACGAGCATTTATCTGATATTCCTAATTATCTAGTATTCGTTAAATATGTTCTCACTTATGTCAATCATAGTGAGTGGGTTGTTGACATAACTAAAGTTCGGATTGCGAAGAACAAATGGGTTTCGGGAATGGAGCCGTGTGGAGAAACCTAATGATGGTGTGGTGTGGACAATTAGATGCGTAAAATTGGTGCGGTCAAATTAATTTGACAAGTTTTTTTTTTTTTTTTTTTTTTTTTTGACAAACTCTTAAAGTATAATGAAATAGTAAATCCCTGAAGTATCTTTTTATATGTTCTTGTTCAAATCATGAAACTTCAGAGCATAAAAATAATCATACTTTAATTCTTGATAAATGAAAAGTCTCGTTCTCTAAAATCAATTTAAGAATTCATCAGCTACCAATATTCTACAATGCAACCGAGTAAGTGGCACTTCTTGCAAGAATTAGATTAGCGAAGGCGACTGGTGTCACTCGGGAGCAAATCTTTTTGGATTCAACCATCATACTCAACCAGGTCTTGGGGTTGTTTGGGTTTGGTTATACAACCCGGAGCCTTGGATGCTATCTTAGTCTTTGTGTAAATATATTTGATTTTTCGAGTCTTAAACAGGAATGGATTGGCAAGTGTGATTAATGCCTAGAGTTATATTTTGTGAAACTGATGGAGTCATGTATAACAAATATACTGTTGTCCGATATTTGCATTTTTTAGAGAATATGAGTTTCTTTTCTCTCAAAAACTAGGGATTGTTTGGTTTTGCCGATTGTTAAATCTGTTTATTATGATCAATACATGTATTATATTTTACATGTATTGTTGAATTTGATGTATTGTAGATTACAACGTTTGATATATGTATTTGTGTTTTCAATAGGTAAAAAGAAAAGTTACTTTTTAATCAAAATGTCACTTGTATCCCTTCTTTTCAATGCAAAAGATAATTTCTAAAGGTTAAAGTTGAAAGAAAACAATCTCAACTAGACAATCTCAGCTTTTATAATTCATAATGGATGATTGTTGTTGTCACATCAAGTAAACTATACATGTATTGTATGTACATAAAAAAAAAAGTAAAACGATAAATTATAAATAATACAAGCATTGTAACAATCGCAACCAAACAATCATAGAAACCAAACGATCGCTGAGTACTTTATTTGAAACTAGACAAAAGAAGCCGCATTATTTGAAACTATACATGTATTGTCTGTGCATAAAAAATAGAAAACAATGAATTATCAACAATACAAGTATTGTAACAATCACAATCAAACAATCACATAAACCAAACGATCCCTAATACTTTATTTGAAACTAGACAAAAGAAGCCACATTACACTTCTTCTGTGTTGCGGGTACGATTAGGGGTTAAATGACAGTTTAGTATTTTATTAGTTTTAGTCTATTAGGGTTTCGGGTTAGAGTTTATATAATGTACTTAAGTCATTCAGTTATGAATCAATGAAAAATCTATCAAAGTATCGTCTTAGAATTATCCATTTTCTCTCTAGTCTCTTTCAGACATAATAATTCCAATTCTAAATCACCCTATTCTGTCCAATTCTCTTCTCAACCAATCTAAATCTCTTTCTAAATTCTATTTTGTTACGTTAATTCGGGTACCAAGATACCAATAACCGTGCCTAAAACATTCTGCAATCACTATAGAGAGGGGGGGGGGGGGGGGGGGTTTGGGGGTTGTGTTAATGTATGCTCTATTTACACCCATATGGATTCTGGTTTGTACTTCCTCTAGTCTCATAATTGCGTTTCTTTTTTCCCCTTATTTTTCTTTTCAGTTCACAATGGAGATCTATTATTTAATCCATGTTCTCAATACAGGCTTTCCTAGCCGACCATGAAAGGGCTTTAAAGAGCTTTCCGGGGATGAATAAATAACTAAAGAAGACTCTTAAAAAGGTGACCGCAGCTTTGCTTCTCCAAGGGTATGCAGAAGATCATGTTTTCTTGGTTACTTTATGTTGCTTCTATGATATATTGACTCATGCATCTGTAAATTGAGAGATATATATTACCTCAATCCTGATTAAGGAACGATTAATTTTTGGTCCCTAAGTATCATTAAAGTAGCTGTGAAGAATATATATGTTGATAGCCAAATTTATGGGTTTCAGATAAAAGATTTTGTGACTTAATTATTTGGTCGGTGAGAGGAAATGAAGTGTTAGTTTTTGTATTAATTGTAACCAATTATGTTTTTTGCGACAATTAAAGCGAATATCTTATAGCTAATTACTTTGCTAACAAAAATTATTTTATAACCAATATCACTTTTTGTCACAAAACCATCATGTATTGTGACTAAAACAAAATTTTCGTTTCATAAAATATTTTTCCTAACGGGGCAAATGTGACCAAAGTTTTTATCAAAATAATTTGGTCACTAAATATGTGTGCGACCATATTTTGCAGATTACCGACCATCAACAATAGTTATTGGTTTTGTTTCATGAGGTTGCGTTAAGGATTTTAAGATCTACAGTTTCGTATATTTGTATGGTCAACTTTTTGAAACATAAAGTATTATGGTGTATTGGTACATGTTGGTTGTTTGGAATGTAATTGTTTATATTTAGTTGAAGGATAAAGGATATTGAGTTGATTATATGCTAAAATATATTTATAGACAACGCCCTTATATGAAATTTTTGTATCTAAGAATAATACTAGAAAATGCTCAGAAAATCGTTCTTTGGTCTTTCCACAAAAATATCATTTTCACTGGTGGAGTTAGGTTGAAATTAGGAGGGGCTGTAGCCTCCTCAATTTTGATGCATAAGCAAAATTACATGTAAATTGTGCACATATTTAGAAATTAGAATAGTCAATAAGGCTTTAGCTCCACTCCTCTAATTACGACAATTCACGTCAGCACCCTGTTTGGATTTCTGGCTCCGTCACTGATATTTTTATGATAATGTTTTTTAGTAATAATAATTTCAGAGTTATAATTCACTTCTACATATTCAATGTTAAAGCTCAATAAGTAATATTCGAACTGGTGGTATTTGGTTTTTAATTTTAAGTTTATCTTCCATCACAAGATTAACATAAATTTAGTTATTAAATTCTAGTTGAAATAATGTAAATATGAAAAAAATATCAAACAAAGAATATATAATTACGTGAAATCTATTTGGTGCAACTGATTATGATTTTTATTCGAACCCTTTCCCACATCTCAATAATTGTGGTCCAAACTCCAAACCAATGGTCCCGAATTTAAAAGTTTCAGCTAACAATTGCTGGTGCGGGGAGGATGAGATTGCGGCATCCGTGGGCTTAATGTACCAATGGGTAATGTCACATGTGGCCGATGACATGGCGCCAACAAGGTGACAACAAGGCGGCTGCACATGTGGCATGTATGGAAGACTAGTAGCATAGAGATGCTCCTAGGATTCTCCACCTAAATGAGAGCTTAATGGTGCACTTATGGGCTACATTATGGGTAGCATTATTAGGGTGCATTATGGGGGGACTTTATGGGGTGTATTGATGTAGAGGGACCATTATGAGGGGCATTGATGCCTTGTATGAGGAGAGGCCTATATAAGGAGTCATCTCCCTCACTTGTATCTCATCCATCATTTTTGTGAGCAATACAACTATAGAGTTTCTCCCATCTTCTTGTGTCTTGTTCTTGTGAGTTGAGTGAGTTTGAGAGCTTGTGAGAAGGCTGCCTAGCTTCTCTAACGGAACTGAGAGTTAGGGCCGCACGACCAAGAGTAAGGCCGTGACAGTTGGTATCAAAGCCTGGTTCTGAAAGAAGAACTGGTGTCCTCACTCCCCAAGAAGGAAGATAAGAAAGAGCGAGAACCTCACCAAAGATGGCTGGATCAGAAGTCCATGACGATGCGGAGAAGCCACGGGGAAGAGATCGCACTCCGGGCGGAAGGTCAAAAGGTACGTCGAGCACTCATGATCCTCTCAAGTCTCTAGAGAGGCGAGTCTCGAGGATGGAGGTGAAGCTTTCCGAAGATGTCACCGTCATGGAGGATTTGGGAGCTAACTTCACCCAAATCCAAGGCGATGTTCAAAGTGTGGCGGCTAGAGTGACGAGTTTGGAGGTTGGCAATGAAGGGCTTCGAGATGAGCTCATGGCCCTCATCAAAAACACCATCTCCACTGCCATGAACGATGCCATTGAGCTAATGAAGGAGGCGGCTGCTGCGGAGGTGACCGTCTTGAAGGAGGAGGTTGCGGAGCTCAAAAGCGAGGTGACGCTTGTGAAGAGGGCCATGGCTAACGGACCTGCCATCGCACAACCTGCCTCAACCATGGAGATTCCAAGACCAAAGAGCTTTCAAGGGTCGAGGAATGCAAGGGAGTTAGAGAACTTCCTATGGAGCTTGGAGCAATACTTTGAAGCTTCGGGTATTCGAGATGAGAATACCAAGGTAAAAACTGCACCTCTTTACTTGAGTGATGTTGCTATGCTGTGGTGGAGAAGGACCCAAGGCGATATCAATAAAGGGACGTGCGTGATGGAGTCATGGGATGACTTCAAGAGGGAGATCAAGAGGCAATTCTACCCAGAGAATGTTGAGTTTGAAGCCCGGTCGATACTAAGGAGGCTTGCTCACGAAGGAGAGATTCGAGGGTATGTGAAGGAGTTTTCTGAATTGTTGCTCGAGATCCCCGACTACACCGACAAGGAGGCCATGTTCACCTTCCTTGACGGCCTCCAACCATGGGCGAAGTTGGAGCTACAACGGCGAGGCGTGCAAAGTCTTGCCGAGGCAATGGCGATTGCCGAGTCCCTAGTCGAGTACCACGAGCCGGAGGAACGTGTGGAGTTCGGAGGCAATGGAGGTGGACGCGACTATGACAGAGACACACGAAGGCGTGGTAGACTGGACCAAGGAGGTAGTCATAAGGTTGAGAAACCACTTACTTGCTTCCTTTGTGATGGTCCGCATCGTGTGAGAGATTGCCCAAGAAAGCACAAGTTGTCGGCAATGAAGGCCGTACTAGCAGAGTGCTCGAGCTCGGAAGAGGAAGAGGAGGCGACTCCAAGAGTGGAGCCCCATGTCGCGAAGATTGGTTGCATGAAGAGATTGAGCGCCATCAAGCGGACGGAAGAGCCTCCCCATCCTGAGCAACACGGTCAATGCTTCGTAGAGGCAAAGCTCAACCAAAGGAAGACAAAAGCCTTGGTTGATACCGGGGCAAGCTGCAACCTTCTCGACGTAGATGAAGCGCGGAGGCTGGGCATCACGTACGAGAAGAAGCGAAGAGGGTGGATGAAGGCTACCAACTCGAGGGCCACAAGAACTCATGGAGTAGCGTGCCAGGTGCCACTCAAGCTAGGAGGATGGACCGGGGTGGCGGACTTTGAGGTTGTGTCGTTGGACGATTATCAGGTCATCATCGGCATGGAGTTCATGGTGCGGGAGAAAGCTTTCCCGATCCCATACGCCAATAGATTCTGCATCAATGGCGGAGCAAGATCGGTTCCCATGACAAGAGAGCAACTCGAGTCAAACAAGAGGTGTTTGGCAAGGCAAGAGCAGCGAGAAGTGGCAACAATGGTGGAGGTAGCGGCTCACTCGAAGACTCGTTGGAGAAGGACGAGGAGGAGTGCACAACATCGTGGAGCCATGAAAGACGAGGATGGATCATCTTCGACTTGCCAAGAGGAGCAAGGAAAGGCCACCATGATCGAGAAGGCGGGACACTCGAAGACGCGACGGAGAAGACCGCGGAGGAGTGCGCAACATCATGGGAGCACAAGGCTCGAGAGCGAGCCAGGGCCATCCTTGGTTTGGAGGAAGGTGCAACGAGACCTTGCAAGCAATGAAGCTAAGGCAAGGGAGGCATCTGCCAAAGAGCCACGATGAGGGCGTCGTGGATTGAGTGGGGGAGAATGTCACCAACGAGGCTCAAGAGTCGAGAGAGGCTACTCGAGGTCGATGGAGGCATTTCGTAGCAAGGATGCGACGAGGGCGTCGCGAGCATAGGTGGGGGAGGATGTCACATGTGGCCGATGACATGGCGCCAACAAGGTGACAACAAGGCGGCTGCACATGTGGCATGTATGGAAGACTAGTAGCATAGATGCTCCTAGGATTCTCCACCTAAATGAGAGCTTAATGGTGCACTTATGGGCTACATTATGGGTAGCATTATTAGGGTGCATTATGGGGGGACTTTATGGGGTGTATTGATGTAGAGGGACCATTATGAGGGGCATTGATGCCTTGTATGAGGAGAGGCCTATATAAGGAGTCATCTCCCTCACTTGTATCTCATCCATCATTTTTGTGAGCAATACAACTATAGAGTTTCTCCCATCTTCTTGTGTCTTGTTCTTGTGAGTTGAGTGAGTTTGAGAGCTTGTGAGAAGGCTGCCTAGCTTCTCTAACGGAACTGAGAGTTAGGGCCGCACGACCAAGAGTAAGGCCGTGACAGTAATGGACCAGAATTTGAACGTCCCAACTAACAATTGCTGTTTTTTTATTTATTTATGATTATTTAGGTTCCATTTTTTATATATAAAATCCGCCTATGTAGTTAGGGCTTGTTCTAACAAGCCTATAAATACCCGAATTCTGTACTCTGTAAAGACCAACGTGAATAAGAGTTTGATATTGGCGAGTTGATCTCTCTCGTGTACTAGTCCTGAAATTCAGGGAAACCATGTTAATCCTTGTGTCTTATAGGTTAATTTGTTAAATTCGCATGGTATCAGAGCGTCACGGTTGCTGATTGGGACGTTCCTCTTTGGTGCGGCGTGTTCGGAATCATAGCAGCTGGGTCGTAGGTTTCGTGTCGCAGGTGGTGGGTTTCTCTTTCCCTTGCGTGCTCTCTTCTCCGTTTGTCCTGCTGTGTGTGGCGTCGCAGTGGTAGGGGTTTTGTGATTGCTTTCTTCCGTCTTGTGTGTCGGCTTGGTCTTCTGCTTGTTTGCGGCACTATTGATGGCGGGTTGGTATTGGTTTATTTGGTGGGATTCGTTGGCTGCTAGGTACGAACGTCGGCTTTTCTTTGTGATTTAGTACGTGTTTGGTGGTGCTTGTATTATGGATCCCTCAAGGTCTGATTCTGTTACGATTAAGTTTGATGGAAAGAAATTTCCTCATTGGGAGTTCCAATTTTGGAACTTTGCTGTTGGGAAGCGCCTTCTTGGGGAATTTGAGCCGATACAGGCCTCACTTATTCACCGTGGGATCACTTCGCTAGAGGAGGTGTTGGGCGAGCTTATTCGGGAGGAAACTCGGCTCAGAAGTCAGTCTCAAATTGATAAAGCAAGTGGTTCAGCGAAGTCTGCTTTTGTTGTTGGCGCCGGGTGCGTCATCTTCTCGCCCGCAGTTTACACACACTCCTTCCGGGGAGGTTGCACAACTGCGGAAGATGACGAGACCTTTGGATTTTCGGTTAAAGCTTCGGTTTGGGATTTATGGAATTATCGTTTGGGACATCCGCATTCGGCTCGTTTATTGAATATGTTTCGTCAAAACTTATTTCCTTATAAGTTTCATTCTGCTTCAGCTCCTATGTCGCAATGTGTGAGTTGTATTGAAGCCAAGACTTCACAGATTTCTTTTGCAGCTAGTGACACGGTGTATGTGAGTCTGTTTGACTTAGTTCATACAGATTTGTGGGGCCCATCGCCAGTGCTATTGCGGTTAGGGTATCGATATTTTGCTCTCTTTATCGATCACGCTACGCTGTATACATTGGTCTACTTTCTTAAGCAAAAATCGGATCCAGCTCCTTTGGCGAAAGAATTAGTTCAAATGGTCAAGATACAGTTTGACAAGACCATTAAGCTACTGCAATCCGACCCTGGTGGTGAGTTTTCATCCAAAGAGCTACTTGTGTTCTATAAACTCGAGGGAATTCTTCCTCAACAGTCCTGTCTCGGAGTTTCACAGCAGAATGGACTGGGAGAACGTAAGAATCGCCATGTTCTTGAATTAACAAGAGCTCTCTTGTTTCATTCCAGTGTTCCACCTTGGTTCTGGGTTGAAGCTGTTCACACTACGGTTTATCTAATTAATCATCAGGTTACACCAGTTTTGGGGCAGAGTTCACCTTATCAGGTCTTGTTCGGGAAGCTACCTAATTATTCGGCATTGCGGGTATTTGGATGTGTTTGTTTTGTGTTACTACCTCGACGAGCATGACACAAGCTCTCTCCGAAGATAGCTCGGTGTGCATTCCTGAGAGATATAGTGATATGCATAAAGGGTATTCATGTTATGATCCTCAGGAGCGTCGGGTTCGTATTGCTTGTCATGTGGTTTTTATGGAGCAAGTTATGTTTTATGCAGATGATAGTGACGAGGTGTATGCTCCCTCATCATTGGATTTTCTTACGAAAACCTTGCGAAATTTTGATCAACCACTGCCCCATGCATGCAGCAACGTCCGTAGGCAGCATGAGTGATTCTACCCCCTTCACTCTGTCCAACATGCACATCTCGCAGTCTTCCTCTTTAGGTAACTCTTCCTCATCTGATCACCAGTCTAGTAGCTCCACCGGGTACAACGACTTTGATGATGACCCTCATGACTCTCCACCTCATCAGGAACTAGTTCCTTTGCGTCGTTCCTCCCGAGCAATGCTAAGACAACCACCTGTTCATATGCAGGATTATGTGGGTTTTTCAGCTGAGCCTATATTGGTGCTGAGAACTTATGCTGAAGCTAAAGGCGACCCTCGTTGGGAAAAGGGGATGCGTGAAAAAGAAAGCGCCCTTGAAGCTAATCATACATGGATCTGGTGAAACGAGAACCTGAGTTTTCTGTTATTGGCATTCGATGGGTTTATACTGTAAAAATGCATTCGGATGGCACTCTTGATCTGTTTAAGGCCAGGGTGGTGGCATAAGGTTTTCGACAGGAATATGGAATTGACTATGAGGAGACATTTGCTCTCATAGTTAAGATGTAGACTGTACGATGTGTCTTTGCTGTTGCAGCTATGTGGGGATGGCCATTGATTCAGTTAGATGTGAAGAATGCTTTTCTTCATGGGGATCTCAAGGAAACAATAATTTATATGGAGAGAGCTTGTTCGGTCCTTGATGGTCTCAAACAGGCACCTCGTGTACGGGTGCTAATCGATAAACCGGTATTCGGTTTACCGAATACCGGCGGTATTGGTATTCGGACGTGTAATTTTCCATTCAGTAATATAGGATAATAGCCGTTAAATACCGACGGTATACCGGTATACCGTAATACCGAGTATTAAAAAAAAGAAGCAAAACGCAGCGCACAAGGGGAAGAGTTTGGCGAAATTGCGAATTGGATTTGCCGATTTGGGGTCTCTGCCGTCGAGCAACTCAACCTAGCCCTAAATCCATAATTTCAAAATTTAATCGATCGCCTCCCTCCCTCTCGTCCCTCCCCAGCAGCCAACCATCTCCTCTGATCGCCGCCCCTAGCCCCGGCGCCGCCTCCAGTAGTCCACCCTCTACTCCAGCAACCTCCTCTTCTCTTCACTACCACTCCACCAGCGTCCACCAGTTGCCGTTCTCGCCAAAGCTGTAGCAGTCGCCACCTACAGCAGACGCCGACGGAGAGCTACGCTGCCCCCAGCATCTCTGTCGTCTTCTCCTCTTCACCACCAGCAGCAGTCCTCAACGATCGACTTCCTCCTGCAATTTTGGGCGCGCACTTGGCTTCTAGCAATCAAGATTTTGTCCAGTGCGTTCATGATCACTACTCCAAAATCCATGCCCCACCAATTTCTCACCTCACCTACACTCTCGGCGACGCCTCATCCACATCCATTCTCCAATCCACGATCATGAATCCGGTATCTGGTATACCGGTTAGAATACCGATAATCTACTATCCGGTATTCGGTATACCAGATAACTTTCGGTATCGGTATTCGGCAGCAGAATTTCAATTGCCGGTATACCGAATACCGGTAACTCGATATCTGGTATACCAGATACCGACAGATTACCACCCTTAACCTCGTGCTTGGATTGTGAATTTTTACAGTACTATTATTAAGGAAGGTTTGTCCCACAGCCAGAATGATCCCTCCCTGTTTATTCGTAATACAGTGGATGGGATCGTTATCTTACTCATTTATGTTGATGATGTGGTGGTCACGGGAAGTGATACAGAAGGAATTGCGGATCTTAAGACATCGCTTCATTGGTCTTTTAATCTTAAGGAGTTGGGTGATGTGGAGTACTTTCTTGGTTTGCAGGTTCAACGTTCAGCACATGGGTCATTTGTGTCTCAGAAAAAGTACATAACCGATCTGCTAGAAATGGCTCAATACAGCTCATGTGTTCCATGCTCTACTCCCATGGAGCAGAATTTGCGTTTACAACGTGAGAGTGGGGATTTGCTAGAAGATCAATCGGAAAACCGTAGCTTGGTGGAAGCTTGATCTATTTGACTCATACCCGTCCAGATATCTCGTATGCAGTTCAAGTGGTCAATCAGTATATGGGAGTGGCGCGGACAATGCATTTGGATGTTGTGCACAGGTTGCTACGTTATTTGAAGTAGACACATGATGTTGGTTTGTTCTTTCCCATTGCAAGAGATCCGGTTGTTTAAGCTTTTGCAGATGCTGATTATGCCGGATGCAAGGATACAAGACGTTCCACTTCTGGTTGGTGTATTCGTGTGGACAGTCTTTTATATCTTGGCGGTGTCGAAAGCAGGATAAGGTCTCAAAGTCATCTACAGAAGCAGAGTATCGGTCTATGTCAGAGGTGAGGTCGGAAATGGAATGGTTGCATCGGCTGTTCGGCGAATTGGGCTTAGTATGTTAACTTCCTATGTGACTTTATGGTGATAATACCAGTGCTATTCAGATTGCCATAAATCTAGTTCTACATGACAGAACAAAGCATATCGAGGTTTATGTTCATTACATTCGCTAGTTGATTGCTGAGGGGATCATTCAAGTTACTATTTATCTACTGAAGATCAGACTGCTGATATTTTGACAAAAGCATTGGCATTTAGTCGACATTGGTACCTTTCATCCAAATTGGTGTTGCGCACCCAACATTAATTTGAGTGAGGGTGTTGATTTATGATTGTTTAGGTCCATTTTGTATATATGCATGGCGCCTATGTAGTTAGGGGTTGTTCTAGCAAGCGTATAAATAGCCAAATTCTGTACCCTGTAAAGACCAAAGTGAATTAGAGTTTGATCTCTCCCATTGACTAGTCCTGACACTCAGGAAACCAAGTTAAATCTTTGTGTCTTATAGCTTAGTTTGTTAAATTGACATTTTTGGTGCAAGTTGAGAAGCAAGGAGATTATTTTTAAAAAGTTAGTGATAAGATAATTTGTAGTAAAATCGTAATTTAATTGTGCTTCAACCATTTACTATCGCTAAACTCACTACTATTTTGGGTTCGTTATCGGGTACTTCGGTGGAACTTACCTGTAAAGTAGGGTTTCCTAAACATTAGTTGAAAGCTAGAAATTTGTGGGTGCACGTGGAAAGTCTTAGATATTTTGGCCCAAAAAAAAAAGGAACATGCACGTGGTAAATATGGGATTATGTGATAGCTTAAGGACATGGACACGTAACTGGAGGAAGAAGCAAATGAATCCTCCTCAAGCTAGCAAGTCGGAGATTGGTTTTCCGTGCAGTAAGTGGAGCAGACGAAGCAGCTGGCGGATTGAAGAGAGCATTAAAGTGTGTGGTCATAGAGGAGGGTAAGTAGAAACACCAACTCGATCATAGTACAACCAATAAACAGAGTATATTGTTCAGAGCCTGAAATACATAATAAACAAAAAAATGACCTAGATGATCTTCTATAAAGTTTGTTTTGCAAAAAGCATGTTTAATCTTAACTTCCCTAAGTATAGTCTAACATACACCTTATCTCTGCGATGGTACTGAAATGGGGGAGGTTATATGTTATGAGCACGCTTTGTAGAATAGAATATAGGGAGAAAGATCGAAATAGGAAGAAAAAGAATAGAGGAAGGATAGATAGATTGAGAAGAAGAGAAGTGTTCTCCTTAATGGCGAGAACGGAACCCCTAAATTTTTTCGAGGAAAGCCAACCTCCCAAATTAATACGTAGGTGTGTAAAACCCTTTTCTTGATTATACTTGATTGATTCCTTTGCATCTATCCATCTGCTACCTTAAGTACAGAATGAAAATACTAACCCTACAAACTAGAAAGCCCAAACGAAAACACCTAACTAAGTCCCCCAATTCTAGGCCATCACTAACCCCACTAATCACGTCCTAATAATCTCTAACAACCCATAATTAATTAACAATTATAAATTAAATAAATGCACATTACATTCCATCCCCTAGAAAAGATTCTTGACCACAAGAATCAGCCAAGAACATCACTCTTCTTCTTCAACTGCCGACAACCGGGATCTCCATAGAGCATGAGCCACCATAGTTGAGACGCTAAGGTCCCATTATCAAAGTTTGCTTCTGCCAGCAAAGTAACCCCCACCAAAGAACGTTGCTTTTGTAACAAATGGGAAATTCCACCAATTAAAGAGAAAATCATCCAAGCACTTATCCTTCTTTTCGCTAGGTTTTGTAGCGTATGATGAGTAGGTAGAGAGCTTGGACAAGGGAAGAGTCCGAGCGGGCATGGTCATTACGGGACTCGGAATGGTTTGGTTGCTTGGGGTTGGACTCCGTCGTCTTCCGGAATTCAGTTTCTTTGAACGTCCCCTGAACAATTGAAGTTGGTCCTGATTTCATCAACGTGACAGCAAGAGAAGAGGCTTGAGATTCTGAAATTTTTGGTGCATTGCTATGTTGTTGGAGAACCGTTGGCCCGAGCACCGTTTGCATTTCGCTGGTAGCATCGACCTCTAACTTGAGCAATTGGGGCCAATTGATTTTGGCCTTGAGTTGGTTGCCGCCTCCTACCCCGTTGGCGCCGATCTGCATGCTGGGTTCCTTCTTCTCCCGCAATGCTTGCAATCGATCGAACCTCTCATTGAGAGCAGCAAAACCTTCTCGCATCACCTGCCTCAATATGTCGTTCTCTTGCACCATCGCCTCCAGCTTAGAATCAAGTGATTTTGCTCGAATCTCCATTGTCGTAGGATCAGCTGGCTCTGATACCAAATGTTATGTGCACGTTTTGTAGAATAGAATATAGGGAGAAAGATCGAAATAGGAAGAAGAAGAATATAGGAAGGATAGATAGATTGAGAAGAAAAGAAGTGTTATCCTTAATGGCGAGAACCCCTAAGCTTTTTCGAGGAAAGCCAACCTCCCAAATTAACACGTAGGTGTGTAAAACGCTTTTCTTGATTATACTTGATTGATTCCTTTGCATCTATCCATCTGCTACCTTAAATACAGAATGAAAATACTAACCCTACAAACTAGAAAGCCCAAACGAAAACACCTAACTAAGTCCCCCGATTCTAGGCCATCACTAACCCCACTAATCTCGTCCTAATAATCTCTAACAACCCATAATTAATTAACAATTATAAATTAAATAAATGCACATGACAGTATACTTTGTGTAGGAATAGACCCATATGTGTGATTTCTTCTGCGATCGTCTCTATTCCACTTTTTTTTAGTTAATTATTTTGGCTATTATTATTTTCCTTTGATAAACGTGGGTTCTTGTTCTTATGTTCAGGTTGCTTTTCCTTTGGTTTTCATGATAAGTACTTATTTTCCTTTCTTTTCATTCATGTGATTATGCATGCATGGATTGTTTTAATTATATGTTTTTGCTTTTAGTTTATGTTAATTAGTTATTTAATAGTCAAGTACTTTGTTTCGAGGAGGTTGACAATTGGTTCGCCCAGTTAAGTGGGTTTTGATTTATACGATTTAGTGTGTTCAATTCATTTGAGGTGGACAATTGTTTTGTCTAGTGATGTTGAGTTAACTAAATCCTTTCGTCCTTACCCATCTAGCTACCTGGATACTTTATAGTTAGTACTTAATATATTTTCTATAATTATTCCTATTTCATAATGTTTATTTATTTTCTATAGTTTTTATTTCCATTATGAGCTAATTTCCTGCTTCTAGAGAATTTAATGGATTGAGTTAAATTATTCCTTATTGATTATAGTTGATCTATTATTCGTTTCTAATTCTATGGTGTGTTGCTATGCTTAATGCTTTAAAGTGTTTGATCATCAATTTTAATGATATGTTTTCTTTATTGAGTACATAGACGGAAATCTAGAGATTTAACACTAGCAAACCAACATAATAATTTATTGAAGCAGAGAGTGGAAATAAATAGGGTTGGCAACGGGGCGGATCGGGGACGGGTAGTTAGTTCCTGTTATCCATCCGTCAAAGCCAACGGATTTCCTCGTCCCCGTGCCTTTAACGGGGGGCGTTTGGTTTCCGTCACCGTCCCCAGACGGATTCGGGTAAACCACGGATCACCACGGATCCTGAGAAAAAACAAAAGAAAAGGAAAAAACTAACATAAAATCCCTGATATTCAAACTACAAAGTACCTTGATGTTCAAGGCACATAAATTCAAAACACAAAAGGAAGATCTGGGGCTGTAACCCTCCCACCACCCAACACCCAGATTTTCATTGTTCAAACAATGAAACAAAAGTGATAGGTTGCAGCAACCAAACAAGCTGCTGCAACCAAAAATCCACCACCCATAACCCATTATAACATATTCTTCACTACACTAGTGTTCAAGTTCAAAAATCAAAAGGAAGAGATACAAAAACAAAGGCAGACAGCCCCAATAACATCATCCATAAATCGAACTAAAACCTAGGCTACTAGCACGAGTTCCTTTGATCTTTTCTTCCAAAAGCAAGCAACACTATGCTGGAAACCAACTCAACAACAGCATTCATCATTGAAAAGCAATCACTACAAGAAACATAGTAGCAAACACAGTTAGAGAAGTGAAACTCGTTTTAAATTGAATAAGTAAAAAAGCCTCAAGTCTGCCTCAATACCTTGAACAGTCGAACCTTTCAACAAATCAGTCGTCTAGGGATATTAGATGCTTCTTCATCACAAGTCCCCCTTGAACTGCAAAAATAAAAGAATACAGTTACAGATTGAAACTATCAAACTAAGTACCAATCTAAATTGAACTAATTGCACAGAAGTCAAATTTGAGAACCAACTATCTTACCAGCTTCGTCTTGATCTTCAGTACTGGAATTTGCAATTGCTAGAGCTGAGAACACCCCTTCCATTGCCTCTACAGCAGCCTTTGATGATTCTGCATATTGAAGAAAACAATGAAAAAGACAATTAACATTCAATCCAATTAACATTAGAAAACTAATATGGTTGTTGTTGCATTTCCTCCATAATCCCACTCCTGGTACACATCATTGCCTCTATTGTATCATAGTGCAATCTACTCCGATGAGGGTCTATTAACCTCCCACCAGAGCTAAAAGCAGATTGAGAAGCCACTGATGTAATTGGTATGGCCAAGAAATCCCTTGCAATTGCTTGCAAAGTGGGGGTACTTAAGGCCATTCAGTTTCCACCACATAAGTATATCAAAGTCAGGAGACCTTTTAGGAATCAGTTCCTCAAGAAGATAGTGATCCAGTTCAGTATGGACCAGAGTTGCTTTGCTTTTTTTCCTCCGACTCACAAACAGTTCGAAATCATGATCATCATTTGCAGGAGTAGAAGAACTATCATAAGCAGTTGAAGAACCATAATTGTTCTTCTCAGACTTGGTTTGGTAATCAAGCACCAAACCACAAATACATTGCTTAATCTTATCAGCCACCAAGTCAGTATTAGTACTGCCAAACTTAGCAGCATAATACTCAATCACATGCAACTTGTATATAGGATCAAGAACCACTGACACAGCGAGAACCAAGTGTATATCATCCCAATACTTAGCAAATTTCTCCCACATACTCTCAGCCATAGCCGAGATAAGAGAATTGTTATCAACACACCATTCCAATAGTTTCAGTCTCAGATCACAAACCTTGGGAAAAAACAAATTAGCAGTTGGATACTTGCTGCCAGGAAACAGCTTTGTAATCTCACTGAAAATTTCCAGCTTATCAATGACCATAGCTGCAAAATCCCAGTACATACTAGTAGGGACAGTGGTGTATTGACTATCCCACTGCCTTAAACGAGGGAAAAAATCTCTATACACAATGGCAGTAGATAGCATATCATAGGTGGAATTCCACCTCGTTGGACAATCAAGCACAAGTTGCTTCTCACAAGGCACTTTAAGTTGCTTAGCAGTTTCAAAGAAGTTTTGTACCCTCTTAGGAGTGGACTTCCAGTACACAACACTATCTCTTACCAATTCAATGCCATCCTTGATGACTTCCAACCCATCTTTCAAAATAAGATTCAAAACATGAGCAGAACATCTCATTTGAACCAACACACCATCCAAAAACAGATCATCCATAGCAAGTTTAGTTTTCATATGAGTAATCATGGCATCATTGGTAGTACAGTTATCCAAGGTAATCGAGGACAACTTCCTATCAAGATTCCAACCAAGCAAACACTTGAACAACCTATCTCCCAACCTCTAACTAGTATGAGGGGCAGGGACATAGACAAAGCTCAACATCATGTTTTTAAGTTTCCAAGAATTGTCAATAAAATGCCCAGTAACCGCCATATACCCCATCTTTTGGTTAGTTGCAGTCCACATATCAGTTGTGACTGCAACTCTACCAATATTACCATCTAAAACCTTCTGAAGCTTTGCCATTTCAACCCCGTATAAAGCAAATATGTCCCTCTTCACTGTATTTCTACAAGGGACAGTGAACTGGGGTTGCAAAGAACAACAGAAACGTTTAAACCCCAAGTGTTCAACAATGTTCAGGGGATACTCATGCACCATAATCATAGAGCACAATTCCTTCCTAGACATATCAGAATTGAATTGAGTAGCAGATAGGAGGGATTTTCCAGTTGGTTTATAATCAGGACCAAGAACTCTCTGCCTACCATCATGTATCTTTATTTGGGTGAAAGTTTTGTAATGGTTCCTCAGGTGGGAGGTTCCATTACTAGTATCACCACCTAAACGTTTTCGACAGTATTTACACTTGGCTTTAATCTCCACATTAAACTTCACCCTCACAAAATGTGGCCAGACATCAGAAGTCAATTTACGATCTTCATCCAGAATTATTTCAACATTTTCATTTCCATTATTCAACGCATCATTCCCAGAACCATTAGCAGTAGCAGTAGCAGTAGCAGTAGCATTACCATTATTATTGCCATTACCATTTTGATTAGAAGGTACAGTAGGATCATTCGCATTCAAAGCACAATTTTCAGTAGCACCATCCATCTACATAAACAATTAAATAATTGCATGTAATCAATCAACCATAACTACCCAGACAAATCACACAATACAAATTATAATCGAGAGTTGAATTGGACCAAGGTTATGCCTAACCTGTAATCTGGAGAGGGAGACTCTGTTCACCAGACTGCAGATGGTGAGCACTAAGCTGATGCCTAATGCGAACCTAAAGAACTCCCAAACAAAGCCAAAACAAACAAAATAAAATTACCATGCATCGATTGATAAAGACATAGCTCATGAATATGGATAAATGAAGGTATAAGTTTGTGCTTACCTCGACTGTGCTCTGAGCAGAGTGCAGGTAATGGGTTTAAGGAAGAAGTTAGGCTGACCAGTGACCTGAAATTAATCGAGGGGTTAATTTATATACGAGAAGAAGGAAGAAGGCAAGAAAGTGCAACAGAATATGAAAGGAAGAGGGAGAAAGAACTTATCTCGCTCGATGTGTGATATCACGCCAATTTCCCCCAATAGCTGCAAATCGAAGATTGCAGCAGGCAATTTAGGGTTCTGCATGCTGTTTCTCGACGAAATTGCCGGCAAAACTAGCATCCAATTGGCCAAATTGAGAGATAATGATTGCCTACTGGCAATCATAATTGTATAAACAACCTGGATTGGGAGGAAATCGTGGGGAACATCGAGATTTTTGAGCGGATTAGATGTTTGGGAGATTCGATGGAGAGAAAGCAGCTAGGGTTTCGGAAGGTTCTCGAAGAGGAAGAGGAGAGGAATGGGAGCAGTCGTTTGGGACGGATAGTGGAAAATAAAGATTAGGGTTGGCAGTCTGCTTTGTTTGGTTCATATACGATGTCTAAAACGACGTCGTTTTATGATACGGGGCGGGGGCGGGGTGGATACCACTTATACCGTCGCCACCCATCGCCCGTAACTCACGAGTTTCGGGTAAACCCGAATCCGCCAAAAGCCCATAACGGACGGTTTTTTAGGTCAAAATTCGGGCGGGTTTCGGGTGGATACCCGATGGGTCGGTCAGGGTTGCCAACCCTAAAATAAATTTATGAACATAGAGGTAATTGGTCTTTAGACTATTTCATAGTTCGTATTGCCTACTGAGAGCAGTGCGTATGAATTTTTTAATAGTACGTGATAAGTCATAAAAGGGAGAGTCATAATTCAGATTATCTTGGTCGTGGAGTTATGTGATTAACTTCATTAATAGACACTATTATAAGTTATAACACTATCTTTGAGCCCAATAAGTTGGAGGAAGTTATCAACTGGTTATCAGAATGCTACACATTCTCGAGGAGGAGCTGTCTTGGAGGAAGTGCTCTTTTTTTCTCTTTTCTTGAGTCAGTGTCGTGTCATTTGCTCCTCGGAGCTTTAACAGAGCTGCCCATGTAGTGGCTATAACCGGCTCTTTCATCGGGAATCCGCTTGCTTACGGATTACCGCATTTATTTTGGAGTCCTTTTTGTATCTGAGTCGCGTCTTTGTCCCATGCCCTTTCGGCTTGCCTTGGAAAAAAAAAAAATAATAAGTTGGGCGGAAAATGATTTTTTTTAAGATAATTTAGTTTGTGTCTCATGATAAAGTTTTTAACACGAATGAAATTTTTGTCTATTATGATAATACAAATTAAAATGTATATAGTTTACTAACTTAGTATAATAAAAAAAACATGTCTCACGAATTATGACAATACATGGGTGATTTGTGTACGATGGTAGTGTTCAATGGTATTGATATAATTTAGTAATTGCTGAATAGGAGTGTGGCTCATTAGTATACGATCGTGACCATGTTTTTGAATTTTATTCTTCAACATACATCAAAATGCATATAATTATATAGATTACATAAAATATGATATTTTATGCACAAATATCTAAATTTGGAGTTGAAAAACAAAATAAAGCAATTAGTTAAGAATTATAGGAAAATTGAAAAAAGAAGAGAGAGGGAGTGCTAGGTGACACATTCTCATTGGTTACTTAAATATTAAAATTAAAAAATAATGAAACTACTATTTCAATTTAAACAGTTAGATGTACAAAGTAAATAAGAAATTAAAAGAACAAAAGGAGTTAAGAAAAACCTTATCGGTGGGAAGAATGCTAATGTGGATATAATGCTAATGTGAATGCATAGGAAGTCTGAAAATTTAAAATGATAAAGTGTAAATAGAGAAAATTATTATTATATTTTATAGATTTAATGTTAACGAAACCAGAAATTTGCTAGAGCTTTCTCTATTGAGTTCCTTTTTTAAGATTTTGTGATTTGTTTCTGTGATTAAATTACTCATTTTATCAATCAATCTTAAATCATTGCTTACTTTGTGCTGTTGACAATTGGGACTTTGTTCGTAAACTCACGTGATGGATTTAATTTGCATAATTATTAGTAATTCCTACTCCACGTGACTCTAATAATTATTTATTTACTTGATGATCGATTTTATTAAATAAAGGACAGTAATACAAGGCAAGGATCACATGCCTGATCCAATAGTACAGAGGACAACAAAAAGAAAGAAACGGGAAACGGGAAACGAGTAGGCACTGCAAACAAACAACCGAAAGCTGCAAAACATGTGATGCAAAAACCGAGATTGTCTTCATTATCCATAAACACACCTTTAATTTGTTATCTCAGATTCCAATTTTGATGATATAATGGTACCATAATTCCTGCCACCGACGTCATTGCCACATAATAGGACAAGTGATTTGTACTAATAATAATAAGCATATAAAATTTCACTTTCTAATTTACAGAAAAAAAAGTAAGATTCTTCTGCCATCAAAAAGTCTTATATCATCTTGCCCAATTATTGAGTTAGGAAGATATGGGACCGTGTTATAGTAGTTCGTATAATTTGTTTTTCAGGCGTGTATGTAACACTTTAGGTAAGTCCCACATAGATAAAGCACGGGAGAGATCATGATTCATAAGTAAGAAAACGACCTTAACTGACAAGACGCGTTTTGGGGTGTAATAGAGGAGTTCTTGTGAGAACTCTGAAGTTAAACGTGCTCAGTGTGGAGTACAACAAAAATGGGTGACCTTATGGGAAGTCACCCTGAATTGCACCAAAAACTCGAGATCCGTACGGGTGTAGAGGCCCAAAGCGAACAGTATCTTCGTCGGGAAAAAATTCGGGATGTTACCTAATTACAAGTTGGAGGACGAATGAATATCAACTAATTCAAAATAATAATAAAAATATTTAATAATTGGAGGCAGATATAACCCATACGGAGACAAACCTAATAGCTGGTATTTGAAGTACAATCGTAGGCACATTTTATATTTTTAGTAAATGAAGTATAATTTTATATATTAATTGATGAAGCAATCACAACCATTATTTTAGCCTAAAAAAATGTTAATGTAGCAGCAAAATACTTTCTGCCTCCAAAATTTATAAATATGAACATAATAATAAAATCCATTTTTCCACGAATAAGAGAACAAAACTTTAAAGGACAATTACAATAAATGTGCCTCTATATATGATATTTCAAGTAAATTAAATTTAAATATAAAAATAATAGTTTTAGAGACAAATAAGTTTACTTTCAGAGACAGAAAATATATTAGTCGAGTATAACATATTTTAGGAGACAATTACTTTATGTGCCGCAAATTTTTGTCGCTAAAGGTCATTTTTCTTGTCGTGAGTATACTATAATTCTGGAGTATACCAGTCATCACCATATAGATATTATTAGAAATTGTTCATTTCGTTTACTATAAATAAATGAAAATTGATTATAAAATGAATAATAATTTTTCAGTTCCATCTAATCAAAATTTAAAACATTTATTTTATATATGTCTTAACAATTTACTAATGCAATTTTATGTTGTAGTGACTAACCTACTTTTCTAATGTACACAACAGCTGTGCACACAGCGTTTCTATTAATAGTTTGAGCGTTTTACTTATCTAATCAACTAACTATGTAATTCTTTTCAACAAAGAAAGCTTAATTATCAAAATGAATTAGCCATAGGTATTTCCCCCAAAACAGAAGACGAATAAATAGTTAATTACCATATGCATATAAGTAATTAACAATTTCACGCAAATATATACATACATTAAATAAAAGGTGTACGTGTGAATCGCTGAGCTTACTTATATGGTTGCGACAAGTTATGGATTTGGCGGATGTCATGTCACAGTCAGTCTTAATTATTTGAGCTAGGACTGATAGACCATGAAACGATGAATGAAGAAGAAGAAGAAGAAGAACTTCTGGACCACCATCTCCAGCTAGCTAGGACTGATAGGAACATGTAACGTCGGGAATCAAGAGTTCCTCTTTGAGGTGAGGAGAAAGATCATTAATGCTTTCTTTTGTAGGTACCCAAGTTCATTCCAGCTAAGAAATGTAAAACGACAAAATTATATATGTGATTTCAATATATCACGATGAACTCGTTCACTATAAGAAGTTGTCCAGAGATAGTAGAATGCTTATTAATTACAACATTCCTAGCGAAGCTTACTCTCTGATGAGTGTCCACGTTGAGAATCTGCTATAGTTAAAAGCCTCTGTTCTGGTCCACTCCTACACAATATACCTTAATTTCTTTAAATGGTACGTGGCCCAAATTTATCAATTAGAAAATAATGAAAGTGAAGATAAAACGAGCATCGCTAGTGGGTTGCTGGTTTATAGTCTGATTGCTTAACGCTGGTTTAGTTCGGATATATAAATATGCATTATATTGTTCATATAGTTTTAAATTATATATGTCAAATCTCATATAATATATGGATAACAAAATATAACATTAGACTAAAATAACATTTTATAGTTGGATCCAATATATAATGAAAATTCAACATACTCATATCACAATTGTATTCAAATGTTCAACTTAAAATTTCAAAAATAGCATCAAGCGAAGGGAAAATCAGAAAAGGCGCATTTCATAAATCAAAGATAAAAACAATACTATATGACCTTCAATCCATAAACATTGTTACGGGTCGATTTATGAGTGTATGTGACCCATTTTTCTATGATCCTCAAATCCGTCGACCCGCACCCGCGTGTCGACAATCTTGTATAACAGTGCACATGAAGAAAGCACAAAACCTTTCTAACCTAATAACAATTCATCCAGCAGCTTTATAAGACCACGGGGCGCCAAGTCCCTTTCTTTCCTTTTCTGGCCATTAATCATTCTACCTAACTTTATGGTTGGGGGTTCCTATTACAAGGCGGCCATACCCCAGAGAAAGCAGAAACGTGCTGGAAATGTCATGTCATCTTCATAAGCATATTTTGTTTGTGCATTGCTCGTTCTCACCTCCCAACTTGGATGAATACCTATATAGTACAATAGGTTCTATAAATACCTATATATACGAGTATGATTAAAACAACCATTGAAAGTTATATGCTGACTAAGTGACTATATCATTCAAAGGAACATAAGTTATTATCCTTGTCACACAAACATTAGAATCATATATACTAAGCCAGATGTTCTTTAACAAAGAAATAAACCAAAATTTTTTGGTTATGTATGTATCAATATAAAAATGAAGTCTAGATGTTACCAATTACAAAGATAAAGGTTCGTCTAGATGTTATCAGTTAGAAAAATAAAGGTCTCGTGCCCTTTTTGCTGGGCAGGGTCTCAACTAGTCACTGAAAACATTTGAATTGATTGAATAAAATTTAAAAAATATTCTTTGAAAAAACATTTCATACCGATAAATATAATTTTTAAAAACTTTTTTTTTATTTTCTTGCTGACCATTTAAATTAGGACGAATTTACTTTTAAATCAAATAAGTTTGAATTTCATTCGATTCTAGTCATCATTATTCCTTTATTTTCAATTTAGATCATATATTTGTTTGATCAGATTCCCGAAATATGTACATCCATAAACGAGAGAAAGAAAGCATAATACAAATATTACATTATCGAGTTAAAAGTGTTACAGTAGATTCTAGAGCAAAATATACAGCCCGTAAATATTTAACCCACTTATTAGATGCGACATTACTCAATCTTATTGTATAACTCTCAAAATTCAAACTAAAAATTCTAAATTTGAATATTTTAATTAGAACCTAACAAATTCAAAGCGCCAGCGGTGAGGAATGAACCGAAGGACATAATTAAAAAACCCCAACTAAAAATGGCTTCCACATGGTCATTAATTTGGTATTGGTGCAATGGACCATAATTTGTCTTTTGGACCATCGATGAAATTTGTGGGTGCAAGGGAAGGGAAGGACAGACATTTTGCCCCATTTTTTCTCGCGACAGAATATTATTTAGAAAGGGGTTTAGGTTAGGAGAAGAATTTAGGAGAAGCAGAAGGTTAGGCTAATAATTGCGATCACAATTAGCCATTCATGTCTAACCAAGTAGACCATTGATAAATAATAAGTATGGTATGGATGAGGTATATATGAGTTTGGAGGTTTGTAGATGAGTTTGGTAAGATATGGATACTGCTTTCAAAATCTAAATGGGTATGTATTGGATATGGATATCCATTTACTTGAGGGTGTTTTAACTACACATACAAAAAATGGACCTATTTGTAAAACTTGAAAAGTTTAGCTACCAAAATGTAAGATAAAAAATTTAGGTACTAAATTATACTTTTCCATTCATACTTTGAGGACTTATATGCAAAAAAAATTAAGTTTAGGTACTAAATATATATATGTATTAAGTTTAGGTACTAAACTGGAATTTGCATTTGGGCATGGATACAACCTTTCACGGAGGCTGAGGTATGGCGAGTTGTGACTCAGTGTAACAG
This sequence comes from Linum tenue, assembly GCA_946122785.1. NCBI lineage: Eukaryota > Viridiplantae > Streptophyta > Magnoliopsida > Malpighiales > Linaceae > Linum > Linum tenue. The sequence goes on along the minus strand of CAMGYJ010000010.1, from coordinate 25,372,328 downwards.
TGACAAGGCACCCGCCCCATATGGATACACACTGGAATTTTATAAAAGGGCTTGACATATCATCAAACAGGATCTAATCCAGACTCTGGATGATTTCTATCTTTCCGGATCTCTTCCGCAGTCAATTGCTCACTCATTTATTTGCTTGTTGCCAAAAAAGGATGTGGTGGAGGATTTTTCGGACTTCCGCCCTATTAGTCTACTCGGTAGTCTCAATAAATTAATCTCCAAGCTTCTGTTTAACAGATTACAACCCATTATCATATATGCAGTATCAAAATATCAGTTTGTAGGGACGAAAGTTAGAGTCATTCACGAAGCTAGTTTCATTGTAAATGAATTGATCGATAGTCATAGAAGGAGTGGCAAATCGGGCTTGGCAACCAAATTAGATATCGAGAAGGCTTTGGATACAATCAACTGAGGTTGTATGTTCAAAGTCCTCAAATCCATGAACCTCCACCCGTGGTTCCATAAGTGGATAAGGGGAGTGGTGACCTCCTCGAGACTTTCAGTTTTGGTTAATGGAGAAGCTGTGGGATTCTTTGGCATGCAAACATGTGTTAAACAAGGTGATTCTTTATCGCCTTTCCTCTTCAACTCAACCTAGGGATGGATATCCTGTCATTAATATTTTGCAACTTAAGTGAAGCAGGTTTCATATTTGCCTTTTGATTTGGCGAGCATAATCGACGAGGAGCGGTTACTCATCTTCTTTATGATGACAATGGAATCATTTTCTATGAACGCATTGAGGCAGAAGTCTTGAAAGTTTTGGAAGCACTTGTATGCTTTTAAAGCGTTACAGGACTAAAAATCAATCTTGGCAAATCAAGAATCTTCCCGGCTGGGGAGGTTGATAATTTGGATAGGCTGCTGAGCTATTCGGTTGTGATTGGCAGTTTCTTCCCACGACTTACCTCGGGTTGCCATTGGGAACCTCTGCTTCTTCACCTACTATATGGAATCCTATCTTCAGCAAAATCCAAAGAAGGCTCGAGAGTTGGAAATACATGTTTCTTTCTATAGGAGGAAGGATAGTGATGATCAATGCATTATTGGCAAGCCAAAGCATCTACACATCTTCTAATCCCAAAAGGCATTGTGAAGTCATTGGAAAAGATTCAGAAAGATTTTCTCGGGTCTGGATCACAGGATAAGGAAAAGTTCCACTTAGTTTCGTTGGATTTATGCAAAACAGCAAGGCAAAAAGGAGGGCTGGGCATCCGTGATCTGGGCATCCACAACCAGTCTCTCATTTTAAAGTGGTTATGGAGGTTTGTTATCGAAATAAATGCTTGATGGAGAGAGCTTATTGCTGTCAAGTTCCTGAATGCTACTTCGGAATGGATTGCAGAGGAGGTCAATGGGGGTGCAGGTTGTAGCCCCCTGGTCACGGATAATGAAGTTAGTGTCGAATTTCAAGCAAACGAATCTCGTTGATCAAGGACGTGGTTCTTGGACGTCATTTTGGCATGATCACTGGATCAGAGGTAGATGCCTAGCGACAGAGTTTCCGCATGTGATAGTTTTTTTGTAGAATCTCCGAGTTCACGTGCTGCAGAGTATCTGTCTCGAGAGGATTCGAACTTGGTGTGGGAAATTCCTTTAAATTTTGTTGTCCGGGGGGGGGGGGGGGCTGAGGGGGAGAGAGTGATTATTGAATTTACTTGAAAATCTTCCTTCTTCCAATTTTCTTGCAGGGCCAGAGAGGTTAGTGTGGCTGCCAGATCATGAGGTTGGTTTTAGCGTCAAGTCAGCTTATGAACACCTTGCAGCAACTAAATTTTCAGGGAATGAAGACTTTCCCTACAGGATGGTGTGACAGCAAACAGTTCCAAGTATGCATCCCTGTGGATCGTCTTTCATAAGAAACTCCTCACTCACGACAACTTAAAGAAGATATGGATACATCTCCCAAGCAGGTGAGCTCTTTGCGAAAAGGACAAGGAGAGTTTCAATCATCTTTTTATCAGTTGCAAATACTCGAAGGAAGTATGGGGGATTATAAGTTCATTTGTAAAAATCGAAGTCAGGAACAACGGCAATGATGACATTAGAGCAAGAATCTTTCATTGGTACTGTCAAAAGCCGTCGAATCCTAGTCAATGGTGTATCAAGGTTTTATTACATGCATACTTTTGGAACATTTGGTCAGAAAAGAACTCCCGAATCTTCAAGGGAGTTGCAGAGTCTTCACGTGTCACGTCCTATCAAATAGGTTGCGCTATCGCAAGCTGGTTATCCGCGGATCAGAAGGTTGGCAAGCAAGAGACTGAGGCTTGGTTGTTAATATTGAAGCATTTAAATTTGGATGCAGAACAGTCTCCCTGGCTCTTATGAATTCGGTACCAATCAATTGTTACAGGCTTTGGTGGACGAGATGCTTAGTGTCAATTGCCAAGTTTGGGGATTCCTGCCGCCCCTGTTTCGTCGTGATTATCTTGTTGTGTTTCGCTTTAAGAGCTGTTAGAGCTTCTCTACGTCTAGTTCCATCTTGGACTGTTTGCGCGGGGGGGGGGGGGGGGGGGGAGGAGGTTCAGTTTGTTTTGTTTCTTGCTTTGGATTTCTGACGTTTGGGTTTCCCCTGCTTTTTTGTATTTAGTAATTCTCCAATTTTAATATATATCATCCTAAACAAAAAAAAAAAAAAAACTCAGTCCAAATAAATGGATATGAGTACAAATCCATCAAACTCTATCCATGTACCATCTATTTGGATTTCATACCCAACCCAATTGGGTTGGATAGTAAAATACCCATGCACATGGGCAAAATTGTCATGTCCCGTAATTAATAATAGAATAGTGGTTAAGAATTTAAGAGGAGAGGGATAAATTGAAGATTCATTGAATAATTATTTATTGATAATTCTGACACAACAAGTAAAGTATATAATCTTTAGAAATCTAGATAATATTTTTTTTAGACTTAAGAATTAAGTTTCTTGTCATTTGAACCTCTTATGAGGAGGCGTGATACAATCTTTACATTGATTATTGTTGTAATGATGTCCATGAAACCTTGATTTTAAAAGCAGTAACTGTATCTTAAACAAGAAACTTGACTCCTCTTTCTATTGTAAACTTTTTTTTTTACAGAAATCTGTAAATGCTTTGTTAATTAGATGAAGCGGTTGCACTATCTAGCTGAAGCTGATTAACTAGAATTATCGGAGGCATATCCAGCCACACTAATCTTTCATCCCATCTCGACTCAACATGAGCCATAATATGAGTTGCCTCGTTAGCTTCCCTACAAATGTGATGCCAAACGCCATTACCCGTGGCTCTCAGCAATCTCCTTATACTTCGACAGATAACTCCACTCTCATCTTGAATCACATCCGGATTCTGTAGCTTATAAGCCAACACTTGACAATCAGTCTCAAGAATCACATTCCGGAAGTCGCATTGTACTGCCAATTGCATGCCAAATTCTGCTGCCATTGTTTCAGCAGCCTCAACTTCCCACTTTCCTGGAAATTTCTTCACTGTCGCGAGGAGAAAAGTACCTGCTGAATCCCGACACACCACTCCCAGCCCTTCCCCTTCGTTTCCCGAAACTCCTGCGTCAACACAAACAAATATGCTTCCAGGATTCGGCTTTTTCCAGCCCGTCCTCTCCCTTGCCACACTTGACTCCTCTTGGATCGCCTGGTGAGCTTTGTAGTATGCCAGCAGATGTTGCGCCCTCACTACTATCTCCTCTTCGGGTAGTTTTGCTCATTAAACAGGTGAGCATTTCTTTCCTTCCAAAGATACCAGAGAAAAACACACCAACCGTCAAACTTAACATCGCCACCTCTATCCATAGTTTCTCGCACCCAATTGAAAAATGAATCCTCTCCCTTCATTTCGAAATAGTCCACAAACTCTGATCGCCTCCAGATTCTTGACCCCCATTGGCACCTGACAAAAGTATGCTGCTGAGTTTCGCATAGATCACAGAATGGGCATCTATGCTGCTTATAGGATTTTTCTTATGAACCTGCACTCCTGTCGGTAGGATCTCTCTCATGAATCGCCACATGAACTGGCGAACTTTAGGTGGTATATCCAGCTTCCATAGCTTCTTCCACACCTTTGCTTCGCCCCGCGCTTCAACTCCATTCTGCATCAAAAATTCCGAAAGCCACAACTTGTAGCCCTCCTTAACTGGCCCAAGTTCTCCCTAGAGGTCACCAAATTATCAAATCATATTGTTACTTGCTTGTACCGCCACACTAGAAAGTGGCCAAGTGTAACCACCTACTAATACGTAGTATAGCGGGTTTAGATTTAAATGTCAACTCGGGTCCTAGGTGTGATGACTACTCCGTGAGATTCTTATTATTTAGCGATTCAACTATAGTGAAGTTCCAACTAAACTAGCAAACAAAAGCAGTAAAGGTAGTGTTCCAAGTTCGAGAGAGGTCACCCAGATATGGTTCCCCCTAGACTACAGTTAAGTCAAATTGTAATTCACCCAGTCCAGTTTCAATGATAATTATACTGCGGAAGGTTCTTAGACAATCTGAAGTCTCAACTAAAGGTCTCCAGACCCTCTCAATCTGAATCCCCAGCGGGCGACTAACTTCCACCGAAGTAAACAGACTGAGGCCCTAACGTGCCAAACCTCCTCTACTGGAGTTAATCCAGTACAGAATAGTGAACAGACTCCTCGACTAAAGTTGTCAATTCACTACCTTCAATTAAGGGTGCTCTATCAACCTAGGCGTATATTCTCTTTCTAGGTCAAAGTAGATACTACATGAATTTGATCAGGATTCATGCAATTCAGAAAATCATGCCTCAATTGAATATAATCGATATCAAAGAACATGTACTTGGGTTCATACAACCAGACCTAACATACAAATCTAGGGTTCTTTATACCTAGGTGATTGAGAGAGCTTACTCCGTAGAGAGAGAAGAGAAATCTGCTTCAGATGCGGAAATCATTCTGTGAAGGATGAAAATCTGCTTCTGGTAGTCAATCGACACTTCTCCAAACTTCCACCGAGCTCCAATGGTGTTGGAGATCAATTTAGGGCACTTGGAAGTTCTGTTCGTCACCCTCTTTCTAGGTTTTCTGCTTTCTTTCTCCAAAAATCGGATCCCTCTCAAAAGAGGCTTTCTTCCCTTCAAAAGGAGCAGATCGCGATACCCGGCCTTAATACCCGTTCGGGTATTTAAGGTGACCTGCCGGGCATTTTAAAACGTAGCACAGTGGGAAAGGGAAAATACCCGATCGAGGTTCATAATACCGGATCGGGTATTTAAGCCTTCTGGTCGGGACCCCTTCTGCTTCATTGGCCTCTAAAACGTCTTTCTCTGGTCCTTCCTTCTTGTTTACCCGGTCAGGTATTTTAATGCCTGACCGGGTAGTTTTCCCTGACAGCTCCTCTTGCTCCAACTTTCCAGTTTTCCCTGACAGCTCCTCTTGCTCCAACTTTCCACTTTTCATTCTGAAACTCGTTTCCACGCCTCCCTATCCACGCCCAGTCCTGAAATATGACATAAACGAACAACCTAGCGTGAAATCGGCCGAAAACATGAGAATCAACTCTCAAACGGTTCAATAATGGTGGTCAAAATATGTGCAAATAATGGTCTATAAAACTCCCCCACACTTAACCGTTTGCTTGTCCCCAAGCAAGCCTAATCAAACCAATGCAGCTCTCCAGACCTCCATAGCAACATGCACCCCCGATCGTTGGTAGAGGATTTCCTAGATCATTTAGCAGCTTATGAGGTCAACTGACACACAAGTCATCTCCTAACTTCGTCGGCGAGAACACTAGTCTCGAGTCGGCATCATGGCAAATAGTGATAAGAGGACAAATGAATCATGGACAAAGGGACACTAAAAAACAAAAATCATGGATCCACTTTTGCTTAAGGTGCTCTATTTTCTTCTTGAATATGGTTGAACCCCCTTTTATTTCTTTGTTTTGTTGTTTTAGTTAGTTTTTTTTTTCAAGGGTCCCAACTTGTTATGTTCAGAAAACAGGGCTCCCACCTATTGAAGGTTTTGAGGGAACCCGGCTCTTACTGGCCATGACAAGAGCAGATGTCTCGAGCCTCATGCGTGGAAAGGAATGCAAAGGGGCTGGAGGTAGTAGTTGGAAATTGGGAACGGATTTCCGTCTCCACTTACACACTTTCGCCCTTTTCGCACGGGAGACGTTATTTGAAAGCACATTTTAGAGCACCTTTCTTTTCAAAACATGATACAAGAGTCCATGACCGGTAGAAAGTCCAAAATACCACACAATTCAAGGGTCCTTAGATCACTGATTCACACAATCAACCAACACAATATGATGAAGAAAGGAGACTTCTTACATGCATCAACATCCTCGATAGTGCTACACTACCTCCCTAGGTTGCATATTACTATAGAGACTGTCAATTCAAAGCATACTGAGCAAAAAATTGCTAGGAACACGTACTTGGAGTCCTCAAATTAAAAATTTGGAAAATGGACTAGGCTCCAAGGACACTAACAGAGCTAAACAGTCAAATAGAAACACCCCCACACTTAAGTTCGACATTGCCCTAAATGGAGAAGAGGGAAAGATAAGGGGAACGATGTTACCGGTAGGAACAGACTGCAGCGAGACTGGAAATTGGACCCGTCGGAGTGAGGATGACTGGAAATGGGACCAGTCGTCGCAATGGCACGGTAGAGAAAACACAATCACTCAACCACAAACATGTTAGGTAGAGTTGTTAGCCCAATAGTACATCATCCAAAAGAAAAACAAACCAAACCAAACCAAACACAAAATCCAGTTTGCACTCCCACCCAAAACAAAATAAACACAAAAGTGCCAGCGAGTACAGCCTACTCGAGCTGGCTGAAGTCAATATGCTCCATAAGGTCGTCGACGCCGTCCCGCGGTGGTGGTGGTGAGTGGGCCCACAGAGTGGTCTAGTGGTGCTCCTGCGGGGGGTGACAGGACTGGAGCAGGTGCTCCTAGTACTCCATCATCCGGCGGTTGCATGCCCGCTCCTGCTTAATGTGAGAACTGGTAACTCCCTGCTGAGCCTCCATACGGTCGAGGCGCTCGTCCAGCACAGTCATCCTGGTGGCGTACGTAGCCTGGTGGGCCGAATACTGTTGTTGAAACTGGACCTGGCGGTCCATGAACAGCTGGTTATGGAGCCCAAGCTGCAGAAACTAGAGCCCCATCTGGTGGAACAGCTTTGTGAAGAAGTCCATCGACGGAGTAGAAGGACCGGAGGAGGACGAGCCTCGCTTGGGGAAGAAGATACCCTGGAGGGGAGAGTGGGGGCTCTGGCATCTCAGCATCCATAGCCCCTCCATCATCATCATTCTCATCATTGGTCTCATCCTCGCAGTGTAGTCCTCGTCCTCCTCGTCCCCCTCATCATCCGCATTGTCCTCGCCTGGAGGAATGGACAACCCATCAACCCACGATCTCCCACCATCAGAGGCCAGTAGGAGTGCATTGTGAAGCACTTCCCGGCTGAGGGGAGAGGAACCACCCTGTGTCGTGGCGTCAGTCAACTCCTCCAAGTCGATTTCGATGTGGCGCGCTAGCTTCGTGATCAGGGGACCACAGAAGAAGTAGGTGGGTTTGTCGTGGCACCAAGCAAAGGTGGTGGCCACGATAGACCCCAAGTGCAACATTTCAGGGCCGCTTTAGTATCATGTGAGATCCGGTGGCGTTGGGGGTAATCGAGCGGGTGAGCAGAAGGTTGATGATGTGCCACTCTGGTCGGAGGGTGGAAACATACGTCTGGCCGCCCTCGAAGCGTCTAGATGGTAGTCAGAACAGGCGATGCTGCGGTAGAACGCATCCTGTCGCTAGTCCTTGGGATGGGCGACCTCCTTCTCGTGGTGAGAGTACGAGTGGTAGGTGATCCCCAGTGCATGGGCCAACCCGTCGATGCTCATCTCTCGCATGTGGTCGCTGGGCCGGAAGGTGACACCGGTTGGGGGAGTCTCGGGCTGCCTTGGGGCGGTACTGAAAAGTGGAGTAGAACTCCCACATCAGCTCCGTGTAGGTGGAATCGTGTGTGCACAGGAGAATCCGCCAGTGTGGGTGGATGATGGAGTCGGCGATCTCATCCATGCAGTGGAGCTGGTGAAAAAATTCCTACACGATATGGTGGTGGTAGTGAAACACCCCGTTGAGGATCCGTCGGAACTGGTCCGCATAGTCGGGGTGGAGGCGTAGCCCCTGCAGATAGGGGTGGTCGAGAGATATGATCCTGCAAAATGAACAACCCTAAAGGTGGAACCAAGAAAATTCTTGTTAGGACTGCAAACAGGGGTACAAAAGTTCCCCACATTTAAAGATCACCTAGGGTAAGCAATTAAGCACAAAGCAGTTGAGGTGAATGCAAAATAACCGCATTTCAAGCAAGAATCATTCAAACAGTTGAGCATTCAACATGCACTAGCAAATCACATCCACGGCATCCCTCACTCTATTCTAGTTCAAACATGCCAAACAATTCACAATTCTCGAGCCTAACATCTACAGCCCGATTTTCCAGAAAAAAATTGATCAAGATACACACTTGGAAACACAAGTAGGACCGTAGAGGGACACAAGCAACGGGTGAGGGACGTGAAACCACCAAAAAAGGCCCCGGAGGACTTGCCGAAAACTCCCCAGAGAGTCGCCAGCGGCGGCCGGAAAAGTGAACTTTGCCCAAATCGGGCGAAATTTCTGGCAAAGGTGGGCCCTTCCACGAAGATCCTAAATCCGCGAACGGATTTTAATTTGGAGGTCAGACAAAGACGAAATCTACAAAACTCCGTCGGGAAAATTGCTCCAACGAGAGAGCAGGGGAGGAAGAGAGAAGGAAAAGAGGGGAGAATTCTAAAAAAATGAGAGGAGAGAGAAAGTTTGGGCCGGGTTTTCGCTTTTAAAGGAAAAATACCCGGTCGGGTATTTGAGGCTATCTGCCGGGTATTAATCCGCGTACGCGAACATGATGGGGGGGGGCCGACCGAGAGGTTAAAATACCCGGTCAGGTATTTTGAGTCTCGACAAGGTATTCAGCCTTTTAGCACCCCCTGACCAGACGTGGTCCCAGCCGCGAGGCCAAAATACCCGGTCGGGTATTTTGAGTCACGGACGGGTATTTTTCCCCTCTCGGCCAAAATGTTCTTTTTCCCATTTTTTCGAACTCTCCGGCACGAAAACACCAAAACGAGGTATACTAGACGACCTAACTTCATCACAGACATGCAACTGACTCGACACACCACTAAACAAAGGAAAAGGGACAAAGAAATACAAACCGATTTGGGGTTGCCTCCCCACAAGCGCTTCTTTACCGTCTTTTAGCTGGACGCCCATGGCGGAATTAAGGGTCCGCGAGTTCAATAACCAACTCCGCACGTTCGACCTCGTCTCCCAGATAGAGCTTGAGACGATGGCCATTCACTTTAAATGGCTCAGTTTGTGGGTAGGCAATCTCGATCGTGACATACAGGAACACCTGTGTGACCGTTAACAGTCCAGACCACCGGGAGTCGAGTTTTCCAGGAAAGAGTTTCAGGCGAGAGTTATAGAGGAGAACTCGATCGCCAACCTGAAACACCTTCGGACCCCTCAAGCGAGAGTCGTGGAGATGCTTAGTTTGCTCCTTATACAGCTTGGTGTTCTCATAGGCGTGGTAACGCCACTCCTCCAGCTCCAGCACTTTGCATTCAGCACCTGCAAGACTAACATCCAAGTTGAGCAGCTTAAGGGCCCAGAAGGCCTTGTGTTTTAGCTTCACTGGCAAGTGACATTCCTTTCCATAGACAAGCCGATACGGCGAAGTATCAATTGGCGTCTTGTAGGCAGTCCGGTATGCCCAGAGAGCATCATCGAGCTTGGTGGACCAGTCCTTGCGAGATTGATCCACCGTTTTCTCCCGGATGCGCTTAAGCTCCCAATTCGCCAGCTCGGCCTAACCAATCGTTTGGGGGTGGTAGGCCACGGACACCTTGTGAGTGACACCATAGCGAGAGAGTAATTTATCGAACTGGCCCTGAAAATGGATCCCTCTGTCGCTGATGATGGCCCTAGGTGTCCTGAACCGGGAGAACAGCTGCTTCAGAAACTAACAAACACGTCTAGCATCATTGGTGGGCAAATCTTGTGCCTCAGCCCACCTAGAGACGTAATCAACAGCAACTAAGATGTACTTATTACCAAATGATGGAAGGAAGGGGCCCATGAAGTCGATACCGCAGACATAAAAAATCTCACAAGTTAATAAACACATTATGGGGCATCTCATCATGGGCAGAGATGTTACCTGACCTCTGGCATCGATCGCTCCTAAGTGCGAAGGTGTCGAATTTCTTGAAGAACGAGGGCCAGTAGAAGCCCGACTGTAGTACCTTTCCCGTCGTGCGGTTACCACCATGGTGCCCGGCATTAGGTCCCTCATGGAAATGAGACAGAATGCCCTCCATCTCATTTTCCATGCCACATCAACGGATGATCCCGTCGGCGCCGATCCGGATGAGATGCTTCAGGTCGGAGAAGAACTTCCTCTTGGCATGACTCGTCATCCCCTTGGGCAGCTGTTGGCCCACCAGATAGTTTGCGAAATCGGAGTACCAAGGGGTGACACTCTCCACCAAGCACATCATCATCAATTGCTCATCTGGAAAGGAGTCGTTGATCTCCTCCTCGAGGTTGTCCGCAGGAGGTGCGTCCAACCGGGAGAGATGATCAGTATAACATTTTCGGCTCCCTTCTTGTCCCGAACCTCGATGTCGAACTCCTGCAGTAATAAGATCCATCGTATGAGCCAAGGCTTGGCATCGACATTGCTCATCTGGTATCGTATTGCGGAGTGATTCGTGTACACTGTCACATGGGAGAAGACCAGATAAGGACAAAACTTATTGAAGGCGAACACCACCGCTACCAGCTCCTCCGTGGTGGTGTAGTTCTCTTGGGCATCGTTAAGGGTTTTTTAGGCGTAGTAGATAGGACAGAAGTGCTGATCTCGTCTCTGCCCCAAAACAGCTCCAACATCAAAGTCACTGGTGTCGTACATCAGCTCGAATGGTAAAGACCAGTTGGGAGTGACCATGATAGGAGCATGAGTAAGCTTCTCCTTCAAGGTCATGAATGCTGTTGTGCACGCGTCAGTGAACTGAATGGAGGCATCCCTCTCAAGGAGCTTCGTCAGGGGCAAGGCGATCTTGGAGAAGTCTTTTATGAACCGCCTATAGAACCCTGCATGGTCCAAGAAACTGCGAATCCCCTTATTAGATGTGGGAGGAGGCAGCTTGATGATTGTCTCGATCTTGGATCTATCTACCTCTATCCCCATCTTGGAGATCTTATGCCCCAGGACTATGCCTTCGCAAACCATGAAGTGTCACTTCTCCCAACTCAGCGCCAGGTTCGTCTCCTCACACCGTTTCAGGACAAGTTCCAGGTTATGGAGACAGTGAGAGAATAAGTCCCCATAAACCAAAAAGTCGTCCATGAACACCTCCATGATTTCTCCGAGCATTCGGTCGAAGATGGCGAGCATGCATCGCTGAAATGTGGCAGGGGCGTTGCAAAGCCCAAACGGAATTCTCCGGTAAGCAAATGTGCCGAAATGGCAGGTAAAGGTGGTCTTCGCCTGGTCTTCCGGTGGAATGGGGATCTGAAAATACCCGGACATCCCATCCAGGAAACAGTAGAACTCATATCCCGCCAGCCTCTCCAGCATCTGGTCAGTGAAAGGCAGCGGGAAGTGGTCCTTCCGGGTGGCGTTGTTGAGGCGACGATAGTCGATGCAGATGCCGTACCCGGTCACCGTGCGCATCGGAATGAGCTCGTTCTTCTCGTTGGGTACCACGGTCATCCCGCCCTTCTTAGGCACCACCTGAGTGGGGCTGACCCACTTGCTGTCATAAATGGCGAAGATGATTGATGACTCGATATTTGCACATGTTTTCCCCTTTGTTTCTTGATTGTTTGTGCTTTAATTATCGCGTCTTTGGCCTATTTTACGCTAGGTGGTGTTCCTTTGTCACATTTCAGGTCCTAGCACATAAAGTGAAGCATAGGTGCAAGTTTCAAGTCAATCAGAGATCAATTGGCGATTCGGGAGAAGAAACTCGGGCATGACCTGAAGAAGAATGGATTTCTACCTCAATTTATGGACAAATAATCATGCAATCTTGTCATGAAAATAAAGAGGACGAGACTACGAGCGTATGGGATCAAACAGCGACTGATTCGGAGTTCGGACGAGGGAGAAACGAAGCATTGAATATAGGGGAACAGGTTCGACTGTAAAAACACGGGCATACTACCCTAAAAACACGGCCATGTTTTATCTGGCACCCGCTAGTGTTTTTACTGCCGAGGGTGTGTCGTAAGGGCTGCTGGGGCCAAAACACGGGCGGGCAAAAGTAAAACACGGCCGTGTCCTCGATCGTGTTTTGCCCAGAATCGGGTTTTTGAGGCAGATTCAAACCAAAGGAAAGGGAGAGCTGGGTTTTGGTTCCCAAACACCCAAGGGACGAACCCTAGAGAGAGAGCGACTTGGGAACATTCTTGGAGCTATTTCGGAGGATTTCTTCGCCATTGGAGCTTGGGAATCAAGCTTGGAGATGGAGATTGAAGATCTAGATCAGATTTCTGCAATCTCTCTCTTCTCTATGGAGTAACTTCCCTTCACTTAGGTTTTGAGGAACCCTAGTTCCATGTGTTAGGATCTTTCTTGTATGAAGTTTTGGATGCTATATTGTTTGATTATAATCGATTGAGGCATGATTTATTGAGTCAATTGAATCTTGATCAAATTCTCTTGATTTATGCTTTAACCTATGATAGATAGAATTTGATTAGGTTAAGAGAGCTTCCTTGATTGATAGTGATGAATTGGTTGTGCGAGAGTCAATCAATTCACTGCTTTGTACTAGAATTCATTCCAGTAGTGGAGATCTCTGTGAATCGCCTTAGCAGTCTATCCCGGTGAAGACTAGTCGCTTGCCTGGTATTATGTCTAAGAGGGCTTGGTCAGCTTAAGAGATTCCAAGCTAATTTAGGATCTTCCGCAGTTTAATTAACAGTAGATCAACCAAAGGTAATTGCAACTTGGACCTAATTGAGGAGCTAGGGGGAATCATACCTAAGTGAGTTCCCAACTTGTAATTAGTAGAGTAGTTAGTAGAGTAGTTTAGTAAATCAATCCTTAATCTAGTTTGCTAGATAATGAACTGAAGCTGAGTAATAGTAACTCTAGAGACCCGTGGATTCGATATTTATTACTTGTGCCACTATACTGCAGTCCCTTTCATTGGTTACACTTGTCCATTGTTTGGTGTTATGTTTTAGCGTGTCAATGATCCCCGTGTCCATAAGCTTCACAATCTCAGCCCGAACCACTGCCTCCAGGTTCGGTGTCAATCTCCGCTGGGGATGCCTCACTGGCCGCATATCATCCTCTAGCATTATCCGGCGGGAACAAAAAGAAGGGTTGATCCCCCGGATATCAGTGATCTTCCACGCCAGAGCTCGCTCGTACTGCTTCAACAGGGCCACCAGTCTGGTTTTCTACTCAGGTATGAGGGTCGAGGTAATGATGACTAGAAGCTTGTTCCTATCCTGGAAAAATGCATAATCCAAGTGAAGAGGGAGGGGCTTTAGCTCTAGTTCTGGTGGCACCTCCAAAGAGGTGATGATGCAAGGAGAGTATGAGATCGGTTTGAACTGCTTGTCAATCTCTAAGAACTCGCCACTCTAGCGCGGCCAGCTGCTCCTCCAGCGAGGACTGGAGAGAAATTTGAGTGTGCAATGCACCCTTAGTTATTTTTCTATTGGACTGGAGAGAAATCGACGACGGTTTCTGATGGACTGGAGATATTTTAATGAAAATATACCAATGGTAATATGATGAAGTTTAATGTGAAATCTGGAAAGCATATGTAATCTTGATATATGCATTAGGTACCTTATGTGGAATTGGCTTTGTTTAATATGATTGATATATTTGTAATTAAAATGGGGTGTTGTTCGTTTTTGCATAACAATTTATTGTTTGAATTAATTACTTAAACAAAGTTTTGGATAATGGACAATTAATATCTTGTTTGGGAACAGGATGGGGTGCTAACACCCTATAGTGTTAGCACCCTACTAACACTTTCTACGGAGGTATAATAGTAAATGCTTATAGTTGTTGTTACCGCCACCTCCGTTACCTCCTAATATCTTTACCTATAACGTTTAACACAAATGAAAACACTATCCTCACTCCCCCAATCCCCTAACAAATCATTTTCACCGCATCCCCAAACCACAACCCAGCACTGCCTTCGCTCGACCAGTTCATCACGCTTCCGTATCACAAACCGCCGTCGATTTCTCTCCGTCGTGAGACCAACGTTGACCACTACACCGTGCTTCCGTTGCGAGAACAACGTCGACCATTCCATCACGCTTTCGCACAAGAAACCGCCACTGACTTTGCTCTGTTGCAACAGCAACGCCGACCAGTTCACCGCGCTCCCGCACCGGAAACTACTGCCAATTTCACTCAGTCGCGAGATTCTTGGTTAGGTTAGTAGGTTTCTAATCTAATGGTCTACTTTATCGACATTCTGGCATGCATCGATGTCGAGTATCTTAGATCGCTTGATTAGTGTTGTGGCTTGTTTAATTAGTCTTCTGGACCATATTTGCATCTTCGACTTTGAAACTTCTGGTGTTTTTTTTTTAAGTTCCAGATCTTGTACATTTATGGTCTCTATCGTCAATAATGATCCAGATTGCATTATCTACATAGTGGCATGCTTGCTCAAATTACTAGACTGATTGGGCTGTCTAATGTCGTCTTGTATAAAAACCACATTATAGTTGGTTTGTCCTGTCATGTGGACTGCTAAATTAATGTTATGGATTGCAATGTCTACATAGCGGCCTATTTGCTCAAATTACTAGACTGGTTGGGCTGACTATTGTAGTCCTGCATAAAACCACATTGTGGATTGTTTGCCCAGTCTTGTGGACTGCTTAATTGGTTACAATGTCTACATAGTGGATTACTTTGTTTCCTCAGTGTTCCCAGTTGTTGTGGCTTGTTTGACCACTCTTCTGTATAATTTATTCACTAATATCTTTCTATGCATTTCTGTATCATAGGTATATGTAACAAATTGTTGCAATTATGTCACCAAAAGCAGTAAGGACATACATAGGCTCAAAGATAGCCAAATTAAAAAGGATCAGCACAAGTTCTGGTGGAAAGAAATATGTGAACGCAATGTACGAGTTACCATACGGAAAAAGAAACCGTTGCAACCCTAGTAGGATACCAAATGTGTTCTGCAAGGCAAATATGGAATAGATAAGAAGGTGGAGTCTCTAAAATGATTGGGTTTGAACATCTGGGAAGTGTGAGGATAACAAAGATGACAAGATCCTTTGTCATATGGTTTATGGAAAACTTCCACGCCCAAACCCAGCCTTTTAGTCTAGTCAAACCTGATGAATTGAAGATAACAGAGGAAGACGTGGAGCAGGTGTATGGGCTGCCACGAGCTCAGTTTGAGGCAAATCTAACTAGAGGATTGGGGACATCGTTGAAGTGTTCACGGGGGAGGAGTTTAGGCCTTCCACATTTTACAAAAGGAAATGCCAAGCTACAAGATG
This sequence comes from Linum tenue, assembly GCA_946122785.1. Lineage (NCBI taxonomy): Eukaryota > Viridiplantae > Streptophyta > Magnoliopsida > Malpighiales > Linaceae > Linum > Linum tenue. Next base: position 25,356,700 of record CAMGYJ010000010.1, on the reverse strand, counting down.
TAAAGCTCAAGTTGGTAAGTGATACAAATACAAGAAAATGGAGGGAGCAGTTTGTCGTTTATGCCTTTGAATCCATGCTTTGCCATAGTGGCAACAAGCTTCCAGAGCTGTCATACTTGAAGTATATGCAACAAGACATGATTCAAGACTTTGAGAAATACAAATGATGTAAGCATGTTGTAGAAAACTTCAACACGGGCCTCAAAGAATCGATGGAATCAAATTTAATTTTTAGAGGGGACATCCATCTTACTGGTGAGTGACTACTTTCTCTTGTGGACTGCTCAATTAATGTTCCGGATTCCAATGTCTACATAGTGGCATGCTTACTCAAATTACTGGACTAGTTGGGTTGTCTTGTGTCCTCCTGTATGAAACCACTTTGTGGATTGTTTGTCCAGTCTTGTGGACTGCTATATTAATGTCCCAGACTACAATGTCTACACAGTGGCTTGCTTACTCCAACTACTAGAATGGTTGGATGTCATCTGTCCTGCTAAAGCAACCACGTTGTGGATTGTTTGCCCAGTCTTGTGGACTTCTTAATTAATATTATGGATTGCATCATCTAGATAGTGGCCTGCTTACTCAAATTATTGGACTGGATGTCCTTTATTCTAGCCTCCTTTAAGTAACTTGAGGCTTCTATTATGAAACCAATTGTAACTTCACCCATATTCCATTTCAACACTCCATTCTCGATCGAATACACTAGAAGCCTACACCAGTCTGTCCCCTCCAACCTGCAGGCACAAACTTTACAAAGATTGCAAAGATGATTTTAAGAAGCTGTTGCAGCTAAGGCACCTCACTACTGGACCAATAATGACCACTAGAGAGAAAGAAGATCGAATAATTGGAGAGAAAGAGTTAGATAGCATTGGAGAGAAAGAGGTGCCAACCACAAGAGACAAAGACTTACTAAGCAGTGGAGAGAAAGAGGTGGAAGAAGAGATAACAGAAACGCCATTAATAACAGATGAGTTCATATCTGAAGAAGCAGAAGATGACAGTCAGCCACCACCAGAAAAAAGGATAAGCAAGCTCGATATGGAGAGGGAGGGTGATCAGTCATACATCCCATATGTCCCTATAGAACTTTCTCGGATTGATACACTATAAGAGGTAAATGAAACAATAGAATATCTAGTAGTGTTTCCCTTTGGAGGACTAATTCTCCTATGGACTCAATGGTAATTGTTGTCTACTATTTGTGTTCCAATTCTAGGCATACCAGCTAAAATACAAGTATGAAGGGTACATGAGAGCCATGATGAAATAAGCAAAATAGTATAAATCAAAGTTCAAACAGATTCAGGAGCATATCCAAATGCTGAATGAAATAAGAAACCAAGAGAATGAAACCCAACAACATACTACTTAGTATTCTGGTCGGGTAGCTGACAATGTGGTTGACCATACTAACAAATTTGCTGAGAATGAAGGAAATGAAAACAGTGAAGGGAATATGGAAGCATTTGACAATGAAGAGAACAATAACGAGGAAAAAGATGATTCCGTCTCTACCTACATAGCTCTCGATAAACTTGTTGATGTTGTTTGCAATGTAAGGGGGGGAAAGACACTTATGGCTGGCTTCCTAGTCACGAGGAAAAAAATTGTGCTTTGCAATGTTGTGGTATTGCAATTCTTATTTGTGGCCTGCATGACCTGTTTTAATAGAGAACAACACAATCAAGCAACATCGACAAGGAGGGGACTAGGTCGATGGGAGTTGAACAAGGAGGGAAAGATGCTGACAAACACAATGTTGAGGTATGTTTTGTGCATGCTATTTTAAATGTTGTTGTATGCTTAATCTAATTTGTGGTATGGTCTGCATGATATGTTATTATAGGAAGCTACACAATCAACAGCCAACAAGGAGAAAAACTTGAAAAGTTTAAGTACAAAATTGGACCTATTTGTAAAACTTAAAAAATTTAAGTACAAAACAAAAACTTCTCTCTTCTCTCTTGCTCTCTGGTTTCCGTTAGGGTTGATGGCTGCCTCGCCGTCAGAGCCTGAGCCGATCGGCGACGGCTCCTCTTGGGCACAGCTCTTCTCTGTTGCTCCGGAGAACAGATTGCAGTATCGGCCTCCGATCAAATTTATGGATGGCTTTCGTCTTCCTAAAGAGGTGAAGGAGAAGGGGGCGAGCGGTGGAAAAATTCTCTGATCGGGCAATTTGTGGGATCAAGACCGAAAACTCCGAATCTTCAAGCTTGGGCGAACGCTCTCTAGGGCCGTGATGGCCTTGTTCATGTTTCCAGGTTTGGTCCGAAGCTTCTCGTGTTTCAATTTCCATCTGCCGCTTCGTGCAATTGGGTGTTCCAGTCGGGGCCCTGGCATTTTCGAGGCAATCCAGTGTTCTTCCGTAAGTGGAAACCTGGCATTCAGCCGGTGGTTCCTAAGGTTGATACGCTTCCTATTTTTGTGCGCATTTGGGGTTTGCCATTGGAATATCTTCAGTTGGATGGTCTTGAGTGGGTAGCTAGTATGATTGGAAGACCTCTAAGGATGGATTAGATAACAAGGGTTGGGGGTCAGCTAGGTTTTGTGCGGGCTTGTTTGGAATTGGGGGCGGATTTCGATTTCCCTCGATCTATACCTATTTACCATGATGATGATCCGACCTTTGATATTGAGATTGAATAGCAACTTACCAAGAGTTTGTTCTAAGTGCTGCGTCTTTGGTCATGACTGTGGGGTACCGCAGGGTCCAAAGAAGGTCTGGATTCTAAAGAAGAACTCTGCTCTTGAAAGTGTGGAGGTTTTGACGGAGGATACTCACGAGGTTTCCCCTACGTTGTAGACTGATGAGGTACTGGGTGAGAGTTCTGGGAAGGTTGGAAAGCTGGTAAGGACTGAAATGGTAGTACAGGAGGTGATCCAGGCATCAGTTGCAGAGGAGTTGAATTCTCCTAAAGTCTGTTGGTTCTAAATCACCAGTTCAGTCTGGGAGTTTAGACCCTAAGGCTACTCTTCGAGCTACTGTTATCACTCCTGGCTCTCGCTTTGCTGTGCTGAATAAGGAGAATCTTGCTCCTCCTGTGATTGATAAAGGTAAGAAGGTGTGGATTGAGCCCCAGGTGGAGCCTAAAGGGAAAAGAGGGGGGGGGGAGGTGGACGAGGAAAAGCTCGTAAATGAAGTTCTTTGCCTGGAATACTAGGGGATTTGTAGCAGATAGTAAGTATACTACTATACTAAATAAAATTAGACAGTATAGCTTAGATATAGTAGCAGTTCTAGAACCTCGAGTACAGAAAGCTGATGAGAAGAAGTTCCTCAGGAAGAGATTTGTTGATTGGAATAACAGAATATTTTACAATGATGCTGGGCTTGGTAAGATTTGGTTAGTCTGGAAGAAGGAAGTTTCTCTTACTGTTTTGCATTCATCAGATCAGTTTGTCCAGGTATTGGTGAATGATGGAGTTCCTTACTTTGCAACCTTTGTGTATGCTTCAAATGATGAAGGACAGAGAAGGGTGTTGTATGAGCAACTGGAAAGAGTTCGAGTGATTCATATGCCTTGGATCATCATGGGGGATTTCAATGCTATCAGAAACCCAGGAGAAGGATCAAATGATCCATAGTACTCAGCTAGTATGGCAGATTTTGATGGATGGTTAAACTCTATAGAGGTTGAGGAACATAAATCAACTGGACCTTGGTTTACATGGTTGAACAAACAAGCTGGGAATCCCATGCTAGAAGGCTTGATAGGGCCTTTGTTAATGTAAAATGGTTGGAGGGGTTAAAGGATAGTGAGGTGCAGCTTTTATCTCCTGGTATTTCTGATCAATGTCCTATTTTCTATCAGACTGAGGTTCCTGTCAAGTCTCTCCCTAAACCTTTTAAGTTCTTCAACTTTTGGCTCAAGCATCCAAGTTTTGAGGGGCTTTTAAGGGAGGCTTGGGATTCTCAGGTTACAGGGTCTCCTCTCATAAGGGTCTATAAGAAGCTCCGCATTTTAAAGGGTTTATTGAAGAAGCTAAACATGGAGGAATATTCTGATATAAGGGGTAGGGTGAAGGAGAAAGAGCAACAGCTAGCAGGAGTACAGAAGGATGCTCTTGATAATCCTTCTGGGCCACTTTTTGAGGCAGAGAATCAGCTTTCAAGGGAGCTGGCTGAATTGCTAAACGCTGAAGAAGAATTTTTGAGACAAAAATCGAGGGAGTTATGGTTGAAGACAAGGGATTCAAACTCTAGTTATTTCCATCTCTCTGTGAAGACTCGACAGAAGAAGAATACCATTACCTCGTTGTTGGATGCTTTGGGGATTAGAGTGAGTGAGGTTGATGACATTTGTCAGATAGCGGTGGGGTTTTATAGAGGTCTACTTGGGAAGGTTAACAGTGAAGTGGTGGAAGTTCCTAATGGATATTATGGTGATATACTCAAGCGGACTCTATCTACTGATCAGGTGGAGAGATTGTGTGATCCAGTCACCTCGGAGGAGATAAAAGATGTTCTATTTCACATGGGGGCTGATAAGAGTCCAGGGCCAGATGGGTACAATGCACATTTTTTCCAGGCTTCTTGGGGGATTGTTGGTGAGGAGATTACTGCTGCTATTCAGCATTGTTTTGTTGAAAAGAAGATACCAAGGGAGGTAAATGCCAATATACTTGCTTTAATTCCTAAAGTTCCTAATCCTGAAGAGATGAAAAACTTCAGGCCTATCTCCTGCTGCAACATTATCTACAAATACATATCCAAAATTGTTGCTAACAGGCTTAGTGAACTGCTCCCATACTTAATCAGCAAAAATCAAACAGCCTTTGTGAAAGGGAGGGTGATTGGTGAGAACATACTTTTAGCCCATGAACTAGTGCATAAATATGCTAGGTCAAACATATCTAGTAGATCAGCCCTTAAGATTGATTTGATGAAGGTCTTTGACTCTGTCAATTGGCACTTTCTGGGAGGGGTACTGAGAGCAATGGGGTTCCCTGTTCCGTTTGTTGAATAGATTAGAATGTGCTTTGAGCATCCAATGCTGAGTGTGGCTTTTAACGGGGGGCTGGTTGGTTACTTTGAAGCAAAGCAAGGGTTGTGGCAAGGGGACCCTCTGTCCCCTTATCTTTTCATGGTTGCAATGGAAATCCTTACTTGTTTGTTGGATAGAACTGCTCAGAAATGATATTTCCCCTATCACCCAATGTGTAAGAAGGTTGGTATAACCCATATGTGCTTTGCAGATGATCTCTTAGTTTTCTCAGATGGTTCTAACTATAGTATGGAGAGTATTCAGAGAGTTCTTACTACCTTTTATCAGCTGTCTAGTCTTAAGTCGAATCCTTGTAAGTGTGAACGGTATCTTGTGGCTTGAAAAAGGATGATATTGTTGAAATGGCAGGAAGATATGGGTATACTTTGGGGAAATTCCCAGTCCGCTACCTGGGAGTCCCTTTAGTTGCTGGGAAACTTTCTGTGGCTGCGTGTAAGCCTTTGATTGATAAAATTACAGATAGGGTGCAAGGTTGGAAAGCTAAAACACTAACATATGCTGGTCGACTTGAACTTGTGGGATCAGTGTTGTATAGTCTCACTTAGTACTAGATGAGTGTGTTTCTTCTACCCAAGATTGTGTTAAGAGAAGTTGAGCGTATTTGTAGTAATTTCCTGTGGTCAGTTGGTGATAGAATTCGGTTGAAAGCTAAAGTTGCTTGGAAATACCTAGTGTTCCCCAAGGTTGAGGGAGGGCTAGGACTGAGAGAGCTTGGTTCTTGGAATACAGCTTGTGTATTCAGGCAGATCTGGGCTATTATGATGCAGCATGGATCGATTTGGGTAGCTTGGATTCAGGCTTACAAGCTCAAAGGCAGGGATTTCTGGGCTTATACCAGCTCTGCTGGTTCTTGGAATTGGCGGAAGTTGCAGAAGATCAAAGGTAAAGTCCCTAACCTTTTTAGCTTGTCTAATGGCACACTGTTATGGAATGATCATGAGATGCCGAGATATTCTATAAAAATAATTTGGGAAACTGTTAGGCCAAGGCATCAAAGGGTTCCCTGGGCAGAGCTGATCTGGAAGGGTCCAGCTGTCCCTCGGAATCGTTTCTTATGCTGGCTCATTGTCATTGGGAGGATTCAAATGAAGGATAAGATGAAAGATTGGGGATTCCAGGGATCAGACACTTGCGTTTTATGTGATGTATGTGCTGAGACTAAGGATTATCTCTTCTCCACTTGTTGTTACTTCAAGGAGGCCTTTGAACAGCTGTTTGGTTTGTATACCAATTTTAGGCCGAGGAACTGGAAAGATGGTTTGAATTGGGAAATTAAGAGTTTTGGTAGGAAAGGTGAGGAGGCTGCTGCTGGGAGACTTATCTGGCAGTTTGTGCTGAGCCATATATGGCGTGAGCATTGCAACAGAGCCTTTGGAGCAGATAGGAAGGATGTCAATGCCTTGGGTTCGGATTGTGAAGATGGAGGTTAAGCTGTTGGGCTGGGAGGTGTTTGCACAGAAAATATGGGTGAGGAACTGATTCTGTTAGCTTTCTGTCTTGAGGTTTTTTTCGCTTTTGGTTTAGTCTACAGGTTGTGTGTTTGAGTCTGAGAAAGTTTATTCTGTATTCCACGTAGCTAGCAGGGTAGTTGTCAGCACTCTTTTTTGATGAAATAGAAGACCCGATTCGTCAAAAAAAAGGAGAAAAAGGAGTAGAACGAGGAAGATGTTGGGACACAAGATGCTAGCAAACACCACAACAAACAAACAGTAAAAAATAAAGACCAAGCCATCGATGTTGACAAGCTTGAAGAAGACATAACAAGCAAAGTATGAATTGATATGAGTTTTTATTTTGGGTAAATACAATTTAATATCCAAACCTTTCATTTTAAAAAATATAATAGCCAAACCTTTTCGAAAACAATCTAATATCCAAATCGTCAACTTTCCATTCGTTTGACCGTTAGTTGACACTTCAAAAAAGTTCGAAGTACGACGCTTCATCAATATCCATCGATATCTTCTCTGAAAAACCACCAACATATCGTGGTTCCAAACCCGAGAAGTCCATGACTCCACCATGATGATATAGTATATCTAAATATTCAGTCATCTGCAATGCCAAAACAAGAAAACAAAGTTGTATTGTGACAATTTCCCCTAAACAAACCTTTTTTGAAGTGTCAACCAACCGTCAAACGGACGGAAAGTTGACGATTTGGATATTAGATTGTTTCCGAAAAGATTTGATTATTATATTGTTTAAAATAAAAGGTTTGGATATTAAATTGTATTTACCCTTTTATTTTTTATGGCAGATAAAAATGCTAAATAGTATGGTCAAATGGTTTATAATATGCTTTTCCAGGTTTGTAGTATGATCTGTCACATTACTAGCATGACTATAAAAAGTTATGTATAGTTAGGACTTGTGGTCTACTAGAACTGTTTTCTGGCCTGGTTGAATAACATTTTGCCTATTATGTCAAAGTTTAAGAGTACATCATGATATTTCTATCGATTGAACACATTATGGTTTGCAATCTATCTAATGTGTGCTATCTATCGATTTTTTTTATTTCTGGTGTTCATTTTCCTGTTTGTCCATATTGAATTGATGCAACTGTGCCTAAGAAAACACCTTTCATTATAAGAATAAAACAGGTATACTTGTCAACCTTTCTGTATACTTGTAAAAGGAATATGATCTTTTCGAAGATGCAATTTTTTTTCTTCTTAACTATCTTCTTTGGTTTTGAGTTTTGTGGGGTGCTATATGCCCTTTTTGGTTAACACCATTTGTTTACTGCTTTTGCAAAGGCTTCCAAATTTCTAGTTGTTGATGATGATGATTTTCAGAAACCCAAGACGAGCTCGAGCTCAAAGAAGAGGAAACGAGTAAGCTCCAAGAAGGGAAGGACAAGGAAGCCCTCCAAATACAGACAAGATCCATTTGTCAACGGTGGTATAAAATGAGAGGAGGAGATGAAGCTACACAGAGCAATCCTAAAATTCTTGAGGAAGCCCGTGGATGAGTAATTTGAAGATTTTATGGACCTGTTTATAGACTTTGAGGCCT